>CM074724.1:195579832-196779832 GCA_037306005.1 Rhinophrynus dorsalis
GTACTGGCTGCGATCAGAAGATATCTATGACTGACCCAGCAAAACTCTGTGCAGAATGCCTCAAATGTGCAGGTGGAAGTAAAGTGCCTACTCAGTTCCAAGACTTCCTTGCATGGATGAAAACATCCATGGAGGAAAGCTTCTCGTCTATGCAAGAATCTGCACTTAAGAGACCAAGAGTATCTTTCCCAGTTGAGGGACCCTCCAGCAGATGAGGGACCCTCAAGGGCATATGAGGAGGATGAAGAAAGTTTTCTTGAATTCATATCTGGTGCCTCTTCAGCTGAAGAAGGGGAAATCACTGAGGAATCGGGCAGCTTCAGCATTGACCGCATGGGTGGCAACCTAGTAAGGGCCACGAGGAAATCTTTGGGGCTCTCTGAGGTACAGAAAGATATGAATATGGCCTTCATGGGATATAGGTAGTCCAGCCCACATGTTCTAGTGTATAGTTCCATTCAAGAAATCATTACAAACGAATGGAAACTGAGTGACAAGCGTTGTTCCATCCCCAGGAGATTTCAGTGCATGTATCTATTTGCAGAAGATGTCCAACCGGTACATGCCACATAAGGTGGATGCAGCCATAGCCCAGACATCAAGGAGAACTACCATACTACTTGAAGATGGTGCTACACTCCGGGATGTGATGGATAAATGTGCCGATGGCTCTATGAAGAAACAATTTGCCATCATTGGACAAAACCTGAAGACAGCAACTGCCATGGCCTCTGTTTCGTATACTTTGCATATGGTTAACAGAAATGGAAGAAAAAAGTAATCCGTATCCAGAGCACGGATCTTGAAAGACCTGACTACTATAAAGGATGCCATTAATTACTCACGTGACACATCATTAGGTAATATTCGTCTCCTTGCAAAATCCTCATCTTAATCAGTGACCGTCAGGTGTGCATTGTCCTGGCAGGCTGACCCTTCTTCTAAAAACAGATTATCTCTTCCCTTCGCTGGAACCAAGTTATTTTGGGACCAGCTTGAAGAAATCATTAAAAGATCATCAGGTGGTAAGAGACCCTTCTTACCTCCAAAAAGACCCAGAAGCCCTACTGCCAGATCAGGAGACAGTCCTTTCAAGAGGCGTGAAGAAATCGGCCAGGTAGAGGGTATGACCAGAAGAAACGCAGTAGTCCCCCCAGCCTCAACGATCTGGAAATTGTAAGGATTTCCAGAAAAAAGGTCAGTTCCAACAATGAAGTCAGCCTACTCCCTTCTACTCCTCCAGTAGGGGGCAGACTGGAGGACTTCCATCAGGCCTGGAATCCCATTAATCACAACTGGGTCATGGAAGTAGTAAAGAAGGGGTATGTGCTGGAATTCCAATCTGTCCCGATTCATCACCAAAGTCACAACAGATGAAGCAAGCCTTACAACAATTGCTCCAGAACAGAGTGATGGAGGAGGTCCCCCCCCCCACATCAGAAATTCAGGGGCTTCTATTCCACTCTTTTCTATGTTTCAAAGCCTACAGGGGAATTGCGCCTCATCCTGGACTTGAAGAAGCTGAACAAACTCTTGAAAGTGTATCACTTCGATGGAAACAATACAGCCTCATGCCTTCCTTGCCAGGATAGACATGTGGGACGCTTACTACCATATCCTCCTACAAGAGAAACACAAAGTTCCTTAGTTTACATTTTTCGGCCAACACTATCAATACGGTCTGGCATCTACACCAAGGGTCTTCACCAAGATCGTGGCCATTACCATGGCAGAACTCAGAAAAACTCATCAAATAAGTAATTCCATGCTTGGACGATATCCTGATGGTGGAAACTTCATACCAAAGGTCAATCGAAAGCACAAACATCTGCATAGAGCTTCTTCACAGACTAGGATGGATTGGCAACATTCCAAAAAGCTTGATACTTCCTGCCCAGAATCTGTTGTTCCTGGGGATGGACTTTGAAACTAAAAAAAAAATCTAGCCACCCTATCCAGGGACAGACAGCTGCGTATAAGAAACAGTGTATTTGCCTTTCTGCAAAAGAAGTTCTACAGTCTAAAGTATCTTCAGAAACTCCTGGGATATCTGTCAGAAATTTTCCAGATTCTGCCTTGGGCCAAGATTAATTTCCACCTGACTCAAGAGAAATATCTTTCTTACTTTAAAAGAAATCCATTCAACCTCAGAGTATTCCAGTACTCAGCCCAGCCAGGAAACCATTATCTTCAAAAAGCCGGTCTCTAGAAGAACTAGAATGGAATATTCTTTACCCAGATGCCAGCAACACCGGCTGGGGCGGGAACAAAGATCAGAACACAGTCCAGGGCTTCTGGACCCCCCCCCCCCCCCCCCCCCCCCCAGGAATCTAGTTTACATATCGACGGGCTGTAACTCCTAGCAGTCTGGAAAACTCTCGTACATTTCTAAAAGGACCTACAAGGATCCGCAGTCCTCATAAGGTCAGACAACACCTCAGCCGTTCAGTACCTATTAAATCAGGGGGGAACAAGAAGTTCCCAACTAAACAACCTGTCGTTACAGATACTTTGCTGGGCGGAGAGACAGCTCTATCAGCAACCTTCCTGTCAGGAAGTTTGCTTGGGTATTCAGACGTCTGAAGTCTACACAAAACAGACCCAGGAGAGTGGTGTCTAAACAAAAAAAAAAAGTCTTCCAGTCCATAACGAATATCCTGGAGGAACCCTCTGTGGCCCTTTTATGGCAACAAACCTAAAGAAGCTGTCCCTGTTTACATATCAAAGTGGCATGAACCACAGGCCCCGGCTCGGTATGCTCTTCGAATTCCTTGGACATTTCATCTAGCCTACCTGTTTCCGCCACTTCCCCTGATGTCAGAAGTAATAAGAAAAGACTAATCCGGAATCATTCTGATAGCGCCAGATTGGCCTAGGAAACCCATGTATGCTGACCTTCTTCAAATATCAGTCAGACCACCTATAATCCTGCCCGACATTCCGGACCTACTGCTTCAGGGACCGCTTCTACATCCGAATCAAACAGTCTTCCATCTCAAGGCTTGGAGGCTGAGTGTTAATCTCTGATTCTCCAAGGAATTTCAGATTCTGTCATCAACACTATTTTGAGAGGACGAAAACCTTCCTCTACTAAAATATATTTTAGGGTTTGGTCCATATTCTATAAATTGTACTCTGCATATATTTTGCATCATTCATCCATATCAACACCTAAGATCTTAGATTTTCTGCAATAAGAATTTCAGAAGGGTCTAAAACCAGCATCCCTGAAAGTTCAACTTTCTGCCACTCCATTCGCAGTCAATTACTTTATTAAAGATATATTATATCCATATCAAATATTAAACCTACCATTAGGGAAACCATTCCTCCTTGGGATTTGAATTTGGTTCTCCAGTAATTGTCATCTCACCCATATTTCGAGCTCATGGAAGAAATATCCTTAAAGCGGAACTACTACCTTTAAACAACTTTTAGCTTCAATAACTCCCCATCTGTTGACTAGCTGCTTAGTAGCGCTAGTCGCCAGAATTATTACCTTGTTTAATAGATTTATCAATTCTTCCAGGGCTGACAGGCAGGACGGATCTTGCCATAGTGACGTCCGCGCGCCTGCTCTGTCAGTCCCAGATGGCTCTAGGAGGCTTTGATAGGACCCATTTGGCTCCAGAAGAGACCGACAGAGAAGGCGCATGGATGTCATTATGGCAAGATGTCTGTGATCCGTCCTGCCTGTCGGCTCCGGAGGAATTGATAAATCTATTAAAATTAAGGAAAACTTTTTTTTTTTTTTTTCTTCTCCCCTCTAGGTGTCTCCTCTCTGCTTCTCTCTCCCTTACTTTGATCATAAGGGACAGAGAGGCAGAGGGGAGACACAGAGGCAGTATGCTTTGCATACTGCCTCATTCATTCAGAATGCCAGTATATGTGATTGCTGCTGAAACGATCACATGACCCGACACAATTGAGAAGGGCTGAGACTGAACGCTCCGCTCCGGTACCGGAGCACTCATTCTCAGTCTGGAATGAATGATAGCAGCATGCACGGAGGCGCACTGCTATCATTGTACCCATGATGGTCCAGGACAGTCATGGGTCCTTAACGTAATACTTCCCATGAAGGTCCTGGACTGTCATGGGTTGTTAAGTGGTTAAAACCTCTTACACTGAAGACTGCTTTCCTTACAGCCATAACATCGGGCAGACAAGTGAGCAACCTTCAAGTGCTGGTCTGCGTTCCTCCATTTCTGGTATTTCACAAAGATAAAGTTGTTCTTTGCCCTAAGGTGCCATTCTGCTCTAAAGTTATCGCCTGATTCCATCTCAATCAAGAAATCGTCCTGGTTTCCTTCTGTCCAAATCATTCACATGACTTGGAGTAAAGGCTTCATAATCTAGACCTCATCTGTTGTCTACAGATTGCCAGAACACATTTTTTTTTTCTCAAGTCAGATACCTTATTTATACTCTTCCTTTGAATTTGCCAAAGAACAGCAGCTTCCAAGCCATCTGTTTCTCACTGGATTAGAGACTGCATCAAAGATGCCTATGAGTCAGCCACCATAGACCCACCTCACGGCATTAAAGCTCACTCTACACAGGCCATGTTCATCTCCAGAAGAAATTTGCAGCAACCTGTTCTTCAGTCTTGACATTAATTAGTCACTACAGACTGGATCTTCAGGCCCCATCAGACGTAAAGTTTGGACAGAAGGTGCTTGAAGCCGCCATTCCTACCTCAACCCTCCCCAAATATCTGAAGTACTGCTCTGGTACGTCCCACAGTATGTCGTGGATTGGACACCTAGGAAAAGGTGAAATTTACTCACCAAGATTTTTTTTCCCCTCTGTGTCCTTCCACGGCGCAACCCTATCTGATTTATATCTTAGTATCTGTATCATTTCAACTAACTGAACATGCTGTACGTATGCCTAAAACTGTATATATTTTATATAATAGTCTATCTCTAACCTGTTGTATCTTTCATCTTGGGCAACTTTATAACTGCGCAGAGGAGGTAGCAAAGGGCATTTGAGGAAATTTGGATTGGTCCTACGAGCTAGAAGGGGGAGCCAATTACCCACAGTGTGCTGTGGAAGGACAAAGAGGAAAAACAAATATTTGGCAGTAAATTTCCCTTTTTTTTTTTTTTTTTTGGTATAGTACCACCTTTATGTTAAAGGGATAGTAATTTTTTAAATTTTAAGTATATTGCCAAGTCTTCTTTATTGTAAATAGAACAGTTTGCCCTATATTTGCTACCTTACTTTTATGTAGTTTTCAAGTTATTCAATACAGAAAGATCCCATACCCGCCCCTTCTGGCCACGTGACTGCTGGCGCTCTGGTGTGTACGGATGCAGCAAGGGATAAACTTCAGTATGCAAAGGGAAATCCTGCCCTTCTTCGTCAAGGAGGGCAGGGTTTTCCTTATACTTAAGATGAAGTCGGTCCCTCACTGTGCCCGTCCAGTCCTGCAACCAGAATGAAGATTCAGTGGGAGGCAGCCAGAAGGGGTGGGTGGGGGATTCTTCTATATTGAAAAACTTAAAAGTAAGGTACTAAATACAAGGCAAACTGTTCTATTTTCAATAAAGAAGACTTGGCGATATACTTAATTACTTTGCTATCCGTTTACCAATACCAAACTTTTTCTCCATTGGTATCACTCCTGTTATAGGTCGCATTACCAACTTACTCTTAGGCTCTACCAGGATGTCTTCCTCTTATCTAAAACACAGTGTATCCAAAATAGATCTTTCTGTATCCCAATCCACCGCAAAGAAAAGTGGGTCTCCGTCTCCTTGCTTGGTTGGATTAATAAACGCAAATAAGGTGGTTCCTTGCAGCATCTTTTCTTGTTCCTACCTAGCTAAAGGTAACAAGGAAAGATGAATTTATCATTTTTAATAGCCTGTGCCAACTATTATAGAGCACTGGATATGTCATTTGAGTTTAAACAGAGAGGTATTATCCGTTATGGGTTGGGATTCCACATTGATTTGACTCTTCATACACCATCCTAATAATGACCTTTTTTAACTTGTGAGTTGTTGAGTGTTTTAATAATGTATGGATCTTTATATAGCACAGTGCTTTACAGAAATAGTAATGCAGGGCTCAAAATTGAAATTGAAGCCCTGCAAGGATGTCATCAATGGATTTTACTTGTTCATTATACTCCCCCAGACCTGGTGAGTCTATGTGCACTCCCTGCACTGCTCATCTGCTCTCGCAAAAATTGAGGGGTGACGTCATGGAATGCAGCCTTGCGTTCTGCTTCAATTCTTGAAATACAGGCTATATATACAGGTACAGGCTTGCAGCCAGTAACCAGTTATTGGGAGGCCGGGAGCAAGAGAGGCCGACATCAAGTGGGAAAAGGATGGACTCTTCCCACTTTCACTTTGCACTAACAAGTGCCTGAACACAGAGGTCAGTGCAGCTCTGCCACAATAATGACACAAAGTTTAACAGTTCAGGCCAGCTTGACACACAGTGGTGTCGCTGGGAGGGCTGGCTGACTTTCAGTAAGGATACATGAATCACATCAAATGCAGGAGTAGCTACAGGTTTCCTGCATTTAATAAACGATAATAGAGTCCGGTGTGTTCAGTCCTGTCCCCTTTCTGTTTCAGTGCCCACAGCCCCTCAGAGCACCATATATTTACTTGGTGCCTTCTTTTAACCCTTGGAGTGCCTGAGGGGTACATAAACAATTGCTTTGCAGTGCATTGCGCACCCCTCTGGCACTCAGACTGTAAGTCTGAAATACAGTTAACTGCTGGGCATCAGTTCCGTTCTCCCGGTTTGTCCGTCTAACGGGGAACATGGCGATCGATCCAGCCTCTTTACACCCCAGTGATCTCTTCAGCATTAAGCCGATCCATTAGCTTTGAGCACATCTGGGTGGCTCTGTCATAAACTGACAGTCACAGAGACCACCAGTAGTATCAGGATGCAGGAGAATGCCTATAAATTGGGGAGATCAGCACACTGCAGAGAGTCAAGCCACAGAGGATTGTCTGGCAGGGCAGGGGGATCACATTGTGGTGGTTTTGCTACTACCAGTGACCAGAGGAACAAGGTTTGTATGGCACAAAGTACATGATTTTTCTATGGCAATAAAGTTAGGCTATCAGAGGGGTTCTGTGGCTACCAGTAACCAGTGGAGCAATGGGGTATCAGGTAGTGGTTCTGCGGCTACCAGTAACCAATGGAAAAATGCAGATGTATCAGGCAGTGTATTTGTGGTTTTATGTATTCTAGCATTCAGTTGAACAAGGCTCGGATAACTTATGGAGTAGGTGTGGCTACTAGTGACCAGTGGAATAAGGCTTGGCTTATCAGACACTGTATGTTTGATTCTGTGGCTACCAATGGTCAGTGGATCAAGGATGGAGTATAATAAAATATATGTGTATGTTATACTGCGTTGTTGACCTTGCTAGCATTTAGGGGGTCAAATCAATTTATAATTTTGCACAGTTTGTGTCCCCTATGGCAGGGCTCAAAATTGTTTGTTATTGAATATTTTTGTGAATTGTATTCTGAATAAAACCGAGAACAACAATGTGATTTCATCAAAGATAACTGAGATGGACAGGGATATGGGTGGGGCTAGGAGTGGAAATTGGTGGCAAGTAACTTTTCAGGCCTGGCTAGTAGCTTAGGACTTGAAATTTTGAGCCCTGTAGTAATGGTACAGTACAAAAATACAGGATTGGCTTAAGAGCATCTGGTTAAAGTGCAATCATTCCATTAATACTTGGGGGAGAAGTACAGGAAAGGGAATCCTACTGGGCACCCTTCCCAAAGGAGCTTACAATTTAAATAGTAATCATCACAACATACAGAAACGTTAGGAGGATTATCATAAGTACAAGGCTTCAGTAAAGGAAGTGCAGAATGATTCTAATGTAAAGGTCAGCGTGCACAAGAATATTATTATATAAGGAGAATATAATATATTATTGAGATGTGAGTTTTTAGGCAGTGCTTGAAAGTGATGTGTGGATGATTGGAAAATGCTGATAGGCAGGGCGTTCCAAAGCCGAGAGGCAGCCAGTGAAGATAATCTCATACACAACTCGAGCCATCTCTTGGCTGCAGAATACAGGAAGAACGCAAGTTATGGGAAGGAGTATAGCGAGCAATAAGAGGGTGCCAAATAAGAAAGCAAATTAAAAGAGAAGAAAAGAGGGAGGGATTTCAGGAGCACATGAGGATACAAGGTATCTGGGAGAAAAAGGGTAGTTTATTCTTGAAGCTGAATCAAATTAAATAAAGGCACTATGTTGCGTTTACATCAGTTCTGTGGCACTGAGCCTGTGGCTACGTCTTTAACCCTTAGTGTCAAAGATATAAAACACATTTGCCCTGTGTATGTGTGTATGGCCGTTTTTGAAAAATTATCTCAAACTAATATGTTAAATCAAAAACACATTTATTTTCAATATGATACACCTACACCGTTCATAAATGTCTAATGATGTCTCTTAAAATTATCAACACATCACTTAAAAACAATGAGAGATGAGATAGAAAAGGTCTCTCTCTCTCTCTCTCAGCTCAGTATCAGCCACGGCGTGGGCAGTCTCTTCTGCGAGTGACTGCTCCGCGACCGGGTGGCAGTGGCACTGTGGCCTGTGTAACAGGCTGTTCAACTAGTGTGTGTGTATATACACACGATTTAGCAAATTATTATATAGGATATATATGGTGCACGGATGGCGTGCGCCCAAGCTGTGAGTGCATGTAATAGAGGCTTGGCACTCGGGCGTGGAGCGCACGCTGGTGCATATGCAGGTCTCGCGCTGTGCTTGGGAGCGCGTGGCCTGCGTTGCGTTCCACATGGGGCGTTCCATTCTGGGGCAGACATGTGGTGCGTCATGTACTGAGGATAGTATTGCAGGTCACTTCCGGTGGATGCACCTCGGTCATGGAATGCACCAATAGTTTGTGCACGAGATGAAGGCAAGTTTTAAAAGGAAATGTAATAAAATAAATCAAACTGATTAATAAATAGATGATATATCTTTTTAAAATAAACGGAAGTAGGGATTATGAAATACATGAGACTGGATATCATAATTGATTAACCAATAGAAATTGGAAATGAATGTTTGGGGATGTTTGATGGTATATAAATGCATCTCAAGAGGTATGTTCTTTTCTATTCAGCTTTTGAGAAAGTCACATTGAGTGATGAAACGCGTTAAGCTGTTTTTTCAGATATCTATTGATTTTATAGTTTTTAAAAAAAATTTTTATGTATGTAATAAGATTGGATTATATCAACTCAATAAGATTTTTTTCTTGAAGCACTGGCTTGCTTTTTAAACTTCAAAGTTCTTAAAACAGAGAGGAGCAGTTCATAGTAAAGGAGGTTTAGCCTATTGTAGCATTGGACTTTGCACTATCCTCTGCTCAAATGGCAAATTCCACATATGTTATGTAATACTCCTTGCTGAAGAAGCTTTGGAAGTTTTTATCCCTTACGTGTGACCTGGAGTGAAAGAGATCACCATACTGGGGTGTAAGCCAGTGCACAGGCGACCAAACTAGGAGGCAGGTGTATGCCTCTGAAAAATGTGAGTAATATTCCAGTCATTTCTGTTATGGTGTTTTGGTGAAGGATCCACCCTTTGCGACCAATATAGTATGCTTAGAGAGACTTTTTTGCGCCGCTCTTTTTCTTTTTTCTTCTTTTAGTAATGTTTCCATAAAATACAAACACTCAGGGATAAACTTAATAACAACTCTTTCACTGTCGTCCAATACAGGTCACTGGTACTTCTGGGGAGGCGATTCGCCCCTTTAATAGGCAGGAACAATTATGCAAATGATTGCAGTGGGCGGAGCCTCCCCTCTTACTTAAGCCACCTTCAGGCCAGAGCCACTAGATTTGATTTGTTCCTGGGTGCTGTGCACACCAGGTAGAGAACATCTATGCATCCATCTTAGTAGTTTGTTAGTGGTATTCCATATTTGAATAAAAAATATTAGGAGGGTGACCATGGCTGTGAATTGCCCTCTTTAAAGTGGCTGGTGCAGCTTCCAGGGATTTTCTGTGGACCTTATGCCCTGAAGAGGGAACAGCTTGGGTTAAGCAGCTTCCCTACTGGGGAATTTTCCTCTGGTCTATTCCCACTTCATCATGGTCACCTGAAGACAGAAGTCCTTGCAGGAAAGGTGAGCCACCCATTGAGTGCTGAAGGTCCACTTGTCCCCACAGTGTCCCTTTGATGGGCTTGTATTTGGGAGTTTGCTTTGCACTCCAGCACTCATAGGGTGTTTTTATTTGCATTTATTGTATTTAATGCAGTTTCTGTGGTATTCTCTGGGTTTGGAGCCTTGAATAGTATTTCTTTATGTGTTTTATGTATGTTTGGGCACTTTTTAATGTTTTAGTAAACTTTATTAAAAATGGTGTTCCGCGCCTTTAAGCGTGGCTTTTCCCGCTTAAACGTTATGGCTCCTTTACTCTCTATGAGATTTCACAGTCTGGGACATATCTCTGGATCCGCTCGTCACAGCAACTCCAGAGAGGGCTCATTTTAATGCTAGGCTCCTGCTCTATCATCCGGTGTGTGTTTTATTAGTGTGGGGTGTTCAGGGGGGCTTCGGGCACAGTTTGGGGTACTTGTATGGGGAAAACTACATTTCCCATGAGCGCCCGGTTCGTGCTCGTTTCTGATTGGCTGTACTGACGGCCGCCATTTTGTGGAGCTCTTCCTCAGCGAGTACACTACGCAGGGACCGAGCCTTCTCTCCCCTCAACAGATTAACCCTTCGCTGGCCAGATAAGTCCATTTTTAGGCATTTCTGGGGTGAAACTTTAATCTTCCACACTATTACTGGGTGATATAGTTTAAAGTGGGGTATATTGACGCTGTGAGCATGTCTACTTCACTGGAGCTAGGGGCTAGACCCAAGTCTAAGGAGGATGGGGGGTCCGCTCCCCCCATGGCGTTTTGCTCCTCTTGTCACACTGGGTTATCTAGTGATACTGTGGGGGATCTATGCCCTAACTGCACTGGTCAGGATAGCAACCCTGGGCTTCCCAGCCATGCTATTGAGCCATCTTGGGTGAGGGAGTTTAAAGCTGCCACTAGGGATCTCAGATCCACTCTTCAACTCTTTCCCTCTCAGGTACAGGGGGCTCTCCAGGTCTGGCAGACCCCCGCTACAATCAGGACCTCCCTGCCTAAGCCACAGGGTGCTCCTGATGTGTCTGATTCTTCTGAAGAAGAACTCTTGCAGGATTCTGATGCTGAGGAACGCACTGTTATTGAGTCTAACAGGTCCATTGGGGACCCTTATGAATGTGACCCTGAAGTTTCGGCTGAGGGTCTGATTAGAGCTGTTCTGAATACGCTCAACCTTCCTCTGACTCAGGAATCCACTTATGATCCTACTGATGTTTTTCAAAATAAACCATCTAAGCCTGTTGTTTGTTTCCCAACTAACCCTACTCTTGCCCGTCTAGTCTCTGAGGCATGGAAGAATCCTGATAGATCTTCCTCTGTCTCTAAAAAGTTTGCTAAACTGTACCCTTTTCCTGAGACTGAGCTGGCAAAATGGGTTCATCCCCCCCCAAGGTGGATGCTCCTGTTTCCAGGCTATCCAAATCTACCGCCTTGGCTGTCTCTGATGCCTCTGCCCTGCAGGATTGGACGGATAAAAAGCTAGAGCTTTCTCTTAAGTCTATTTTTGCCTCCATTGGCACTGCCATGCGTCCAACTTTTGCAGTGGCATGGGTTAATAGAGCCATTGCTGCCTGGATTGAACGACTGACTGAGGCGGTTCGCCAGGATGCACCAGTATCTGAACAGTTGCAGCTTCTTGCTAATATCACGGAAGCTCAGAGTTATGTTGCTGACGCTGCCTTTGATGCTGTGCGCATGATGGCGAGGGCCTCCACTGCTTCTGTGGTGGCTAGGCGTGCCCTTTGGCTGAAAATTTGGTCTGCTGATACAGCCTCTAAGAAAGCCTTGCTTTCCTTGCCCTTTCAGGGGAATTTGCTATTTGGGTCTGAACTCAAAGAAATGATCAGTGAGGCTACTGGCGGTAAAAGTACTCTTCTACCCTCAGTCTTTAAGAAAAAGTTTCCAGCCAAATGCAATCGGTCCTTTTGTTCCTTTCAGACTGAGACACGCTCCTCGGCCCAGACGGGTCCTCCCGCTACGCGCTCCTCCTCCAAGCCCAAACAGTCCTGGAAGCCCAAAGTGGCCCCCAAGGCCAAGACCTCCAAGACTGCTTCGGCATGACTCGCCGAACCCGGGTCCGCATCCGGCTGTAGGTGGACGTCTCCGCATCTTTCGCCGGACTTGGGAGGAGTCAGTGGCGGACCCATGGGTTCTTCAGGTGGTGTCAGAGGGATACAGGATCCCTTTCTCCTCCCTTCCTCCTTTTCGGTTCCATTTTACTCGTCCTTCTCAGGAACCCACAAAAAGACGTCTGTTCGACGACGCTATTCAGGATCTCTTGGACAAAGAGGTTTTGGAAGTGGTTCCTCAGGAGGACACAGGTTCAGGATTTTATTCCAACCTGTTTGTGGTGGCCAAAAAGGACGGAGGGGCTCGTCCTATTTTGGATCTCAAAGATCTCAATGCCTATGTGGTGACTTCCCACTTCCGCCAGGAGTCCCTGCGCTCTGTGATTGCTGCGATGTCTCCAGGGGAGTTCCTTGCCTCCCTGGACCTTCAGGATGCTTATCTTCACATCCTTATTCATCCAGAGAGCAGGCGGTACCTCAGGATTGCCTGCCACAGGGGACACTTTCAGTTTTCTGCTCTTCCCTTTGGACTGACATCAGCTCCTCAGGTTTTCCAGAGAGTGTTGGGCTCCCTGATAGCGTTGCTTCATCAGGACGGGGTCCGGGTGACTCCCTACATGGACGATCTCCTCATCAAAGCTTCTTCAGCAGAGCTTCGTCACCAGCAATTGCAGAAGTGTATCCACACTCTGACTCGTCATGGCTGGATCCTGAATCTGGACAAGTCGGACTTGGTCCCATCTCAGAGGCTTCTGTTCCTGGGTCTCCTGTTCGACACTCGCCAATGCATGGTGTTCCTGCCGGAGGATGTGGCTCATCAGATAGCTATCAGAGTGGCGGGGATTCTGGAACTGGACTTAGTGCCGGTAACGAAGTTGTCTTCCCTGGTGGGGAAGTTCATTTCCACGATCGAAGCGGTTCCTTTTGCATTGGCCCACTCCAGGGAACTTCAGAGATTTGTGATCCAGACGTGCAAGAGTCATCCAAATCATCAGCATCTGTCAGTCTCTCTACCTCCTCATGTGGAATCTTGTCTGCTCTGGTGGTTGGATCTCTCCCATCTCCTGAAAGGGAGATCCTTTCAAGTTCCTCGTTGGACCACGATCACGACGGATGCCAGCCTTCGGGGCTGGGGTGCTGTGTTGGGTCGCTTCAGTGCTCAGGGGAAATGGGGTCTGGAGGAATCTCTGCTCTCCATCAATGTTCTGGAACTACGTGCCGTCCGGCTTGCCCTGAGACACTGGGAATCTCAATTGACCGGTCTTCCGATCAGAGTGGAATCCGACAACGCAACTGCGGTGGCTTACATCAACAGTCAAGGCGGCACGGCCTGGTTGGAGGTCAAGGATATTTTGTCTTGGGCAGAAGATCACGTGCCTGTCATCTCTGCAGTTCATATTCCAGGCGTGGACAACGTCATGGCAGACTTCCTCAGTCGTCATACCGTCGACAGCGGAGAATGGGCTCTTCATCCAGAGGTGTTTCACTTGCTCACCCAGAGGTGGGGGATGCCGGAGGTGGACCTGATGGCCTCCAGACACAACAGGAAGGTTCCGGTGTTTTGCTCCCGGCGGAGGGACTCACTTGCTCTAGCAGTGGATGCCTTGTCGATCCCTTGGGATTTTTCTCTGGCTTACATCTTCCCTCCTCTTCCTCTATTGATCAGAGTCATCCAGAAACTGAAGCGGGAGCGTTGTCCTGTGATCCTGATCGCTCCAAACTGGCCTCGCCAGTCCTGGTATCTGGAGTTGATGGCCATGTCAGTGGCGGATCCGTTCCCACTTCCTGCCCGTCCGGACCTGCTTCTTCAGGGATATCTGTGGAAAGAGGATGTTCACTCTCTCCATTTGATGGCATGGCGGTTGAATCCTCGATTCTAGCAAAGAAAGGTTTTTCTCCTTCTGTGGTGTCGACTATGCTCAGTGCTCGAAAGCCTGTGTCTTCCAAGATCTATCATCGCATATGGTCAACTTTTGTGACATGGTGCTCTGATAAGAAGTTATCCCTTGAGTTTCATCTTCCCACTGTCCTGGCCTTCTTGCAGGACGGTGTGGATAAGGGCCTCAGTCTGAGTTCCCTCAAAGTTCAGACTTCTGCCTTGTCTGTGTTTTTCCAGGAAAGGATCGCTATCGTTCCTGATGTGAAAGTTTTCTTTCAAGGTGTGACTCATGTTCGACCTGCCTTCAAGAGTCCTACTCCCCAGTGGGACCTCAATTTGGTGCTGGGAGTTCTCCAGCGACCACCGTTTGAATCCTTGGCTTCCATTCCATTACGTCTCTTGACTTGGAAGATGGCCTTCCTTTTGGCTATTGTTTCAGTTCGCCGGGTAGCAGAGTTACAGGCTCTGTCTTGTAAACCTCCTTACCTGGTGTTCCACAGGGATAAGGCTGTGCTTCGCACTACCAAGGAATTCTTACCCAAGGTTGTCTCTGAGTTTCACATCAGTCAGGAGATTGTGGTTCCCTCTTTCTGCCCTAATCCTTCATCTGACAAGGAACAAGATCTCCATTTGTTGGATGTGGTGCGTTGCCTCAAGTTTTATGTTCATCGCACCGAGTCTATCAGGAAGTCTGACGCTCTATTCGTCATTCCTGAGGGGCCTAGGGCAGGGAGACCGGCTTCCAAAGTTACCATTGCCTCTTGGATTAAGGCTACTATCCGTGAAGCCTATAAGTTGCGGAATAAGCACGTTCCCTTCCGGGTGACTGCCCATTCCACCAGATCTATTGGGGCCTCTTGGGCCTACAAGAATCAGGCTTCTGCTGATCAGCTGTGCAGAGCGGCTACTTGGTCCTCTGTGCACACCTTTTCTAAGCACTACAGTGTTGATGTGCTGGCTTCGGCTGATGCCAGTTTTGGAAGGAAGGTCCTGGAGGCAGTTTTGCCTGTGTAGGTCTTCCGCTCTGTGATCCTTAGTGCTTCCTTACTGTTGCGCCCTGTTGGCTCTAGTTCCGTGTGCTGTGTTAGTTCAGGGATTGTTCCCTTGATCGGTGTCCGTTGACACTTACAGTTTGGGCTATGTTATTAACTGGTTCATAGCAGTTTTTATGTCTTGGGCCTTGTTCTGGTCCTTGCCTTAACTCCCACCTCTGGATCAGCTCAATGTTTGTACATCCCAGAAGTACCAGTGACCTGTATTGGACGACAGTGAAAATAGGATTTTAGTCTTACCTGTTAAATCCTTTTCACTTAGTCCATACAGGTCACTGGTCTCCCACCCAGTCAAGGGACCAGACCTGGCTCTCCTGTGGCATTCAGTGGGAGACCTTTGGGGCATGCTCACAGGAGTCTTTCTTCTTGCTTACCTGGGGTCAGTTTTAGGGTCTCAAATCAAATCTAGTGGCTCTGGCCTGAAGGTGGCTTAAGTAAGAGGGGAGGCTCCGCCCACTGCAATCATTTGCATAATTGTTCCTGCCTATTAAAGGGGCGAATCGCCTCCCAGAAGTACCAGTGACCTGTATGGACTAAGTGAAAGGATTTAACAGGTAAGACTAAAATCCTATTTTCTTCTGTGTCCCTCCACGGCATGCCCTGCCCTTTATTAACCTACATTTGTTACAGATTTTTCAGCTCTGACAAAAGTTGACTGGTGAAGGAGGAGTAAGGTGGCCTTAAATAATTTCAATTGGTCCTACAACAGCTAGAGGGGAGTAGGCATAACCCACTGAAGTCAATTGCTTTGGAGGGACACAGAAGAAAAGGAAATATTGGTAAGAAAAATGTCTCACTTGCTGTAGATGTTTGGTGCCTGATCACTGTGGTTTCTCTCAGTTGTCTTCAGGATATGAGGGGAATGGAAGGTTTTATTAAAGGGAACTGCACACTTAAAGGAATAGTAATGTTTCACAAAAAGAGCAGCTCTTAATCTTCATAGTATTTGGGCCATGGAGAGTGTTATTTCAATACTGTCAGAGTTGTAGTTCAAGAGTAATTGAATGATAAAGCACCCCCCTCCTGCCCCTTGTACCAAGTGTAAGGCGCCTCCCCTCAGAAGTGGAATCTGGTCTCTTGACTGGACGGGTCACAGCAAGGGACAATCTTTTTACTGTGGGCATAAGGAAAACCCTGGCCCCCTTGACAGGTTTTCCTTATGATCACAGAAGATTGTCCCTCTCTGTGATCCGTCTGTATGTCACGGATTCTCAAAGATTTGCGGACATGTACTTAGAGTAAAATCTCTTTTATTGAGAGAGGCAAACAGATAATAGAATATAGGCAAAACAAAAATAAGATGGAGATAACCCCTCTGTGGAGCAAGATAGTCCTATGAGAAGTAGGAGACTGAGTCCGGGGTTCTCTCACAAAGACTAGGTTTGCCCAAGTGAATATATGAGATGTCTGCCAGAGCCACAGGTCTGCACAAGATTGGGTATCCAATTAAGCCAGGGACATCATGGAATGGATAGTCAGACAGAGCCACAGGTCAGCACCAGAATGGCTAGCTAGACAAGCCAAGGTATGGAGCGTGTAGTCAGCCAGGGCCACAGGTCTGCAACAGGATTGATAGCTAGACAAGCCTAGGTCATACACAGAGCGGGTAGTCAGCCAGATTGGGTATCAAACTCTAACCGGAACAAAACAGAGGATAGTCAGACAGAGCCACAGGTCAGCACCAGATAGGATGGTCAGACAAAGCCAAGGTCATACACGGACTGCAACTAGAAAGAATGCAACTGTATCAGACACCAGCGTAAGGGCGACTGAGCTCTGAGTCCAAAGCCCTTGTATACCCTGCCAGGTATTAGGAAGGAGTCGTCTCCCATGGCCCAGGGTATAAAACGGTGTATGCGTCATTCCCACAGACGCACGTCAGAAAATGTCGCGTCAAACCCTGCATCGCCTGGGTGGAGGAACCCAGCCGCGCCGCCCCAAGAAAGAACACGGCCAAACATGAGAGGTACCAGATTCAGCTAGGCCGCGAGCATTACGGGTAGTGATGTAGGAGCGTCAGTCCTGACCCCAGCCAGGCAAAATGACACCGGCCTTGAGGTGCAGTGACCTGTGACACCGGACAGTATTTCTGCTCTGAGGTGAGCAGCATTACATCAGTAAAAGGGAAGGGAGGGGGAATACTTTATCATTCAATTACTCTTAAACTATGACTCTCTCAGTATTGAAATAACACTCTCCATGGCCCAAATACTATGACGATTAATTGGGGATGCTTTTATTTGAACCATTGCATTCCCTTTAAAAGTTGCTTTTTATTTGTTATCCCCTTCAGTGCCAGAGGCTTGGGCTATTTCCTATACCCTGCAGGCCAGACACTTTTTCAGCATTTTTGCTATCCTCCTGTTACATTTGGAAAATTATATATTATTTTTTTCATAGCGAATTGAGCTTTCTCGTGGTACCTTACATGAAGAGAATTTTACATTGTGCAAAAAGCTATGATGTCATAATGACAAAAAAAGTGAAAATTTACTAATTTTGCTAAAATCACATACTATGTATCAAAACATTTACCTTGATTGAAAAAGTTTCAATTATTTGAAAAAGCCCTGAATAAAAAAAAAAAAAAAATTTGTATAGTTTTACCTACGTCCATGGCTAGCGCAGAGCCCTAATCGCCAGCAGAGCAAAATTGCATTTTCAACTTTATAAACTAATATGCGCATTCTAGGGTTTTTGTGGTAAAACTATATATTTCTGAAAAGTAGACAACCTGCTGCATCTAATGAGGGGTAAATGGCCTTCTTACCCCAAGCATGTTGTACCCAAATGCTTCCAGAAGTTGGCACTATAGGAAAAAAATTGAATTTTCTCACATTTCTGCCCCTTCAGCTGTACTGAAATCTGTGAAAACCATGGAATTTCCAACTGTATTCATTAGCGAGTGCTCTTAGGAGAAAAATGACACCTCATTGGTATGAATTCACCTTCCTTGGGGGTGCTACAAGTACAAAACTACACCTACTGCAAACTCTAATTTTTCTTACATTTTCTCAAACATTACCCATCTATACAAAAATGGTTATAACAACTATAGAAGTGAAGAAAGGCTACACAAGCCATACCATTATGGAATGTAGACATTCTCCCGCATCAAATAAGGGGTCACTTGCCATTCGGTCCCTGGGCTGAGGTGCACAAATATTTCCAAAAGGTGGCGCTATGGGAATAAATGTTTTGTTTTAGATTTCCACCAGTTCAAAGATACTAAAATCTTTGAAAACCATAACATTTCCTGCTGTATTTAGTACCTGCTGCCAACATGAGAAAAATGGTAGCCCATTTGTGGGGGTTAACATACAATATGTGGGTGCTAGGAACACGTACGTAAACCTGACACTTTTGTTTTTGAAATTATCTGCTTGCACTAAAATGGTTATAACCATAATAGATATGCAGAAAATGTATGTATGTATGTATCTTTATTTATATGGCGCCACACAGTGTACGCAGCGCCTTACAATAGACATATGTTACAATAAATAAGAGGGGATGAAATAAGTGTGACATTCATAGAAACAATGGGAGAGAGGTCCCTGCCCCAAGGAGCTTACAGTCTAAATGGATAAAGGGAGACCTACAATGGGGTAAGAGGGTGTTAAGTGCTGAGATTACAAGTGCTGAGTTTGGCCAAAGGCAGTGCATGGTCCTAGTGCTCCAGAAGATAAGACTTCAGGGTAGACTTAAAGACAGAGGGGGATTTTTCTAGGCGTAAGGAGAGGGGTATGGAGTTCCATAGGTATGGAGCAGAAAGCGAGAAAGGTTTGAGACGGGAGAGGGCAGAGGGTGTGGATGGTGCAACAAGAAGTGCATTGTGTGCTGAGCGAAGGAAGCGGCCAGGAACATAATAGGAGATGAGGGAAGAGCTGTAAGGAGGGGTAGCAGTGTGGAGAGCGTTAAAGGTGGGAAGAAGGACTTTGTGATTGATGCGCTGTTGAATTGGGAGCCATGACAGATGTCTGAGAATTATGTGGGCAGGCTCAGTTTTTGGGGAGAGTGTGGTGATTCGTGCAGCTGAGTTTAAAACAGATTTCATAGGTGAAAGATGAGTAGCAGGGAGGCCAGTTAGTAGGATATTGCAATAGTCTAAGCGGGACAGAATGAGGGCACGTATAAGAGTTTTAGTAGTTTGTTGGGAGAGGAACGGGCGGATTTTAGCTATGTTACGGAGAAAGAAGCGATATGATCTAGCCACAGAGTTAATGTGAGGGGAGAAGGAAAGAGAGGAATCAAATATGGCCCCAAGGCAGCGTGCTGAGCTGACCGGATCAATATCAATTCCATCAACTATAATGGTGAAGCTAGGTGTTCAGCAACGTCTTGGTGGGAAGATTAGCAGTTCGGTTTTGGCCATGTTAATCTTCAGCTGACGCTGTGCCATCCAGGAGGAAATGGTATTGAAACAATGCCATTTTGAAAAGAAAACAACCTGCCGCATCTAATGAGGGGTCATTTGCCTTCTTACCCAAAGGCTGGTGTGCACAAATGCTTCCAGGAGGTGGCTCTAATGGAAAAAAAGGCATTTTCTTACATTTCTGCCCCTTCAAATGTATGGAACTCTGTGAAAGAAGTAGAAAACTACACATGGTCACCGATGAGGTTGGGAGGCTTCCCTCGGTCCCGCCCACTCCTACCCGGAAGTTCGGGTAGGAGAGAGGGGAAAGGAGAAACTCCGTTTCTACTTTGTGTTTATTGATCTCCCAACACGATCGGCTGGGAGATCAATAACTTGGGAGGCATGAGGAGTGATCCTCATGCCTCCCCAAGAGTGCCTGGCTGCATTTCAGCTGAAATGCGGCCACTGCAAGCCGGTTATACTGGCATTTGCAGTGACAGCATTTTAGCTGTACAATATGTGAGCGTGGCACAGCAGGTACAGCTGTGTCCACTCGTACAGTGTACCCACCTGGCACTCTAGGGGTTAAAGAGAGGGTAAGTTCTGTCAAATCAAGATAAATGTATCCTTTATCCAGCAATCACAGCTGAATATTATTTATTTGTGGCTAGTTGGCTTTCATTTGGAGTCTGATATCAGTTGATCCACATGGGCCATTCAGGACTATTGATTCCTATTTTGTGAGGAAGTGTGCTCCCTTTCCTGTTACTAGTCAGCAAAGCTGAATGGTATCCTCTGTTAAGTGATGTGTGTTAAGAACAAATGCATACCATTTGCACTCATGTGTTTTTCTCCATAGATTCTGCAGACACTAGAAGATGTTGGGAGCACGTCTAATCTATAATGCTGCTAACCGAGCAGGTGTGTGCACATTTCTTTTAAGATGTTTATAGATGTATTTTTAAATGGTTTATGTTCATCTATATCTTACAGGTATCTTAAAAGAAGATAAATAAGTTTGCCTTTCAGTAATCATGTAGTTCCCTCAACCAATTATAGATACACCTGATATATCACATAAAGGACCACTCTTTTCAGGTGTGTAATGCAAAACTGGCATTGCCCCATGTAAGAGGCTTGTATGATCTCAAAATGACTGCCATACAAGTTCTTGAATCTGACACATTTTACATGTGCCAGAGTTAAATGCATTTACCCACATTTGTAGTTATGCATAGGGTAGAAGGGAAAGGAATGATTTGCTGTGTTATATAGCTAAATTAAGCATTATTTAAATAAATAAATAAAAAGTTAAGCTTGATTTACAAAAATTCAGCCTTTCAGGCTAGGAAAACTGTTCTACTGTATCCATCACATGACTTGCCACATTTCCAGTTTGAGAACCAGAAGTTAAGCAGCAATTCCCCCCCACCACCACCAAAGGACAAGGAAATAGTTGTCTTTTCATCCTTCTTCTGTGTCCCTATCCACTGCCATTGAAACTAATGTGTAAAAGTCTCCTCCCTCTAGCTGGTGTAGGACCAATCAAAACCATATAAGGCAGACCTCCAGACTCTCTCCCCAGTATTTTGGTCCTACACCTAGCTGGGAGCAGGAGAGTGTGAGATTCATTCACCTTTTTCTTGTTTTTCTTCTCCTATGGAGCAGTAGGGGGATTGTGGCCACATTCATTGCTGCCCTACAGGACATGACCGAAGGGATACAACTCGGAAGCAGGGCAGGAAGCAGAGGGTCAGCGTTTCAGCTGCATCCTAGGTCTAGCAGGCCTCAGTGTTGCGTTCCACTGTGGACCACAGAAGATCAGAATGCTTCATGCTCTTCCTTGGTGGTAGCAGTGGTCCGCACTGGTAGAGATCCTGCAGCCCTGGAAACCAACGGACAACTGAATATAAAGGTTCAGGGAATGGCAAGTCCTTCTCCTTTATGCCTTTTTCTCTGTCATCCAATACAGGTTACTGGTAACTCCGGGAGGCATCAGTCCCTTTAAGTAGGCAGGAACATTCTCTAAATGTATGCAGGGGGGTGGAGCCTCCTTTCCCACTCAGGCTGTAGTCCAGCTAGCCTCCTCCAGAATTGTTTGTTCCTGGGTGTGAACACACCAGGTGGAGAACATCTCATCGTTAGTTTTAGTTTCTTTTTTTGTCAGATATGGAATACCACCATTAGACGGGTTACCATGACTGACAAATGCCCTTTCAAAGTGGCTAGCTCAGTGTCCAGGTGCTTTTTGGTGGACCTTAAGCCCTGAAGGGGGAAAATCTTGGGTACAAGTGCTTCCCCATGGATTACCCACTGAGGTGATTCGCACTACATGGTAACCTGAAGACAGAAGATCTGCAGGAGAGGCGAGTTACCCTTTGAGTGCTGCAGGTCCACTTGTCCCACAGTGCCCCTTCACTGGGCTTGTATTTGGGAGTTCTCATTGCGCACTCCTGCACTCAATGGGTATATATATGTATGTCTGTTGGGTTTTTGGAGCAGGTTTATGTGGTAACTTAACCCTTTGTCTGCTGGTTTGACATGTTTTGGGGTTTTTTTCTGACACTTTCCTTACTGGGTTAGTGTTTTCTTAGTATGCATACATGTTCCCTGTATGTTTATCATGTTTTTAACTTGTAGTTTAACTTTTGTTAAAATTGTGTACTGCGCCTTTAAGGCGCGCTTTACCGCATAGACACCATTGCTACATTTACTTTCTATGGCACAGCACTGTTTGGGACGTATCTCTGCAACCGCTTCACACAGCAACTTCAGAGAGGGCTCATTTTAATTGTCTACCCTTGCTCTATCATCCGGTTTATAGTACAAGTGTGTTTGGGGGCTTGGGCGGCTTCGGGCACTGTTTTGGGGTACTTTTTGGGAAAAACTACATTTCCCATGAGCGCTTGATTTGCGCCTAATTTCTGATTGGCTCCTGTCACGGCAGCCACTTTGGAACTTTTCTCAATGAATATCCTCCACAGGGCTTGGACCCTCCTTTTCTCCTCTGCAGATTAACCCTTCGCCTGCCAGAAAAGTCTATATTTAGCATTTCTGGGGTGAAATATTAATCTTACACACTACCATTGGGTGATTCATTGTACAGTTGGTTATTTTGACAATGTGAGAATGTCTATACCGCTGGAGCTAGGGGCTAGACCTAAGACTAAGGAAGCTGGGGTAACAGTATCCCCCATTGCGCATTGCTCTTCCTGTCACACAGGGCTACCTAGAGTGTTCTCTGGTCATTTCTACCCAGCAGCTTCTGAAGTTCCTGGCAGCAACCCAGGGCCTTCCAGCCATGCTATTGAGCCATCTTGGGTGCAAGAGTTTAAGGCTGCAACTAGAGAGCTTAGGTCCACTTTACAGCTCTCTACATCCCAGATACAGGGGACACTTCAATTATGGTAGACCCCCCCTCTACTATCAGATCCTCCCTGTCTCAACCGCAGGGAGCACCTGATGTGTCAGATTCTTCTGAGGAAGAATTGTTGCAAGATTCGGATGTTGAGGTTGGTACTATTTTGGAATCTTCCAGGTCTCTTTGGGGACCCATTTGAAGCTGATCCTGAAACCTCTACTGAGGGCCTGATCAGGGCTGTATTGTCCACTCTCAACATTCCGTTGGTTTAGGAGGTTCCCTCTGATGTTTTTCAGGTGCCTGCAAAGCCCCTTACTTATTTTCTTCCTAACCCAACTCTTGACCGTTTGGTTCTGACGCAGGGTAAAATCCAAACAAGTCCTCTTCAGTGTCTAGAAAGCTTGCTAAACTTTATCCCTTTTCTGAAACAGAAATGGCTAAATGGGTACCTTCCCCTAAGGTGGACGCACCTATATCTAGACTGTCTATATCTACTGCCTTACCTGTTTCTGATGCTTCTGCGCTGCAAGATTGGACTGACAAACTTGAGGTCTCCCTCAAGTCCATTTTCGCTTCTATTGGCACTGCTACGTGTCCAGCCTTTGCTGTTGCATGGGTTAACCGGGCTATTGCAGTCCGGACTGAACAGCTCACTACGGCGGTCCGTCAGGATGCGCCTACTTCGGAGAAATTGTGTCTTCTTGCTAAAATATCTGAAGCTCAACATTGTTTCTGCTGCCGCCTTTGCTGCCCTCCGCATGATGGCAAGGGTCTCCACTACTTCTGTGGTGGCTAGTCGTGCGCTTTGGCTTACGATTTGGTCTGCTGACGCAGTTTCCAAGAAAGTTTTGCTTTCTTTGTCTTCTCAGGGTACTTCCTTGTTTGGATCTGAACTTAAGGAACTAATTAGCAGGGCCACAGGGGGTAAGAGTTCTCTTCTGCCCTTGGTTTTTAAAAAAGTGGTACCTTAATTTGGTTTTGGGAGTTCTCCAACGTCCTCCCTTTGAGTCTTTTGGCTATTATTCCTTTACGTCTCTTGACGTGGAAGATGGCTTTCCTTCTGGCGATTGTGTCAGTTCGCCGAGTGGCGGAGTTGCAAGCTCTTTCTTGTAAACCACCTTATCTGGTGTTTCATAAGGATAAAGAGGTGCTTCGCACCTCTAAGGAGTTCTTAACTAAAGTAGTCTCCAAGTTTCACATCAATCAGGAAATTGTGGTGCCCTCTTTCTGCCCTAACCCCTCCTCTGACAAGGAAAGGGATCTCCACTTGTTGGATGTGGTGCGTTGTCTACAGTTTTATGTCCATCGCACTGAATCTAACAGGAAGTCCAACGCTCTGTTTGTCATTCCTGAGGGTCCTAGGGCAGGAAGACCTGCATCCTAAATGACTATTGCGTCATGGATCAAGTCCACTATTCGTAGGGCTTATGAATTGAGGACTACACGTTTCCTTTCGGGTCACGGTTCATTCCACTAGGTCCATTGGGGCCTCTTGGACCTATCAGAATCAAGCATCTGCTGATCAGTTGTGCAGGGAGGCCACTTGGTCCTCTGTGCACACCTTTTCGAAGCAATACTGTGTGGATGTGCTGGCTTCGGCTGATGCCAGCTTCGGGAGGAAGGTCCTGGAGGCAGTTTTGCCTGTCTAGGGTCTTTTTCTTCTGAGGTTCTTAGTGCTTCCTTACTGTTAAGCCCTGTTGGCTCTAGTTCAGTGTGCTGTTACGGTTCCTGGGGTGTTTTTACTCCTGTTTGGTGTCCGTTGACACTTCAGTTTTGTTGGGATCTCTGACCGGTTGGTTCATAGAGGTCATGGTGACTTTGGGGGCCTTGCGCCTGGTCCTTGCCTTCTTCCCGCCTCTGGGAAACTCAATGGTTGGACATCTCAGAGTTACCAGTAACCTGTATTGGACGACAGAGAAAAGAGGATTTTAGCTTACCTGTTAAATCCTTTTCTCTTAGTCCATACAGGTTACTGGTCTCCCACCCTGTCAAGAGACCATGCTTGGCTCTCCTGTTGCAGTATGTGGGAGTCCTTCAGGGCATGCTCACAGCAGTCTTCTTCCTTTCTCCTTCTAGTCTAGTTCTCAAACAATTCTGGTGGAGGCTAGCTGGGCTGCAGCCTAAGTGGGAAGGGAGGCTCCACCCCCCCTGCATACATTTAGAGAATGTTCCTGCCTACTTAAAGGGACTTGCGCCTCCCAGAGTTAGTATGGACTAAGAGAAAAGGATTTAACAGGTAAGACTAAAATCCTCTTTTCCTTGCTGGTCTACAGGAATGTGGTTCCAGGGAACGCCATCTTGGGCTCTATAGCTAATTCGCTACATTGACCACGTGCATACTTTCCTAGAAATGGAGCTTCAGGTGGATAGCTGGAAATCTAAAAATGAAGAAAAGTTTTTAGCAAGATAACTCATGTTCCTGAAAGGCCATCTCAAAAGCATCAAAGTTAATAGTATGAATAGCTAATATTGTAGAAGTATAAGGACTCTTTAAATGAAAATTATTCACAGAGAGGTAGGAAAAGCAAACCATCACCATCTATTTGTAGACTAGAAGAGGGGGAAAAAGCATATATGGCCTAAGTCTTCATGATAAATTGAGACCACAGTGGGTTGGAGAACCAGACTGGATTTTCTCTGGCTGGAGCAGGGAGCTTAATGGGTGACAGGCCTCATCTTTCATTGGTTTGTGTCATGCCTGCGGGGTCAGCATGACCTTGTAAGGCCCCATTTCTAGTGATAAGTAGGGATGAACAAAAACTTTACTTGAAAAGTCACTTTACTTGTTCTGAGGTAATTCCAGTGAAAAGTGTTGACTGATTACAACAACCCTCTAGCCTTGTTCCACTGCACTGGATCCAGACATACTGGCCCCCTCTCCCAGCCTTGTCCCAGTGTTGCCATAGAACCACACATCCCAACCTCCAGTCTTGTCCAACTTTAGCCATAGAACCAAATATACTGATCTCCCAGTATTGTCCCATGGTAGCTACAGAGCCACACATGCTGACATTCCCATGGTATCCATAGAGCCATGCATGCTAAACCCTCCTATGCCAAGCCTTGTACCACGGTAGCCACAGAAACACACCACCCAACCTCCATCCTTGTCCTAATGTACTGCAGCCGGAACCTCACATACAGAGTAAACGCACACACACAATAACTTTAAAAGTTATTGTGGAAAATGTATTTGGCTACAAAAAGGAACATATTTTCCAGTGGGTCTATATGAATGAATTTTTTAGGAAAAAGTAGCAATTTGTCAGTTTTCTATGAAAATTTACATTGGAGTTTTTTTACTTTTTCCCATCCCTAGAAATAGATTGGTGTTGGTTTTTTTTATAATTAATGTTGTATCAGAGTCATTTTGCAAAATTTCCTGTTCATAGTAAAGCCTGAAAGATGAGTAAAAAGTGAAATGTTTTTGTAATCCTCAGAAAGATCCAGGTCTTCCTTATAGTAGTTCCTTATGGGTGAAAAAGTGGGCATGGGGAATCCAGTTGTTAATTTGGGCTTGGGTATATAATGTATAATATACTAGTTGAACAGCCCGTTACACGGGCCACTGTATCAGCCGCGGCGTGGGCAGTCTGTACTGCGCATGACTGCCGCACGCACAACAGTGTCTACTGCGCATGTCGGGCGTTACACACAACTTAGCGAATTATTATATAGGATAAGCTGCCTGTAATCCAACAGAAAACCTTTTTATATCCTTCAGGGCCACCTCCTTAGGTCATTACTTCTGGAGCATTCCTCCAGGGCCACGGTTTTCAATTAAAGGGCCATAGCTTGATTCTCAAGCCTCTTGGTTATGAATTAGTAGATGTTTTTGGTCTCTGATCATCTTATTGGTGATGAGCATTTAATGTATTCTCTAATGGTATTTTTCAAACTTATTAGGAGGGACTTCATTGTGGCCATCATAAGGGGTATTTCCTCCCTACTTGTCATGTTGTGGGCGGTTTGTCTCCACGATTATAGGCCCACATAAATCCTGAATCGTGGGAGAACCATTCTGATGCTCCCAGAATCTGTTTTTACTGTTTAGGAATACTGGATAAGATAATCCAAACCTTTGGGTTTAGAGGACATAATGGATTTTTGGGTAGATTACCAGTCCAGTAAACTGTAGCTGGTTTTATAGAAGGTTTGCAATTGGAGATTTGTGGTCTATGGACCAGAGCTGTCCATAGGATGGTGTAACAACAGCACCACTGTACAATTTCAGGCCACTGTGATATTGCACCTAAAAAAATTCAACTTTGAGCTGTAATAACTTTTGAATAAAACGCCTTTCAGCAGTGAGAGTACCTTTTTTTTTTTTTTTTTTTTTTTTTGTTTACTCAGGGGGATAAACACTGCAATATGTATTTTTTTACTTAATTATTACTATCCCTTTAAATCCATCTGAATTAAGGGACTTTTTGTTTAGTCGTGGTGCAGGGAGTTTAATCCAGAATTGCTCTATTCTAAATTGGTATATAGTGTACACCAGGGCTCAAAATTTCTACTGGCCAATGGCGAGTGAAAATTTAGCCCTGGCTAGTAGAAATTCAGCCCTGGTGGGTATGTTATGGCTCGCAGTGGCGAGTAACTTTTCAGGTCTGGCTAGTAACAAAGGACTTCATATTTTAAGCCCTGGTGTACACACACCATTTTATTATTCTCCACATCCTCTCTCCACCCAGATATCTTCAGGTAATTGGTGGTTAAACATTAGTATGAAGTACAGATAACACAAACTAAGGCTATGCAGCAATATGTCACTTGCTCCTTGCTAAATTTGCATCTAGTAACATAGTAGATAACATAGTAGATAAGGCTGAAAAAAGACATGCGTCCAGCCCATGCCAATAACACCCCTGTTGATCCAGAGGAAGGCAACAAAAAAGCCCTCTGGAGCAATTTCTAGTGTGTGTGTGTGTGTGTGTGTGTGTGTGTGTGTGTGTGTGTGTGTGTGTGTGTGTGTGTGTGTGTGTGTGTCAAATAGTTCCCCGGCTCAATATTCTATTTGCTTTGAAGCCATCTGTCATAACTGTCAATATTGTTCTGTGCTAGATAGGCATCCATTGCTTTTTTGAATGCAGTTACATTATCTGCAAGCACAACATCCCAAGGCAAGGAATTCCATAGCCTTACCGCCCTTACTGTAAAGAATCCCTGCCTGTGTTTTAGTCGAAAGCGCCTTTCCTCAAGTCTTAATGGATGACCTCTTGTTCTTAGCTCAGCTCTTTGCATAAATAATTCATTGGAAAGTTCTTTGTATTGACCTTGAATGTATTTGTAAATGGTAATCATATCACCCCTTAGATGTCTCTTTTCTAATGTAAACAAACCCAGTTTGGCTAGTCTCTCTTTGTAACTCAGATCCTCCAATCCCTTTATCAGTTTTGTTGCACGTCTCTGCACCTTTTCCAGTTCAGCAATGTCTTTTTTTAGAACAGGCGCCCAAAATTGTACTCCATATTCTAGATGAGGCCTAACCAAGGATTTATACAGAGGTAGGATAACATTAGCATCCCTTGCTTCTACACCTCTTTTTATGCAGGCTAGTACTCTATTTGCTCTTGCAGCAGCTGAGTGACTCTGCACACTGCTGTGAAGACTATTGTCTGTCAGTACACCTAAATCTTTCTCTGAGGATTTCCCAAGTTGTTCCCTTGTGTATATAGATGGCAAGGGCACTAGGTGCTTTATGCTTAATTTCCCTTTCAGTTTGTTAAGGTATATGAGATTTTCACCTGGTTGGTCCAGTCAAGTTTTTTCTTTTTGTCTCTACAGGCTATCCTTGTTCTCAGATGCTGTCTAGACCTCTCAGTCTAACTCATCAGATGCATTCATACAGTGAGTTTATTTTTTTATTTATTTTGGGGAGGTGGAAAAATATACAAGATTGTAACTTCTAAACTGGGTGTTTGTGACTCAATGTAATGTTTATATTAATGTTAAATGGGGATGAGAATTTCCAAAAAGGGAATTTGGGGTATACTACAGTGCAGTCCACACAATGACACAATGCTCTGGACTCCAGCACATTGGATTTGAAAGGAAACCATGATAGAGTACACACTGTCAGCTTTCATTTGAGTGTATTTTCATCCATATACTGTGAACTGTGAAGAAATTGCAGTATGTGTGTGTGTGTGTATATATATATATATATATATATATATATATATATATATATATATATATATATATATATATATATATAATAATGTAATGGTGCCACCACAGTCTTAATCCTGTTGGTGCCTGTGCCTTGGGCCATTTCTTGAACTCTGTAGGTTAAACACATTTTCAGCATTGTTGCTATCAATCTAGGTATGTTTCCTGATGGTAGTTACAAATAGAAAACCATGTATAATTTTTTTTATGACTGAGATTTTGCATGGTGCCTTACATGAAGAGATTTTTGCAGTATGTGACAAGCTATGTCATAAATAAAAAAAAATAAAAAAAAAAATTATTTATTTTTTTACTAAAATCTCACTTTATATATTAAAAACACTTTAAAAAAGCCCAGAATACCCAATATGTATACTTTTTATTGACATGCATGGCCTGTGCAGACCTCTAATTACCAGGAGCGCAAACTGGAATTTTCAACTTCATGAACTTAAAATACACATTCCAGTGGATACAGTTTGATGCATTTTAAAACTGACCTGAAACGGCTGAATAACTATATACAACTATATATTTTTGGAAAGTAGATATCCTACTGCATCAAATGAGGGGGGCATTTGCCTTTTCTTCCCCTAGCCTGGTGTGTGTGTTTTTTTTTCCTTTACGTTTCCACCTCATCAAATGTACTAAAATCTTTGAAAACTATTGACTTACCTGTGTTCATTAACTAGTGCTCTTAGGGGAAAAAATGACACCCCCACTGGTATTAGATGACCCAGTAATGGGTGCCAGAAGTACAAAACTATCCCAACTACAACCTCTGATTTTTCTTACATTTTTAAAAAATATGACTATCCTGTACTAAAATGGTTATAACAGCTACAAAAGTGAATAAGCATACAATTTTCCAAAGAAGATAACCTGCTGCATCAAAAGATGGCTAATTTGCCATTCTACCCTAATCCTATGGTGCACAGATGTTTCCAGAAAGTGGTGCTAAAATGGAATTTCCTTTTTTTTTTTTTTTTTTTTTTTTAATGTATTTATTTTTAAGTCTCCATCCCTTTCAGATGTCGTGTAACCTATGAAAACTATGTGTTATGAACTATAATCATTAGCTAGTGCTCTTAGGAGAAAAATGACACAATGCGAAAAAAAGAGAGAAAAATAGACTATTTCAAGTGCCAATTTGTGATCCACTATCAGTCAACAACCACAATGAAGCGGGTTACCATCACTGGGCTTCTCTGGAGTGGACTGAGCAGTTGACAAATGCTTTGTGGTCAATTTCGGCCAAGTTTTCCCTCATAACAATTTATCTTCAGACTCTGCCTTTTCTCTTAGATGGGACCCTGAATACAGAAGACTGGTGAGTAACCCTTTGAGTGTTTTGGTCCTCTTTATGTCCCACACTATGTTGCAGGTGCTCTTTTGAGCTTTGATAGGCTCTGGCACTCATTATGGGTATATTTATTCTGTATCTCTCTAGGGGCTTTGGAGTTAGGATGGCTGCTTTATTTTATGGTATTAAAACCCATGCTGTTTTGGGCTATTTTTATGTGCTTTTGGGGTGTTTCTTTTCACATCCCAACTGTTTGTCCCTTAGGTTTATGCTCCCTTCAGATGTTCCCTGGGGGTCTTGGTTCTCTTGGTAACTTTTTCACTTTAGACAGATTTTAGCGAGGCGCCCATTTTAAGAACTGAAGCCCGGCCAGCGCCATCTTTGCTCCATTTACTTCCATGGAAAAAACTTCTTTGGGACATATTTTTTCTCCATTTAATTCTATGGGACATATCTCAGCAAGCATTTCTGATACAACAGAGAGGGCTCTAACTTCTTTTCTCCTCACGCCCCATCATCCGGTCCACTTTCTGAGTGTCCAGGGGGCTCATTTCGATCCGCAAATTAAGTTGTAGGAGTTGCTAGGCAAGAAGCAATAGAAAAGACTGTTTCCCAGAATGCCTGTTCTGCAGGCTTTCTTCAGATTTTGCAGTGGTCATTTTTACTTCTCTTTAGCATATCCTACACAGAGGCTGAATCTCTTTGCTCCCCTTCTCCAGATTAACATTTTGCTTGCAAGGTAAGTGTATTTCTGGGATATTAAGGGTGCTGTGTTATTCTGGGGACACTTCATAGTGTTGAACTAGTGCTTGGGACACACTTAGTGGAAAGTATGTTGTTCTAGGGGGCATGGGGGTAAAAACAAAGTAAATGACCCAGGTGCTACCCTTACCCCATCCCTCACACATTTTACCTCTTGCCAAACGGGACTTCCTAGATGTTATTCAGGATCTCTATGCCCCTCTTGTGATGTGGCCTCCACTACTCCACCGGGTCCCTCCAGCACTGGTCAAGAGCCAGCATGGGTCAAGATATTACTTCAGTGGCCCAAATCCCCTTCTTCTCTCTGCATGGGATACTTCAGTCATGAAAACCTACCCCTACCTTTAAACAAAATGCCCCTTTTTCTATGGGCCATGCACAGGTTATTGGGATTTCCATATATTCCTACTCCTCTGCAAATTCCTTTTGAGGCTGATCAGATCTCCTCTGCTGAGGGGCTCATTTAGGCAGTATTGAAGAGACCCTTCAGGGCTCTGATGTCCCTGAGAGGTGAAAGTTCCTTGGAAATTTCACCTCTCATGAGTTTTCTTAGATTCCTCTCATCCCCAGGGTGCTTCCAAAGATCAGGATGGATGGGGCATCAGTCATTCTGATTGTTCCTCACTGGCCCAAGAGGGCATGGTTTGCAGACCTTTTCAGTCTCTGTCCAGGATCCTCTCCACCTTCCTGCTAGGCCAGGTCTGTTACTCCTGGGTCACCTGTGGCCCGAGGATGTGGAGAAACTGCCTGACGGCATGGCTTTTGAAGCCAGTGTTCTGAAATGGAAAGGTTTTCCAGTTGAGGTCATTTCCACCATGATACAGGCCAGGAAACCCATCTCCTCCCAGGCATACCATAGGGTATGGTCCATTTTTCATAAACGTCCCAGACAAGAATGTGTCTACACAGACCTTCGACCTCCCTGTGGTGTTCTCTTTTCTCCAAGATGGACTACACTACACTACATTTGAGTTCCCTTATGGCTCAGATCTCTGCAAGTTAGGTGCTTTTTCAGAGAGTTATTGCCATCATTCCAGATGTCAAGTTTTTTTCTTCAGGGGGTTGGCTCATGCCCCCCCCCCCTTTTGTAGGATCTCAACCTGGTCAGGTGGCTTCCAAGGTTATCATTGCATCTTAGATCAAGGCACCATACGCCAGGAGTATGTACGCAAGAAGAACCCTGTTCCCTTCAACATCAAGAGGCTGTGACTTGGTCCTCCTTGCATACTTTCACCAAACTCTATTTTGTGAAAGTCCTGGTACCTGCTCAGGCCAGCTTCTGCCAGAAGGTCATGCAGGTGGTTCTGCCTGTTTAAGGTCCTGCACACATCTTCTTTTTATTTATTTTTTATTTATTTATTTATTTATTTTTTTTGCAACAGTTTGTTCGGTTGTTTGTGAGCTCTGTTGGCTCTTGTTCTGTGTGCAGTTCAGTGTCCATTGACACTTGTTTATTTGGTTATTCAGATACTGAATATACTAGGGAACCCTGGTATCATGGGGACAGGTGAGGTCCTTTTTTCCCATCTCTGGGAGCTTAGCTTTGGTATTTTCCCATGGTACCTGCATTCCATATTGGATGTAAGAGAAAATATGATTTTGTGGGGTTACCTGTTAATTTTTTCACTGTCGTCCAATACAGGTTACTGGTGACTCTGGGAGGTGTCAGTCCCCTTTAAGTAGGCAGGAACATTCTCTAAATGTATGCAGGGGGGTGGAGCCTCCCTTCCCTCTCAGGCTGCAGTCTACCCAGCCTGCTTCATAATTGTTTGTTCCTGTGTGTGAACACACCAGGTGGAGAACATCTCGTCGGTTTTAGTTTCTTTTTTATTTTTCTGTCAAATATGGAATACCACCATTAGGCGGGTTACCTTTACTGACAAAAGCCCTCTCCAAAGTGGCTGGCTCAGTATCCAGGGCCTTTTGGTGGACCTTAAGCCCCGAAGGGGGAATATCTTGGTTACAAGTGCTTGCCCATGGATTGCCCTCTGAGGTAATTCTTACTACATGGTAACCTGAAGACAGAAGATCTGCAGAAAGGTGAGCCACCCTTTGAGTGCTGAAGGTCCACTTGTCCCACAGTGTCCCTTAATTGGGCTTGTATTTGGGGAGTTCTCATTGCGCACTCCGGCACTCATTGGGTGTATATGTGTGTGTGTCTGTGGGTATTTGGAGCAGGTTCTGTGGTAACTTAACCCTTCCTCTGCTGGTTTGACATGTTTAATGGGGTTTTCTGACACTTTCCTTACTGGATCGGTGTTTTCTCTATATGCATACATGTTCCCTGCATGCGACTCATGTTTTTAACCTGTGGTTTAACTTTTATTCAAATTGTGTACTGCGCCTTTATGGAGCGCTTTACCGCATAGACGCCATTCTTCCATTTACTTTCTATGGGTCAACACTGTTTGGGACGTATCTCTGTAACTGCTTCACACAGCGACTTCAGAGAGGGCTCATTTTAATTGTCTTCCCTTGCTCTATCATCCGGTTTATAGTTCAAGTGTGTTGGGGGGCTTCGGACACTGTTTTTGGGTACTTTTTGGGAAAAACTACATTTCCCATGAGCGCTTGATTCGCGCCTAATTTCTGATTGGCTCCTGTCGCGGCAGCCATTTTGGGCACTTTTCTCAGTGAGTATCCTGCACAGGGCTTGGACAATCCTTTTCTCCTCTGCAGATTGACCCTTCACTTGCCAGAACAGTCTATATTTAGCGTTTCTGTGGTGAAATATCAATCTTACACACTACATTTGAGTGATTCATTGTACAGTTGGTTATGTTGACAATGTGAGAATGTCTATACCGCTGGAGCTAGGGGTTAGACCTAAGACTAAGGAAGCTGGGGTAACAGTATCCCCCATTGCGCATTGCTCTTCCTGTCACACAGGGCTACCTAGAGTGTTCTCTGGTCATTTCTGCCCAGCACGTTCTGAAGTTTCTGGCAGCAACCCAGGGCCTTCCAGCCATTCTATTGAGCCAGCTTGGGTGTAAGAGTTTAAGGCTGCAACTGGAGACCTTAGGTCCACTTTACAGCTCTTTACATCCCAGATACAGGGGGCACCTCAATTATGGACAGACCCCCCTATATTATCAGATCCTCCCTGTCTCAACCTCAGGGAGCACCTGATGTGTTAGATTCTTCTGAGGAAGAATTGTTGCTAGATTCGAATGTTGAGGTTGGTGGAATCTTCCAGGTCTCTTAGGGGACCAATTTGAAGCTGATCCTAAAACCTCTACTGAGGGCCTGATCAGAGCTGTATTGTCCACTCTCAAAATTCCATCGGTTCAGGAGGTTCACTCTGTTCCCTCTGATGTTTTTCAGGTGCCTGTAAAGCCCCTTACTCATTTTTCCTCCTAACCCAATTCTTGACTGTTTGGTTCTGATGCATGGACTACTCCAGACAAGTCCTCTTCAGTGTCTAGAAAGTTTGCTAAACTTTTCCCCTTTTCTGAAACAGAAATGACTACATGGGTTCATCCCCCTAAGGTGGACGCACCCATATCTAGACTGTCTCAACCTACTGTCTTACATGTTTCTGACGCTGCAAGATTGGACTGACACATAACTTGAGGTTCCCTCAAGTCCATTTTCGCTTCTTTTGGTTCTTCTATGCGTCCAGCCTTTGCTGTTGCATGGGTTAACCGGGCCGTTGCAGTCTGGACTGAGCAACTCTCTGGTGGTCTGTCAGGATGCGCCTACTTCGGAGACATTGTGTCTCCTTGCTATTTTCTCTGTAGATCAACATTATGTTCTGCTGCTGCCCTTGATGCCATCCGCATGATGGCAAGGGCCTCCACTACTTCTGTGGTGGCTAGGCGTGCGCTTTGGCTTAAGATTGGTCTGCTGTCACTGCTTCCAGGAAAGTTTTCTTTCTTTGCCTTTTGAGGGTACTTCCTTGTTTGGATCCGAACTTAAGGAACTGATTGGAGAGACCTCAGGGGTTAGAGTACTCTTCTACCCTTGGTTTAAAAAAAAAAAAAAAAAAAGGGGGTTGCCGTTTACGCGTAACCGGTCTTTTCGTTCCTTTTCTCTGAGTCACGTACGACGAACCAGCTGGTTCCATCTGTTCCACGTCCCTCCTAGACCATGCAGCAATTGCAGCCCTAGGCCGCATACAAGCCCACGACTTCGTGACTGCTTCGGCATGACTCACAACACCGTGGGATGATTCAGTGTCGGACCCGTGAGCTTTTCTGGTGGTGTCTGAGGAATACAAGATCCCTTTCTTTTCCCTCCCACTTTTTTGTCTTTATCTTTCTCGTTCTCTTGAGGAAGTCGAGAGAAGCCGTCTGTTCGAAGACCGTATTCAGGCTCTTCTGGACAAGGATGTCCTGGAACAGGTACCCACTGCGGACAGGGGTTCAGGATTCTATTCAAGCCTCTTTGTGGTGACTAACAAAAAAAATAAATAAATAAATAAAAGGGACGGCGGATGCCACCCTATTTTGGATCTGAAAGATCTTAATTCCTTTGTAGTGAAGTCTCACTATCGTCAGGAGTCTCTGCTCACAGTATTCGCTGCCATGTCTCCGGGGGAGTTTCTTGCTTCTCTGGACCTTCAGGATGCGTATTGCACATCCCAATCCATCTAGAGAGCAGGCAGTATCTGAGGTTTGCCTGCACCAAAGGTCATTTTCAGTTTCAGCCTTTCATTGGTCTGACAACAGCCCCCCCAGGTTTTCCAGCGGGGCTGGGGGCCTTGATATCCGTCCTCCATTGGACAAATTAGAGTGACTTCGTACATGGACGACTTGCCATATGCAAGCATCATCTGCGGACCTCTTCATCAGCAGGTCCAGACCTGCATTCAATTCCTTACTCTTCACGGTTGGATTGTGAACTTGGTCAAGTCAGACCTTGTTCCGTCTCAGCACCTGGGTCTTCTGTTCAATACTCCGAGGTGCATGGTTTTTTCTTCCGGACGAGGTAACCATCAAATTGCTCAAAGGGTCTCAATGATCCTATCCCGCAATCGAATACTGGTTCCGAAGTTATCTTCTCTGGTGGGGTAATTCATCTCCATGTTAGAGGCGTTTCCATTTGCCATGGTACACACCAGGGAACTTCAAGGATTGTGATACAGTCAGGCAGGGACCGACCAGATCATCAGAAGCTATCGATCTCTCTCCCTCCTCATGTCGAGTTGAGCTTGGGGTGGTGGTTGGGTCTTTCCAATCTCCTACTGGGAAGATCCTTCCGGATTCCCTACTGGACCAAGGTCACATCGGATGCCAGCCTCCTGGGCTGGGGAGCTGTTCTGGGTCGCCTTAGCGCTCAGGGGAAGTGGTCCATGGAGGAGTCCCTTCTTCCCATCATTGGGAGTCTCAACTGGTGGACGGTCCAGTCTGAGTGGAGTCCGACAATGCCACGGCTGTGGCTTACTTCAACAGTCAGGGCAGGACAAGAAGTCTCGCCGCTTGGTTAGAGGTCAAGGCCATTCTGTCCTGGGCAGAGGTTCCTGTTCCTGTCATTTCCGCAGTGATTCCAGGCATAGACAACATCATGGCAGACTTCCTCAGTCGTCAAGCAGTCGACATCGGAGAGTGGGAACTACATCCGGATGTGTTTCAACTCTTAGTTCAGATATGGGGAATGCCCCAGTGGATCTGATGGCAATGGGACACAACAGGAAGGTTCCGCCGTTTTGTTCTCAGTGGAGAGACACTCTACCTCTGCTGCTGTTGCAATGTCCATTCCTGGACATGCTCTCTGGCCATGTTTCTTCCTCTCCCTATGTTAATATGGGCATTACGGAAATTGTAATTGGTCCGTTGTCCGGTAATTCTGATTGTTCTGGATTGACATTGTCAAGCATGGTATCCGGAGTTTATGACCCTATCTGTGGTGGAGCCACTTCAGCTCTCCTCTCGTCCAGCTCTTCTTCTACAGGGTTATCTGTGGAAGACTATGTTCATCGGCTGAATTTGTTGGCCTATATGTTGAATCCCCGATTTTAAGGAAGAAAGGGTTTTCTTCTGCTGTGGTGTCTACTATGCTTAGTGCTGTAAGCCTGTTTCTTCCAAGATCTATCACAGTGTCTGGCCAATATTTGTGTCTTGGTGTGCTGACAGAGATCTGTCCCATGACTTTGATCTTCCCACTGTCCTGACCTTTTGGTTGGACGGTGTTGAATAGGGACTCAGTCTGAGTCCTCTTACGGTTTTTACTTCGGCGCTTTGTCGTTTTCCAGAAACGCATTGCTATCTTCCTGACGTCAGGGGTTTCTTCCAGGGTGTTGCTCATGTGCACCCTGCCTTTCGGAGTCCGGCTCCTCTGTGGGACCTTAATTTGGTCTTGGGGGTTCTTCAGTGTCCTCCCTTTGAGTCTTTGGTTACTCTTCCTCTATGACTCTTGTGGCAAATGGCTTCTTCTTCTGGCGATTGTATCAGTTCGCTGGGTGGCGGACTTGACAGCTCTATCCTGTAAACCACTTTATGTGGTGTTTCCTAGGGATGAGGCGGTGCTTCGCGCCTCCTACGGAGTTGTTGCCTCAGTTGGTCTCCGAGTTTCACTTCAATCAGGAGATTGTGGTGCTCTCTTTCTGCCCTACTTCCTTCCCTGACAAGGTGGCTGGTTTCCACTTGTTGGTTGTGGTGCGTTGTCTCAAGTTCTGTCCATCGCACTGCAGTTGTCAGGACGTCTGACACTCTGTCATTCCGGGGGGTCCTGGGGCAGGAAGACCTGCCTCTGAAGCGACCATTGTGTACTGGATCAAGTCCACTGTTGGTAGATCCTATGAGTTGTGGAATGGGCAGGTTTCTTTTCGGGTCACAGCTCTTTCCGCCAGGTCCGTTGGGGCCTCTTGAACTTCTAGTATCGTGCTTCTGCCGATTCGTTGTGCAGGGGGGCCACTTGGTCCCCTGTGCACACCTTTTCGAAGCACTACCGGGTAGTGCCAGTTTCGGTAGGAGGGTCTTGGAGACAGTTTTGCCTGTCTAGGATCTTCTTCTTCTAAAGTGCTCAGTGCTTCCTTACTGTTGAGCCCTGTTGGCTGTAGTTAAGTGTTCTGTATAACAGTTCCTGGGGTCTGTTTTTACCCCTAGTTGGTTTTGTTGGGGTCTCTGACCGGTTGGTTCATAGAGGTCCTGGTGACTTTGGGGGCCTCGCGCCTGGTCCTTGCCTCCTTTCCACCTCAGGGAAATTCAATGGTTGGACATCCCAGAGTTACCAGTAACCTGTATTGGACGACAGTGAAAATAGGATTTTAGTCTTACCTGTTAAATCCTTTTCACTTAGTCCATACAGGTTACTGGTCTCCCACCCTGTCAAGGGACCATGCTTGGCTCTCCTGTGGCAATACGTGGGAGTCCTTCGGGGCATGCTCGCAGGAGTCTTCTTTCCTTCTACTATCTAGTCTGGTTAGTTCTCAAACAATTCTGAAGCAGGCTGGGTAGACTGCAGCCTGAGAGGGAAGGGAGGCTCCACCCCCTGCATACATTTAGAGAATGTTCCTGCCTACTTAAAGGGGACTGACGCCTCCCAGAGTTACCAGTAACCTGTATGGACTAAGTGAAAAGGATTTAACAGGTAAGACTAAAATCCTATTTCTCTTTAGTCCATATGGAACACCTTTGGTATTGCTTTCATGGACAGAGGATCTATCAATCTATACCTTCCCACCCCCTTTCCTAGTTTAAAGCTACTCCAACCTTCTTAGCATTCTATTCCCTAGCATGGTGCCTCCCCTACCATTTATGTGCAATGCATCACTACCATACAGAGTGTACCCAGAGCAAAGTCAGCCCAGTGCTCTAAAAACTCCAAAACTCTCCTACACCAAAACTTGAGACATGCGTTAAAATCCCTGAGCTCCACTGCCTACCTGCACTGGCGCATAGCACAGGTAGTATTTTGGAACACACTGCCCTAGATGTCCTTTCCTTGAGCTTGCACCTTAAATCCCTGAAATATTTTTTTTAGGGATCTCCATATGCCTCCAGATGGATCGTTTCCAGCACCTCCCAACAATGCTTGCATTTGGCACAGCGGTATGATGCCTAGAACAATCTAGGATGTTTACAGGGAAGGTTTGGAGAGGGTAATAAAGGGGATATCTGTGTAAGTTGAGTGTTCAATAAGTAAATGTTGTCTGAGCATTGCTTAAGATGCAAAGCAGAGAACATGGGGGTGATGGGAGAGCTACAAAGAACACACTGGTTATATACGTTTATACTAGTGAGATTAGCATCCCAGATCTTTATTGAACCCTGCTTCATAAGGTTTAAAGACAACTCTCATTCTTCGTTGAAATGTCTTTCTATATTGGTGCTTTTAAAGTTATATTTAAGGATCCACTACAGTGGTGGTTTGTAGATTACCAGGTTGTTTGCTATTTTTGAGCTCACCTGTTCATTCTTATTAATGTGTTCTTAACCCTTTAAGTGCCAGAGGTATGTTGCGTACCCCTCTGGCACTGAAAGGGTTAACAGTGATTTTCACCTGCCCACTAATGTTTTGGCTCTGATAATTGTATTCAGATTTTTTGAGTCTCACAATGGCCTGCTTTACTGGTATTAACGCTTTGCTCCTCTTATTGAGAAACAGCAGCAAGAAACTCCAAATGAATGTTCCACACCTAGAATCACCTCTAGACCTTTTTGTTAGCTCTCTTGTGCATGAACTAATGAGTCAATGACAGGCACCTTCCCAAAAAACATCTTAGCAGCCAATTCCCAATTTACTTTTGGTCCCCTAAAATGGAGGGACTATGTATAAAAAGGACTGTGTAGTTCCTACACGGTTCAATTTGTGGATACACTTTAAACCTGACAGTCTGTACTTTTCATTCTTTCTTTCTAATCCAGTATGCTGAAGTCCAGAGCCAAAGCAACAAAACTTGTCACTGCCCAAATAATTATGAGCTTCACTGTACAGTATTTTTTGCCATATTCTCCTTTTCTTGTCCATCATGGTAAGTCTGAGGATATTTATAGAACACAATCTGTCCCAGACTTGCAGGTGTAGCACCAACATATTAAATGTGGTTTGCTTTTTAGTTTTGTTCCTCACAAACAGAAGTACTTGGGGGGGGGGGGGGGGGGGCTAAATTATTTGTAGTTTAAGTGTTTTGTGAGTGATGGGAGAGGTTATTGACTTCTTTATTTCACAGAATATGTCAATGCCCGTGAAGAGGGGACAGATATGAAGTCTGTGACTGACCGAGCAGCTCAGACTCTACTTTGGACAGAACTGTTCAGAGGTGAGTCTCTTGAAAAGATGCGTTTATGGAAGGTAGGTTTTACTGATGATGGGGAGGAATTAATGGAGGTTAAATTGGGCTTAATTAGTCTTGGGAAAACAATCAATATTGCTACTATAGCCATGTAACAAGCATGTATATCAAAGGCAAATTCGCCAAGGTCTTAAAGCCGGCATATCCGGAGCTACTCCCCACAGCCTCGACTACAGACTCGGACATACAAGACAATACAGGAGGGGAGTGCTTCAACAAACCTGTTAATCCCAAACAGCAAGCGTTCCATGGAGTGCAATAAAAATCAATTTTGTCGTATATAGTTTAAAAACAAAATCACATCAATTACATAGACACTTAAGAGCAGATATACAAAACATGTAAACCGCCTGACGCGTTTTGTGATTCTCACTTCTTCATGTGACTAGCCTAGTCAAACATGCAACAACCCATAGTATATATCGTTACAACATATTGTTTGTTTGCTAGAACCTATCAAATCTCGTGATGGGTTCAAACGAACCATACAAATCAGATTAGCAATTAATGGCAGCCATGTGTTGTTATGTATCTTGAACAATGTTCTTCAAACAACTGCTGCATCCACTACAGCAAGCCTCAAGCGCTCAAGTATAAAATGGCAAAACTATAAAAACAAAGATTAGGGCTCTGTCACATTGCTGGTTAAGAGGTCAGGAAACACTCAAAATATTATAATCTTATCCCAGTACACTCCAAACCAAATATTTACCATCATATCTCCGACCAGCAATGTACAAACAATTATACTTAGAAAGTATAGATAGTATAGTATATATGAATCTTGACCAATGGCATATGCTAATCTCTCAATGAAAATATCCAAGTGGTATATAATATACTATAATTAATCATGTTGTTTTAAAATATTTTTATACTGTTTCTTTTAACAAAAGGAGATGTATACAACAGGATACTTGTATTAATCTTGTCATATTATAAATGGCAACCATTTTCGTCTGTTGACTAGGGTGGAATTCACTGTGATCACAAATGGTGCACCCTACTTCTCAGGCATTATGAATATACAGTGAAACATAATGTCCTGAATTAATCCCATTGTGCAGCCTGGTGCCTATATTAATGATCCAGTTGACTTCCGCCCTATTCAGAATGGCAATAATGTTGTCTCCTCTTTTGTTCAAGGTAATCTCTCCACCCCTTGAAAAGTAAAGAGAGAAAATTCCATATTAACACATTCCAAAAAAGTATATGCGACAGGATTTGTCATATCCCCTTTCCTAGTGTTCAGAACATGCTCTCATATCCTCTTTTAGTGAACTCGCAGATCTAACCACATACTGTCTACTACATTTCAGACGTGATGACGTAAACCATGTGAATCTTTTGACAGTTCACATATTTGTGTATAGTGTATTTCTTGCCACTGTATGAACGAACCACCTCACTACCAGTCTTAACATGGGTCCTGTCACTCCCAACATATAGAATTAGAATTAGTTTTTAAGAATTCGTAAAAACTGTTAGAGGAATCGTTTAGGAGACAATCATGTCTGCTAAAAGCATACCCTTAACAAAAGGGGTTATCCTTTGGGTCTGCTTTGATATAGCTTAGAAAAGAGCTTTGAGTAGTGATCGGTCTGTACCCTTGGAAGGGATAGAGGAAAGTGATTAGCACGAGAGAAACAATTCACTCGTGTTTGCAACAGACTGCAGCCTGGAGTTCAATGGTATAAGAAATATTATCAAGAAACAATTGCCCATTCTCAACAGTGATGTCACTCTGAGATCTGTATTTGAGAGGCATTGTAAGTTTGTGGCTAGGAAGGCCCCTACTTTGGCAACTTAACTGTCACAAAGTTTATAAAGATATACTCCTACCCTGATCCCTACATGGTTATCAACAGTAGGTATGTTTAGATATGAGGCTTGGAGATGTTTAGTTTGCACCTATGTTAAGACTGGTAGTGAGGTGGTCATTTCATACAGTGGCAAGAAATGCACTATATGCCAATATATGAACTGTCGTACGACCCCCATGGTTTTTGTCCTCAGATGTCTGAGGGGTCAAACTGAGAGAGGATGCTAGAGCATATCCTGAACATTAGAAAGGGGTGGATATTCCGTAACCTGTTGCAAGACATTTAATGTGTTAATATGGAATTTTCCTTCTTTACTTTTTGAGGGATGGAGAGAATACCTTTAATAAAAGAGGGGGGACATTCTTGCCATTTTAAACACGGCAGAAGTCAAGTGGATCATTAATTTGGGCACGAGGATGCCCAATGGGTTTATTCAGGACATGATGTTTCACTGTATATTCATAATACCTAAGAAAAGTAGGGTGCACCACTTGTGATCATACTGAATTCCACCCTAGTCAAAAATTAAGAGACACTTATTCCAAGGCAAAATTTCCCCTTTAAATTTCTTTAGACATCACCTCTCCTTTTTTGGGGGAATGTCCACTTCACTTGCTTCTTTTGGTCAATATTTCCAGTGACTTTTCTCTCCCCCCCCCCCCCCCCCCCCCCTTTGTTTTACATTTTTATTTTCTTATTATATTGACATCACCTGCATTTTTCTCTTCCCACTACCAGGTCTTGGAATGACTCTCAGCTATCTGTTTCGTGAGCCAGCGACCATCAATTACCCATTTGAGAAGGGTCCTCTGAGTCCACGCTTCCGTGGTGAGCATGCATTGCGCAGATATCCATCAGGAGAGGAGCGCTGCATCGCCTGCAAACTTTGTGAGGCTATCTGTCCTGCCCAGGTAGTTCTACTTTTAAAGTGGCCCTTCACCTTGATTGATTTTTATATATAATCACATTTTTTTATTTTTTTATTTAATTTTTTTTATTTTAAATTCACACCCCCACAGAGGAAGCATCATGCGACTTTATTTATTTCTCCGACTGGAGACAAACACACCCGGGGCAACAGTTATACAAAGCTCCTCTATACTTACTGTCCCAGTGATACAGCATGGGACTTGATTTTTCACTGGAGTGGGCAGGGGGCATAGCCCCACTGCCTACTCCTGTTAAAATCTCTACAAGGGCTTCACCCTCCTTCATATTGCACGTCCCCTTCACCTCATTTTTTTTCATTTCTTCATTCAACTATTCAACACATCCTTCCATTTGCCGCCTCCTGTTTCTAATTCAGCTCACATTCCCTTTTGCCTCGTTTGACTGTTCTACTCCTACATGCCTTACCCTCTCCTCTTATGTCTCCATTTTACATGACACACACAATTTTAACAATGCCTCTGTGTACACAGGGCAATGCCATGCCCAATTTGATAGTGTGTGTGTATATGTATGTAGAAAGTTTCTAGAGTGGCCCTCAGCCACGATAAGTGACTGCATGCAAGACCTAGGTTGTATGGTGTTTGCCATGGAAGCAGTACCCTACGCTTATTTCTCTGTCGTCCAATACAGGTTGCTGGTAACTTTGGGTAGGCGATCCGCCCCTTTAATTGTAGGCAGGAACAATTCTAGAATTCTATGCAGGGGGTGGAGCCTACCTTCCCTCCTTGGCTGCAGCTAGCCAACCAGCTCCATAAAGATTTGTTCCTTGGTGAAGACACAGGCAAGAGACCAGTTCTGCTATAGTTCTAGGATTTTTTTATTTTTCTGCTAGAAATGGAATACCACCATTAGGCGGATTACCATAACTGAAAATGTCCTTAGATGTGGCTAGCTCGGTGACCAGGTGCTTTTTGTGGACCTTAAGCCCTGGGGGGAAAATCTTGGCTGCAAGTTCTTTCCTCAGGAGTTGCCAACCAAGGCTTCTTATTAAAGGGATAGTAATACCTGAAAATAAGTTTATTTTATATTGTAGCCCTTAAAAAAACATGAAAAATGATATAAGTCTTATCTCCCAAACCTTTATGGTTTGTGAGATATTCAGAAGTAAAGTTTCCCCTGGAGTGATGTCATTGCTCCACCCTTCAGATTTGGAATCTGGTCGCCTACCAGCAGTGCCTCTCCAGAAGTGCTGAGATCATGATCTTTAAAAAGAATTTCTTAATTGGAATGGTCTACAAAGTGTGCTTTCAAGCCAGGCACACTTTGTACACAGTTCCAGTGAAGTAGTTCTTTTCAAAGATCGTGATCTCGGCACTGCTAAAGAGCTGCCGGTTGCTATGTGGACTGAATTCCAGATCTGTCCACTAGATGGCAGACTTGGGTGAAACAGCAAGGAAAAGTGAACTATACTATATTTTACATATGAATATCTCCCAAACCATAAAGGTTTGGGACATAAGACTTATATCATCTTTCATGGTTTTTTTAAGGACTACAATATAAAATAAACTTCTTTTCAGGTATTACTATCCCTTTAATATATGTTAGTCTGAAGACAGAAGATCTGCAGGAAAGGTAAGCAACCCTTTGAGTGCTGCAGGTCCACATGTCCCACAGTTTCCCTCCGCACAGGGGTTTACCTTTGGAGTTCCTATTGCACACTCCTGCACTCATTGGGTCTATCTCTGTCTGTTGTGTTTTGGAGCAGGTTTATGTGGTACTTTAACCCTTTAGCTGCTGGTTTTGCATCTTTTGGGGAGTTTTCTGACACTTTTCCTACTGTTTCAGTATTTTTTGGGTATCCTAACATGTTCTAGTGATGTTTCATGCATTTTTATTTTACAGTATCAATTTTGTAAAATTTAAGGAAAAGGCGCGCTTTACCTCTGCTGATTAACTCTTCGCCTGTCAGATAAGTCTAGTTTAGCGATTTCTGGGGTGAAACTTTAATCCTACACACTGTACTTGGGTGATTTCTTTTACTGTTAGGTTATTTGAAACTGTGAGAATGTCTATACCGTTGGAGCTTAGGGCCAGACCTAAGACTAAGGATGCTCTTCCTGTCATTCAGGGTTACCTAGAGAATAGAGAATTCTCAGGTCATTTATGTCCAGCATGTTCTGATGTCCCTGATGATCTCCCAGGGACCTCTAGCCATGCTTTAGAGCCAGTTTGGGTGCAAGAGTTCAAGGCTGCTACCAGGGACCTTAGGTCTACATTGCAACTCTTTCCATCCCAGTTACAGGGGGTCTTCCATTCTTGTCAGACCCCCTCCTCCGTCAAGTCTTCCCTGCCTGAACCTCAGGGAGTACCTGACATATCAGATTCCTCTGAGGAGGAACTGTTGGTGGATTGAGATGTTGAGGAATGTTCTGCTGTGGGCTCCTTTCAGTTTTTTGGGGAGCCTTTTGAGGCTGATCCTGAGCCCTCGGCTGAGGGACTGATCAGGGCTGTTTTAAATACCCTTAACATTCCATTAGATCAGGAGGTTCCTTCTGATCCCTCTGATGTTTTTCAGGAACCTAAAAAGCCCCTTACCTGCTTTCCATCTAACCCCACTCTTGACCGCCTTGTGTCTGAAGAGTGGAAGTCTCCGGACAGGAAACCTTCTGTGTCCAAGAAACTTGCCAAGCTTTATCCCTTTTCTGAGGCAGCGCTTGTTTAGTGGGTTCATCCTCCCAAAGTGGATGCTCCTATCTCCAGGCTATTTAAATCTACTGCCTTGGCAGTTTCTGATGTGTCCGCTCTGAAGGACTGGACTGACAAGAAACTTGAGATCTCCCTCAAGTCCATTTTTGCCACTGCTGGTACTGCCATGTGTCCAGCATTCGCTGCAGCATGGGTGAACTGGGCATTGCGGTTTGGACTGAACAGCATACCCTGGCTGTCTGTCAGGGTGCTCCTACTTTGGATACGTTGCACCTTCTTGCCAACATTTCTGAGGCACAGCACTATGTTTCTGCTGCCTTATTTGATGCCATCCATTTGGTGGCCAGGGTTTCCACCATGTCTGTGGTTGCCAGACGGGCTCTTTGGCTCAAGATCTGGTCTGTTGACGCTGCTTCCAAGAAAGCATTGATCTCCTTACCTTTTCAAGGTACTTCTGTGTTTGGGCCAGATCTTAAAGATCTGATCAGTGAGGCACAGGGGGTAAGAGTACACTTCTACCTTTGATCCCCAGGAAGAAAACACCGCTTAAGCGTAAGTGGTATTTTCGTTCCTTTCAGAATGAGACACGTCCGGCGAACCAGACAGTTCCCTCAGCTCCGCGTGCCTCCTCCAAGCCCAAACCGCAATGGAAGCCCAAGGTCTCCTTCAAGCCCAAGGCTTCCAAGCCTTCTTTGGCATGACTCACTGAACCCAGGTCTCCACTCTGTTGTGAGTGGTCGTCTGCATCACTACCACAGCGTCTGGGAGGATTCAGTGGTGGACCTGTGGGTTTTACAGGTGGTGACGGAAGGGTACAGAATCACTTTTGTCTATCTTCCTCCCTTTCGCTTCTTTCCTTCTCATACATCTCAGGGAGCGGAGGAACGCCTGCTGTTCAACGGCGCTATTCAGGCTCTCTTGGACAAGGATGTTCTAGGGCCGGTTCCAGTTCAGGATAGAGGTATGGGTTTTTACTCAAACCTCTCTGTGGTCTCCAAAAAGGATGGCGGTTGTCGCTCCATTTTGGATTTGAAGGATCTCAATTCCTTTGTGATCCAGACTCATTATCACCAGGAGTCTCTACGGACGTGATTGCTACTATGTCCCCGGGGGAATTCCTTTGATCTTCAGGATGCGTATTTACACATCGCCACTAATCCAGAGAGCTGGCAGTATCTCAGATTTGCCTGTGGCTGAGGGCATTTTCAGTTTTCAGCTCTTCTCTTTGGTCTGACTACAGCTCCTCAAGTTTTCAACGATGTCCTGGGAGCTTTAATATCCATCCTCCATTGAGACGGCATCAGAGTTACTCCATGGACAGTCTGCTTCTGAAAGCCTCTTCTGCGGAACTTCTTCATCAGCAGGTTCAGCTTTGCATTCACGCTTTTCCACATCACGGGTGGATCATCAAGATGGAAAAGTCCAATCTTGTCCCATCCCAGCATCTGGTCTTCCTGGGCCTTCTCTTCGACATTCAGCAGAGCGTGGTGTTCCTAACGGACAAGGTGGCTCACCAGATCGCCCACAGGGTTTCTGCAGTTCTGGCTCAAGATCCAGTTGCAGCCAAGAAGCTGTCCTTTCTAGTGGGGAATTCATCTCCGCCATAGTAGCGGTCCCGTTTGCCATGGCACACACCAGGGAACTCCAGAGGTTTGTGATCCAGGTGTGCAGGGGTCAGCCAGTCCTTCAGAAGAACTGAGTTTTTCATGGTGGCTCGACCTCTCCAATCTGCTGAAACGCAAGTCCTTCTTGGTATCCTTCTGGATCACGGTGACGATGGATGCCAGCCTCTCCGGCTGGGGAGCGGTCCTGGGTCGCCTGAGTGCTCAGGGTCAGTGATCTCAGGAAGAATCTCTCCCTCCCATCAATGTGTTGGAGCTTCGGGCGATATTTCATACCCTTCGTCATTTGACATCTCAGCTGGAAGACTGTCCAGTACGGGTACAGTCCAACAACGCCACGGCTGTGGCTTACAACAACAAGCAGGGTGGAACAAGAAGTTTCGCCGCTTGGTTAGAGGTCAAGGCTGTTTTGTCCTGGGCAGAAGAACACGTTCCTGCCATATCCGCAGTGCACATTCCTGGCGTAGACAACGTCTTGGGGGACTTCCTCAGTCGACACACAGTGGACAGAGGAGAGTGGGAACTGCACCCAGAGGTGTTCACCCTCATTGTTCAGAAGTGGGGTCTTCCTTACATCGACCTGATGGCGACAAGACACAACAGGAAGGTTCCAAGGTTCTGCTCTCGATGGAGGGACCCTCTAGCTCTGGTGGTGGATGCAATGTCCATTCCTTGCTTATTTCCTCTGGCCTGCATCTTTCGTCCCCTCCCAATGTTGCACAGGATGTTACGGAAATTGCGACTGGAACGCTGTCCAGTCATTCTGATTGCTCCGTACTGGCCTCGCCAAGCTTGGTTTCCGGAGCTGCTGGATTTGTCAGTGGCGGAGCCATTTTGGCTCCCTTGCTGTCCGGATCTTCTTCTTATACAGGGTTACCTGTGGAAGGAGGATATTTATCGGCTAACTTTGAAGGCTTGAAAATTGAATCCTCAATATTGAAGAAGGGTTTTTCTTCTGGGGTGGTGGCTACTATGCTCAGTGCCCGCAAACCTCTTTCTTCCAAGATCTACCATCGTGTCTGGTCGACCTTTCTATCTTGGTGTGCTGACAAGGACCTGTCTCGGGAATCTGATCTGCCTGTGGTCCTGGCCTTTTTGCAGGACGGTGTGGATAAGGGCCTCCGTTAGAGTTCCCTTAAGGTTCAGACTTTTGCTCTCTCTGTTTTCTTTCAGAGGCACATTGCCATCCTTCCTGATGTCAAGGTTTTCTTCCAGGGCGTTGCTCATACCCGTCCTGCCTTCAAGACTCCCTCTCCTCCGCGGGATCTTAACTTGGTTTTGGGCGTTCTTCAGTGCCCTCCATTTGAGTCCTTGGCTACTATTCCTCTACGCCTGTTGAAATGGAAAATGGCCTTTCTCCTGGCGATTGTGTCCGTTCGCCGTGTTTAGGAGTTACATGCTCTGTCCTGTAAGCCACCCTATTTGGTGTTTCACATGGTCAAGGCGGTGCTTCTCACTTCTCAGGAGTTTCTCCCGAAGGTGGTTTCGGAGTTCCACATCAATCAGGAGATTGTGGTGCCTTCCTTCTGCCCTGACCCCACCTCTGACAAGGAGAGGGATCTCCACTTGTTGGATGTGGTGTGTTGTCTCAAGTCTTATGTACATCGCACTGAGTCTATCAGGCAATCTGACGTGCTGTTTGTCATTCCTGAAGGTCCCAGGGCAGGAAGATCTGCATCTAAAGTGACTATTGTTTCTTGGATTAAGTCCACTATTCATAAGGCTTATGAGCTGAGGAAGAAGCCTGTCCACTTTCAGGTCACGGCTCATTCTACAAGATCTATTGGGGCTTCTTGGGCTTACAAGAATCAGGCCTCTGCTGATCATTTGTGCAAGACTGCACACCTTTTCGAAGCACTACCGTGTTGATGTGCTAGCATCTGCTGATGCCAGCTTTGGGAGGAAAATCCTGGAGGCAGTCTTGCCTGTCTAGGATCTTCTTTGGTTTTTGGTGCTTCCTTCACTTTTGAGCCCTGTTGGGTCTAGTTCAGTGTGCTGTGTAAAAGTTTGGGGTGTTGTTACCCCTGTTCAGTGTCTGTTGACACTTAATTGTTTTGTTGATCTGATGGTTCATATCTGCTCTGGTGACTTTGGGGGCCTTGCACCTGGTCCTTGCCTTACTTCCCACCTCTGGGAAACTCAATAGTTGGACATCCCAAAGTTACCAGTAACTTGTATTGGACGACAGAGAAAAGAGGATTTTAGTCTTACCTGTTAATTCCTTTTCTCTTAGTCCATACAGGTTACTGTTCTCCCACCCTGTCAAGGGACCATGCTTGGCTCTCCTGTGGCAGACCATGGGGGTCCTTCAGGGTCATGCTCACAGGAGTCTTCTTTCCCTTCCACTATCTAGTCAATAGTTAGTGTCTCAAATTTTTGTGGAGCTGGTTGGCTAGCTGCAGCCAAGAAGGGAAGGTAGGCTCCACCCCCTCCATACAATTCTAGAATTGTTCCTGCCTACAATTAAAGGGGTGGATCACCTAACCAAAGTTACTGTTAACCTGTATAGATAAAGAGAAAAGGATTTAACATGTAAGACTAAAATCCTCTTTTCCACACAAGGGAGCTTCATCAAGGCATACTCAGGACATGGTCCCGTGAATGAGGACATTTCTCTCATCAAATAACCCTCTCCGCACAAGCAAAGTAGGACCTTTGATGGTGGCTTCACTTAAAACATCTGACTTGAGGGAGATCCTTTGTGATCCCAAAGTGGAACCTCATGACAACTGATGCCAGTCTGTGAGAATGGAGTGCAACCCTTGGTCACCTGGGAGGAGAGTCTCTTGTCCATCAACATACTGAAACGCCGAGCATTTTGCTTGGCTATCCTGGGTCGTATACCTTTCCTTCCCATATAAAGACTCCTTAGTACAAATTCACCTACCCCTGATTTTGTATATGTAGAAAATTCTCACAATTCCTTAGAATATAGTGAGTACAACAAAGAAAAGGACAAGAGATTCAAATATACTCTAAACAGGTATATATTTATTATTCATATACCATAAATTGTACAGAAATATAAAAGCGTTTGATTAGCAGCAATCTTTATAATTAGTAAATCCAGTCTAAAAAAAATATAGCAGAGTATAAGTATGAAATATGCATGCACTGATAAAAGTATTACATACCATTAAACTTGCAAAGAAATAATCTTTCTCTCCTTCACTGTATTATTATATATGTATATGTGTGTATATATAAATATGTTTGCGTGTAAGCCTTGTCATACCTTGTTCTCTACTTTTAGTAAAAATTCTATATTTTGGTTCAAAATGGATAACTTCTGTCTAAACTCGGTCACTGATTCAAAATGAACGATTTTGGCCTAAACATTTCCACATGTATTCTGTTGCCCTCTCAGCATAATGTTACTAAAGGTTAGCACCAAGCGGGCTACAGCAAAAATGGAAAAAAAACAAATAGTCCTTGGTTACCATACAGGGGATGTTCTATAAACAAAGATAAAGATAATAAACAGATCTAGACACTAGAAGCAATAAGTATAAACAAAGTTTCTAACATAATCTGCAAATGACCTTGCATACCCAGTGCTGTAAAGAAGTAGCTGTTCAAACTGATTTAACCTTTATATACCCACAACTTAATTTTATTGATCCCAATACCAGACTAATCATAAACCATGATTACCCTTGACAGTCCTACACCGGTCTCAGGTTCTCACAGGGATCCCATTGAGGTTGCAGTCAGACAACATCAACCGTCAGAGAGGAAGCAGCAGCTAGATGGCATGGAAGGAAGTTAAGCATCTTCTTCTGTGGGTGGAGGCCCATGTTCCTTTTATCTCAGCTGTCCACATGCCGGGAGTGGAAAGCATAGTTGCAAACTTCTTCAGCTGGCAAGATGTGACTCCAGGAAACTGGGAGTTGCGCCCGGAAGTTTTCTACCAGTATAAGAAATTTCCCTTGTTCTGTGCACAGACCAGGGATCCTCTAACTTTCATGATGAACGCAATGTCCATTACTTGGAACACCCACCTGTATTGTTTATTTCCTCTGATTCTTCTCATCACAAGGCTGATTCAGAAGATCTTCATGGAGAAAACCAGCATGCCTGGTTTTCAGGTCTTATTAACTGGTCCATCAGGAGCCGCTCTGCCTACCACTGAGACCAAACCTGCTTCAGGGACCTTTTGGTACAAGGATTAGGAGAAGCTGGCCTTGATGGCATGGATCTTGAGGCCACCAATCTGAGAAGGAAGGGATTCTTTGGTAATCATCTCCACCATGATCCAAGGTACGAAAACTTTTTTTCCTTTAGGTGTACCATCTTCTGGTCCAGCTTCCACCATGATTTGCTGACAAGAAGGTGTCTGCTCATACCTTTTGCTCTTCGCAAGTTGCTGGCCTTCCATCAGGATGGTGTCAACAAATGTCTCAGTCTGAGTTCTGTAAGGGTACCAATCTCGGCCTTCTCTGGTCTCTTTCAGAGACTTATTGAAATTTTGCCAGACGTTAAGTCCTTTCTACAAGGGGTGGCTCATGCTGTCCCTTCCTCTTGGGACCCCACAACTTCTTGGTCTTAAGTGTCCTCCAGAGTCCTTCTTTTGAGCCTCTGGCCAAGATTCCATTGCATCTTCTGACACTCCCTTTTGGCCTTTGTCAAACCTCCTTTCCTGTTTTTACACTAGTACAAGGTGCATCTCGCTCCACTTTTCCACAAGGCTTGACTCCCTCTTTGTCATCCCTGAGGCACCTAGGGCATGTCAGGCGGCGTCCATTGTCACAATTGACTCTTGGATCGAGGCAACCATAAGCCAAGTGTATGTGATCAGGAAGAGACCTGTTCCTTTTCAAGATTACAGTGCACTCCACCCACTCGGTGAGTGCTTACTGTTTCCAGGCCTCAGCTGAATAGCTGTACAAGGTTGCAACATGGTCCTTCTTGCACAACAAACACTACAGTGTCAATGTCCTGGCCTTGGCTGAGGCCAGCTATTGACGGAGCGTCTTTGAGGTCTTTCTTTTCTCTCAGTACTGGCCAGTTGTTTTGTTTTCTGTGCTACTTTGGTGTCTGACACTTAAGGTTATTAAGATCCAGTTTTGTCCTATTTAGTACTGGTATAATCTGGAAAACAGGATTTTAGTGAACTTGATGTTAATTCCTTTTCTCTTTAGTCCCTATGGAACTCAGGATTCCCACATGTAGAAAAACATACACCGTTGTAGGGTGTTGGTCTTGGAAGCTTCCTTTTCTTGACAGCTTAAGTTCCTTTTTCTGTGGCACATACACTTTCATGAAATCTGGAAGGTGAGGGGGAGAGAGAGGGGGCAGTTGAGCTGGAGGAAGAGGCAGGAGTCTCCATCCCAAAGACACTATATCTTTCTGTAGTGCCCTGCTTTCCTGGATGTGGAGCTCAACTCCCCCATGTTTCCTGTTTTCCAAATGGATTGAGGAAAAAAGGATTTAACTAAGATTACTAAAATCCTATTTTGTATATCCACATTTCAAAAAATACAAAATAGAAACCCAAAACAAAATAACTTTGAATGTGCTCACTACTATTTTTTTTTTTTTTTTTAATATATTCTTCCTTTTTGTGTGTTATTGCTTAAACCAGAACCAGTATATGCTGTGGCTAAGTTTTTATACCTGTGTATATTATATGTCTTACTCTCTATTAGATCTTTAATGCTATTCATGTATTCTATAGTAGTATTCTTGGTTCATATAAGATTTATCATGCTTTCTATTATGAGCATGCTTGCACTCAAGTCTCCTTACTCAAACCTACATCGTATTGTTCATACTATAGAGCTTGATAAGCTATAATGCCATGTTCTTATACACTTTCGTTTCAGAGGACATTGTTGTGCTCCTGTTAATTTCCGATTGATACCTGATTGTCAACTATGTTAATACTGACACATACTTGTATCCTGTTCTCATAGTTTGCACCATCAAGCTACATAGGTGCCTTTATTCTCCCATATGAAGCATTTGTCCTATTCATGATGGCATTCAGTACACTGTAGTATTATTAGATGTCTTTCACTATCATTGTGTTTCTTAATACCGTTGGCACTGTAGATTCAGATTTATATAGTTGAGAAATGGCACTGTGGTTACTATTTATTGGCTCCTTCAGGTGTTATATCTCTTGGTAATAACCCTAATCTCAACTGCCCTTTTTTGTTAAAATTGGGCATTTCCATGCTTTGATTGCGGTTATGGGGTTGTGACATCTAATGCAGCCCAGCCCAGACTGTCCATGCGTGACTTTCATGGAAGTGTACCTCCACTTTCTTCTCTCTGCACACAGGAAACTCTTACCATATTGTAGCCCTGAATATAGTAACTAGAATCCACTCAAATGTTTTCTGCTCTCTATTAGTAACCAGGACCACTGGGTTACCAAGTCCACCTCCCTTTTTACTTTATTACATTTTTATTTAACCCATGCTGCAGTTTTCATACCAACTTTTCTTTGTCATCCAATATAGGTTACTGGTAACTTTGGGTAGGCGACTGCCCCTTTTAAGTAGGCAGGAACAATTCTAGAAGTGAATGCTGGGTGGAGCCTACCGCCTCTCCTTAGCTGCAGCTAGCCAATCCCCTCCAGTAAGATTTGTTCCTTGATGAAGATACAGGCAAGAGAACAGTTCTGCTATAGTTTAGCTTATTTTTTGTTTTCTGTTAGATATGTAATACCGCCATTAGGCGGATTACCATTACTGACAATTCCCTAGTGGATAGCTCCATTTCCAGGTGCTTTGGAGGACCTTGAGCCCTGGGGAGAAAATCTTGGCTTACAAGTTCTTTCCTCAGGAGTTGCCCACTGAGGCTTCATCTTTATACATGGTAATCTGAAGACAGAAGACCTGCGGAAAAGGTGAGCAACCCTTTTAAGTGCTGAGGTCCACATGTCCCACGTTTCCCCTCTGCACAGGGATCTCCTTTGGAGTTCTTATTGTATACTCTTGCACTCATTGGGTTTATCTGTATGTATGTTGGGTGTTTTGGAGCAAGTTTCTGTAGGGTTGTTGGCACTTTCCCTACTGTCTGTCCTACTGCTGAGATGTTAAGGCTCCTTGCTAACATCTCTGAGGCGCAGCACTATGTTTCTGCTGCTATGTTTGATGCCATCCTTTTGGTGGACAGGGTCTCCACTATGTCTGTGGTTGCTAGACGGGCTCTTTGGCTCAAGATCTGGTCTGCAGACACAGCTTCTAAGAGAGCCTTATTCTCTTTACCTATTCAGGGCACCTCTGTTTGGGCCTCACGAATGAGGTCACTGGGGGCAAGAGTACCTGCCTGCCCATGGTCTCTAGGAAGAAGACGCCTTTTAAGCTTAATCAGCTTTTTTGTTCCTTCTAGGCTCAGACGAGCCTGACGAACCAGGTGGTTCCCCAGGCTCTGGGTTCCTCCTCCAAGCCCAAACGCCAATGAAGGCCCAAGTCCTCCGCCAATCCCAAGGCTTCCATTATTCGCCGAACCACGGTCCCCGTGCTCCAGTGGGTAGTCATTTGCGCCATTTCCTCAGTGTCTGGACAGACACCGTGGTGGATCCATTGGTTTTGCAGGTGGTGTCAGAGGGTTACAGGATCCATTTCACCTCACTACTTGCTTTCAGGTTCTTTCCTTCTCACACTCATCAGGGTGTAGAAAAACATTGTCTGTTCAACGGCGCCATACAGACCCTTTTGGACAAGGAGGTTCTGGAACAGGTCCTGGTATGGGACATGGGTTTGGGTTTTTACTCAAACCTATTTGTGGTTTCCAAGAAGGATGGTGGCTGTCATCCAATTTTGGACCTAAAGGATCTTAATTCCTTTATGGTAAAGACTCACTATCACCAGTAGTCTCTACAGTTGGTGTTAGCGGCCATTTCTCCTGGGGCATTCCTAGCTTCTCTGGATCTTCAGGAGGCATACCTGCATATCAACATTCATCCAGAGAGCTAGGAGTTCCTCAGGTTTGCTTGTGACCAAGGGCATTTTCAGTTCTCTGCTCTTCCCTTTGGTCTGACCACAACTCCCCAAGTCTTCAATAGATCCTGGGAGCTTTAGTGTCTGTCCTCCATCAGGACGGCATCAGAGTCACTCCGTATATGGATGACTTGCTTCTGAAGGCACCCTCTCCAGACCTCCTTCATCAGCAGGTCAAGGACTGCATTCACGGACTCATCCATCATGGGTGGATTCTCAACATGGACTAGTTGGATCTTGTACCATCTCAGAAGCTGGTATTCCTGTGACTTCTCTTCGACACCCAGCAGGGCATGGTGTTTCTCACAGACGAAGTAGCTCACCAGATCGCCCACAAAGTGTCTGCTGCTCTGTCTCACAATCCAGTTCCAGCCCAAGAAGTTGACCTCTCTGGTGGAGAAGTTCATTTCCACCATAGAAGTGGTCCCATTTGCCATGGCTCACACCAGGGAACTCCAGAGGTTTGTGATCCAGGTGTGCAGAGGACAGCCAGACCTCCTGAAGATGTCTGTGTCTCTCCCTCTTCATGTGGAACTGAGTCTGTCATGGTGGCTCGACCTCTCCAATCTGCTGAAGGGCAAGTCCTTCCTGGTGTCCTTCTGGGTGACAGTGACGATGGATACCAGCCTGTTCGGCTGGGGTGCCGTTCTGGGCCACATGAATGCTCAGGACTGTGGTCTCCAGAGGAATCTCTCCTTCCCATCAACGTGTTGGAGCTTCGGGCGATATTTCATGCCCTTCGCCACTGGACTCACCAGCTGGTGGGATGCCACCAGTCCGACAATGCCACGGCAGTGGCTTACATCAACAAGCAAAGTGGAACAAGAAGTCTTGCAGCTTGGTTAGAGGTCAAAGCTATTTTGTCCTGGGCAGAAGAATATGTTCCTGCCACAGCTGCAGTTCATATTCCTGGCATGGACAATGTTCAGGCAGATTTCCTCAGTCGACACACACACTGGACAGCAGAGAGTGCATCAAGAGGTGTTCAACCTCATTGTACAGAGGTGGGGACTTCCGTGCATCGACCTGATAGCAACAAGACCAAACCGGAAGGTCCTGACGTTCTGCTCTCGCTGGAGGGATCCTCTAGCACTAGCAGTGGATGCCATGTCAATATCCTGGCACTTTCCTCTGGCATACATCTTGCCTCCCATTCCCATATTACACAGGGTGCTGCAGAAACTGAGGCTGGAGTGCTGTCCAGTCATTCTGATCGATCCGTACTGGCCTCGACAGGCTTGGTTTCTGGAGCTTCTGGTTCTCTCAGTGGCGGAGCCCTTTCGGCTTAGGAGGATGTCTATCATCTGGGTTTGACGGCATGGAAACTGAATCCTCAATACTGAAGAAGTTTCTCTTCTGGTGTGGTGACCACTATGCTAGATGCATGCATGGTCTACTTTTCTCTTGGTGTGCTGATAAGGACCTTTCCCAGGAATTTGATTTTCCAACAGTCCTGTCCTTTCTGCAGGACAGAATGGATAAGGGCCTCAGTTTGAGTTCCCTTAAGGTTCAGACTTCTGCTCTTTCTGTCTTCTTTCAGAGACACATCCCTATTCTTCCTGATGTTAAGGTTTTCTTCCAGGGCATTGCTCATACTCGTCCTGCTTTTAAGAATCCTGCTCCTAGTGGGTTCTTAACTTGGTTTTGGGTGTCCTTCAGCGCCCTCCCTTTGAGTCCTTGGCTACTATTCCTCTACGCCTGCTGACTTGGAAAATGGCTTTTCTCCTGGTGATCGTGCCTGTTCGCCGGGTCGCGGAGTTGCATGCTCTATCTTGTAAACCACCATTTTTAGTGTTTCACAAAGACAAGGCGGTGCTTCGCACTCTGCAGGAGTTTCTACCGAAGGTGGTCTCTGAATTCTACATTAATCAGGAGATTGTAGTACCTTCTTTCTGTCCTGACCCGACATCTGACATGGAAAGGGATTTTCACTTGTTAGATGTGGTGCGCTGCCTTAAGTTCTATGTGCTCCGCACTGAGTCAGTTTGCCAGTCTGATGCTATTTTCATCATTCCTGAGGGCCCCAGGGTGGGGAGACCCACATCCAAGGTGACTATTGCATCTTGGATTAAGTCTACCATTCGTAAGGCTTACAAATTGAGGAAGAAGCCTGTTACCTTTCTGGTCACGGCTCATTCCACAAGATTATTTGGGGCATCTTGGGCTTACAAGAATCAGGCCTCATCTGATCAGTTGTGCAAGACTGCTACTTGGTCGTCTGTGCACACCTTCTCTAAACACAACCGTGTTGATGTGCTGGCATCGGCTGATGCTAGCTTTGGGTGGAAGATCCTGGAGGCATCTTTGCCTGACTAGGATCTTCTTCATCTCTTCAGTACCCAACTTTTGAGCCAGGTTGGCTCTTTTTCAGTGTGCTGTGTATCAGTTTCTGGGTTGTTTTCCGTTGACACTTTATTGTTGGGCTGTCAATGATCTGATCGTTCATATATGCTCTGGTGACTTTGGGGGACTGCGCCTGGTCCTTGCCTTCTTCCCACCTCTGGGAAACTCAATGGTTGGACATCCCACAATTACCAGTAACTTATATTGGATGACAGAGAAAAGCGGATTTTAGTCTGATGAACCTGTTAAATCCTTTTCTCTTAGTCCATATAGGTTACTGGTCTCCCACCCTGTCAAGGGACCATGCTTGGCTTTCCTGTGGCAGAACGTGGGAGCCATTTCTGGTTCATACTCCCAGGAGTCTTCTTTCCCTTCTTACTACCTAGTCAATAGTGTCTCAAATCTTACCTGAGGGGATTGGCTAGCTGCAGCTAAGGAGAGGCGGTAGGCTCCACCCAGCATTAACTTCTAGAATTGTTCCTGCCTACTTAAAGGGGCGGTTGCCTACCCAAAGTTACAAGTAACCTATATGGACTAAGAGAAAAGGATTTAACAGGTAAGACTAAAATCCTCTTTTACTTCTGTTTAGGTTGGTATTGTTGTGTCATAATTAAGGAGACCACCTTCTTCTAGTTACCCTGAGAGTTAAATACCCTGTCAGCTGGCTAAGCCTTAGCATTGTGTTTTGACGCAGGTTTTGTTTTTAATGCAACTTATGAAGACTTCTGATGGCAATTCTCTTCACTATCTATGGCTTTCAGGTAGTTAACTGACTCAAAGCAGAATGAAGCAGAGAGCTTGAAAACTCTAAACAAGATCCCCAGAATCAACAAACTATGGTTGGAGTGCATTGCATTGTCATAGCTGCATCTCTGGGCACAAAGGATGCTCCCATATACATCTCTATCTGACCAGATCACTGCTGGTATGTTACATTTGCCATTCAAGATCAGCTTTACTAATCTGTGGCGCAGCAACCTTTTTGAAGGGCTACTGTATCAAGAGTTTTAATGAAAGTTAGGGTTATTTTAGCAGACCTGCTCGCAAGAGGGATTGCTATAACAGATTATCTGGACAATCTTTTGATTCAAACCAAGTCAATGTACACTCAAATTGGAAAACTTCGTGGCCAGGGTGGAGTTCATTATTGAAGTCGTAGATTCTGGATGATGCCAGTGTTGTGGGTACCATGATACTCACGCTATCGACAATAGAATTAGCCTGTGTTTTTTTCAGACCTCTTTTGCAAAACACCTTGATGGAACAAACTGAATCATTGTGTCAACAACTACATTGTGTTATCTCCAGCATCATGTCAGTCATTACACTGTGATTGGCAGGACAGAACATAGAGAAATTATTTTATGAAAGAGTGAGTAGTAATTTGGACAGTGGAATTGCTGTTGATGTAGTATACTTGGATTTTGCAAAATCCTTTTGATAGAGTGCCTCTCAACAGGTTACTGCATAAATTAAAAGGCTTCGGTTTGGGCGGTGTTATCTGTACATGGATTGAGAACTGGTTAAATGATAGATGGCAGAGAGTTATTGTAAATGGAACTTCTTCAAATTGGTCTAATGTTATAAGTGGGGTGCCGCAGGGTTCAGTCCTGGGACCAATGTTTTTTAATTTAATGATCTACAAGTGGGAATTGAAAGTAGCATCTCAATCTTTGCTGATGACACTAAGCTATGTAAGGAAATACATATAGAACTGGATGTTTTTCCCTACAGAAGGTTTTAGATAAACTAAGTGAATGGGCAGAAAAGTGGCAGATGTCATTTAATGTAGATAAATGTAAGGTTATGCATTTGGGCTGTAGAAACAAACTTGCTACATATACTCTAGAGGGGAAACAACTTGGGAAATCCTCATTAGAGAGAGATTTAGGAGTACTGATAAGACAATAGACTTCACAGTAGTGTGCAGAGTCACTCAGCTGCTGCAAGAGCAAATAGTGTACTAGCCTGCATAAAAAGAGGTGTAGAAGCAAGGGATGCTAATATTATCCTGCCTCTGTATAAATCCTTGGTTAGGCCTCATCTAGAATATTGAGTACAATTTTGGGCACCTGTTCTAAAAAAAGACATTACTGAACTGGAAAAGGTGCAGAGACGTGCAACAAAACTGATAAAGGGATTGGAGGATCTGAGTTACAAAGAGAAACTAGCCAAACTGGGTTTGTTTACATTAGAGAAGAGATGTCTAAGAGGTGATACGATTACCATTTACAAATACATTCAAGGTCAATACAAAGAACTATCCAATTAATTATTTATGCAAAGAGCTGAGTTAAGAACAAGAGGTCATCCATTAAGACTTGAGGAAAGGTACTTTCAACTAAAACGTAGGCAGGGATTCTTTACAGTAAGGGCGGTAAGGCTATGGAATTCTTTGCCTCGGTATGTTGTGCTTGCAGATAATGCAACTGCACACACACACACACACACACACACACACACACACACACACACACACACACACACACACACACACACACACACACACACACACACACACACACACACACATACACATACACATACACATACACATACACATACACATACACATACACATACACACACACATACACACACACATATACACACACACACACACACACACATATACACACACACACACACACACACATATACACACACACACACACACACACATACACACACACACATACACACACACACATACACAGATATATTTGGGACTAGATTGGAAATGGCTCCAGAGGGCTTTTTTTGCTTTTCTCTGGATCAACAGAGGTGTGTTTGGCATGGGCTGGACTTGATGGACGCATGTCTTTTTTTTCAGCCTTATCTACTATGTAACTAAAGGGAAAGGGTCCTTGTCTGCAACTGATCAAGCCTGGCCAAATGAAGAGCAACATACAGTCACCTTGTTCATTTAGTCTATCCTCCTGATAGTTACAAAGCTCTTCACACTTGGGCAAGCTGCTTGAATTACTATGCAATTTGATTTTAATCTGACAGTTTCAACCTCCAAGAGGATGAAGCGTAAGTTGACTTGGCTAGATTCAGCACAATCTCTGACTGGGCAGCCATGTACATCACAGAAGTGAAAATTTTGGAGGCAGATTGTTTCTGCAGAACCAAGTTTCAGGCACTTGTGAATGGATCCAGGCAATGCCCTAGTGCTTTTGGATCGATAAGGACAGATTGAAGTGGACCTGTAGGCATCCAACACTAAATTTGCACTCTCTTGCATGGAATCCCAAGATCTGCAGACCATGGTGGTGGATACCATCGTATTCTCTGGAACTACACTCTAGCATATCTGTTCATATCACTGCCAGTGAGTGCTGGGGTTCTTGCATAGATGTAAAGGGACAATGTAAACTTTCTTTTTACCTGCATGGCTTAGGCAGACCTGGTATCATTCAAAAGTGAGCACTCTACAGCCAAACTATGGCCTCTGCCACTGTTGCTGTAATTGCTGACATAGTCCCCATTTGTCATCTATACCTGTCCAAGCTAGCATTATTGGTGCAGAAATTGGTGACTGTCTTCAGAATGAAGTCACGTGAGTGGTCATGACCCAGAAACTTGTGTTTGCTATATGCTGATCTGCCATCTGGACAATTTATTTTTTTTTCTGTTTCTGTCCTCCATTTGAAATCTTTCACCGTTCAATCCCCCACTAGGCAGGCATAGAAATTCCCTTTTCCTCCCTTTGGGTTTCTGAACTTGAAGACTGAAGAGAATTACATTTTAAGTTCATGGGTCTTGGGAATATGTCACTCTTTCTTTTTGCCTAGCAGCCACAATCTGGGGTGTGTTTGCTTGCTGTACTTGGCACTCTGGCCGCTTTAAACTCTCATTTACATAACATCTCAGGGCTACTACAATTATCCCAGGGGAGGTTGGAAGAGTTGAGCTTTTATATTTGCTTTTCCTTGAGAAAAGAGCAGATTAATCTCATAAACACTTTGGCGTTTTGGCCATTATATTATTCTAAGCGGTGTAACATTAAATTTTACATTATTTAAGCAACTTGTCCACCTTCATTCTGTATATAGAGTTCCTGTACAGGATTTAAATTCCCCTGATGCTTCTAGTTGGTTTGTTACTAGCACAAACTGGCCAACGTATATTGGGAGTATAATTCTTATTACAAATTGTAGAAATCATAAAGTATGGAATTATATTGATTGCACCTTTGAAAGAAAGTAGTGTGTATCTGGTAGTCACTTTTCATGATTCCTGATGGCCCTGGTGCGGGCCAGACATCATCTAAGGTGATGGTGGCTTCCATACAAAGGAATATTAGAGCAAGCTTGAATTACATAATTTTTCTAGCATCATTTGAGGGATGCATGGGGACCATCTGGTGTAGAGTACGCCCCCACCCCCCGGACACAGGTAAATCGCATTCTGCTCTATATACCCCTCCCTATAGCCAGCTAATTTAGCTCTTATATATACACACAGCACTGTGCAAAATATTTAGGCAGGTGTGAAAAAATTCTGTAAATTAAGAATGCTTTCAAAATAGGCATTTTATTTTTATCAATTAACAAAATGCAGTGGAGTTGAGTGAACAGAAGAAGGTAGGTACTCTAGGTACTCATGAACTCGGTTTCCTTTAAAAAAAAAAAAAAAAAAAAAAAAAAAAAACTCTGTGGATAGGTTGTTCCTAACATGTTTGAGAACTAGCCACAGTTCTTCTATGGATTTTGGCAGCCTCAGTTACTTCTCTCTTTATGTCATCCCAGACAGACTCGATGATGTTATCAGGGGTCTGTGGGTGCCATACCATCACATCCAGGACTCCTTGTCCTTCTTTAACCTGAAGATAGTTCTTAATGACTTTGGCTGTATGTTTGGGGTCGTTATCATGCTGTGGAATAAATTTGGGGCCAAACAGATGCCTCCCTGATGGTATTGCATTATGGATAAATATCTACCTGTACTTCTCAGCAATGAAGCAACTATTAATTCTGACCAAATTCTCAACTCCATTTACCGAAATGCAGCCCCAAACTTTCTAAGAACCTCCACCATGCTTCACTGTTGCCTGCAGACACTCATTCTTGTACTGCTCTCCAGGCCTTCGGCAAACAAACTGCCTTCTGCAACAGCCAAATACTTAAAATGTTGACTCATCAGTCTAGAGCACCTACTGCCGTTTTTGTGCACATTTGAGTTGCTTGGCCTTATTTCCAAGTTGGAGATATGGCCTTTTGGCTGGAATTCTTCCACGAAGACCACTTCTGACCAGACTTCTCCGACAGTAGATGGATGTACCAGGGGCCCACTGTGTTCTGCCAATTCTGAGCTGATGGCATCGCTGGACATCTTTCGATTGCGAACCAGAGTAAGCATGATGCATCTTTCATCTGCTGCACTAAGTTTCCTTGGCTGACCACTGTGTCTATGGTCCTCAATGTTGCACTTTTCTTTGTGCTTCAAAAGAGTTTTGACAGCACATCTGGAAACCCCTGTCTGCCTTGAGATTTCTGCTTGGGAGAGACCTTGCTGATGCAGTATAACTACCTTATGCCTTGTTGCTATGCTCAGTCTTGCCATGGTGTATGACTTTTAATTTTAAACTGTCTTCAGCAACCTCACCTTGTTAGCCGAGTTTGGCTGTTCCTCATCCAGTTTTATGTCTCCTACACAACTGTTTTTCAGTTAATGATTGTGTTTTAACCTACATATTAAATTGGTGATCATTAGCATACATCTGACTATATGCCTACAAAATCCTTTGTGCAAGTGTACCTAGAAGAATTTATGCTGTTTTGAAGGCAAAGGGTGGTCACACCAAATTTTGATTTGATTTTGATTTTTCTTTTGTTCACATTCTTTGCATTTTGTTAATTGCTAAAACTAAACTATTAGCATGTCTCTTTTTGAAATCAGTCTTACTTTACAACATTTTTTTTTTTTTTATAGCTCTTTTGCTACCTTTAGACGCCGAGAAGGCATTCGACCGGGCAAACTAGGCATACATGGAGTCAGTCCTCAAGTGGATTGGACTCCAACCCCGGTTCTTAGATATTGTTCTCTCTTTGTATGCCTCTCCCTCGGCCCAGGTAAAAGTTAATGGCGTGCTCTCTCCTCCCCTTTCCGCATATACAGTGGTACTCAACAGGGCTACCCCTTATCCCCTCTCCTGTTTATTCGTACGTTAGAGCCACTCTTAACTTCCATTCGTAACAGTACCTCAATCTCTTGGTAGCAAGGAGGTAAAAATGTTGTGTTTTCCTGATGACATTTTGACAACTGTGATGGAACCTAGACTCTCTCTGCGATCCCTGACTCAATTGTTGGAGAATTATGGGTCACTATCGGTTATAAAAGTGAATCTGGCTAAATCCAAAATCATGCCTTTAAACATTTCCCCGACCTTGCAGTCAGCCTTACAGACAGAGTTTCTGTTCCCATAGAAGGCTATGGACCTTAAGTATTTAGGTATCTACCTGACAGCAAATCTGAAAGACACCGGTCTCATCCAACTTGTGACGTCTGGAAACCACGATTCATCAAGACCTATCCTCTTGGGCCCTTTATTTATATCTTGGACCGGTAGAGTCAATTTAGTTAAAATTATGTTGCTGCCTAAAATTTCTATTTTTATTCTGTTCGTTGCCCTTACCATTCCCCTCTGCGGTCCTTAAGAAGCTGCAGGGGCTTCTGAGATCATTTATTTGGTGCAATAAGAAACCATGGATCAGCTCTGCTGCTCTTGCTAGACTGCAGTGCAGAGGGGGTTTGGGTGTGCTGGGCCTCACCCGCTATCGGCATGCTGCTCTGTTGCAGACACTCTTGGAGCTTTGCAGTGCTTCCCCTTGGAAAAAGTGGCCGATGCTTCTGATGACCCTGTACCCCCAGCTTCGATTCCAGCAACTCTTATGGACCTCCAGGGCCTCCCTGCCATCATCACTCTTACAGCATGCGGTGGTGGGTCACTTGCTAGACTTTTGGCACAAATTTGCCACACCTCACACACTCTTGTCGTTCCCTTCTCCCTTGTACACTATTTTCGACAATCCAGACTTTTTGCCGGGACTCCAACAAACTCCATTAGCTGCATGGGAGACTGCCAGTTTGGTGGACCTGGATCATCTACTCCCGACTCCATCTTTGACATCTTTTGATGTGCTTTGCCGGACTAATGGCCTCCCCTTCAGTGAATTTTGGCGTTACATGCAGTTTCGCCACTTTTTGAGCTCCCGAACCATTCAGTACTTTAGACCTAGACCGTTGACGCCCTTTGAGAAATTGGCCCTTAACGATAAGCCCATTCCAAGAGGTCTGTCAAAACGTTACTCTCTTCTTAGCCCATGGGAACAGATTACTTCTGCCTTCCACAGGAAAGTCTGAGAATAGGACTGATCTGTCGAGATACCCGATGCACAGTGGTTTCTCTCCCACAGACTGCACTCCACCTTTGTTCAGTATGTCATTTTAAGGGAACCAAAAAACAAAAAGGGGGAGAACATCATAGTGTATCTCACTATCATTTGATCACATAAAAAAATAGAAAAATTGGAAGCACTCACATTTATTTCACGCTGCTAGATGAATATGAGCAGCAAATGAGCCAGTGGAGGATATTTTCACTGCCTCCACACAAATATCCCTGGGCAGCTCGCTCAATCGCTACAAAAAAACTCCAAGTCACCCACGTGCTGAAGAAACAAACAGAAATATACACACACAGGAGGAGAGCTCTTCACAACATATGGGATCTCTTTAAATCTTTTAAACATCCATATGACTTACTCTGAGTCGTCTAACTGGTCTGTTTATTATCCAGAACCGGTGTCAGCACTAGCGGGGGATATCTCACCGTCCCCCCCCCCCCCCCCCCCGCAACAGGACACAAATACTTCCGTGACCACACAAGGACTGGATACCACAGACCGAATAAAATCAAAAAGTTCCTTTAATATAAAAACACATCTAATAAAACATAACAAATAGTTATCCTAACATGTTTCGTAACCCACTAGTTACTTCATCAGAGGAATCTATCGGTCTAATATCGTAGCAGGGTTTAAATACCTTTCCACTTATCCGACCGTTAGATTGGTCTGTTCTATTCAAACATCATGTGAATTTAAAAAGTATCCAATCCTAAAACATCAAACATGTTCACATCTGTCTTCTAGCCATTACTCCTGTTACAATGTATCCATTCTCCAAATGTGACAGAGTTGCCTATTGGTCCTCCTAGATTATATGTCCCTCCCTGGGTTAATCTCTCATTTAACCCATGTCACACCAATCTCTACCATAAAACCCCCCCAAAAAACTATTAAAAAAAAAAATCCTAATACAGTAATAGTGAGGATCCCCAAAATGTGGACAAGAAATATCCCCAACGGATAAATCTACAAATGATTAACCCTAACACATACTTCCAAAAACAACTACTACACAAAATGACCTAATCGCCTAACAACACTTGTGATACTAAAGTCATACACCCTTCCTAATAACATATAACCAAAATATGAACACTACTTGAGACATCTAAAACGTGCATGAATGTGTCTGTTATTTGAAAAAAATGATGATATTAATGTTCCTATAACCATAAAATCATAAGTGTTTCTAAAAGAAGTGCTTAGAAAATATTTCATACAAACACTTCCCAATTTATGACACATATCAACATGTGTATTCCCACTTCTATACACACACACGTTTATCCAATATATGCTCGATCTAAAAATAATTATGTGACATGTTATGTAAATGTGAAAAAATATACATATACTGTGAACCACAGTCTAAATATATAATAGTGAAAACATATATGATTGTACAGTGTCGCTGTTGCTACACCATCCTATGGAGATTTATGGTCCTGGGACCAGAGCTGTCCATAGGATGGTGTAGCAACAGCGCCACTGTACAATTCCAGGCCACTGTGATATTGCACCTAAAAAATTCAACTTTGAAAATTAATAACTTTTGAATGAAACACCTTTCAGCAGTGGGAGTACTCTTGTTTTACTCAGGGGATAAACCGTACAACATATTTTTTTTTTTTACATTTAAGTATTACTATCCCTTTAAGGCAACCATTCATCAGGCATATGTTCTCAGGATGAAGCCTGTGCTCTTTTGGGTTACAGAGCATACCACCAAGTCAGTGGGCTTATCTGAAGTCTATAAGAATCAAGCTTCTGCTGAACAGCTGTGACGTGGTTGGCCCTCATACATTTGTCAAACAATATCGTGTTAATGCTCTGGGTTTTGGCTGGAGCCAGCTTTGGCCAGAAGGTTGTATAGGATGTTGTGCCTATATGGATGTCCTTGATGATTTTCTTTTGGCCAATAACACCTGGTCTTTGATTTGTAGCACTGGAGTCTCTCGACACCTGATGTTCGTGTTTTACCAGTTCATTACTGTTAGAACTTTTCTGTGTTTGAATGTTTGTGTTTGTTTTTTTTGTTTTTTGTTTTTTTTTAGCCTTCTCTCCCTGGAATCATTGTGAATGCTTTGGTATATCCCCATGGCTACTGTGTTTCACATAGGTCATAAGAGAAGGGGATTTTTGTGTATTTAGCGAACCCTTCTTGTTCCACTACGGTTTCTTTACTTTAATATTTGCTGTATTTTAAAACTGAGCACAAGGGAACTTTACCTCATGGTCCCTGTATTCCACATGGACTAAGAGAAAAGGAACTATTGGTGGCCTAAAAATCCCTTCTTTAATGGTGTGTGCTTTGGTGTTTAGTTTTGACAAGGAATGCGAGGTATTTGCAAAAAAAAAAGGGTATTTTGCTTCCATGGAAGACTTGAAGGGAAAGGAATGTTAAATTGCCATTGTATGTCTAACCATTTGAACTTGATGTGCCCATCAGAAAATTATGACTTTTGAATAGTGTTACGTTAGGTACATCTGGATTGACTACTTTGCAAATATATTTCTACAGGCCATCACAATAGAAGCAGAGCCAAGAGCTGATGGGAGTCGGCGCACTACAAGATATGACATCGACATGACAAAGTGTATCTATTGTGGCTTCTGCCAGGAGGCTTGTCCAGTTGATGCCATTGTGGAGGTAACAAATTTATTTATGAGCAGATCTAACGTTGCTCAGGAGGGGATGCCCGTTGGGGGTGGGGGTGGTGTTCAAACTGAATTACAGCTGTAGCATCCATGTTCAGCTGCATATTAATGTGGGTTCAATATTTTATAATTAGAAGAACTCAAGGAGAATACACATTAGTTTTGTCTTTGTTTTGTTTTTTTCTCACTTACATACTCTTAAAGATATTTAATCTTCAAGCTGTGCCGGTCAGCATAATGCAGCACACTGAATGACTGGCACAGCTCTTCTTGACTTCCTAATTCTCCTCCCAGCTGCCCCAGGGAGTTAGTTCACGCTTCCCTTCGGTGTGGTGTGAATAGCTTCTATAATTACATCAAGCTCTGGTTAGCATTATACTGAGGTTGCAACATCAGTATAATGCTAACCGGAGCTTGATGTAACGATAGAAGCCATTCACATGACAATGATTGAAGCCTAAACACGCTCCCTGGGGGAGGTGGGAGGAGAACAGCCGTGCCGAAGATTAAGTGTGCAGAAGTGCACAGCACGGAAGATAAAATATCTTTAAAAGTACGTAAGTGAGAAAAGAAACAAAACACTAAACCTATACTAAAAACTTTTTAAGAGGTGAATGTTCCCCTTTAATACTGTGGAAAAAAAAAATATTGCAACAAACTTCCTATCTGCCTTTAACCATAGAATTACTGAATAATCGAAAATAACTTTATGTTGTGCCATTTCTATCCCTTTCTCTGTTGTCCATTATGACCTACAGGTACCATGCGGAAGGCAACATCTACTCCCAGTGGGATGGAACAATTCTGAAAGAAGTGCAGCGTTGGAACCTCCCCTTCCACCATATCAGGCTACCTTAGCCCCTCCCCCCAGATAGATTTGTTCCAGTACCCTGGTTAGAAGGCTGAGAACAGTTCTGCTTAGTTTTTAGTGGTTTTATTATTTTTTCTTGTATATGGGGTGTCCAAATTCCCCTATTAGTCAGATTACCATTACTGGCTTCCCCGGAGGATTGCCAATTTATTACGTGCTGTTGTGGACCCTATGCAGCCCTGGGAGAGAATCATTCAAACCATGTCTCTCTCTCTTTCCAGAAGGAGTCTCTCTGAGGCTTCTTCGTTTCCTATGGTAATCTGAAGAAAGAAGACCTGAAAAAAAGGTGAGCAACCCTCTGAGTGCCATGGTCCACTTGTTCCACAGTTCCCCTCCGCACAGGGGTCTTTCTGGAGTTCCTTACAACTCATGCACTCGTAATGATCTCGCTCTCTGTCTGTTCTCTGGGTCTTTGGAGCATTTTTTGGGCTGTTTTGTGGTAATTAACCTCTTCCCTGCCATGTTTCTTGGGTTAAGGGACGTAATTCGCATTATTCATGAGTTTATAATCTTTGTGTTTCATATGTGTTTTTAGTACTTTTTAGTCACTTTTTACATTTTACATTTGGTGCGCTTTACTGCATAGCTGCAATAGCTCAGTTTACTTCTATGGGACAGCCTGCTTTTGGGCGTATCTCTGCATCAGCTTCATGTACAAAGTTGAGAGCAGGCTCATTGTTCTTATCTCCCCTTGCCCTGTACTCCGGCGCCAACTCTGAAGTGTCTTGGGGGTCCCTGGGGGGTTCAGGTTCTGTTTTTGGGGTACCTTCATGAGAGAAACTACATTTCCCATAGCTTCCGTTTTGCGGGCTTTTCTCTGATAGGCTCTGAGTTTGGACTCCATTTTATTTCTCTCCTGAGCTGAGTATCCTATGCAGGGCTTGGATTCACTTTGCTCTCCTCCTCAGGTGTTAAATCTTTGCCTGCCAGATAAGTACATTTTAGGCTTTCTGGGGTGATTTTATTTATCTGGGTGACAGTATTTGGGTTTCCTATTACTGTAAGACTCTTTCTCCTGTTAGGATGGTGTATCAAAAGGTACATGGGGTTAGACCTGGGGCCAATAATTCTGGCGCATCTTTGACCCCCATTGATTATTGTTCCTCATGCCAAAGAGAGTGTTCAGGACATTTATGCCTTTCATGTGCTGTGGCCCCTGCCTCTTCACCAGGGCTGTTCAGTATTGAACATGAGCCACTTTGGGTCAAGGACTTAGTCCTCTATGGCACAGTTTCCTCTTTCACTTCAGGGGGTTCTCCAATCGTGGACCCCCCCTCGTTCAGGTTTGTGGCCCCTGTCATTCCTGATCGATCTTATTCCTCTGAGGAGGATTCATTTGAAGAGTCTCAGGATGGGGAGGGGCCTCTTACCATACCTTTGGTGACCCTTTTGATGTTGACCCTGAACCCTCTATTGAGGGTTTCATTAAGGTGGTTTTGACTACCTACATATTCCTGTTAACCCTGTCCTTTCAAAAGCGAAAGAAGTCCTGTACTATGTTTCCGCCTAATCCCACACTGGACCAGGTTAACCTGGATGAGTGGAAGATTTCAGACAAACGTCTTGCTCTTGTTAAGAGATTCTCAAAGCTGCTTCCCTTTTCTGACGCAGCCTTGGCTCAGTGGGCTACACCTCTTCAGGTGGATCCTCCTATTTCCAGACTGCCTAAATCCACTGCCTTGCCCCTGGCGGAAGACACAGCGCTTAAGGATTTAACTGATAGGAAGCTTGAAGCTATCCTGAAGTCTACCTTCACTTCCATAGGTGCCTCCCTGAAGCCTACCTTGGCTTCTGCGTGGGTTACTAGAGACACTGTGTTTGGACTGAATAGCTTACTGACGCTGTCCGCAAAGGTGCCCCTAAGGGAGCACATTTTGGATATTCTAGCCAACATGTCTAGGGCTCAGAACTATGTGACTGATGCCCTCTTTGGCGCTGTCAGCCTTGACTTCTTCTGTAGCTGCTAGACGCCCTCTGTGGCTTAAGATTTGGTCTGTTGACCTATCTTCTAAAAAGTCACTCATTTCTCTCCCTTTTCAGGGTACATCTGTTTTTGGGCTTGAACCGAAGAACATAATCTGTGAGGCCAGTGGAGGTAAGAGCACTTTGTTGCCTCAGACTCCTAAACACCATAATATGGCAAGGAAGCAGTGTCTTTGTTGTCTCTGCCAAAACAGAGTAAAGGCTGAATCCAGGCCAGCACCCCATGCTCCACTCCCAAGCCCAGGCAGTAGTGGAGGTCCAGTTACTCCTCCACCAAACCCGAATCCACCAAATCTTCCTCGGCATGACTTGCCAAACCCTGGTCTGCATCTCCCTTTGGGTGGTCGCCTGCAGCATTTTTCAAACATTTGGGCAGGCTCTGTTGTGGATCAGTGGGTATTACAGGTGGTTTCAGGAGACTACAGGATTCCCTTTGTATCCCTTCTTCCTTTCAGATTCTTCCTTTCTCACTCCCCTCTGGGTAAAGAAAAGTTGTATCTTTTCAATGGGGCGGTGCATGCTCTCTTGGATAAGGGAGTCCTGACTCCTGTACCTCCTCGAGAGAGGGGTAGGTTTCTATTCAAACCTGTTTGTGGTTCTCAAGAACGATGGTGGCAGTCTCCCTATCCTGGACCTCAAGGACCTCAACTCTTTTGTGGTCCATATTCACTACAAGATGGAGTCTTTGCGCTTAGTCATTGCAGCAATTTCTGGCCTTTCTGGATCTGCAGGATGCTTACCTGCATATTCCAATTCATGCGGACAGTCAGAAGTATCTCAGGTTTGCTTGCATTCTGGGACACTTCCAATTAATCACTCTCCCCTTAGGGCTCACCACTGTCTTAGGCACCTTGATTGCCTTCCTGCATACCAAAGGGATACAGGTGACCCCCGTATATGGACGACCTTCTGCTCATTTCTCCTTCCAGGGACCTCCTGGACTTTTACAGGTCTGGAAATATGCTCAGATCCTTCTCCAGCATGGATGGATTCTGAACACAGACAAGTCTGCTCCAGTACCTTCTCAGAATCTGGTTTCCTGGGTCTTCGGTTCGACAACTGTCAGGGCTTGGTCTATCTGACAGAGGATTCTGTTCAGCAGATCACAAACAAGGTGTCCCATGATCTGGAGTGGACCTCGCCCTGGTACACAAGTTCTCTTCCCTTGTGGGCGCAAGATGATATTTACCATGGAGGCGGTTCTGTACTCCATGGTGCACACCAGGGAGCTGCAGAGGTTCGCTTTCAGGGTCTACCAGGGGAATCTGGAAATATATTCAGATCCTTCTCCAGCATGGATGGATTCTGAACACTGACAGTCTGCTCCAGTACCTTCTCAGAATCTGGTTTCCTGGGTCTTCTGTTCGACAACTGTCAGGGCTTGGTCTATCTGACAGAGGATTCTGTTCAGCAGATCACAAACAAGGTGTCCCATGATCTGGAGTGGACCTCGCCCTGGTACGCAAGTTCTCTTCCCTTGTGGGCGCAAGATGATATCTACCATGGAGGCGGTTCTGTACTCCATGATGCACACCAGGGAGCTGCAGAGGTTCGCTATCAGGGCTTACCAGAGGAATCCGGATCTCTTAAGTCATCTAGTCCCTCCTCCCCAGGAAGTGAGGCAGGACCTCCTCTGGTGGCTGGACAGCTCTAACCTGAGGGAGGGGAAAACCCTTTGTTGTCCAGTATTGGACTCTGGTGATGATGGACGTCAGCCTTTACGGCTGAGGAGCTGTCCTGGGTCACCTGTGGGTTCAGGGGCGATGAAATGTGGAGGAGACCGTCCTAACCATCAACATTCTGGAGCTCAGAGCAGTTCTCCACGTTATGGTGTACTGGTCCTCTTCACTGAGGGGACTGCCCAGTTTGCCTCAAGTCAGACAATGCCACGGCTGTGTCTTACATCAAGAAGCAAGGAGGCACAAGAAACGATTCCTCTTAGAGGTCAAGGCTATTTTGGCCTGGGCAGAAGAACATGTTCCCTCCATCTCTGCTGTGCATATCACAGACTTAGAGAACGTTTTCACTTAAATTTTTTTCAGAAATGTGTGAATATTTCCTAAATTATACATCTGCTGGAATTTTGGTTGACATGATGCAGTTTGTAATGAAGTTTTCAAATATGTGAAGAAATTGAAGGTGATAGGTCCACTTTAAGGTTGATATTGATCCTCTTAAAACTGAGACAGGTGAATTAATTGATGAGGTTAAAGCTATGGTTGGCACTTAAACACATTATTTTCTTCTGTATACACAAAGCAACAATGGCATACTATGGACAAAATATAATTGCAGAAATTCCTCCCCATGTACATGGCTTACTGAGGACAGAGTTCAAGAGAGAATGGGAAAGCTTATGGTGAATAAAACATCTGTACCTGATGGCATACACCCAGGGGTACTGAAAGTGGAACTACCACCTATTTGAAACTTAGCCCCAAATAATTACCCATCTGGTGACTATCTGCTAAATCGTGCTAGTCGCCAGAATTATTACTGCATTACTGAGAATGCACACTGCTCCTGGGACTGACAGCCAGCAACCACCGCAGACATATTTCCATAGTGACGTCTGCGTCCCTGCGCTTTCAGTCCCTTTTGGAACAGAAAGGCTCCTAGCAACAACACCTAGAGCAGACTGGGACTGACAGCACAGAAATGCAGACGTCACTATGGAAAGATGTCTGCGCTGGTTGCTAGCTGTCAGTCCCGGGAGCAGTGTGCATTCTCATTAACGCAGTAATAATTCTGGGGACTAGCACTATGTGTTCTTAACAGAACAAGATTTATATTCTGTCCCAGCAAGTGTCGTGAGTGCTTGTATGGCCCTCTGCAATGATAAGGGGCTACATGAGATTTCTGGAACTCCTGGTGTCTGCCCTGGAAGCCGTTGCTTATGCTCCTTTCCAAATGAGGGAGCTTACAACTGGATATCCTCAAAAACCGGTCCTGGCAACTTGCTCATCTGTCTCACACCATGATCCTCTCTCCTCAAGCAAGGGAAGGCTTACACTGGTGGTTACATCATTCTTATCTAACTTAGAGACATCCCTTCTTGATTCTGGAATGAAACCTGGTCACAACAGATGTCAGCCTTAGAGGCTGGGGTGCAGCCCTGGGACACCTGGCAGCCCAGGGACAGTGAACCGGTGAGGAGAGCCTCCTGTCAATCAACATCCTTGAGATCCAGGCCATCCATCTGCCACTTCTTCACTGGTCTCGATTATTGACTGGGACCCACTACGGGTACCGTCAGGCAACTTAACGACAGTAGCTTAAATCAACCTCCAGGGAGTAACTTAAAGCAGGTTAGAGTGGACGGAAGTTCAAGAGCTTTTCTATTGGATAAAAACTCTCATTCCAGCCATCTTGAGGTCTACATACCAGGGTAGAAAATGTGGTAGTGGATTTTCTCCACAATCATGAAGTGGATCCAGGTAACTGGGAACTGAACCAGGAATTGTTCAACTTGATAATTCAGTGTTGGTTTCAAAACAGATCAGACGTAAGGGAAATATCCGACTGCCATTTGGAGTTGGGAAGGAATTTTTTTTTTACCCACTTGGAAATGGCTTCAGTGCCTTCCTCTGGATCAACAGGGGACATTTGCATGGGCATAAGGAAGGAGGTAAAAAGAATACAGCACAAGCAGTTTTCTCTCTCCTTTTCTCCATGCTGTTGGTGACCCAGCTTCCTTCCCTGCTTGTGTTCCTGCCCTCCCCCACTTCCTGCCTATCCACACCTCTCTCTGTGTTTGTCCTGTGGCTGGGTACAACCAACTATGCTGTGCCTTGGAGAATAAAATTAGTGCGGAATCATTGGATTTTGTTGCCTGGTGTAGGTAAAAAGTGATTTGTACACCGGAATTGTGAACAGCTGTGTTTTGTCTCTTAATAAATGTAAGTTTAAGTAGACAAACCATAAAAAGTGTATTTTATATAGCGATATATAGCTTTAAACACCACATTTTGGCAAATACGAATTAAGAGACTTCTACGACCGATATTTAAGAGGCCCTTTTTTTAAGGGAAAATGGGGGAGGGGCAGGAACACAAGGAGAGATGGAAGCTGGGACTCTAACAGCAGGGACAAGAAAAGGAGAGAGAAAACTACTTGTGCTGTATTATTTTTACCTACTTCCTGATCCCACCCTCCTTCCGTTGTAATGGCTAAAGGCATATGACATCACAACACCCTCCCCCATAACAATACCTGCCCCTTCCTACCATATGTAAAGTTGCTACACTTGGTACACATGAACCTGGATTGAAGGGAGGGATCCTGAACTGAACAATTCCAATTGGAATTGTGAAGACAATGTTATAATCCTTAGTGGGTCACATTTTAATCCAGTCTCTTCAAAGTCTAGTGGTTTAGAGTCTCTTACTCAGTCAAAATTGTTCCAGCATCATTATATTGGACCTGTAATACAGTCCTTGTGATATAAAGAACAAAGTTTTCCAGTGAAGTATGCATCTTCTACACACACCATACAATAAAAAAGTAATATGAATCATGTTCAAGATGACAAGATAACTGGGTCTCTTATGATTATTATTGCAAAGACATAATGGACTAAAAGCTGGCAATGACAGTTTCTCATTTAATCTGCGCGGTGATAATTTAATTTCCAATTGGTGCAGTCTCTTCTCTCTGTTTTCACTTGTTTAGAGGGGAGGAACATGGCCAATAACATACATCTACTTGATGGAGGATGATTAAATCCAGCCAGTGTCTCACCACTGTAGTGTCACTTTTGTGATCCGCTGTGGCCTTAAGAATGATTTTGCCATTCTTTCCTTAAACTTACAATAGTTAGTCAACATAGTTTATTATAGAGGCAAATAATAAAATAAGTCCCAAAAGAGTTGGTAGAGGAAAGTTTGTATCCGATTCTCAAAATGTTGCTTGTGAGTGGATTAGTAAATTCATCCCCTGTCAAAAGGAGCATCTAAAGCAACCAACTTTCACTGTCGTCCAATACAGGTCACTGGTACACTGGGAGGCGATCCACCCCTTTAATAGGCAGGAACATTCATTCAAATGTATGCAGGGGGTGGAGCCTCCCCTCCTACTTAAGCTGCCTTCAGGCCAGAGCCAAGCTAGATTGATTTGTTCCTGTGTGCTGTGCACACCAGGTGGAGAACATCTCTCATTCAACTTTAGTTTTTTATTGTTTTCTTTCAAATATGGAATACCACCATTAGGCGGGTGACCGTGGCTGTGAATTGCCCTCTCCAAAGTGGCTAGTGCAGCTTCCAGGGATTTTCTGGTGGACCTTATGCCCTGAAGAGGGAACAGCTTGAGTCAAGTAGCTTCCCTGCTGGGGGGATTTTCCTCTGGTTAATCTCCTTTTAACATGGTTACCTGAAGACAGAAGTCCTGCAGAAAGGTGAGCCACCCTTTGAGTGCTGAAGGTCCACTTGTCCCCACAGTGTCCCTTCTCTGGGCTTGTATTTGGGAGTTTGCTTTCTGCGCTCCAGCACTCATAGGGTGTTTTTATTCATATTGCTTGTAATTATGCAATGTTTGTGGTATTCCCTGGGTTTTGGAGCATTGGGTCCTTATTCTCTCATGTTTTTCATTGTCAAAAGTGTGTTTGGTGTTCTTTTTACTTTTAGTATACTTTATTAATATTTAGTGTTCCGCGCCTTTAAGCGCGCTTTTTCCCGCATAGACGCCATTGCTCCTTTACTCTCTATGGGATTTCACAGTGTGGGACGTTTCTCTGGAACCGCTTGTCACAGCAACTTCAGAGAGGGCTCATTTTGTTGGTCTTCCCCTACTCTATCATCCTGTGTCTAGATTCAGTGTGTTGGGGGTTTGGGGGGGGCTTCGGGTACTGTTTAGGGGTACTTCTGAGGAAAACTACGTTTCCCATGAGCGCCCGTTTCGCGCTCATTTTCTGATTGGCTCCCGTCGTGGCAGCCATTTTGTGGTGTTTTTCTCAGCGAGTATACTACGCAGGGACCGAGCCTTCTCTCCTCTCAGCAGATTAACCCTTCGCTGGCCAGATAAGGCCAATTTTAGGCATTTCTGGGGTGAAACTTTAATCTTTCACACTTTTACTGGGTGGTTTTATTAGGTGGTGTATATCTGACACTGTGAGCATGTCTACTCCACTGGAGTCAGGGGCTAGACCCAAGACCAAAGAGGCTGGGGTGACCATTTCCCCCATTGCGTTTTGCTCCTCTTGTCACTCTGGGCTGCCTAGAGAATTTTCAGGTCATTTATGCCCAAAATGTGCAGAAAGTCAGGATAGCAACCCTGGGCTTCCCAGCCATGCTATTGAGCCAACTTGGGTAAAAGAGTTTAAAGCTGCCACTAGGGATCTCAGATCCACTCTTCAACTCTTTCCCTCTCAGGTTCAGGGGGCTCTGCAGATCTGGCAGACCCCCTGCTCAATCAGGACCTCCCTGCCTAAGCCACAGGGGGCTCCTGATGTGTCTGATTCTTCTGAGGAAGAACTTTTACAAGATTCTGATGCTGAGGAAGGCACTGTTATTGAATCCAGTAGGTCCATTGGTGACCCTTATGAATGTGACCCTGAAGTTTCGGCTGAGGGTTTGATCAGAGCTGTACTTACTACGCTCAACCTTCCTTTGACTCAGGAATCTACTCATGATCCAACTGATGTTTTCCAAAAACCATCAAAGGCCGTGGTTTGTTTTCCTACTAACCCTACCCTTGCCCGTTTAGTCTCAGACGCATGGAAGAACCCTGAAAAATCCTCTTCTGTGTCCAAGAAGTTTGCTAAACTTTATCCTTTTCCTGAGACTGAACTGGCAAAATGGGTTCATCCTCCTAAAGTGGATGCTCCTATTTCTAAGTTGTCCAAATCTACTGCCTTAGCTGTGTCTGATGCTTCGGCCCTGCAAGATTGGACGGACAAAAAGTTAGAGATTTGCCTTAAATCCATTTTTGCCTCTGTTGGCACTGCCACGCGTCCAACTTTTGCAGTGGCGTGGGTTAATAGGGCCATTGCGGCCTGGACTGAGCAATTGGCTGAGGCGGTTCGCCAGGATGCTCCAGTGTCTGAGCAGTTGCAGCTTCTTGCTAATATGTTAGAAGCTCAAAATTATGTTGCTGATGCTGCTTTTGATGCTGTGCGCATGATGGCGAGGGCCTCTACCTCCTCCATAGTAGATAGACGTGCTCTTTGGTTGAAGATTTGGTCTGCTGACACTGCATCTAAGAAAGCCTTGCTTTCTTTGCCCTTTCAGGGGTCCTTACTGTTTGAACTTAAGGAGATGATTAGTGAGGCCACTGGTGGCAAAAGTACTCTTCTGCCATCGATGTTCAAGAAAAAGTTTCCAGCCAAACGCAATCGGTCCTTTCGTTCTTTCCAAACTGAGACACGCTCCACGCCCCAGACAGGTCCGTCTTCCACGCGCTCCTCCTCCAAGCTCAAACAGTCCTGGAAGCCCAAAGTTGCCCCTAAGGCCAAGACCTCCAAGACTGCTTCGGCATGACTCGCAGAACCCAGGTCCGCATCCGGCTGTAGGTGGACGTCTCCACATCTTTCGCCGGGTTTGGGAGGAGTCTGTGGCGGACCCTTGGGTTGTTCGGGTGGTATCAGAGGGATACAGGATCCCTTTCTCTTCCCTTCCTCCTTTTCGGTTCCATTTTACTCGTCCTTCTCAGGAGCCTACAAAACGACGTCTGTTCGACGCTATTCAGGATCTTTTGGACAAAGAGGTCCTGGAATTGGTTCCACCAGAAGACACAGGTTCAGGATTCTATTCCAACCTGTTCGTTGTGGCCAAAAAGGACGGAGGTGCTCGTCCTATATTGGATCTCAAGGATCTCAATTCCTTTGTTGCGAGTTCCCACTTTCGTCAGGAATCTCTGCATTCAGTGATAGCAGCAATGTCTCCAGGGGAGTTCCTTGCCTCCCTGGACCTTCAGGATGCATACCTCCACATCCCTATTCACCCAGAGAGCAGACGGTATCTCAGATTTGCCTGTCACAAAGGCCACTTTCAGTTTACAGCTCTTCCCTTTGGTCTGACTTCAGCTCCTCAGGTCTTTCAGAGGGTATTGGGAGCTTTGATTGCTGTGCTTCATCAAGATGGAGTCAGGGTGACTCCTTACATGGACGATCTGCTCCTGAAAGCCTCATCTGCGGAGATCCTTCACCAGCAGCTGCAGTTGTGCATACAGACACTCAATCGCCACGGCTGGATTGTGAATCTGGACAAGTCAGACTTGGTCCCATCTCAACTGCTCCTCTTCCTGGGTCTCCTGTTCGACACTCAGCAGTGCATGGTGTTTTTGCCGGAGGAAGTGGCTCATCAGATTGCTGTCCGGGTGGCCAGGATCCTGGAAATGGACAGGGTTCCAGTACCAAAGTTGTCTTCTCTGGTGGGGAAGTTCATTTCCACGATAGAGGCGGTGCCTTTTGCAATGGCACACACCAGGGAACTTCAGAGGTTTGTGATTCAGACTTGCAGATCTCATCCAGATCACCAGCATCTCTCTGTATCGTTGCCCCCTCATGTAGAGCTGAGCCTGGAGTGGTGGTTGGACCTGTCTCATCTCCGGAAAGGGAGATCCTTTCGGGTTCCCTATTGGACCACAGTCACGACGGATGCCAGCCTCCGGGGTTGGGGGGCAGTGTTGGGTCGTTTCAGTTCTCAGGGGAAATGGGGTCTGGAAGAATCTCTTCTCTCCATCAGTGTTCTGGAACTTCGTGCCATCTTTCTTGCCCTGAGGCACTGGGAATCTCAGCTGGAAGGTTGTCCAGTCAGAGTGGAGTCCGACAACGCCACCGCAGTGGCCTATATCAACAGACAAGGCGGCACGAAAAGCCTCACCGCCTGGTTAGAGGTCAAGGCCATTTTGTCTTGGGCAGAAGCTCATGTGCCCGTCATCTCAGCGGTTCACATTCCAGGCGTAGACAACGTCATGGCAGACTTTCTCAGTCATCATACAGTCGACAGCGGAGAATGGGCGCTTCATCCAGAAGTGTTTCACCTTCTCACCCAGATGTGGGGGGTGCCAGTAGTGGATCTGATGGCAACCAGACACAACAGGAAGGTGCCAGTGTTTTGCTCCCGGTGGAGGGACCCTCTTGCTCTGGCAGTGGATGCCTTGTCAATCCCTTGGACGTTTCCTCTGGCTTACATCTTCCCTCCTCTTCCTCTGTTGATCCGAGTCATCCAGAAGCTGAAGGTGGAGCGTTGTCCTGTCATCCTGATCACTCCAAATTGGCCTCGTCAGTCCTGGTATCCGGAACTGCTAGCCATGTCTGTGACGGATCTTGTCCCGCTTCCTACACGTCCAGATCTACTTCTTCAGGGATATCTGTGGAAGGAGGATGTTCAGCATCTCCATTTGATGGCTTGGAGGTTGAATCCTCAATTCTAAAGAAGAAAGGGTTTTCCTCTTCAGTGGTGTCTACGATGCTTAGAGCTCGCAAACCTGTGTCTTCCAAGATCTATCATCGCATATGGTCCACCTTTGTAGCATGGTGTACTGCTAAGGATCTGTCTCTAGATTTCCATCTTCCCACAGTCCTAGCCTTTTTACAGGATTGGGTTGAGAAGGGACTCAGCCTGAGTTCTCTCAAGGTTCAGACTTCAGCTCTGTCTGTGTTTTTCCAGGAAAGGATTGCTATTCTTCCTGATGTTAAGGTTTTCTTCCAAGGTGTGGCTCATGTTCGGCCTGCCTTCAAGAGTCCTGCTCCCCAGTGGGACCTCAATTTGGTGCTGGGGGTTCTCCAGAGACCCCCGTTTGAATCCTTGGCTTCTATTCCTTTGCGTCTCTTGACCTGGAAAATGGCCTTTCTTTTGGCTATTGTCTCAGTTGCCAGGTAGCAGAGTTACAAGCTCTGTCTTGTAAACCTCCTTTCTTGGTGTTTCACAAAGATAAGGCAGTGCTTCGCACTTCCAAGGAGTTTTTACCCAAGGTTGTCTCCGAATTTCACATCAATCAGGAGATTGTGGTTCCCTCTTTCTGCCCTAACCCTTCCTCTGACAAGGAAAGAGATCTCCATTTGTTGGATGTTGTGCGTTGTCTTAAATTTTATGTTCATCGCACTGAGTCTATCAGGAAGTCTGACGCCCTGTTCGTCATTCCTGAGGGGCCTAGGGCAGGGAGACCGGCATCCAAGGTAACTATTGCCTCTTGGATTAAATCTACCATCCATGAAGCCTACAAATTGCGGAATAAGCATGTTCCCTTCAGGGTTACTGCTCATTCCACCAGATCAATTAGGGCCTCTTGGGCCTATAAGAATCAGGCATCTGCTGATCAGCTGTGCAAAGCGGCCACTTGGTCCTCTGTGCACACCTTCTCGAAGCACTACCGTGTTGATGTACTGGCCTCGGCTGATGCCAGCTTTGGGAGGAAGGTCCTGGAGGCAGTTTTGCCTGTTTAGGACTTCTACTCTGTGATTCCTAGTGCTTCCTTACTGTTGAGCCCGGTTGGCTCTAGTTCAGTGTGCTGTGTTAGTTCGGGGGTTTATATTTTTCCCCCCTGGTTGGTGTCCGTTAACACTTCTGTTACTGGGCTATATGATTAACTGGTTCATAGCAGTTCTAGTGACTTGGGCCTTACGCCTGGTCCTTGCCTTACTTCCCACCTCTGGGACAGCTCAATGTTTGTACATCCCAGTGTACCAGTGACCTGTATTGGACGACAGTGAAAGTAGGATTTTAGTCTTACCTGTTAAATCCTTTTCACTTAGTCCATACAGGTCACTGGTCTCCCACCCTGTCAAGGGACCATGCTTGGCTCTCCTGTGGCATTCAGTGGGAGACCTTCGGGTCATGCTCACAGGAGTCTTCCTTTTCCTTCTTACCTCTGGTCAGTTTAAGTGTCTCAAATCAATCTAGCTTGGCTCTGGCCTGAAGGCAGCTTAAGTAGGAGGGGAGGCTCCACCCCCTGCATACATTTGAATGAACCTGCCTATTAAAGGGGTGGATCGCCTCCCAGTGTACCAGTGACCTGTATGGACTAAGTGAAAAGGATTTAACAGGTAAGACTAAAATCCTATTTTTTATGTATCGAACCAAATGGCTGTACTTCTGTTATAACAATGTCTAGGGCAGGGATAGCCAACACTGAACCTCAAGAGCTACCAACAATGCAGGTTTCCAGGAAATCCCAGCTGAAGCAAGGTGATTAATTAGTGACTCAGTCATTTTAATTAGTCCACCTGTGCTCATTCAGGGATATCTGACTGTTGGTAGTTTTTAAAGACCAGAGTTTGGCTACCCCTGGTCTGGGGTCTGTGAAAATCAACTAGTCCTTAAGATTGACACCCCTTCTCTAGCTCAATAAAGGCTTGGTTCTAAAGCAATCTGGTAAGGACTTATTGGATTCCATAATGTTCCAATATTGTCATAACCACTGGCCATTTGGTCACAAACTACACCTGCCATAGAAGATGGCACAAGAGCGAGACAAAACCAGAATAAAACCAAGAAATGTTTAACTTTATCCGTTTGATGGAGAAAGAGGTGACAACAGTAGTCTTTATAACAGTGCTCATAAAACCTCAGCATGCATTCATAATAGAGTACAGCAGCTATAATTCAGTGGGGGTGCCCTCCGGCCACTCACCTATTTCCAAGGTGAGATAAACTGCGATATTCTAGACCGAAAAAGAGAAGCACTCTCCCATATTTTTATTCTCAAGAAGGTATTTATTGTAGGTACAAAGATTTGTGGTGCATACCCAAGGGACCATAATAAAAGAAATCCACCTCCCACTTCTGCATCAGTTGACCTACAAGATGCATACCATCATATTCTGATAAGGCCCTGTCATCAGAAATTCCTCCACTTCGCTATAGCTCATTGGCATTTTCAGTTCAGAGTAATGCCCTTCGGACTTTCCTCTGGTCCAAGGGTCTTTGCAAAGATCTTGGCAGCTTGTTTACAGACAAGGGATATCAATTGATAAGTTTCACAACATTTAATATTGTAAATATTTAAAAAAAAAAAAAAAAAAAAAAAAAAAAAAGAAATTGAAGCCACTCCGATCTCTCAAACTATATAAGGTTCTAACCGTCCCCCCTCCTGGACAGCAGGAGATTCTGGTCTCGAGATGGCGGTTCTCCAGCAGAGCCGAAGTAGCACAATCTAAAAATAAATAATTGGAAAGGTCTGCAAAGTGTGCTTGCAAACAGGCACACTTTGTAGACCGCTTCAATTAAGTATTCCTTTTTAGATTGTGCTATTTCAGCTCTGCTAGAAACATAGAATTTGACGGCAGATAAGAACCATTCTGCCCATCTAGTCTGCCCATTTTCGTACAGTAAAAACCTCAAACCTTTTTTTGATCCTTGGTCTTTTCTTAAGTTAAGGACAGCCTTATGCCTATGCCATGCATGCTTAAATTCTGTCACTGTATTAACTTCTACCACTACTGCTGGTAGGCTGTTCCACTTATTTACTACCCTCTCAGTGAAGTAAAACTTTCTTACATTACATTTAGACAATAGCCTCTTGTCCTAACATTTTTACTCCTTTGAAATGTACTTCCACCCTGCACTTTGTTTCAATCATATCCCCTCTCTCTTCTCTCCTCCAAGCTATACATGTTCAGATCCTTTAGTCTATCCTGATATTTCTTTTCCTGTAAACCAGTAACCATTTTAGTAGCCTTTCTTTGAATTTTCTCTACAGTATCTATATCCTTCTGGAGATGGGGTCTCCAGTACTGTACACAATACTCTAGGTGAGGTCTAACTAGAGATCTGTAGTGGCATGACCACTTCCCTTTTTCTGCTACTAATGCCCCTAGCTATACAACCCAGTAACCTGCTTGCATTCCCCACCGCTTTATTACATTGCCTGCCTACCTTTAAGTCATTAGAGATAATTGCTCCCAAATCCCTTTCCTCTGTTGTCTCTGACAGTAGAGTACCCTTAATATTATATTCTTCCTTTGGCCTTTTATGTCCCAAGTGCATTATTTTACATTTATCAACGTTAAACTGCATCTGCCACACTCTTGACCATGCTTCTAATTTACCTAAATCATTTGTCATTTGGCTTATTCCCCCTGGAATGTCTACCCTATTGCAGATCTTGGTATCATCTGCAAAAAGGCATACCTTACCTTGAAGACCTTTTGCAATATCACGAATAAAAATATTAAAAAGATCCCTGATGTACTCCACTAGTAACACTCCTTTCGTCCGAATATTCTCCATTGACTACCACCCTCTGTCTCCTGTCACTCAGCCATTGCCTTATCCATTTAACTATTTTTGCATCCAAACCCAAACACTGCAGTTTATTTATGAGTCTTCTATGAGGGACAGTGTCAAATGCTTTACTGAAATCTAGATAAGCTATATCTATTGCTCTCCCTTGGTCTAATATTTTAGTTACCCAGTCAAAAAAATCTGAGGTTAGTTTGACAAGATCTCCCTGCTGTAAACCCATGCTGTTTGGTATCTTGCAAGCCATTTAAATTCAGATATTCAACAATTCTTTCCTTTAACATAGTCTCCATTAATTTTCCCACTACTGATGTAAGACTTACTGGTCTGTAGTTATCAGACTCTTCCCTGCTACCTTTTTTGTGAAGAGGTACTATATTTGCTAACTTCCAATCTTCTGGAACTATTCCTGTCGTTAGTGACTGAATAATTCTGGTCCAATTGATTTTATCTGTTTTAACTTTAGAAAGTTGAAGTAGAACTTCTTCCTCTGTAAACATGCATGTTTCCCATGTCTTGCCATTTTGTTTTTCTAACAGAGTTCCCTTCCCTTCATCTTTCTCTGTAAAAACTGAACAGAAATATTCATTGAGACAGTCAGCTAGCCCTTTATTCTCATTTACATAGTTTCCATTTTTTGTTTTCAGTCTAACTATTCCTTGTTTCATTTTCCTCCTTTAACTTATATATCTAAAAAATGTTTTATCCCCCTTTTTATTAACTGAGCAATTTTTTCCTCTGTCTGTGCTTTAGCACATCTAATAATGCATTTGGCCTCCTTCAGCCTAGTCTTGTACCAATACCGATCTTCTTCCTTCTGCGTCTGCTTATATTCTTAATTGCTTCTTTTTTCTTCTTTACTATATTTGCCACTTCTGCTGAGCACCACAGTGGCTTTCTTTTCCCTTGCTGACATGTCTAATGCAATGCTCTATTGCATTTAGTAAAACACATTTCAGATAATCCCATTTCTCCTGGACTCCATCTAAAGATCCCCAAGTTGTTAAAGACTGACATAAAAAATGTTTCCATTTTAGAAAAATCAGCCTTTATAAAGTCTAGAACCTTTGTTTTTTGTGTGGTGCAACTCAGCCTCTGTCTTTATATTAAACCATATAAATTGATGATCACTGGAGCCCAAACACTCTCCTACAGCTACATCTGATACCAAGTCTCCATTAGTAAATAATAAATCTATTGTGGCTTCCTTCCTAGTCGGCTCTTCTACTAATTAACTAAGAGCTAATCCTTGTAAAGAATTTAGGATATCTCTACTCCTGGCTGAACCTGCTGCTTGGTTTTTCCAGTCCACATCAGGAAAATTAAAGTCCCCCATAATTATAACCTCACCTTTCACAGTCATCTTAGTTACTTCCTTGACAAGCAGTTGATCTATCTCCTCTGTTTGTCCTGGGGATGTATAGATCACACACATACGAGTAGACATCTTATTCCCATATTCTAAAGTTATCCAAACAGTCTCTGTGTTCTCCTCCATACTCTGTAGAAGATTAACCTTTAAGCTGTTTTTGACATAAATGGCAACCCCTCCTCCTTTTCTGCCTTTCCTGTCTTTTCTAAATAGAGAGTACCCTGGTATTTCTACATCCCAGTCATTTTTTTCATTGTAACAGGTCTCGGTAATTCCCACTAAGTCCACATCTTCACTAGTTATTATTGCAATGAGTTCAGGGATCTTATTCCTGAAACTGCGGGTATTTGTACACATGGCTCGAAGTCTACTGGTTTTTGACCTATGTGCCACAGACATACCTTGATCAAATTCATCTGTGCAGTGCTGGGGGGGGGGGGGGGCGGCAATTGGTTTTGTCCTGTATCATTCTATTGCCCCCCTCTACTAGTTTAAATACCTGTTAACAAAACTTTTGAATTGCTTGCTGAGAACCTATGTTCCCTTTTGAGAAAGATGCAAACCATCCTTTTTGTACAGTTCCTTGTTACACCAAATAGGGTTGGTGTGAGAAACAAAGCCAAATGATTGTTTTTGGCCCCACTTCCCTAGCCATGAATTAAAATCTCTAATTTGCGGCATCCTACCATCATCTTCCTTATACACTGGTAGAACCTCTGAAACAGAGACAGTGGAAGCAACTTGCTGCAGCTCCTTACATAGCTTCTTAAAAACATCTTTTACCACACTCACCTCATTACAAGCCAAATCATTTGTCCCTAAATGGACTATGACATCCAACTCTCCATTTTATCTTGCTTCCCTAACACATTTTAAAATTCTACTATTTCTGTGATCTGTAGCACCAGGAAGACATCTGACTTGTTTTCAATCACCATGACATTCCTCCAGAGTCACGCCTCTTAATATAGTATCCCCTAATAATAGTTGCTTCCTCTCAAAGTAGTTTTCCCGGGACCAGAATCCCAGGAATTCAGCTAGAGGGCAGATTAATGTGAAACGTCGGGAGGGAGGAAGTTTAGAACTTTATATCTCTCAAAGTGTACAAGTTTGAGAGATCGGAGTGGCTTCAGTTTATTTCTTTTTTTAATATTTACAATATTAAATGTTGTGAAACTTATCCATTACTATCCCTTTAAGGAAGGAGGGAATTTCGTCAGTTCCTTATCTAGAAGACATTCTGATCATAGCTACCCTCACCATCAGAAAAACAGAAGGGCGCTTCCTAGTGCAAATAAACCTTTGCAAATACAAAGACCTCCACCTTCACGCCACGGTACTCACAATAGACAAGACCACTAAAAGTGATCAGCTGGACAACTGAGGGATTCAGACTGCCCCCACTCAGTCTCCTCAAAACGAGCTGAAGAACGCAAGCCATCTAAATAAAAAATTCCAATGGAATCAAAAGTCTGTATATATCCAGTACTCACACCACAAAGGATGATGTGCTGGTTGTAGGTACAACCAGCAATTTCCAACGAGGTCACACAAGCTGCCCCGATTCAGCTAATTCTTCCAATAGAAAATATATAAGTCCACAAGTGATACATTTTTTATAAAAATATATATGCCAAAAAACATCAATAATATAACAAATTATAAGCCCGTCTGACGGGTTTGGAGCGTTAAGCTCCTTTCTCAAATGTCATGCACAAATATATAGTAATAAAATCTAACATTGGCAAAAAAAGGTATCACTTACCCCAAAGATATAATCCCCTCTTATACTGTAAAGATGCCTCCACCTCTTCGGGAATCAAAAGAAAAAACCCTGCGGAAAAACGGGAAACCTCGTGTGGAAGTCACATGACTAGATTCACGTCATGCTCAGAATGACCTCACGGCCCAAAATGTTGGAACTCAAATTCACCCAGAGCACACAGGCCGCCAGCCACACAAACACAAGATGTAAATGTTACCTGAGCAACATAAGGCCAATCACGAGGCACGTGCATCCAACTACTGAAGCAACAAAACGCCTTCCAACCAAAAAATGGAGGCCACAAAACAAGTTAACAGGAATGCCCAAAAAAGGTACCCATATCGGAGAGGAACTACAGATAAGGGGAAAGGGAAAACCTAATATTACATATGTGGAGTAAAAATAATACACAAATAATGAACAAACAAAATCACATAAATACAAAAAAAAAAAAACTATATAAAAAAAGAAATATATATAATAAATAAAAAATAAAAAAATAAAAAATAATATATATTTAAAAAAATCAAATAGATAAGAATAAAAAAATAACTAATATATCTAAACAATACACACGGGGTCAACAAGACGTATGGCATACTGGATACACAGATAAAAACCAGCGTTATGCTCAAAACCAGGGTGGCCAAGGGATCAAACCAAAAACCAAAGAAATGAGGAATAACGGACTATAAAAGTGATAGTGAAAATAATGATATTAACATATTAGATGACAATCATTAAATGTGAACAGTGACATCATTATAATATATACATATATATATAAATGTGGTGAATACATTATTTAATTATTAAATGTGATTCATATAGTTAAAGTGATGTCATAATATAAATATATAATCTATAGTGTAAAAGTGGATACATGTGCATCAATACTAAAAATTACAAATGTAATATATATTTTCAGTATTCTCATTTAATCCACTGGGCACCATGGTTTGTAACCGAAATATCCAGTACGCCTCACGATGGTTAAGCCTGTTCTCCCCTTCCCCTGGGTGTTCATATTCAATAGGGGTAACTTTCAGACAAGTGGGATCTTTATTGTGAAATAATGTACAGTGACGTGATACACTATGTTCCAAAAAACTACGTTCTATGTTTCTGCAGTGTTGGCCAAAACGTTCACGAAGTGTTTGTGTGGTTCTACCCACATATTGAAGGCCGCACGTCCAGTCTAATAAATAGACTACACTGGACAACCCACAATTGAGAAATCTATTAATCTTAAATATCTCTCCTGTAACAAGATCTAAAGCTGGATGTCTTGTTTGATATATGAGCATTTAATGCACCTCGGTTTCCCACATTTGTAACATTCCTTTAAGTCTAAAAAGTGGGAGTGTTGAGCCAGAACGGATCTATTGTTGTTGATTTTACTGGGTGCCAAGAGATTCTTCAAGGTCTTGGCTCTCCTGTAGGTAAAAAGGCTATTTTAACCCACAACTTCCTTTAATGCAGGATCCAATTTGAGGACTCCCCAATGCTTCCTAAATACATCTTTGATCTGACAATGTGCTGCATTAAATCCAGTAACAAACCTACAACGCTTATTAGATTTATTCCAAATATCTCTACTCTCGTTAACAAGGGTAGCCTGTCTTGGTATACGTTGTGCACGTAAAACGTCCCTCTCAATCAGCTCAGGGGATAATGTTTGGCTCTAAATCTCTGAGCTAAATAAGAGACTGTTGGTCATATTCAACCAAATTGGTACAATTATGTCTAATCCTCCTGAACTGACTAAAAGGAACATTATCTAACCAAGTTTTGTGGTGCCCACTCCTATAATCGAGATAACTATTACAGTGAACATCCTTGAAGTGGGTGCGTGAACCTATAGTGCCATCGTCATTAATGTACAATTTGACATCCAGAAAATCAATACATTCATGTTGGATATTAAATGTGAACTGGATGCCCATAGTGTTATTTACATATTTCACAAACCTGACTGGATTGACATCATCATCTTTCCAAATGATTATGATATCATCTGTATAGCGGAGAAAGAGAACCAGGTTCGCCCCAAAAACCTTGTCTCGCCAAATATATTCATCTTCAAAATAACCCATGAACAAATTGGCGAAACTGGTCCCCATCGCTGTACCTCTATCCTTCAAATAAAACTTGCCTAAATATGAAAAAAAAAATTGTTTATGTATGAACAAAACCGAGTCAAGGAAAAATATCCTCTGTTTGGATATCCCACAATACATTCAATAATTGTGTAGTATCTTTAAATATGATCTTAATCCGAACACACATCTCTGAAGGTGAAGATCAATAAAGTGTGACAAGTTGGATGTTAAACAATCTACTCCTGAAAAAACATTTATGAACTTTCAGTAGATGATAATATACCACTATCCTAGAATCTTTCACACACAGAAAATCACGTTCAGCCTTAGTAACTATACCTTCATCGAAGGCAGCATTAATCAGCAGATCAAATTCTGATTTAAAATGGGGGGAGGGATCATCATGAAGCACAGAGTAATATGGTCCTCAAGGATCCAGGAAGCTTCTTTAACATAATCAACCCTGTCCTGGATAATGACCCCCCCCCCTTATCTGCAGGCTTGATTACAACATCAGCATCAGAGCTCAGACTCTGAACTGCAGATTTTTCTTGAAATTATAAATTAGAGTAACATTTCTTTCTTAGACTCCACTAAAGATGTTCTTAATTCATCGAGAACAAGATGGTAAAATGTCTCCCTATAATTCCCTCTATAATATGTTGGATAAAAATTCGATTTGGGTCTCAGAACTATAGGGATAGTCATCCAGTACAACCTTCTCTAAGTCCTCTAAATTTTCTTTGAGCATGGGTACATTCCCCTTAAGTTTAAAGTATTGCTCCAATGTAAGCTTCCTAACAAAAATATTGAGATCTTTGAAGATCTCAAAAAGATTAGGATAAGCACTAGGGCAAAAGGAAAGACCTCGACTCAATAATGTAACTTCATGTTGATCGAGATGTCTGGATGAAAGATTAAAAATACCCACAGCTTTGGGATGTACTGTTGCTTTGATCTTTGTTTAGATCCGCCTCCCCCTTGGCAGCCCCGTCTTTGGAATATCCCCTGTTTTGTCCTCCTTGGAGGTCAGAGAATGAGTTGGGATGTTCCCAAAATGTCCAATCCTTGGATGTGGATGGCTGCGGACTGAGAGGCTGACCAAACCCAAAAAAATCAAAAGTCTCAGTTGGTTTACTTGTCTCATATGATTTTTTAGACTCATCAGAAAAAATAACATGTTTAGTAGTTTTATTAATGGGCTTCTTTTTATCAACAGCCCCTCCATTTGTTAGCTCATTATTTGTTGATTTTTTGTTGAAATTCCACTAGTACAAATGTTCTGAAGAGATGAGTCTAATCTCTTATCAGATTCGTCAGTTCTCAAAGTAGACCCCGCTGTATAACAAATTTGGGTATTCTGTCTCTAAAAATCGGTAAATGGTCAACCTCCCCCTACTTGGTTAGAACGACTATGACCCATGTCTCTCATTCTCACGGGTATTGGAGTTCCTTCCAGGGTGAGAAGAATTAGTATGATTCTTCACCCTGAAACGACTCCGTTGTCTAACATTACCTTTAATTGTCATCTTTAGCTCTGACTACTTTCTTAGATTTTTTTTCACCGTGATCTCTTTCTCAAATATTTTAACATTGGCGTTAACTTTAGCATCATTTTCATCAAACTCATGACCCTATTTGTTTTAAAACATCTTCAATCTTTTTGGTACAGGATTCTAGCTGTTGCTCATGATTCCAGTCCTGGCAAGAGTCCAGAAATTCCATACCAGTCCTGCATAAACTGTGCATCCTTCTGTCGTGAGTTTGATGAATATAATGCTAAAGTTAATGCCAATGTTAAAATATTTGAGAAATAGATCACGGAGAAGCGGTCCCAGGAGGACTCCGTTCTGAATTCGGAGAGCCCTGCACTGCATCAGCCACGGCGCAGGCAGTCTGTACTGCTCATGACTGCAGCACGCTCATCCGTCTCTACTGCGCATGATTGCTTCTGACAAACCTCCTTAGCGAATTATTATATAGGATATATTTTTTTATTATTAATTTTTTTTTTACCACTTGTGGACTTAAATATTTTCTATTGGAAGAATTAGCTAAATCAAGGCAGCTTGAGTGTCCCCGCTGGAAATTGCTGGTTGTACATACAACCAGCACATCATCCTTTGTGAGTATTGGATATATACAGACTTTTGATTACATTGGAATTTTTTATTTTGGTGGTTTGCGCTCTTCCTGCCTTCTTTTTTACCCTCACCATCAGGCAGTTCAGTTCATACATTGAGCTTTGGAGCATCTAATGAATGCAGGCTGGATCATAAACCAACAAAAGAGCCGACAGATACCTGTCCAGAATAAACATTTTCTATGAGTTTGTCTAGACACACTAGCTATGATGGCATACCTGTCAAGAAAACAAGGTGATGTGAGTGATGAAACAAGATCATATTTTCAGAATATTGACAAAGCCAAGAGCCCACAAATTTATGAGTCTGATAAGAGAATTAACACCTCAGATTGTACCGTGGTCACATTTCCACATAAGGGTTCTACTGAACAATTTCTTGATGTTTTGCGGCAAAACCCCACACAATACCTCCCAGAGGATTCTAATACTACCCTCGGTAAGAAAGTAACTGATGTGGTCAAAAATAGAGCCTCTAACAAAGGGTCATTCCCTGCTGGAGCCAGACTGTCAAGTAGTCACAACAGATGCAAGCCTCACCGGATGGGGAGGAATATGGAACTCCCTAACAGTCCAGGGGTCTTGGACAAAGACAGAAAAACACCTCCACATAAATATTCTGGAGATGAGCGAAATAAATAAGTCCCTTCAATCTCTAAAGCGTCATCTTCAGGGATGACCTGTCCTGATAAGGTCAGACAACCAAGCAACAGTAATGTACCTGAAAAACCAAGGAGGTACAAGAAGCAGAAACTTGATGAAAGAAGCAGCCAAACTTCTGTGCTGGGCAGAAAGAAATCTGATGCATATAATAGCATCCCACATATCATGATTTCACTGTCGTCCAATACAGGTTACTGGTACACTGGGAGGCGATCCGCCCCTTTAAGTAGGCAGGAACATTCATCTAAATGTATGCAGGGGGCGGAGCCTCCCCTCCGTCTTAGGCTGCACGTGAGTCAGAACAAGCCAGAATGATTTGTTCCTCGGTGTGTTCACACCAGGCAGAGAACAGCTCTCCAAGTTTTAGTTTCTTTTATTTTTACAAATATGGAATACCACCATTAGGCGGGTTACCAAGGCTGTCAAATGCCCTCTTTAAAGTGGATAGCACAGCTTCCAGGGTACTTCTGGTGGATCTTTTGCCCTGAAGAGGGAATAACTTGATTTCAAGTAACTTCCCTGGGGGGAATTATCATCTGTGGTGATTCCTTTATATTTTGGTAACCTGAAGACAGAAGTCCTGCAGAAAGGTGAGCCACCCTTTGAGTGCCGAAGGTCCACTTGTCCCCCAGTGTCCCTTCATTGGGATTGTGTTTGGGAGTTCTCATTGTGCACTCCAGCGCTCATTGGGTGTTTTTATATACTTTACTAATGCTAGTATTGGTGTATGTCTGAGTTTTGGAGCAGTTTATGTGGGATTTAACCCTCTCTCTGCTGGGTTTGTCTATTTTATGGGCATTTACATTGTTGGATAATGTTTTCTGTTATAGTATATCTGTTTGATATATGTTATGGAGCTTTTACTTTAAGGGTAAAATTTATTAGAATAACGTTCCGCGCCTTTAAGCGAACTTTTCCCACATAGACGCCATTGCTCCTTTACTCTCTATGGACTTCCACTCTGTGGGACATATCTCTGGAACCGCTTCACATAGCGACTTCAGAGAGGGCTCATTTTAATTGTCTTCCCTTGCTCTATCATCCGGTTGTATGTTTGAGTGTGTTGGGGGACTGGGGGGACTTCGGTCACTGTTTTGGGGTACTCTGTGAGGCAAACTACGTTTCCCATGAGCGCTCGGTTCGCGCCCTCCTTCTGATTGGCTCCCGTCGCGGCAGCTATTTTGTGAGTTCTTCTCTTCGAGTATACTATGCAGGGACCGGACCTTCTCCCTCTCCTCTGCTGATTAACCCTTCGCTTGCCAGATAAGTTTAGTTTTAAACGTTTCTGGGGTGAATATTTAATCTTTCACACTTTAATCGGTTGATTCCTGTCTGTGGGGTATATCTGACACTGTGAGCATGTGTACTTCACTTGAGCCTGGGACTAGACCTAAGACGAAGGAGGCTGGGGTATCTGTTTCTCCCATTGAGTTTTGCTCCTCCTGTCATGCTGGGCTACCTAGAGAATTTTCTGGTCATCTGTGCCCAACTTGTGTGGAAGGTCATGGCAGCAACCCAGGGCCTTCCAGTCACACTATTGAGCCAACATGGGTGAAAGAGTTCAAGGCTGCAACTAGGGATCTCAGATCCACTCTTTAGCTCTTTCCCTCTCAGATTCAGGGGGCTCTTCAAGTATGGCAGACCCCCTCCACTGTCAGGACCTCCCTGCCCAAGCCACAGGGAGCCCCTGACGTCTCTGATTCTTCTGAGAGAATTGTTGCAGGATTCTGATGATGAGGATGGTACTGTTATTGAGTCTACCAGATCCATTGGGGACCCTTATGAATGTGACCCTGAACTCTCTGCGGAGGGTTTGATCAGGGCTGTTTTGACCACCCTCAATCTTCCCTTGCGTCAGGAATCCACTCTTGACCCAACGGACGTGTTTCAGAAACCTTCTAAGGCTGTTACATGTTTTCCTACTAATCCTACTCTTGAACGCTTAGTCTCTGATAAGTCCTCTTCAGTCTCAAAAAAGTTTGCCAAACTTTATACTTTTCCTGAGACTGAACTGGCTAAATGGGTTCATCCTCCTAAGGTGGATGCTCCAGTATCTAGATTGTCTAAGTCTACTGCTTTGGCTGTATCTGATGCTTCTGCCTTACAGGATTGGACGGACAAAAAGTTAGAAACTTGCCTTAGGTCCATTTTTGCCTCCATTGGTACTGCCATGCGTCCAGCTTTTGCTGTGGCATGGGTTAACCCGGCCATTGCGGTCTGGACTGAACAGCTTACTGTGGCGGCTCGCCAGGATGCGCCAGTGTCAGAGCAGTTGCAACTCCTTGCTAACATTTCTGAAGCTCAGAATTATGTTTCTGACGCTGCTTTTGACGCAGTTCGCATGATGGCGAGGGCCTCCACTTCTTCTGTGGTGGCTAGACGTACCCTTTGGCTAAAAATCTGGTCTGCTGACACCGCTTCCAAGAAAGTTTTGCTTTCTTTGCCATTTCAAGGGACTTCCCTTTTTGGATCTGAATTAAAGGAGCTGATTAGCGAGGCTACTGGAGGTAAAAGTACTCTTCTACCCTCAGTATTTAAAAAGAAGTTTCCAGCCAAACGCAATCGGTCCTTTCGTTCCTTCCAAACTGAGACACGTTCTGCGTCCCAGGCGGTTCCACCTGCTTTACGCTCCTCCTCCAAGCCCAAACAGTCCTGGAAGCCCAAAGTTGCCCCCAAGGCCAAGACCTCCAAGACTGCCTCGGCATGACTCGCCGAACCCGGGTCCGCATCCGGCTGTAGGTGGGCGCCTTCACATCTTTCGCCGGACTTGGGAGGAGTCAGTGGCGGACCCTTGGGTTCTTCAGGTGGTGTCAGAGGGATACAGGATCCCTTTCTCCTCTCTCCCTCCTTTTCGGTTCCATTTTACTAGTCCTTCTCAGGAACCTACAAAAAGGCGTCTCTTCTTCGACTCTATTCAGGATCTTTTGGACAAAGAGGTCCTGGAACCAGTTTCTACAGAGTACACAGGTTCAGGATTCTATTCCAACCTGTTCGTGGTAGCCAAAAAGGACGGTGGCGCTCGTCCTATTTTGGACCTCAAAGATCTCAATTCACTTGTTGTGAGTACCCACTATCGCCAAGAATCCCTGTGCTCTGTGATAGCTGCTATGTCCCCGGGGGAGTTCCTTGCCTCCCTGGATCTTCAGGATGCTTATCTGCACATCCCTATCCATCTGGAGAGCAGGCGGTATCTCAGGTTTGCCTGCCACAGAGGTCATTTTCAATTTTCGGCTCTTCCCTTTGGACTGACTACAGCCCCGCAGGTTTTTCAGAGAGTCCTGGGTGCTTTGATAGCGGTGATCCATCAAGAGGGCATCAAGGTGACTCCCTACATGGACGATTTACTTTTGAAGGCTTCATCTGCGGAAATCCTTCATCACCAGGTTCAGGCTTGCATTCAGACACTCACTCGACACAGGTGGATTGTGAACCTGGGCAAGTCAGACTTGGTCCCATCTCAGCAGATACTCTTCCTGGGTCTCCTGTTCGACACTCAGAAGTGCATGGTGTTTCTCCCAGAAGAGGTGGCTCATCAGATTGCTCTCCGAGTATCAAGGATTTTGGCTCTCGAGCGGATTCCAGTTCCGAAGATAACATCTCTGGTGGGGAAGTTCATTTCCACCATAGAGGCGGTGCCATTTGCCATGGCACACACCAGGGAACTTCAGAGGTTTGTGATCCAGACGTGCAGGAATCATCCAGACCATCTGCATATGTCAGTCTCTCTGCCTCCTCATGTCGAGTTGAGCTTGGAGTGGTGGTTGGACCTGTCTCATCTCCTGAAAGGGAGATCCTTCCAGATCCCTTATTGGACCACTGTCACGACGGATGCCAGCCTCCTGGGATGGGGGGCAGTGTTTGGTCGCTTCAGTGCCCAGGGGAAGTGGGGATTGGAGGAATCTCTCCTCTCCAACATTCTGGAGCTACGTGCCATCTTCCTTGCCCTGAGACATTGGGAGTCTCAGCTGGAGGGTTGTCCAGTCAGAGTGGAGTCTGATAACGCCACTGCAGTGGCCTACATCAACAGACAAGGCGGAACAAGAAGTCTCGCCGCTTGGTTAGAGGTCAAGGCCATTTTATCTTGGGCAGAGGCACATGTTACCGTCATTTCAGCGGTACACATTCCAGGCGTAGACAACGTCATGGCAGACTTCCTCAGTTGTCACACAGTCGACAGCGGAGAGTGGGCTCTTCATCCAGAGGTGTTTCACCTTCTAACCCAGATGTGGGGGGTTCCTGTAGTGGATCTGATGGCTACCAGGCACAACAGGAAGGTGTCAGTGTTCTGCTCCCGGTGGAGGGATTCACTGGCCCTGGCAGTGGACGCCCTGTCCATACCTTGGGATTTCCCCCTAGCCTACATCTTTCCTCCTCTTCCTCTGCTGATCAGAGTCATCCAGAAGCTGAAGGTGGAGCTTTGTCCGGTCATCCTCATCGCTCCACACTGGCCTCGTCAGTCCTGGTATCCGGACCTGATGGAAATGTCTGTAGCGGAACCCTTTCTGCTTCCTGCTCGTCCAGATCTCCTACTACAAGGGTACCTGTGGAAGGATGATGTTCATCGTCTTCATTTGATGGCCTGGAGGTTGAATCCTCAATTCTGAAGAAAAAGGGGTTTTCCTCTTCTGTGGTGTCTACGATGCTTAAAGCTCGCAAGCCAGTGTCTTCCAAGATTTATCATAGAGTCTGGTCAACTTTTGTTGCATGGTGTGCTGACAGGGATCTGTCGCTTGATTTCCATCTTCCTACTGTCCTGGCCTTTCTACAGGACTGTGTAGAGAAAGGGCTCAGCCTTAGTTCTCTCAAGGTTCAGACGTCTGCTCTGTCTGTCTTTTTTCAGGAGCGCATTGCCATTCTCCCTGATGTCAAAGTTTTCTTCCAGGGTGTGGCTCATGTTCGGCCCGCTTTCAGGAGTACAGCTCCTCAGTGGGACCTCAGTCTGGTTCTGGGGGTCCTTCAACGTCCCCCATCTGAGTCCTTAGCTACTATTCCTTTACGCCTTTTGACCTGGAAGATGGCCTTCCTTTTGGCTATTGTCTCAGTTCGCCGGGTGGCAGAGTTACAAGCTTTGTCTTGTAAACCTCCTTACCTGGTGTTCCACAAGGATAAGGCTGTGCTTCGCACTTCCAAGGAATTTTTACCTAAGGTTGTCTCCGAATTCCACATCAATGAGGAGATTGTGTTGCCCTCTTTCTGCCCTAACCTTTCCTCTGACAAGGAGAGGGATCTTCATTTGTTGGATGTAGTGCATTGTCTCAAATTTTATGTTCATCGCACTGAGTCTATCAGGAAGTCTGACGCTCTGTTTGTCATTCCTGAGGGACCTAGGACAGGGAGACAGGCATCCAAGGTGACCATTGCATCTTGGATAAAGTCTACGATTCGTAAGGCTTACGAATTGCAGAATAAACATGTGCCCTTTCGGGTCACTGCTCATTCCACCAGATCAATTGGGGCTCTTGTGCCTATAAGAATCAAGCGTCCACTGATCAGCTGTGCCGGGCGGCCATTTGGTCCTCTGTGCACACCTTCTCGAAGCACTACCGTGTGGATGTGCTGGCTTCGGCTGATGCCAGCTTTGGGAGGAAGGTCCTGGAGGCAGTTTTGCCCGTCTAGGATCTTCTTTCTTCTGAGATTCTCAGTGCTTCCTTACTGTTGAGCCCTGTTAGCTCGGTTCAGTGTGCTGTGTTTTGTTCTTGGGGTTTGTTCTTACCCCTAGTTGGTGTCCGTTGACACTTCTGCTAGTTGGGATATGTGACCGGTTGGTTCATAGAGGTTCTGTGACTTTAGTGGCCTTGCGCCTGGTCCTTGCCTCCTTCCCGCCTCTGGGAAAACTCAATGTTTGGACATCCCAGTGTACCAGTAACCTGTATTGGAAGACAGTGAAAATAGGATTTTAGTCTTACCTGTTAAATCCTTTTCACTTAGTCCATACAGGTTACTGGTCTCCCACTCTGTCAAGGGACCATGCTTGGCTCTCCTGTGGCACTCCGTGGGAGTCCTTGGGGCATGCTCACAGGGGTCTTCTTCTTCTCTCCTATTTCTGGTCAGTGTTAGTGTCTCAAATAATTCTGGCTTGTTCTGATTGAGGTGCAGCCTAAGAGGTAGGGGAGGCTCCACCCCCTGCATACATTTAGATGAATGTTCCTGCCTACTTAAAGGGATGGATCGCCTCCCAGTGTACCAGTAACCTGTATGGACTAAGTGAAAATGATTTAACAGGTAAGACTAAAATCCTATTTTCTCAACCTTCAGGTGGATTATCTCTGCAGAAGGAAAATAGATTGGGGGAATAGGCCCTGAAAGAGTCAGTCTTTCTGGAGATATCAAAGGGATGGGGAAATCCAGAAGTGGATCTCATGGCATCCAAACACAACACAAAATGCAGAAAATATTTCTCAAGATGGAGGGATCCCGAAGTCTTGACTCAGGATGCTGTGCAAACAAAATGGAGCTTCAGTCTAGCCTACATCTTTTGGCTAAATACAATCATCCCAGAGGTACTCAGGAAGGTGAGACAGGACAGAATAGAGGTAATCTTGATTGCTCCAGACTGGCCAAGGAGAATTTGTTATTCCCAAGTAATTCAGATGCTGATCTCAGCACCTTGGCCTCTACCAATATCTCACGACCTCCTGAGTCGAGGCACGGTTTATTTTCCCGGCACAGCCTTCTTGAAACTGATGGCCTGGAAGCTGAGTGGCAGTCTTTAGCTTCCAAAAGGGCTCTGTAGTGCAGTAATAGAAACCACCATATCAGGTAGAAAATCCTCCACATCAAAAAGTTACTATTGGGTATGGAGAATTTTTAGGTCTTGGTGTACATGTTTCAAGACATAATATATCCCCTTCAAAAATAGTGCATTTTCTGCAGAAGGGGTTTCATCTGGGTTTGAAACCTGCATCCCTTAAGGTTCAGCTGTCCGCATTGTCTGCCATGTTGACGACTCAATTTATTGAAGATCCCTTGGTCAAAATATTTATTAGGTCAGACCTAAAATTAGATAGTTTGTTCTCCTGTGGGATCTAAGCTTAGTTCTGGATCAGTTGGCATGTTCCTCATCATGTCTTTGTCTGCAGTTACGTCTGCCAGGTGAGTAGGGGAATTGCAGGCTTTATCTTGTAAGTTTCCATATAATATATTCCATTAAGATAAGGTGGTCCTTAGAACTCTTCCTTCATTCAGAACTAAAATAGTATCAGATTTCCATCTTGTACTCCCTTCTTTTTGTAAGAATCCCTCATCAGAAAAGAAGAAAAACGTTCGTAATCTGGATTTAGTGAGACACCTATTCTACTACTTGGACAGCTCCAATGAGTTTCTTATTTCAGATTCATTGTTAATTTTTTTCAGCAAATTTAAAGGGAAAGCAGCCTGGGGACATTTTATCTAGTTTTTCAACTAGGTTCTGGACATTTTCTCTGTAACATGTCAGACTTTAAGGGGCATGGTGGATAATTCTGTGTACTCGTTACATCCTCACTCATGGTTCCTTTTGCCATTAAGGGCTACCTGGGAAATGTTCAGGGCATCTGTGCCCATCTTGTCCAGTGGCCCTATGACTCCAGAAGCCCTTCTAGCACCGATCAACAGCCTACATGCTGTTTTCAGTGGCCCAAATTCCTTCCTCTGTCCAGGGGGAGCTTCATTACTGGAAACCTATGCCCACATTGGTTGACCCTGTATTCAAAGGTCAGGCTATTGAGTTCTCCTCTGAGGAATAATTGCCCTTAGAGGATGATGATGAGGAATATGAGGGTATGAATTCTTCCAACTCTTATGGACAGATTCCTGTATGACTGGCCCACTCCCCTCATCTGAGGGGCTCATCAAGGCCGTAATGAATAGCCTCCAGGTCTCTGACGTGTGATAAGGGAACTCCCTCTACGTATGTCTTCCAGTAGAATGACTTCTCCTGTATTACTTGTCCCCCCCCCCCCAATATATGAACTTACCCAATACTCTTAAGGTTCACCACCCATTGTAGTAGAATATGGATAATATGATTTCACTCCACAGATTTTCTCAAACAGATGGGAACACACTCCTACATTACACTAGTTTTCAGACATGTAGTAAAGAGCTTGCCATTTTCTTAAATGTTAAGGATTATGTAAAACAACAGTGAAGTTGTTCTTGATCCAGGTAACTATCTGACTGCCATTTGTTGTCAGGAAGGAATTTTTTTTTTACCCACTTGGGCTAAATTGGAAATTGCTTCAGAGGCCTTTTTGACACATCTTTTTTTCAGCATCTTCAACTATGTTCCTGTGTTAAATTGAAAGAGCTAAAGCGCAATTAAATGAAGTAATTAAAATATTCAAAGCCAGGGGATCCGTTGAGAATGAACATTGGTCACATTATAATCTGGCTTTTCAACATTCACAATCAACACTCCTATTCCCTGAGACATCAGAGAAAAGGACATCCAAAATTGGCTGGTATTCCCAAGCACATGTTCAACAACTAGCATTATTGTCAATAAGGTGAGACAATATTGGAACATTTTGATATCAGACGAGTCCTTATCATATTGCTTTAGAACAAAGGCTTTGAGCTACAGAAGGAGTGCCAATCTTAAAGACTTGTTTGTTTTGACAGACCATGGACATTGTTGTAGTAGAAATACAGCCACTCACAGTTGAAAATTTCAAAATATAGTAACATACAGATTTTCCTGCACCAGCTCTTTTGTGACTTATTTTATTTGGCCCTGTAATAAAGTTTATTTTTCTGTCATACAGTATGGAATATATGTACCATGGAAGGTGATCTTCCTTCCTTGGAAGATGGAACATTTCAAAAAGACATGGTCTTGAGGGTGGAACCTTTTCTCCCCTTCGTCAGGCTGACCCCGCCCCGCATTACAGTTTTGATATGTTCCTGATTAAAGTGAACTGGCTCAGAACATTGCTGCTTAGTTTTTAGCTTATTTTTTATTTTCTATTACAATGCTATTACAATTCCCCCATTAGGTGGGTTACTGGATGCCCCTGAAGGATTACCCAGTGCACAGGTGCTATTATGAAGTCGCCATATGTTTCATTATTGGAGGGCGACTTCATACTAAGTAAAAGTTCCGCTTTAAGTTTATCGCTAGATGGGTAATTGTTGGGGGGGAGACTTTGGGGTGATCCCCTTTAAGACTTGATTCCCGCCGCAGCCACCTTTGTTCCATTTATTGCAATAGGAGAACTTCTCTGTGATGTATCTCTGCAACCATTTGTCATATAATGTTCAGAGTGGGCTCATTCTTCTTGTCTTCTCATGCCCTTTCATCCGGTTCATGTCCTGAGTTTCCCTGGGGCCTCGAGATTGGAGTTGTATGCATTGCTAGGTAACAGAGAAGACTATATTACCCAGAATGCCCGTTTCACTGTATTTATTCTGATTGGCTGCCTGGTATGTAGCCTCCTCTATCTTGTTTATCCTATGCAGAGTTTGCCTCCTTTTGCTCTTATTCTCAGCTTAATCGTTCACCTGCCAGATAAGTACCTTTCTGTGCTTTTCTAGGGTGAATTATTATTCTGGGAAACGGATATTGGTATTTTATACTGTTCTAGACACTACTTCTGTCAGGATGTCGGATTCAAAGGGACAGGGGGCTAGACCTAAGGTAAAGGACTCAGGGGCGTTTCTGACCCCCCTTGCCTACTGTTCCTCATGCCAAGTGGGGCTCCCTAAAGAATATCCTGGATCTCTGCCCATCATGTGCTGGGCCCTTACTACCCCACTGGGACCCTCCAGCCTTGAACAAGAGCCAGTTTGGGTGAAAGAATTGAAGACCACTATGGCACAATTCCCTCTTTCTATACAGGGGTTTCTTCAGTCTTGGAAGCCCCCTACCACCTTCAGGTTTGTGGTCCCTAAGGCACCAAGTTTGCCTTCACTCATTGACTACTCTGAGGAGGACTATTCTGAGGGCGACAAAGAGGAAGGGGAATATGAAGATGTGGATTCTTCCTACTCTTATGTGGACACCTACTTCCTCCACTGCGGACTGTTTTTCAGACCCTTAAGGTCTCTGACACACCTGATGAGGGTGATTCCTCTGCAGATGTCTTTCAGAGGCATCAAATCTTCTGCTGTTTTCCCCCCAATGCCACGCTTGATCATCTTCTGGATGAGAGGAAGACCCCTTAAATGGAGGCTGACTATAGCTGAGAGATTCTCTAAGCTGTCCCCTTTCAGAGGAAGCTTTGGCACAGTGGGCTTCTCCTCCTTCTGTAGATCCCCCTATTTCCAAGCTTTCTAAGGCCACTGCTATGCCCTTGGCAGATGCAGAGGGTCTTAAGAATGTGAATGCTAGGAAGCTTGAATCTATCCTCCAGTTCAATTTTGCTGCCATTGGAGCAACGCTGAGGCCTATTTTTCCTCTGCTTGGGTTAACAGAGCTATTGCAGTCTGGGAAGAACAACTTATGGATGCTATCTGTAACTGTGCTGCAAAGGAGAACCTTTTGGGCATTTTTGCCAAAATAGAAGCTTCAAACCTTTGTTTCTGATGCCCTATTTGAAGCTGTCAGGTTGTCTGCCAAGGCCTCCGCCGCCTTTGTTGCTGAACAATGCATTTTGTGGCTTAAAATTTGGTCTGAGGACAAGCCGCTGGTTTCATTGCCCTTTAAGGGCAAAACTTTTTGGTCCTGAATGAAAGATAATCCGTGATGTTACTGGGCGCAAGAGCACCCTGTTACCTCAGATGTCCAAACGCCCTGCTATGGTGAGGAAACTGCGTCTTTTTTTGCCCCAGCCAAACAAAGGCGAAACAGTTGCAAACCTCGCAGGCCTTTATCCAGCGCCCCCGCCAAGCCCAAAAAGCAGTGGAAGTCCAAGCGAGTTTCTACTGTGCCCAAGTTTGCATGACTTGTGGAATCCTGGGCCACAGTCCCATGTTGGCGGATGTCTTCGCCTGTTCCTAAGTGCGTGGGCAGACACTCTTGCGGACCAGTGGGTTTTGTCGGTAATTTTAGAAGGGTACAGAATAGGGTTCAAGTCCCTTCCTGTAAAATATTACCAGGGCTCCCACTGGCCTTCAAAAGCTGCGGTTGTTCAAGGAGGCTGTTCAATCTCTTCTGGAGTTCTTGTTCCAGTTCATCCTCAAGAGAGAGGTTCTGATTTCTATTTGAACCTGTTTAGGGTGCCAAAGGATGGTGGCTGCCTTCCCATTCTGGACCTCAAGGACCTCAGTTCATATGTGGAAACTGCTTGCTTCAAGATGGAATCTTTGCACTTCCCTTTTCACCTGGTCAATGCTATCTGCATTTTGCTTTTGGATCTGAGCACTACCAGTTCACCATTCTTCCCTTTGCAAAACAATGAGGAGCAGAGGCCAGCCCAAAGCCCTGGGGGCATTGAAAGCCTTCATTCACACCCAGGGTATTCAAATCTGGACGACATTCTACTGAAGGCTCTGTCACAGAATCTCCTGGCCCAACAGGTTTAGGATTGTGCCCAGATTCTGGTCCACCATGTCTGTATCCTGAACGTGTTGGAATCATCCCCAGTCCCTTCTCAGGAACTAATATTCCTGGGGATGAGGGTCAATACATGCTTGGGCTAAAGTTCTTTTGTCGGAGGACAAGATTCTGCATGTCATGCACGATGTGTCCCAAGCCCTGGAGTGGCCCTCAGCTTCAGTTCGTGAGTACATGAGTGTTGCACGCCATCTGTTGTCTAGCATAGAAGCGGTGCCCTACTCTAAGGTGCATATCAGGGAACCCCAGAGACTTGTCATCCGGACGTGGCACGGCAATCTGGATCTCCTTGCTCGGCAGCTCTCCCGCTCTCTGGAAGTCAGACAGGATCTGCAGTGGTGTTTGCACAGGAGCAGCCTGGAGCAGGGGATGCCGTTTGTGATCCTGGAGTGGACCATGGTCACGACGGATGCCAGCCTGAGGGGCTGGGGTGCGGTTCTGGGTCATCTATTGATCCAGGGCACATGGACTGTGGAGGATTCCTTTCAATCCATCAGTGTTCAGCAGCTCAGGGCGATCCAGCTCACTCTGGTCTACTGGGCCCTTCAATTGAAGGGTCATCCAGTAAGAGAAAATTGAACAATGCCATGGCGCAGTGGCTTACATCAACAAGCAAGGGCTCATTCAGAGCATCCTGGGTTGGGCAGAAGCCCACGTTCTGGCCATCTCCGCCGCTCACATTCCAGGGGTAGAAAACATCCTGGCGAACTTCCTAAGTTGCCAAGGCATGGCACAGAGAGAGTGGGAACTCTTCGCCCTGATTATGCAGAAGTGGGGTCTACCTCAGACAGACCTGATGACCACAAGGAACAACAAGAAGGTTCCAGTGTTTTGCTCCAGTTGGGGGGACCCGTTGGCCTTTGCCACGGACGCAATGGAGATTCCATTTTGCTTTCACCTCGCTTACGTCTTTCCTCCAATTCCTCTCATTCCCAGAGTTCTCAGGAAGATTGGAAGGGACCGGTCATTCTGGTTTCTCCTTATTGGACTAATGGCATGGTTTACGGAGCTGGGTGGTGTGGTTTGCGGAGCTGGTGTGTCTTTCCATTCAGTATCCCTTTCCACTGCGACCCAGACCGAACATCTTACTTCGGTGTTTCCTCTGGAAAGAGGACATGGAGAGGCTGGCTTTGATGTCATAGCTGTTGAAGCCACCATCCTGAGGAGAGAGGTTTCTCCCATGAAGTTGTCTCCACTATGATAGAGGTTAGGAAGCCTGTATCTTCTAAGATGCCTATCACAGGGTTTGATCCATTTTTCATTCTTGGTGTGTAAACTGGGATCGGTCTTCACAGGAGTTTGATCTTCTTGTGATTCGGTCCTTTGTTCAGGATGGTGTGGAAAAAAAACATCTGAGTTCCTTGAAGGTTCAGACTTCTGTCTTTTTTTTTTCCAGAGGCATATTGCTATCTTGCCAGGTGTCAAGGTGTTTTTAGGGGTCGCACATGCTTTCCCTGCCTACAAGGCTCCCACACCCCCATGGGACCTTAATTTGGTTTTGGTGTTTTGCAGAGGCCTCCCTTTGAGTCCCTTGACGTGGAAGATGGCTTTCATTCTAGCTGTAGTCTCTGTCCACAGAGTTGCCGACTTTGTCCTGTAAGCCACCTTTCCCTTTTTTTTTTTTTTTTTTTTTTTTTTTTTTTTTTCTCCCCCAAGGACAAGGCTGTTCTTTGAACCCCCAGGAATTTCTTCCTAAATTTGTTTCTGTATTCCACTTCAATCAGGAGATTGTTGTGCCTTCATTCTGTACTGACCCTAATTCTGACAAGAAGAGGGATCTCCTCTTGTTTGATGTGTTGCGCTGTCTCAAGTTCTGTGTGTACCATACAGAGTCTTCGAGTAAGACTGATGCCTTGTTTATCATCCCTGAGGGTCCTAGGGCAGGTCAGGCTGTTTCCAGTGTCACCATTGCATCTTGGATTAGGTCTACCATTCACAGGGCATACAATGCCAGGAAGAAACCTATTCCCTTCCATGTTACAGCACATTCCACTAGGTCTGTTTTGGCCTTTTGGGCTTACAAAAATCAGCTCTCTGCTGATCAGTTGTGCAAGGCTGCCTCTTGTTCCTCTCTGCACACCTTTGCCAAGCGCTACCGTGTGGATGTTCTGGCTTTGGCAAGAAGGTCCTTCAGGCAGTTTTGTCTATTTTTTTCCTGTGCCTTACTCTGTTTCATCTGTTTGGCTCTTGTTCTTGTATGAGGTGCTTATTTTTGAGTGTCAGTTGACACTTGGACATGTTTGGGCTGTTCCTAGTTCTGAATGGTCCTAGGGAACTCCAGTATCATGGGGACCAGTGCTAGGTCCTTTCTATTACTTCCTGCCACTGGGAGCCTACTGTTGTTATATCCCAAGGTACTTGTATTCCACATTGGACAAACGAGAAAATAGGATTTTAGTCCTACCTTGTTAAATCCTTTTCTCTTAGTCCATATGGAATACAGGTCTCCCACCCAGAGAAGGAACCTTGCTTGGTCTCACCTGTCTGGAAGTGAGAGTCCATCTTGGCTCTCTTCCTCACAGGAGCTTACATCTTCTTCTCTCTCGCTGTCATATCTAGTCAGCTTGCCTCATATCAAAACTGAAATGTGTGGGCTGGGTCAGCCTGAAGAAGGGGAGGGGAATGCTCCACCCTCAAGACCTTGTGTTTTTGAAATGTTTCGCCTTCAAAGGAAGGAAGATCACCTACCATGGCACCTGTATTCCATATGGACTAAGAGAAAAGGATTCAACAAGGTAAGACTAATATCATATTGTTGAACTTGCTACTTGTACATGGAAACCGTCAGACAATCACTCTTAAGTAATTGATTTAGGGCTGCCTGAACGGCATGCCGCCCTGAATTCCATGACGTGCCAGGGCCCTCACTGGTCCTTAAGAGCAGGACAGCCTTAAGGGTCCTGGCACGTAATGGGCCCTTAAGAGGATAAGGCCATAGCAGATCACAAAAGCGACAAGGCAGTGGTGAAACACCGGCTAGAAGTTATTCATCCTTCATCAGTTAATGTATGATTATTGACCATGTTCCTTCCCTCAAAAGAGGTGGAATCTAGATGGATCTACTGGCTATGTTAATTATCACTACACAGCATGAAGAAGAAACTGTCATTTGCCAGCTTCTGCTAGCTCATGATGCTGGTAGGGCATCTCAAGGGAATCTGCCATCTGTACCAGTGGAGAGCTTTAACTGGATTTCAAGGACCCAATCGATCATTACCTCCTCTTCTACACTTAAATAAAGGATATTTTGTGTTGCTGTAAGAAGCCTGTGATTGGTCCTGCTCTCCTGGGTGGTGTGTCTCCATTGGGCTTTGGACCATTGCGGGCAGTAAGCCATAAAGAAACCTTTTTTCTTAGGGGGATAATACCTGACTCTCTGGGTGGATTCTACCTGAGGTTCTAGAAATCAATTGGAGAGAATATATTTGCTCTAAATAAAAATATAATTTTTTTTCTCATTTTTATGATGATTGAATCCAGGATTACAATTCTAATAAATACTTCTCCAGATTGCTAAAAAGACGATTAACCCTGAATGGGCACAATGTATCTATGGCCGTTACTCATTACTGCATGAGAAGTGAGGCATTGCATTGTACTTTTTTAATGTACGGTTTGTAACATATATATTTAATATAACCATTTGAGTACCAAAGGTATACAGAATACATTGCAAAACAATACATTCCATGCCCCTCTGGAACTCAAAGGGTTAAGATATCCATTTTAGTCCAGCAGTGAAGTGGACAAATGAATGATTATCACAGCATGAAATACCCTTTATTAGACTAACCTTCAAATTTAATAGTGATGCTTCCTTTTTCAAGTCTAAAGCATACTGCCTCACTGCTCTCATGAGATTGGGTTCATGCATTTATTATTCAGATCTTATTAAGAAGACATTCTGTCATTATTAAACTTTGTTTTGCGATATGGCTGGAGTGAGCCTGATCTAATGGCTGTTCCTTTTCTCTTCAGGGTCCTAATTTTGAGTTCAGCACAGAGACCCATGAGGAGCTACTATACAACAAAGAGAAACTTCTTAACAATGGAGATAAGTGGGAGGTTGAGATTGGTGCAAACATCCAGGCTGATTTCCTTTATCGCTGAATTCTTATTTTGTACATACCATGCCACCCCAGCACATGCAAAGCTGACTTCCTGTATGTAATACCTACTGCCTCATCGCCTTCATCCTAACACCCCCACCCCCCCGAAAAAGAAAAATATATTACTTCAAAGTTTCAAACTCTCCTATGGAACTTCAGTGGTCCTTCTGAGCAGGTTAACATTTAACATGACCTGGAGAAATGCAAATCTTCTGTTAACCTCCACACTACAGTGTATCTTTCTGTAAATGGAATACATACATTTTTTTTCTTCTTGTTTATTTAAAAAAAAAAAAAAAAAAAAAAAGGACTTTGGAGGACTTGATTCTTGCGGGATAATCCTTCCTGTTTTGCACTCTTTAAGACAAAACTATAATCTCTTAATCTGAGGAGGTATGGCCAACAAACTTCACTTAAATCAATAATTTATCTTTGTTTCAGTGGTTTCTGTGTGTGTTTGCTAAATGAATGCTATTCAGATATTGAAAGTAAAATCGGAATATACAGTTAGTTGGCCGAATATTAACATAGATAAAATCAACATGATTTTGTTTGGGGGAAACAGGGGGGGGTCACCCTTCTAATAATATGGTTCTAATTTTTTTGATTAGAACATACTGTACCAAATGGGATCTAGGCATGAAGCTTTTAGCTATCTATATGTAGGGATGAAGGCTGGAATGCAGAAGTCTGCTTAATTTAATGTATTTCATAATAAATCTGTCTTTTTAAAACTGAACCGGCATGGCTCATTGTGACTTGCAGTTAAGTGGCTTGCAGACAAGTGGAGTTTTAAAGAATCAGAAACAAAGCAGACATTTTATTCAATGTTTCTTTTTTTCTATGCCTTTGTGTGGTGGGGGTATATAAAGGGTTAAAAAAAGGCATATTTTTATTCATTCTTTTTTCTCTTCTCTGTTTTAAGGGTTTAATTCCAATGGGGATCCACCTGTGCATAGGTCTGCTTTATAAGCAAGCCCTAGGCTCATTTGGAGCCAGCTCATTGTGGCTTGCATTTAAGTGGTTTGCAGACAAGGGAGGTTTGAAAGAACCAGGAGTTAGTACAAAAGCAGGAATCTGAAATCATCAGATCTGCGATGCAAGTAAGGGTTTTGGACTGGTCAAAAGATTAGCCCTTTGAGTGCCAGAGGGGTATCCAATGCATTGCTCTGCAATGCGTTGGATACCACCCCTCTGACACTCAAAGGGTTAAGGTTTAAATGTCGGACAGGAATTTAATTTCAGATTGTTTTAAACAGTTTAAAAAAAAAATTACTAGACCCATATATTTAAATCTGGTATAATTGACATAAGTCTGAGTTAGAGAAGAGTGTAATAATAGTTTCACTTTATAAGTATAAGTGATAGCTGGTTAGACAGTCTCACACAGTGCACATCTTGTCATGTGTTTGAACACTTGGAGAAATCATTCCAAAGGACATTCCTCTGTAGCACGTGTGAAACATATAGTTTTAGAATGTAAGATACTAAATCTGAAAAATATTGCAACATTGTGTGATTATCTAGAAGTGGAAATTGAAAGTAGTGTCTCAATCTTTGCTGATGACACTAAGCTTTGTAAGGATATACATACAGAGCTGGATGTTTTTTCTCTGCAGAAGGATTTAGATAAACTGAGTGAATGGGCAGAAAAGAGGCAGATGACATTTAATGTAGATAAATGTAATGTTCTGCATTTGGATAGTAGAAACAAACATGCTACATATAATCTAAATGGGAAACAACTTGGGGAATCCTCATTAATGAAAGATTTATGAAAACTGAGAGATGATAGACTTCACAGCAGTGTGCAGAGTCACTCAGCTGCTGCAAGAGCAAATAGGGGTACTAGCCTGCATAAAAAAAGATGTAGTTGCAAGGGATGCTAATATCCTACCATTGTATCAATCCTTGCTTAGGCCTCCCTCTAGAATATGGAGTACAATTTTGGGCACCAGTTCTTAAAAAAGACATTGTTGAACTGGAAAGAGTGCAGAGACATGCAACAAAACTGATAAAGGGATTGGAGGATCTGAGTTAGAGAGAGAGACTAGCCAAACTGGATTTGTTTACATTCGAGAGAAGTCTAAGGGGTGATATGATTACAATTTACAAATACATTCAAAGCCAATACAAAGAACTGTCCAATGAGTTATTTATACAAAGAGCTGAGCTAAGAACAAGAGGTCATCCATTAAGACTAGAGGAAAGGCGCTTACGACTAAAACAAAGACAGGGATTTTTTTTCAGTAAGGGCGGTGAAGCTTTTGGAGTTCTTTGCCTCTGAATGTTGTACTTGCAGATAATGCAGCTGCTTTCAAAAAAAGCGATGGATGCCTATCCAGAACAATATTGAAAATTATGACAGATGGCTTCAATGCCTACTTGGGGCTAAATTGGAAATGGCTTCTGTAATGGGGTTTGCCTTCCACGGATGGATCCAGGACCTCTTACCGGGCATGTACCCTTCTGCAGCTGGCTTTGCTCAAGCAGATCCCTCGGTCTACCCTGCAGCCTCTCCGCCTAGGATGGGGGTCACAAGAAGACCCTTGATACCACCCTTCAGTAAAGTGACAGGACACGCTTCTTGATCAGCAAGAACACACTTTGTTTCACGCGATTCCAGCACTTTTGTGTACAATTAACCAGGTTAAGCTAACTTCATCAATTCTGTCATACAAAAGGCTGTATTCACATAACAATGACATGACCATAACTTTATTAACTATACAAAGGAGGGGAGCCGTGGGAACTTTGGGATACAATGGGTGTTGGGGCATACAATGGGCCGGGGTAACCTGATGAAACAATGGAGGGGAGACTTAGCGGCGCCAGAGCCGGGACTCCGCTTCTGGGCCTCAGCCAATGAACGGCCAAGCTATGGAGTCCTCGCAGCCAATCCCTGGGCCGCCGACATTTGCCCATGTTAAGTCAGTGGTGTCCCTTTGGCAGCCGACCCAGGGACTGAGTTAATCAGGATGCGGCCAAAAGCCCCATTATAAGTCAATGGGATATTCTCCTTGGCCTCGATGTTCGACAGCCAATAGAAAAAGGGCCGACCATTCGCCATGTTATCCCTATGGTGTCCCTTTAACTCCTGCTTCTCCAATCAGGTGGCGGCCGACCATTCACATGTTATCCCTGTGGTGTCCCTTTAACTCTGGTCCCTCCAATGGGATGTTGGCCAGCCGTACAAAGCCCCCACAATATTGTGCATGCCCCGCACCTCCGTGAATTCACACTCCTTAACAGAACTGGTGGTGCCTGTGGCATTTAAGCAAACTTTGTCCAGTAACGGGTCCCTACCTGTTACACCCCCCCCCCCCTTTCCAGCGCCCAAGTCCTCGGCAGCTCTGGGCCAGAGGCTTGGGGTCAGCATCCCATGCGTCCTTAAGTGTCCTCCTGCCGGGATAATCTGTCAGCATTCCGGTTATGTTTACCGGAGTGGTATTGCACAGAAAAGGTATAAGGTTGTAAGGCCAGGCTCCAGCGTAGTAGGCGTCCATTATCCCCTGAGGTTTTGTTGAGCCATACTAGGGGATTGTGGTCTGTTAGCACGGTAAACTCGCGTCCATACAGGTAAGGCTGAAACTGTTTAATCGCCCATACCAAAGCCAGACACACTTTCTCAATGGCAGTGTATCCCTTTTATCTATCCAGCAGTTTGCGCCTCTTCCGCCTCATCCACTTGGCTTAGTACTGCTCCCAGGCCGACGTTGGAGGCGTCTGTATGGAGCAGAAAAGGAAAATTAAAGTTCGGAGCAGCAAGAACAGGGGCTTGCCCTAGCGCTGTCTTCAGGGCGTCAAAAGCCTGGGCGCAGGCCGGGGTCCGGTTCACTACACGGTGCAAGGCTTTCTTGGTGAGGTCCATCAGAGGCTTGGCAGGTCGCTGTACAGTGCACAAATCGGCGGTAATAACCAGCTGTCCCCAGAAAAGCTAGAACCTGTTTCTTGGTTTGGGTCTGGGGCCAATCTACAATGGCTTCTATTTTAGCCGGGTCTGGTCGTTGGCACCCGCTGCCCACCCGATGGCCTAAGTATTGTACCTCTCCCTGTCCTTTTTGGCAGTTATCAGGGCGGATAGTCAGGCCAGCGTTATGAATCCTCCCCAGTATAGCTGCTATATAGAGTAGATGGTCCTCCCAAGACTCGCTATAGATCGCTATGTCGTCCAGGTAGGCACAGGCGAATTCCTGGACCCCACTGAGCAGACGGTCCACCAATCTTTGGAAGGTAGCCGGTGCGTTCTTCATCCCGAATGGCATGACCGTGAACTGGTACAAGCCAAACGGGGTGATGAAGGCTGACTTACGCCTCGCCTGTGGGGCCAAGGGAATCTGCCAGTAGCCCTTGCTTAAGTCTAAGGTAGTGACATAGCGAGCCTGTCTAGAAGATCATCCACCCGGGCCATGGGGTATGCGTCTGTGACTGTCTTGCCGTTCAACCTCCTGTAATCCACACAAAACCGGGTGGTTCCACCTTTCTTGGGGACTAACACTACCGGGGAAGCCCATGGACTGTCAGATTCCTCAATCACCCCTAGCTCCTGCATCTCCCTTAGTTCCCTCTGAATGTGGGACTTAACAGCCTCCGGTACCCGGAAAGCGGGCTGTCGAAGGGGGGCCGCATCCCCTGTATCCACCCGGTGATCTGTCAGGGACGTTCAACCGGCAGCAGAGAGAACAACCCGGGCCATCGTTCCAAGATTTCCTGCAACTGTTCCTGCCTTCCTGCCTGTCTACGGGGAGATGACTACCCATGGGAAGGGAGTTGATAGACTCATTCCCCTGGGCACTAGTCAGGAAATCGGGAATCTCCCGCTCCTCTGACTCTTGGGAAGTTGGGGTACAGATCACTAAGATTTCCTCAGGCCTTTGTTCATACACTTTAAGGGCATTTACATGGCAAATCCTCCGATCTCTCAACTGGGGTCCCCTAGCTATAAGATAAGTGGTTTCCCCCTGCTGATCCACCACCTGATAGGGGCCTTCCCAAGCTGTCTGCAGCTTGTTCTGGCGCACCGGCCGCAAGGCAAGTACCTGCTGCCCTACTACAAATTCCCTGGCCCTAGCTTGTTTGTCATAATACCTCTTTTGCTTGCCTTGAGCCTGCTGGAGATTCTGGTGGGCCAGACCCATCAGCGTCTCCAGCCGGTCTCTCACCTCTAGGACATATGTGACAGCAGGGGTTTCCTCCGTGTTACACTTCTCCTCCCAGTATTCCCGGAGGATGTTCAGGGGTCCCCGGACTCGCCCCCCGTACAACAGCTCAAAGGGCGAGAATCCGGTGGACTCCTGAGGCACCTCCCGGTATGCGAAGAAGAGATGGGGCAGATACTTTTCCCAGTCCCTATATGAGTCAGTAAAGGCTCCCAGCATTTGTTTGAGGGTCCCATTGAACCTCTCACAAAGGCCGTTGGTCTGGGGGTGATAGGCGGTAGTGTGTGCCGCTTTCACCCCACAGAGCTTCCACACTTGCTGAAGTAGCTCAGAGGTAAATTGTGTTCCCCGATCGGACAGGATTTCCTGGGGGAACCCTACCTGTGTAAAAATGGCAACCAAAGCGTCGGCTAAGTATTCCGCAGTCACATTGGCCAGGGCAACTGCTTCAGGGTAGCGGGTGGCAAAGTCCACCACAGTAAGAATGAATTTTTTCCCTGAGCGACTGCATCTGGCCAAGGGACCCACAATATCCACCGCAACCCGCTGAAATGGCACTCCAATAATGGGCAGGGACTGTAAGGGAGCTCTAGGATGGTCCCCTCGCTTGCCAACCCACTGACAGGTGTCACAGGTTCGGCAAAACGTGTGGACACTTTTGGAGATCTGGGGCCAAAAGAATGTCCTGGTCAGCCGCTCTTCTGTGCGCCTGGCCCCAAGGTGCCTGGCTAAGGGCACCTCATGAGCCAGGGCCAGCAGGGCAGCTCTGTGACCAGCGGGCACTAGTAGTTGCTTCTTAGCTACCTCCACACTACCCCGTCCCGTCGAAATCGTCTGCCTATACAAGAGCCTGTTCTCCCAGTATACCTTCTCCCCACTAGGGCCAAGAACCTCGCTGTCTGCCCGTTGTCTATACCCGCTTAAGGAGGGGTCTGTCCGCAGCGCGTCCCTAAACTCAGCCGGGGGTGACCACTGGGCTACCCTATGGTCTGGAGGTGGAGAGGGGGTTAAATCAGTCAAACTTACCACTGCTGATGTAGCTTGTGCCCGGGTGATAGCTTGGCATTCTTCGACGGGACCATCAGACACGAACTGGCTCTCCATGCGCCCCAGATCGTTCCCCGGTAGAACGTTGGTCGGCAGTCCTGGCATGACCCCTACAATCCGATAGCCTTGACCGGTGCCCCAATCCAAATGTATCCGGGCCGTAGGGAGCTGGTAAACTCCCCCCCCCGCCACTCTTACTTCCACTGCCTGGTTGGTGCGATGTTGGCGGTGCAGACACCACGGTTGAACCAAAGTCAGTGTAGCTCCAGAATCCCGCAGCCCCTCTGCCAGGTAGCCATCCACCTGGATCCTTTGGATATGGTGGCTCCTATTGTCCAGAACAGGCACTTGAGCCAGGGCCACTTAGTGGTATTGACCCCACGGAGCAAGGTCATCCGAACCCCGCATGATTTCCTGGGGTGCTGGCCAGCCATACTCCTCTTCCTCTGTAGTGCTGACACAGCTAACAGTCTGAGGTGCCATACGGGTTTGGGCAGAGGGGGGTCCCCAACAGGACGGTGCCGGCTGAGATCGGTTGTTGGCCCTGTTCAGAGGGCACTTAGGGCGCAGATGCCCCCTCTGATGACACTGATAACTTTCCGGTCCTGCATTATTTCTGGCTGGGGGCCCAGACTGTCCTTTGGGAGGTCCCGTGTGTGTTGGCCGGAAAGCAGATGTCGAACTCCCCGTAACCCGAGTCCCCACTGAGCCCACAGGACCATGGACAGTAGCTGCTCATGGCCCCAGGCGCCTGAATTCCTCAAACTTGTCTGCTTGTTCGGCAGCCTCAGCGACCTGCGAAGACTGTGATCATATACCCAGTCCCTTACTTCGGGGTTAACATGGTGAAAGAACTGCTCTAGTAAAATCTGTTGGCAGCAGTCCTCTACAGTGCGTGCCCCACAACCCTGTAGCCAATTCTTACATGCTTTTTCCAGGGTATGCACCCATTCCATGTGGGTATCTTTGTTCTGCCGTCAGCTCTATCTAAATTGTCTCCTATAGGTATCCGGAGTGATGGCATACCGCTGCAATAACCTCCTCTTGATTTCTGCATAGTCTGAGCTCCATTCCTCTGGGATAGCCCTATATGCATCTGCTGCCCGTCCTGTCAATTTCCCAGCCAGGATAGGCACCCAGTCCTGAGAGTCCAGTCGGACCTGGCGGCATTGCCTCTCAAAGTCCCACAAAAAGCCATCAATGTCCCCTACTGTGTCATCAAAAGTCTTGAAGAGTTGGTGAGGCAACTTATATGTATATTCCGCTGAGCTGCTCTGGATATCAGTGGTCAGACTGTGCATGCTGGACCGCGTCTGCTCCATTTCTTTCAGGTATTCCTGTTCCACCGCCACAATAGTTCTAGCCACAAAATCCTGAGGGGGGTTTGGACCCAGGAAAGCCAGACAGCTCGTCACCCTTTCTGCCATAACGTCCACTCGAATTGGAGGGTTCACCATCTCCCTGGGTGACTGTGACTGATGAGAGCCCCCACTGTACCCATCTTACGATGGCAAATCCGTATGCCTTGCCCACTCCACAATATCCTCATCCAGAGACTGCAGCAAGTTTACCAAGTCCATCTTTTTCAGACCCCGCACATCTTGTCCTTGTCCCTCTGCCATCTGCTGCAATTCTGCTACCGACTTCTGCTTGTATAGCTCGGCCATACTCTGTCTGTAGACCCGATCTCGTGGTAAGGTGGAGGATACGTTCCCACAAAGCGTTGCTGGAACTGGGGTCAAGCCAATGGCTATTTTTCCCCCAGCTGGGCTGGTTCCAGTGTGATCCGACCGCTTGCCACCAGTGTAACGGGGTTCGCCTTCCACGGATGGATCCAGGACCTCCTACCGGGCATGTACCCTTCTGCAACCAGCTTTGCTCAAGCAGATCCCTCGGTCTACCCTGCAGCCTCTCCGCCTAGGATGGGGGTCACAAGAAGACCCTTGATACCACCCTTCAGTAAAGTGACAGGATACACTTCTTGATCAGCAAGAACACACTTTATTTCACGCAATTCCAGCACTTTTATGTACAGTTAACCAGGTTAAGCTAACTTCATCAATTCTGTCATACAAAAGGCTGTATTCACATAACAATGACATGACCATAACTTTATTAACTATACAAAAGAGGGGAGCCGTGGGAACTTTGGGATACAATGGGTGTTGGGGCATACAATGGGCCGGGGTAACCTGACGAAACAATGGAGGGGAGACTTAGCGGTCCCAGAGCCGGGACTCCGCTTCTGGGCCTCAGCCAATGAACAGCCAAGCTATGAAGTCCTCGCAGCCAATCCCCGGGCCACCGACATTTGCCCATGTTAAGTCAATGGTGTCCCTTTAACTCAGTCCCTGGGTCGGCGGCCAATCAGGAAGTGGCCGACAGCCCCATTATAAGTCAATGGGATATTCTCCTTGGCCTCGATGTTCGACAGCCAATAGAAAAAGGGCCGACCATTCGCCATGTTATCCCTATGGTGTCCCTTTAACTCCTGCTCCTCCAATCAGGTGGCAGCCGACCATTCGCAATGTTATCCCTATGGTGTCCCTTTAACTCTGGTCCCTCCAATGGGATGTTGGCCAGCCGTACAAAGCCCCCACAATATTGTGCATGCCCCGCACCACTTGTCTGTCCCAGGACAGCACACAAACCAGACCCCCCCCCCCCCCGGCACAGGAAATGAAACACAGGAACTTTTAAATTGCCCACCCCCATATAAGGTTCCCACCCAAGTACTGTCAGCAGTGTAATAAAAAAAAAAAAAAAAAAAACACGAAAGACAAAATATTCTGCTTAGATTTATTAGGGAGGGTAAGTGTGTGCTGTCCTAGGACAGACAAGGAAATAGAATTCCCAGTAAGAAGGAATTCATCCTTTCCATGTCATCCTACAAGCAATATATAAAAAAGGGAAATAGGGGTGGGCCTCAAGTCAACAGCTTTCAGAACACTATGCCCAAAAGAAGAATTTTTATCTGTGAGGATGTCCAGACGATAATATTTGCAGAATGTATGGACCCTCTTCCAAGTCACTGCTCTTCAAATTTGATCCACAAAAACCTCTGCCTTTCCTGCCCATGCTGCTGCCATGGTTCACATGGAGTATGCCTTGGAGGAGCATGGAGGATCTGCTCCTGCTGACTGATATGTAGCAGGCAATGTTTTATGTAGCAGGCAATGGACCTTTTGGAGGCTCCTTTGCCTTTGGAGGGACCAGTGTTAGGAAAGAAGTAAAGTGGATGACTGCCTCCATGAATGAGAATGGTTCAGGTAGACTTGTAAACATTGTTTTACATCCAGTGTTCTCAGGTCTGGATCCTGGAAGCAGAGAAGGTAAGACCTCTTCTCTGTAATAGGGAAAAGGGGCATCCACCTTGGGGTGGAAATCCAGAGACAAACCGATTATGACTTTGTCTATATGGAACATGAGGTAGGGTTCCAGAACGGACAGAGCCTGAATCTCACCAGCTCTTGTGTCTAACGATGTCATGGCAATGAGGAATACCATTTTGGATGTAAGAATCTTTAGGGGTCAGAGTCAAGTGGCTCAAAGGGATAAGTAGCCAAGCCATGCAACATGGTGCCACATGTGGGAGGAATTTAGGTCTTGGTTTCAGCATGGCCTTGTTGATCTGCTATTGATGAATTCCGTAGTGAACCTAAGGCAGCAATTTCTACCAAAAATAGAATGGGTTGGGCACACTCATATGTAAACTAGGGAGGTATTTGTGTATATCATACACAGGGTGCCCAAAAAATCCATACAATGCTGTAAAAAAAAAGAGTGGATTAATTAAACCAGTACAATTACAAAAATATTAATTTACTGTAGAATACACTCTAAAAATAAGAGGAACATGTACAGGCAATATCTCCCCACATTCTACCTGGTCCCCACATACACAGGTACCATGGGGAGGCAACAGCTCCTCCTAGTAGGTTGGAACAATTCTTCAAAGAAGTTGCAGGGGCAGAGCCTCCCTCTCCTCCATAACAGTCTACCTAGCCACTCTCCTCCAGTTAAGAACTGGAACTGTGAACAGTTCTGCTTAGTTTTATTTAATTTATTATTTTTATTTAGGGTGCCCAAATTCCCCCATTAGGCAGATTACCATTACTGGCTTCCCCTGGTGGGTTGCCCAGTTTACAGGAGCTGCTTGTGGACCCTTTCAGCCCTGGGAGAGAACCATGTAGCCCATGTCTCTCTCTCAAGAGGGAGTCTCTCTGAGGCGTCTTCCTTGCGGTGGTTATCGGAAGACCTGCAGAAAAGGAGAGCAACACTTTGAGTGCCATGGTCCACTGTCCCCTTCGGCACAAGGGTATCTTTTGAGTTCTCTGTAACTCCTGCACTCATGTTGGGTATTATTCTTCTTACTATGGCTGCTGCTCTAGGGATCTTTGGTGTATTTGCCTGTTATGTGGTATTTAACCCCTTCCCTGCCAGTCTTGGTCAGTTGGGGTTTTTAATATTTTTCCATTTTATTTATTTCCATCATGGTGTCTGGAGTTTTATGTGTATTTTACACTTAATAGACACTTTTTACTTTTGTGTGTTTAAAACTGAATTCCGTGCCTTTAAGGGCATGCTTTACTGCATAGCTGTGATGTGCCATTGTTCTCTATGGGACAGCTGTTTCTGGGATATATCTCTTCAACCACTCTGTGTACCGAGTTGGGAGATGGCTCATTCTTCTTATCTCTACTGCCCTAACTATCCACTTGACATTATCACTGTCTTGGGGGCCCTGGGGGGGGGACTCCGTTCTGTCTTTGGTACTCTGTATTGGGGAAACTACATTTCGCGGGCTGTTTTCTGATTGGTTCCTTTTGCAGTCGCCATTTTGTTTTTTTCTCAATATGAGTATTATATGCAGGGCTTGGCCTCCTCAGCTCTCCTCCTCAGGTTAACCTTTCCCTCACCAGATAAGTGCTTTTTAGGCTTTCTGGAGTGAAATATTTAATCTGGGTAACAGTATTTGGGTCTTCCTTTACCATTTTGACACTTCTCCTGTTAGGATGGCAATCCACTTGGACATGGGGCGTCTCAGATCCCCCCTCACGTATTACTCCTTTTGCCACATAGAGATTCCTATGGGGTATTCTGGACATTTATGCCACTCATTTGCTGCGGCCCCTGCATCTCCGCCAGGGCCTTTCAGCCATGACTTTGAGCCATCTTGGGTCAAGGACTTTAAAGTCCTCTATGGCATAGTTTCCTCTTTCTATTCAAGGGGTTCTTCACTCTTGGAGACCCCACACTTCCTTCACGTTTGTGGCCCCTAAGGCCCCGGGCATTCCTGACTTATCTGCCGTGGCTTACATCAACAAGCAAGGAGGCACCAGAAGTCCTGCTGCTTGGTTCGAGGTCAAGGATATTTTAGCCTGGGCAGAAGATCATGTACCTGCTATCTCCGCCTTGCACATCCCAGGCGTAGAAAACGTCCTAGCAGACTTCCTTAGTCTACGCATGGTGGACCCAGGAGAGTGGGTGCTTCACCCGGAGGTGTTCGATCTCCTGGTTCAGATGTGGGGTCTTACTGTAATAGACCTGATGGCTACCAGGGACTACTGGGAGGTTCAGATGTTTTGCTCACCCTGGAGGGATCCCCTAGTGTTTGCGGTGGATGCTCTGTCAATCTCATGGAGATTTCATCTGGCCTACATCTTTCCTCCTCTTCCTCTTCTACCCAGGGCGCTGCTGAAGATTCGGATGGATTGGACTTCAATTATTCTGATTGCTTCCTATTGGACCAGATAGCCTTTGTTCCCAGAACTACTGGCCTTATCTGTTCAAGAACCGTTTCAGCTGCCATGCAGACAGATATCCTTTGCCAGGGGTACCTGTGGAAGGAGGATGTGTGGACCATCTGGCTTTGACGGCATGGATGTTTAAGCCTCCATCTTGAGGAAGAAGGGATATTCTCCAGAAGTAGTCTCCACTATGATTCATGCTAGAAAACCTGTTTCTTCTAAAGCCTGTCATTGGGTTTGGTCTATCTTCCATCATTCATGTGTGGACAGGAATCTGTCCTCACATGACCTTAATCTTACTGCTATTCTGTCTTTTTTGCAGGATGGTGTGAACAAGATCCTTAGCCATAGTTCCTTGAAGGTTCAGACTTCGGCGCTCTCTCTTTTTTCAAAGACACATTGCCATCTTGCCTGATGTCAAGGTCTTCTTTCAGAGTGTCACTCATGCTTTCCCTGCTTATAAGGCTCCTAATCCTCAGTGGGACCTTAACCTTGTTTTGGGAGTTTTGCAGCAGCCTCCTTTTGAGTCCTTGGCTACCATTCCCATGCGTCTTTTGACTCTGCCTGCAGAGTGGCTGAGTTGCAGGCCTTGTTCTGCAAACCACCTTTCCTGGTGTTTCACAAGGATAGGGCTTTTCACCGTACCTCCCAGGAATTCCTTCCTAAGGTGTTCTCTGAGTTCCACATGAATCAGGAGATTGTTGTGCCTTCCTTTTGTCCTAACCCTAAATCTGACAAAGAGAAGGATCTCCATTTGTTGGATGTAGTGCGTTTCCTCAAGTTTTATGTGCACCGTACTGAGTCTGTCCGTCAGACTGATACACTTTTTGTCATCCTTAGGCTGGTAAGGCGGCATCTCAGGGCTGGTAAGGTGGCATCCAAGGTGACTATTGTGTCTTGGATCAAGTCTACCATTCGCAAGGCTAATGAACTCTAAAAGAAACCTGTTCCCTTTCGCATCACAGCACATTCCACTAGGTCTGTTGGGCCTCCTGGGCCTACAAGAATCAGGCTTCTGCTAATCAGCTGTGCAAGGTGGCCACTTGGTCCTCTGTGCACACTTTTGCCAAACACTACTGTGTTGATGTCCTGGCTTCTGCTGAAGCCAGCTTTGGCAGGAAAGTCCTGGAGGCAGTTTTGCCTGTCTAGTACTTTACTTTCCTGTGCCTTATAGTTCTTTATCCTTTGACCCCTGTTGGCTCTTGTTCTGTGTGCTGTGTTACTATTATTCCGTGTGTGTTGACACTTTGTTAGTTTCTGCTGTTCCATGTCTGCATCGTCCATGGGAGCTCTGGTATCATGGGGACCAGTTCTTGGTCCATTTCTTAATTTTTCCACCCTAGGGACTCAATGTTGGTACATCCCCATGGTACCTGTAAGCTATATTGGACGACAGAGAAAATAAGATTATAGTCTTACCAGTTAAATCCTTTTCTCATAGTCCATATAGCTTACAGGTCTCCTACCCAGTGAAAGGGACCATGCTTGGTTTCCTGTGGATGGATTTGGGAGTCCTATTGAGTCCATGCTCACAGGAGTTTTCCGTCTTCTTCTTCTCGCTGTCTAGCTCAGTAGGTTTTATGTCACAAATCTAACTGGAGGGGAGTGGCTGGGTAGTCTGCTATTGGGGAGAGGAAGGCTCCTTCCTTGTAACTTTGAAGAATTGTTCCAACCTACTAGGAGGATCTGTCGCCTCCCCATGGTCCCTATAAGCTATATGGACTAAGAGAAAAGGATATAACAGGTAAGATTAAAATCCTGTTATCTTCACCCAGATCCATTACAAACCTCATGGCAGATAGCAACTTAACCATTTCCTCTACAGGAACTAGGTACATATCATCAGAGAGGAGTAGTCATCAGCCAGAAGCCCCTCTTCTTCCTCTGAATCATCTTGGCAGGAGGTCCAATCCCTATGTGGAATCCCGGATCGTCTGACTTGATCAAATGTCTGCTGGAGTTCTGAATGGAACCACAACATGAATTCCTGCATAGGATTAGTAAATTTCTTGACTTTTGCTTGTTGAATACAGGCTCCACAGAACTTCCTCTGTTAGGCATCCAGTAAAGGCTGTTCGCAGGTAGCACACATCAGATGCCTGGATTTAGCTGAGGCATTTTTGGGGCAAAGTAGCTGTGGCTGGCTCAGTTTCAGGGTCAGATGTGCTATGAAAGAAAAACAAACCATAGAAAGCCCATGAGATGCAGCTTAATGTATGAAGGACAGCAATTGATTATAGACCAACCTAGGCTTAGCAGATACTTACATTGACAGGGCAGTGAATATGGCTAGCAGAGCACACTTGTTTTTACTGGGACCCACCAGCAAGGCTGGTTGGAAGGCTTTAGTAATGCTGCCGCTTGTATGCTCATAGTGTCCCATCCTAGGGACATGGAGAGAACAACAAACATCCTGTGTTCCTGTCATGCACAGGAAAAAATCACTGCTGATGGTACTTGTGTGGGAACCTTTTATGGGCTGGGCAATTTTAAGCATTCCTGCATTTCATTTTCTATCCAGGGTGGGGTATGACTTTTGTTTGTGTGCTGTCTGGGATGACATGGAAATGAGGAGGTACAGTTAGGCACTAGGTAACCATAAGCAGAGCTCCATAAGCTCTGAGTCCACAGATTTCTTATTGCTCCCTCCTGGACATGGGGGGGGGGGGGGCATGGTTTCTGGATCTTCTTCAACTCTTGGTCATGCCTCCAATCTGTCTTCTAGACAGACCAGATTTTCTCAATCAAGGCACTCTTCTTCATCCTCATTTGCACTTCTCCCAGACAGCTTGGATGCTGAATGGCAACTCCTAAAGCTCCAAGGTTTGTCTGATGCAGTTGTTGAAACCATGCTTCACAGTAGGAAAAAACATTACTTCTCTATGCTATCTGAAGATTTGGAAGACTATCTCAGCCTGGCATACTGCTAAGACTGTATCATGATAACTGCAGACATTCCTTCCATCATACAGTTTCTTCATCATGGATTCAAGGCCTTCAACCTTCTATGATCAAAGTACAAATTGCTGCCTTATGTTCCCTATGGAATTCATCAATAGCACCTTATTGAAACAGTTCTCCAAGGCCATGCTGAGACTAAGACCTAGACTCCCCCCACATGTCATCCTATGGGACCTTCCTTTAGTACTGAATTGCTTGGCTATTCATCCTTTTGAACAGCTTGACTCTGTACCCCTGAAGGTTCTTACACTCAAAATGGTATTACTCTTTGCCATCACATGGGCTAGACTAGCTGGTGATATTTAGGCTGTGTCAGTTCTGTACCCCTACCTCACTTTCCATATGGACCGAGTTATTCCCAGGTTGCCCCTGGATTTTCATCCCAAGGTGGATTCACTTTTTCACCATTCCCAAGAAGTAGTCTTACCTTCTCTGCTTCCAGGTTTGGGTCCTGAGAACACTGGATGTAAAATGATGTTTACAAATCTACATGGACCATTCTCATTCATGGAGGCAGTCATTCACTTTACTCCTTTGCTAAACTGGTCCCTCCAAAGGCAAAGGAGCTTCCAAAAGGTCCATTGCCTGCTGGATAAAACAGACTATCTTACACATCAGTCAGCGGGAGCGGATCCTCCATGCTCCTCCAAGGCTCACTCCACGAGAGCCATGACAGCGTCATAGGCAGAAAAGGCAGAGGTTTCTGTGGATCAAATTTGCAGAGCAGCAACTTGGAAGAGGGTCCATACATTCTGCAGATATTATCGCCTGGACCAGATAGGCACTGGTTAACCAAAAGCAGAGGAGTTAGTCTGAAGAGGAAGGCCAGTTTGACAGATTTGCAAGATTGTATGATGATGTGATGATAGTTCAAAATTTGCATTACTGAGAGGGCTTATTCCTCTAGTAGCCAGAAGAAAAGTCCTTCTTTCAGGTTAGATGGGATGGAGAGTACGTAGAAACAAAGGCAGATGGTGATAATAGTGGATTATAAGGAAGGTGGATAGGGTAATCTGAATATTCCAGACAGGACACACATTATTGGGAGGGCTGTAAAGGATCCAGCTGTCTATGTACATATTTGTACCAATAACACAGTTGGAGGTCCCTAAAACATGTTTTTAGGGATTTAGGGTGCAAGCTCAAGACAAGGATGTCCGTATTAGTGTTTTCTAAAGTATTACAAGTGCAGTGCGCTCTTGCAGGTAGGCAGAGTGGGAGCACAGAGAGCTTAGTGTACGGCTTAAGTATTTGTGTAGGAAGGAGGGTTTGGGATTTTTAGAGCACTGGGCTGACTTTGCTCTTGGGTATAATTTGTGTGGTAACGATGGATTGCACCTTAAGGAATCTGCCATGCTAGGGAATAACATGCTTAGAAGTTTGGAGGAGCTTTTAAACTAGGAAAGGGGGAGGGGGTATAGCTAGTACAACAAATGGGATAGTGTAGTTAGGAATGGGGTTACAAGTAAAGGATCAAGGGCTGGATTCAAATGCAGGCGATAAATGTTACCTCCCGTTTTATAAAAAAAATTCCTATTGAAGTCTATAGGGGATACCTGGAGATAAAAGCAGAGATAAAATTAGCACCTGCAGTTGAATCCAGCCCCAAGTGGGTAGAAAAAGGGTGGGGATAAATGTAGCTTAGAGGGAGGAACTCCTATTAAATGCAGATGTAGAAAAAAAGCAAATAGTGGATAAAATACATAATGACGACAAAATTAATTCTGTGTTGGGGAATGAGGTCTTGTTTAAAAAGAGAGCACGAAAGTTTATTGCATGTTCAATGTTTTGGCCAGGCACAGCTGGCTGCATGAAAGTTTATTGCATGTTCAGTGTTTCGGCCAGGCACAGCTAGCTTTCATCAAGACAGTGTTACATGTGTAAATCAGTCCCCTATATACCCATCCCCATTTGGGCACCAAGTTCGTTATTCACGTATGATCATGAGGTCACAGTGACCACCAACATGGCATTGGTTCAAGCTGGAATGCAAATGTGTAATGGACAGACCACCCCATAAACAAAATGTGAAAAAACACGTAGTTACATTAAAAACAGGTAAGTATCCCCATATTACCATTAAACAATAGTAGCAAGAAAGATGCAGAAAGGAACATAGTATTGACCACATTATGTTAAAGTCAACAGAGCCAATCATAGATAACCATAGGTTACTGGTAGACCCTTCCCAAGTAATGAGCATGATCTAAGGCATATATGTGTCAGTTTCTCCACCGCATCCCAAATCATGGATTTGTGCAGCTCACATAAGCATAAATCTATGGGTTACATATCCATCCAGGTTCATGGTCTCTAGTATGGCTCTTTAAGTGTGGTCAATATATTATCATAGTGTTGTAACAATTGGTCTTGCAAGGGGCCAGGGACTCTGGCACATCGCAACACATCCAGAGTCCCTGTTTCCAGCTCCACAAGCCTGATATAGCATACTCATACTTTTAGGCATACAACCATGGAACATATGGTCTGGGACCAACAGTAACTTAAACAGTGCTCATTGGAGAGGTGGCTAAAAATCACAAACTAGACAATAGTGTCACGGTTTGTTATGACTCTCAGACACAAGTTTTAGGTAAAAATCAATTTTATTGAAATAATAAATTGATAACGTAGGATAGCAAACACATACATACAGATACATACAGAATATAACAAGACAGAATGCAGACTCTACCGGTCCTGTCAATATACCGGACAGGACAGTCTGAAGAAGCAGAATGTTAGGCTCTACCGGCCTTGCCAATACCGGGTAAGGCAACCTGCAGATGGAATAGCATAACGGTTCTACCGGCCTTACCAAATTACCGGGCAAGGCAGCCTCAACAGATTCACAATGTAGGCTCTACCGGCCCTGCCAATACCGGGTAAGGCAACCTCAGATGGAATATGACAATAAGGTTCTACCGGCCTTACCAATACCGGGCAGGGCAGCCCAGAGATAATAGCAGCAGTCAGATGGTAATGGCAAATTGACAGGATCGTAAGCAACCCAGTGTACATACACTGAGACCAACAGGGATTGTAAAGTCGCAAGACTTTGGAGCAAACCAGCGTCCACACGCTGGGACCAACACAGGATTGTATAGCCGCTAGGCTTTGGAGCAAACCAGTGACCGCACACGGGTGTAACAAACGAGTTAGTATAGCCGCAAGGCTTTGGAGCAAACCAGCGTCCACACGCTGGGACCAACTCAGGATAGTATAGCCGATAGGCTTTGGAGCAAACCAGCGTCCACACGCTGGGACCAACACAGGATTGTATAGCCGCTAGGCTTTGGAGCAAACCAGTGACCGCACACTGGTATAACAAACAAGTAGTATAGCCGCGAAGCTTTGAAGCAAACCAGCGTCCGCACGCTGGGACCAACTCAGGATAGTATAGCCGATAGGCTTTGGAGCAAACCAGTGACCGCACACTGGTGTAACAAACAAGTAGTATAGCCACAAGGCTTTGGAGCAAACCAGCGTTCGCACGCTGGAACCAACACAGGACTGTATAGCCGATAGGCTTTGGAGCAAACCAGTGACCGCACACTGGTGTAACAAACAAGTAATATAGCCACAAGGCTTTTGGAGCAAACCAGTGACCGCACACTGGTGTAACAAGTGTGTTCGTATAGCCGCAAGGCTTTGGAGCAAACCAGCGTCCGCACGCTGGGACCAACTCAGGAGAGTATAGCCGATAGGCTTTGGAGCAAACCAGTGACCGCACACTGGTGTAACAAATAAGTAGTATAGCCGCAAGGCTTTGGAGCAAACCAGCGTCCGCACGCTGGAACCAACACAGGACTGTATAGCCGATAGGCTTTGGAGCAAACCAGTGACCGCACACTGGTGTAACAAATAAGTAATATAGCCGCAAGGCTTTGGAGCAAACCAGTGACCGCACACTGGTGTAACAAGTGTGTTCGTATAGCCGCAAGGCTTTGGAGCAAACCAGCGTCCGCAAGCTGGGACCAACTCAGGATAGTATAGCCGATGGGCTTTGGAGCAAACCAGTGACCGCACACTGGGGTAACTAACAATGTCGCCGATGCGACCGAGCAAGAGGTCGCCAGGATACAGGAGACAGGCGATGCGATGACAGGAACCAGCAACAATCAGTCAGGTCAGGAAACAGCAGAGCTGAAGAACCGCAGGAACAGCAACACCAGAGACTAGGCCGGAACCAGGACTGGAACAACTCAGGAGGCAGGAAACACTGGAACAGTAGTAAACAGGTACTCAGGAACACGCTTCATGAAAGCTACATGTCACAAATGGTGGGAGCGCCGACAAGAAATAACAATGTATTGGACCTAGTGATCACTAATAACACAGAAATGGTATCCAATATTAAGGTAAGAGAACATTTGGGAAACAGTGATCACAACATGGTTACATTTGAGATCTGTCTGGCAAAGCAAAAATGTATAGGTTCAACCAAAACTCTTAATTTTAAAAAAGCAAACTTCAAATTGTTAAGGGCCTCAATGCAACACATAGACTGGGATATGTTATTTAAAGGCAAAAATACTGAGGAAAAATGGTCAGAATTCAAATTTAGGTTGCAGAAATGTACCCAACTGTATATACCAATGGGGAACAAGTGCAAAAGAAGTAAGTCACAGCCAATGTGGTTAACTGCACATGTAAAGAAGGAAATGGCAAGGAAAAAAAAAAGCATTCAAATTATTTAAGTCAGAAGGAACTGAACAATCTTTCTTAAAATACAGGGAGAGCAACAAAGATTGCAAAAAGGCAATTAGGGTAGCAAAAATAGATAATGAAACTCGAATTGCAAGGGAAAGCAAGACTAATCCAAAAAAGTTTTTTAAATATATAAATAGCAAAAAACTTAAGAGGGAGTGCATTGGACCATTCAAAAATGAGATGGGTGAGTTGGTTAGTGAGGATAAGGAAAAGGCTGATGTTTTAAACACTTTCTTTGCATCAGTATATACAAGGGAGCAAGGAATGGTAGAAGAGCCTCCGCAAGTATCAAATAAAACAATACAATTAATAGATATTGGGTTAACTCAAGGAGATGTCATGGGAAGACTGAACAAAATTAAGACCGACAAAGCACCGGGTCCTGATGGTATACATCCAAGGGTTCTTCAGGAACTCAGTGCAGTGTTAGCAAAACCCCTATATTTACTCTTTAAAGATTCTATTACCACAGGCTCAGTGCCACAGGATTGGCGAAGAGCTAACATAGTGCCTCTATTTAAGAAGGGAACTAAAACAGAACCTGGGAATTATAGACCAGTGAGTTTGACCTCTGTAGTGGGAAAACTATTAGAAGGCATAATAAGGGACTATATTCAGGATTACAACACAAAAAATAAGATCATTAGCACGAATCAACATGGTTTTATGAAGAATAGGTCATGCCAAACTAATCTTTTCAGCTTCTATGAGGAGGTAAGCAGCAACCTTGACAATGGCAAGGCAGTAGATGTAGTATATCTAGACTTTGTAAAGGCATTTGATACAGTACCACACAGAAGGCTGGTGTATAAAATAAGGAAATTGGGGCTAGGAGATAACCTTTGCAATTGGATACAAAACTGGTTGAAGGATAGGGAACAGTGTGTGGTTGTAAATGGAAAATTCTCCAGTATAGTTAAAGTGGAGAGTGGAGTACCTCAGGGTTCAGTATTGGGTCCGCTGCTTTTTAACATGTTTATAAATGACCTGGAAATAGATATAGAAAGCAAAATATCAATATTTGCAGATGATACTAAATTATGCAAAGTCATTAATTCAGAACAGGATATTTTCTCTCTACAGAGGGACTTACATACAATGTCAGATTGGGCAAACATGTGGAATATGAAGTTTAATGTGGGGAAGTGTAAAGTCATGCATTTGGGAGGAAACAATCCCAAGGCTACTTATAAACTTAATGGAATAATTTTAGGTGACTCGTTGCTAGAAAAAGACCTGGGTATCCTTGTCAACTACAAACTTGGAAACAGTGACCAGTGTCAAACAGCAGTAGCAAAGGCAAACAAAGTCCTGTCTTGCATAAAAAGAGGTATTGAAGCAAGAGTGGATAACATTATTTTGCCATTATACAAATCATTGGTAAGACCTCACCTTGAGTATGCAGTGCAATTTTGGGCACCGGTTCTGAAAAAGGATATACTAGAACTAGAGAGGGTACAGCGGAGAGCAACAAAATGAATTAAGGGAATGGAGGACTTGACATATGAGGAACGACTAAACAAACTTGGTTTATTTACTCTAGAGAAAAGACGACTAAGAGGAGACCTTATCACATTGTACAAGTATATGAGAGGTCAATACAAGGATCTCTGCGGTGAGCTATTTATTCCAAGGCCTGCTCAGGTGACCAGGGGACACCTCTTGAGATTAGAGGAAAGGAGGTTTAAACTTCAGCAGAGGAAGGGTTTTTTTACGGTAAGGTCTGTCAAATTGTGGAATTCATTGCCCAGGGAGGTAGTTATGGCAGATACAATGGACACATTTAAGAGAAGATTAGATACATTTCTTTCAAAAGGGAACATACAGAGTTATACTGTTTATCAGTAGGCAGATCAGGAAGGTCTGATAAAGACTAATTTAATTGGTAGCAGGAAAGCTATAAAATTCTTAGTTACTAAGGTGTGAAGCGAAGGTTGAACTTGATGGACTTGTGTCTTTTTTCAACCTAATTTACTATGTTACTATGTTACATGAGATCAGGAACTCAGGAACACTGGAACAGAGGCCCAGCTATCACTAGCATAGTGATAGCAGGAAGGTCAGAAACAACACGAAAGGGCACCCATAGGGTGCACAATCCAGGTTTAAATAGGCAATGAAAGGCGGGCTATCTGCAGACAGCCAATAGCAGCCCCCTACTGGTGACAGACAAGGAACTGCAGCAATCACGGGCACCGTGATAAATAGGCAATACGTATAAATGTTGTCAGTTGTCCTCCCGGTACATCCAGACCCTAAAGCCATATCTTTATTCGGCCAGGCTGGATGTAGTCTGGAGGAGATTAACAAAGGCAAAAGAGTCTTTACTTGGGAAGTGACAGAATGCCCCTATATGTTATCCATGGTGTCCTAGGGCTCGATTTAAAGGAAGCCGTTAGCAAAAAAAATCACTAAGGGGTGCGTTAAGTGTCATGTTGCAATTCAAAGATCCGTCTAAACAACAGCTAACGGCAGTTGTAGAATCCTTACGGCCGATACACTTACGTGCATTCAGACGCATGGAAAAACATACCCCAGAGCTATTCAAAGGCTTGCGGTACTGATAACGGCTGAAAAAAAGACACACCTAATGGCTAAAAGTTAAGACCCACTTCTCACACACGTTAGACACTTAACAGCCAAAACAAAACACCCGTTACAGAGGAAAACACACCAAATGCTTACCGCACAACCATGTAAATGGGAAAATTAACCCGTGCAATGCCAAAACAACACAAAAACATGCACACACAACACTAATCACTACACAAACAACAACAACCAACACCACAGGGACAACAACACACAAAAACAACAACACAACATGGCACGGAACAATGGGGGTCATCACACAAAGCGGACACCTGCAAATACAAGCTCACCTGGGCAACATCAACACGCCACCTGCACCCCACAACTGCACGTCCGCAAATGGCACACACAGAACAAGCACAACACACCACATCTTATAACACACACACATCTGCTAACACTTACCTGGACAAAAACAACTCACCATTGGTCAGCACTCACCTCATCAACACACCTACACAACGCCCTAGCAAGTACTTAAAGGGACAACTCAACACACTCACTTGTGGCTTGTTTTCCACTCAGGGAGGGAGAGAGAGATAGAGATAGAGAGAGATAGAGAGAGAGAGACAGATAGAGACAGATAGAGAGAGCAAACAGTATGTTGGGTTACATATTGTTGCGAAGGCTGCGGACAAGGCGTGCAAGGGAGAGAGCTGGGGAACATCAGCAACCTCCAAGCACGCCTCATCAACAGCCTCCACCTGTTGCAAGTGAGGAGGCTCTGGCTCAGCAGCCACACAGGAGCCCATCCCCACCCGGAGGACACCTGCCTGCAGATGCACAGCTGCAGCAACAGGATGCTCCCCAGCTGCCACAGGGACCCCTGCAGCAGCCCAGGATGCATAGACGACCACCAAGGCCCAGGGTATACCGTCCAGGGGTCACTCTCTTTGGAATGACCGATGACGAGGTTATTGATCGCTACAGGTTGAGGCCACACAGCATCATAGCCCTGTATGAGGTCATCAAGGAGCAGGTGGATCCCATATGCACCCATAACCATGCTCTAACTGGCCTTCAAAAACCCCTGTGTGCCATACACTTCATGGCAAGTGGCGCCTTTCAGTCGACAGAGGGTTACGCATCTGGCATGTCCCAGGCCACATTCTCCAGGGTGCTGGCCCAGGTCTTGCCAGCCCTCAAAGCCAAGGCCAGTACCTACATACGTTTCCCCATCACTGATATGGAGGGGACACATCTGAAGCAGGGCTTCTATGCAAGGGGAGGCATGCCCAGGGTCATGGGTGCAATAGATTGCACCCATGTCCGTATCAAAGCACCAGCACGTCAGGGACATATGTTCCTGAACCGCAAAAACTTCCACTCCATGAATGTGCAGATGGTGTGTGACAGCAACCTGGCCATAATGAATGTCTGTGCGAAATTTCCCGGGAGCTGTCACGATTCACATATACTCAGAAATTCATCTGTGCAGAGGGATTTCGAAAATGGGACCTATACAGGCGGATGGCTTCTGGGTGAGTTAACAGCACCAAATGACACCACATACACATGTGCTAGTACGTTCACCACAGAAAACAACATTTACACAATATGTGCTCCTTGTCACACCATGTCACTCACTTTCCACAGGTGATGCTGGCTATGGATGCAAGCCATGGCTCCTCACCCCGGTCGCCAATCCCCAAAACGATGCCCAGGAACGATATAACCAGGCTCATGCCAGAACACGGAATGCCATTGAGCGGACCTTCGGCCTCCTCAAGTCCCGATTCCGATGTCTGGACCACTCGGGGGGAGCATTGCAGTATGCACCAGGCAAGGTCTGCGACATCATCGTGGCATGTGCCATCCTACATAATATCGCGGTGGACACCAGACTCATCGATGATGTCCATCCCCCACCCAGACCTGAAGACCCTGTGGATATCGTTGAGTGTGAGGAAACCCCAACAGGGATGCAGGCAAGGGACAGATTGATCAGGGATCACCTCTGCTGTGAGTATAATACATGTATGCACACAATCCATGCATACACACCCACCACAACACACATGTTCTGTTTCACCCCACAGGATCAGTGACACAGCCCTGTCACTGGCTGCAGTATGGACCACCAGCATCAACTATTCCGTGGACCAGTCAGATTGGGCCTAGAGATTCCGAATACACCTGACAACCTGTCGTCCATGTTGATACTGCTACCTCAAGGATATCATGCATGCCCCCCCTGGAAACCAAGGTACAACACTTTAACCTTGTTCAGCATATCCCACAGCTCCCTAGGCACCAACTAAAGTGTTCTGCTAGGATCAGACCCATAGCAACCATGGTACCCCTGTAGCAAGGGAGTCTCATCCAAGCCAATGCATCGGATAGAACTCTGTCATATAAGGGGTTCAGGGGGCATTCGTGGGGACATGGGACCAGTAGCTTGCTACAGTTGAATAAAGCAGCAGAGGGGTGGATCGACAGTAATAGTGTGTTACACAACATGGAGCTCATGAAATGTGGATCACATCTCCATGGACACCATGCTGCCCTGTGTGTGTGTGTGTGTGCAGTGATATGTGCCCCAGAAAGAAATACACACATTAACAAATATGTCCTACTAGCTCCATGAACCAAACATATTTGGCCTGTCTCTGACAGTGGCAGCCCAAATATATTGTTGTCAGGAAGCTATTAGGACATATTTGTTGATGTGTGTAACCATGTCAGGGGCAAATATCCCTAAGGATGGTTAACATCCCCTTAGTTCCCCCCATGATGGTTCATAGACCAGTACACAACACATTACAAAGCAGTGGTTTGTGTAGACTTATGTAACGGGAAAGATTAAGAGGATCATGATGTTGTAGCTGTTGCATGACGATCACTTCGAGGGTGATGTTCCAAATCCTGTCCTCTTGTCCCACAGGCATCCATAGCACGATCCATCCTTGAACAGAGGAGTTTCCATATGACTGGACTGAAGTCTGGACAACACTTCCATGAAGCTCACCCCTTGGCGTTCCAAGTGATTGTGTTGGTGATGCAATGTTTGACCTGATGTTCACAGCAACCTCTACTGGAACATTCACATATGGACACAAATTTATGTGTGTACTAACATCCAGGTATCAGACCTGTACAGTAAGACTGCTCATACACAGATGCCAAACGATGTAGACAACACATGAGCAGTTCACTAGCATTTCAAATGTATTCCTATTTAGTTCAGATGTACCTTTTTGTGCTCATACAAGTGTTTAATGCATATTGGCTACATACACAAGAAACATCACTACTCAATCCGTGTCTGTATGAATGAATGTTGGATCAAACACCTGTCAATGTGGAACCGTACCCAAGGCTAGAGTATCCCTCATACAAAGGAAGGCATGATTTACATCACAGGAGTCCACTAGTTGCCTGACCATGAGTGGACTTTGTGATGTATACATGCAATGACATGATGGCAGTGATACACTGATGTGTGTTGTGAGTGATTAGCTGGTGATACAGGGGACACACTTCCACTGTGATGTGATGTCCATGGTTTGTGTGTTGCTCAATATAATCAATGTCCTGAGATTGCTGTAGGTTGTCATATCTCAGTACATGGGCTACATCAACAAAAACAACCATGTGGACAAGTGTTATTACTGGTGAAGTGTGTTATAACCTTAGTTAAACAACAACACAACTTAAAGGGATAGTAAACCCTGAAAATAAGTTTATTTCACATTGTAGCCCTTTAAAAACCATGAAAAATGATATCAGTCTTATCTACCAAACATATATGATTTGGGATATAAGACTTATATCATTTTACATGTTTTTTTAAGGGCTACAATATAGAATGAACTTATTTTCAAGGTTTACTATCCCTTTAATACATAAGCCAATGCTCAGCCTAAGGTTCCAATGTGCGTGCTACACAATGAAATCTTAGGAAGATTTTTGGGTTATGCAGTAAGTTAGGCTGTGATTCAAACTCCTGTTGTGCAACTGACTTGCTGGAGAACACAATGCTCACCCTAGGATCACAATGTGTAACACACACATTGAGATCCTAGGGTGTACATTGTGTTCCCCAGTATGTCAGCTGCACAATAGAATTTTGATTTAAAGACCATATTGATGCATGTTCAATCTGTCCTGCTTGTTATTTCCCTGCTAAGTCGCATAGCTGTTAGTTTGGTTTTCCCCTCAAACACAACAATTGATGCAGACGAATGTTCAGTGTTGCACCAGTTGTTGTGCTAAGGGGTATGTTCTGATCAAATCTGACACACATCATGGCCATGTAACACTGTTGTGTTATATGGCTACAGGAATGGGTTGCCAGGTGAATTTGGACAACGGTGTGGGTGTGTGTGAACCCATGTTGTAACATCACACAAACATTTCCCCCAGGCAGGAGTTGAGTTCACTGCATTGTTTGGCAATGCATTGGAGACAACCCTGCCACCCAATCTATAAGTGATTACACAGCAGATCAGACAGGATTCAAAAGCACAATTTTCATTTATTGAGGGGGCAGATGACAGGTTGGGCCTTTCATTTCTTTTTTTTTTGGGGGGGGGCCTTAGACTTGGTGCCAGAGGTGGATGTCCTGGCTGATTGCCTTGTCACCCTCTGTCCCCTAGGTGTGGCTTCTGGGGTAACACTGGAAGGGGTGGTGGGTGCAGTGGACCCCTCTGTGGAACGCAGGTTCTCCCTCTCCATCCTCAGGTTCTCCCTGCGGTTAATCTCTCGCAACTCCACGAGCACCTGTGCAAACATGTCCATCATCCCCGTATGTATCTGGTGGAGTTGTGTGTTCCCCCTGGCAACCTCTGACTCCAGAGCTTGGATTCTGGTCTCCAACCTGTTCGTGTTCCTCCGGGATTCCCTCCGGTTCCTCGTGAGGTTGTCGTTGGTGGCGTGGGTTGCCCGGAGCTGTCCTCTTTGAAGGGCCATGCACTCAGCCTCCAGATCTGGGGTGCGTTGACTGCTGGAGATGGGAGTGGCCGGTGACACATGTGCTGTTTCCCCAGCTTCAGCTGTCTCCTCAGCCTCTGTTTCCCCAGCTTCAGCTGTCTCCTCAGCCTCTGTTTCCCCAGCTTCAGCTGTCTCCTCAGCCTCTGCTTCAACAGGTTCAGCTGTCTCCTCAGCCTCTATCTCCCCAGCCTCTGCTGTCTCCTCTGCTGGTACTGGGTGTGCTGTGGCTGCTACTGCTGTTTGTGTTGGTGGAGTGGCTTGCACAGACGGTGTGTGGGTGCCCACCACATCAAGGGACCCACTGCTGCCCACTGATGTCTGTGCTGGTTGAGGTGGTGGGGTGAACAAGTCCCTTGGCTGAGGGCGCTGGGGCTCCCCAATCAGGCCCAGGTGTTGGTAGTCAAGTGGCCAAGGGTCATACCTTGGCCAGTGGTAGGTGCTTGGCCCCCACCTGGGATCATACCTGGGGCCATGCTGGGGAGCCATCCAGGAGGGTAGATCCATCTCGGTGGAATATGGCCCATATTGGCTGGTGGCCACATTCCCGGGCAGCCATTGCCTCCCTGGTGGTGGTGGTGCTGCTGCTGGAGGGTAATAGCTCCCGGTGCTAGTGGGATGCATCCATCTCTCCCCCTGAATCCAGCCGCTGTACATTTGTCGAGCATCCTGTGGTGGGGCAGGCAGTTGAGAGGCAGGCAGTTGAGAGGCAGGCAGTTGAGAGGCAGCCAGTTGAGAGGCAGGCAGTTGAGAGGCAGCCAGTTGAGAGGCAGGCAGTTGAGAGGCAGGCAGTTGAGAGGCAGCCAGTTGAGAGGCAGGAAGTTGAGAGGCAGCCAGTTGAGAGGCAGGCAGTGGTGATGCAGCCAGTTGGGGAGGAGGTGTGGTGGTTGTAGACGCTTCCCAGTGGCTAGTCCCCTCCTCTGTATCCTCCTCACTGGGTGGTGTGGTCGGCTCCTCCACGGGCTCCTGCTGCGATGGAGGCCCATAAGCTGTGTGGAGAATTGAGATTGTGTGATTAGTAAACGTAGCCATGATGGGATTAATGGGATACTAATACATGAAATGCAGAAAGGGAAATATATGTTTTGTGGTTTATCACCCTGAGTGAAACAAGGGTACTCCCACTGCTGGAGGAGGTTTTTGTTCAAAAAGTCTCCCAGCTCAGAGTAGAATTGCTTTGGTGCTATATCCCAGTGGCCTGAAGTTGTACATTGGCACTGTTGCTACATTATCCTATGAGAATTTATTGCGTCTGGACGTAAGCTGTCCATAGGATGGTCTAGCAACATCGCCATTTTAGAGTTCCAGGCCACTGTGATATTGCCGCTGGAGTAGTCAACTATGAGCTGTGCTACATTTTGAATGAAACACCTTTGAGCAGTGGGAATACCCTTGTTTTGCTCGGGGGATGAACCCTGCAATATATTTTTCTTTTCACATGTTAGGTATTACTATCCCTTTAACGGAATAGCAATGGTTAATTTCACCATGATGTAATATTGTAGGCATTGTAAGAGATAGATGTGGATCGATGTTAGTCCTATCCCTCCAACCCACATGGTTAGACAGATATTGCTCTATTTGACAGTCATTTTGACATGTTTGACAGTCATTTCACCACACGGAGGCTCTTCAGCAGAGCCTAAATTGCCCCATTCAGAGATGTAAACCTCATTGGAATGGTGAACAGAGTGTGCTTGCAAACCTGGCACACTTTGTTGACCATCTCAAAGATGTCTCCATCTCTGAATGGGGCAATTTAGGCTCTGCTGAAGAGCCTCCGTGTGTTCTAATGACTGGAATCTCCAGCTGTCAAATAGAGCGATATCTGTCTAACCATGAGGGTTGGCGGGATAGGACTAACATGGATCCACATGTTGGTGAAATTAACAATTGCTATGCCATTACAGTTACATACAAGGAGAAATGGTCATATATGCATGTGGATGTGTACCTTTCATATGGATATGAATATATCCTTTCCAGATATGAAGCCAGAGATCATTTCAGTAGGTGTGATTGCCTTACTGGCTATATATGTGCACCCATCAAAATATACATTGGATTGATATGATGGATATGAGCATACCTCGTATATCCCATCTACGTAGAGTGGGATATACTAGGTATGTGTATTTGGATGGTATCAATGTAAGTTAGTTTCTGATGGATGCACATATCTGGCCAGTAGGGCAATCACAGGCAGTGAGATGATCTTTGGGTTCACATCGTGTTGGGACATGTTTGAGCCATTTGAAAGGTACATATCTGACCATTTTCCTTTGTGTGCATATCTTTGTTTGAACAGATGTGCAGTGGGAATCAAGTGTTATTCAACCCTATCTTCTTAGCTGATCCCGTCCAATTCACAATTTTTCATTACTTGACAGGTGACTCTCTGGTTGTCAGGATCATATCCTATGCATTTCATTGTAGGGCATGGGATACCACCCTGGCAATCAGAGATTGATGAACTGGACAGGATCCTGTCCATGTCGTGTGTTCCAGTTGAATCCTGAAGGGCAACAATCACGCCAGTAGTGAGGGATATCTCTGATTGAGGCCTGTTTTTCTTTGAGTATGAGCCCATCCATCCTTCTGAGTGAGGCAACCGTACTCAATCCGAGATATCTATCATTCATGGCCTGTTGGTGACCAAGGTACAATGGATGATATTTGGTTCCCATGTGTATCCTGCAAACAGTGTCTGGTGTACCATCCATCCATGGCATCAGCACCCCTGAGGATCCATGTGGGAATCAGATGTGAGATATGTCATTTGAAGTTAGGGTAAATGATTGCAGACACAACACCAAGGCCTACTTTTTCCCCCTTTAATTCTGGGGTATTGTTTGAGGCCTGTGTGTTGCACATACAAGCAGTTATTCTCAGTGCCACTGTGATGTGTGACCTGCTCCATCCTTTTTGTGATTCAGTAAGCGGTGTTGTTGACATGATGGAGTGTACATAATGCTGACTTCTCCAGTGATCTCATTTCCCCATTTCCAGTGTTTTCTATGGAGTGTATACGATGGGACCTTAGCAACTTGATTCATGTTATTGCATATTCTCCATAGGCTAACACTGGTATTGGTGAAATGAGGATGTGTGAGGGTGAATTTCTCTCCACCATGTGTTTGTCACCGCTTAGTGAATGTCCCCTGTGTAGCATGTGATCGTTGGCCTATTGACTTGATTGTTGTCTGGTTAACCCTTTGAGTCCCAGAGGGGTTGCCAAAGCATTGTTGATCGATGCATTGATGATCCCTCTAGCACTCGAGGGGTTAAGTGCTGACATCCCAGCGGGGACATGGGTGACATTGTGTGTGAACAGTGATGACAGTCGACATTTGGAACTGCATGGTTTGTGTATTGTGTGTGATGAGCACAGCGACAGGAGGGTTGAAGTAGGACTTGGACAGGTTTGTTCCAAGTTGGACCTTGATATTTGTCCTTGTGTTGTGTCCTGTTTTTAACCCTCAGGGTGCTGTGTTGGTGCAGTTGTGTGCATGAATGATGGACATGTGTTGAGGTGTGAGTGTGTGTGCAGCTGGTGTTGGTTGCTGTAGTGTGTTGTTCTGTAGTGTTGCACTTACCGGTAGTGTGGAGGGTCCTCTCATCCCCAGTGTCAGCTCCTCCAACAACCCCCTCGATCAGGGTTGGGGACATATTCTGGCGCACCATCTCCTCCCAGCCGCAGAAGGTGATAGGGACAGGTGGGCCACCTCCAGTGCCTCGGGCGTGCTTGGCGAGTTCGGAGAGCTTGGTCTTGACCACCCTCCGGCAGTCGCCCCATCGCTTCTTGATGGACTCCACGTCCCGTCTGCATGGAGCCACCGCGTTGACCCGGCTGCAGATCTGGTTCCAGGCTGCTTTCCTCCTCGCTGACAGGCCAGGGACCTTCGCTGTCGGGTGGAGAACACTCTGCCTCTCCAGGACAGCTTCCACAAGAGCCGTGTTCTCCTCCTCTGTATACTTTGGGTCTCTGATCCTGGCCTCATCAGCTCCGGCATGGGATGACTCAGAGCCGGAGTGCCCTGCCTGGTCTGACCCTGACTGTGTGGGGTGCTCCCCAGCAACTACCCCTCGTCCCACTGCAGGTTCTGTCCCTGTCCTGCGTGTTCCTGCTCTTGTGGGCCGGGTCCCCCTCCGCCCTGCGGATCTCCCTCTCCCACCCCTGCTCTGCTGAGGGATCCCCTCCTGATCTTCCTCCTCCTCCACTACTCTCCCCATCCCTCTCTCCTGTCCTCCTCTCCTCGCCATCATTCACCCAGTCACACCCAGGCACTCCCACAGGCCCTCACAGACACACTCGATCCAGTCACTCTCTGTCACACACTTTCACTCCCAGATTCACACTGTCAAAAATAAAAGTAAAATGTGTGAGGTGTTATAAAATAAAAGGACTATGTGTATGTATGTGTATGTGTTTGTATGTGTGTATGTAATATGTGCAAAGGTGTGCTATGTGTCGTATTCTGTGCAATGCTCTCCTCTCTCCAAACTCCAAAACTCCTCTACCTCCAATGAACGCTCCTGTCTCCCTCTCTCTGATCACTATCCTCCGCTCCTGGGTCCTGATATCTGGCTCTGAAGAACTCGATAACAGACAGTGTGTGGCGGTTATTTTTGGGTATATATAGGTGTATTTGAAGTTATTTGATACATTGGGGCTTTGGGATTGGATGTGTGTTTGAATTTGTTTTGGCATCAATCATGGTTGCTTGACAACGGCAGCCGTTATGTTACATGTTGTTTGGAGCTCAGTTATCGTGTGATTTGTCCGCCCGTTGTGCATTAACATGAGCGACAACGGGTTTTGTGTTACGTGTTTTTTGTGTGCCTACGCTCGATAGCTATTCTCGTAGAGTAGTTATTGAATCTGCCGTAACTCCTGTATTATTTGCGAGCGATGTGCCTTTTTCACTTAGCGGCTGGTTTAACGGTTGCCTTTAAATCTAGGCCCTAGTGTGTAACATCAAACTGCTATTATTCCATCTGAATACCTGGGAACTTTCAAGATGAGCTGACCCTGAGATCTTTGAAATATTAACCCTTAAAGCTTCCCATAATGTATATTTTATGCGATATGTGCCTGCTTGCTCTAACACAGAGGTGCTCCTGTCCGTGTGCGAGGGACCTTTAACATGCTACAGTTTGGATAACTTACTGCCTGAACACAAACAAGACAAGCAGGACATCTCCCACTGTCTTTCTGGTACTAATGGCACCAGTTTAGAGGCTAAGGAAACAGTTAATTGGGGAAATTCATATAGTAGGTGACACAGACCTCTCTCACCCTGAGATTTTGGCTCTTCATCCTGAGGCCCTGAGATTTGGGTCAAAACCCTGAGTCTCAGGGTGAAACCCTGAGAGTTCCCAGGTATGTCCATCTGACATCAGCCAACAAATGGGGCCATGGACTCCAGCTGTAACGCTACCCGTGAGTCCTCTGAGCTATTGCACCCTTCATTCTGCTTCTCTGAGCATCTTACTTCCGGGTTCGCTGCATCACCGGATGCTGACATCATCCCTCAGCGTGCATATACGGCCGCACTTCCAGCCGCTCGGAGCACTAACACAGTGTTCCTGTAAGGTACGCTCACCTGGTCCAGGTCCCCCTAGTACCTAGTTTTGTTCTCTGACCATTCCTTACCCAGCCCAGCAGTGTATGACCTTTTGGCTATTTCGTTGACTCCTCTTTTGCCTCATGATTTGGATACCTTACCTTACCCAGCCTAGCAGTGAATGACCTTTGGCTATTCCTTTGACTCCTCTTCTTGCATGACGTTTTGGATACCTTACCCAGCCTAGCAGTGTATCACCTTTGGCTATTCCTTTGACTCCTCTTCTTGCCTGACGTTTTAGATACCTCTCAGACTAGTTGGTATTGACCCTTGGCTTCAGTCTTGATCCTGTCTGCTCTTTGCTTCAACTCCTTGCAGAGTGGTCTCCAGAAGGTACAACTTTGTACCACTTACTGTCCTTTCTGCCTGTTTTCTCTGTATGATCCCTGGGGACTCTATGCTACCAGATAGCCTTCGCACTCCAGCCACGAACCCTAGTCGCCGCTCTCTAGCCTTCACTCCCCCATGCAGGAGAGTCTGTACTGTCTACGGTAATTCTATCCAGGTCAGGGTTCCGGCTCATCCGGGATCGGACATCTGGCATTGCGGCCAGCAACTTTAAAATGGCCCTAGCCGCAGCACGGTCTTGCCTAGACAGTCACCGAACTACTAGCGACGCTCCCTACCCAGCGCTCCTGAGCACTCCCTCTCTTGCAGGCCGATGCGTGCCCTAGAAGTTCTGATAAGTCCTGACACCCGTGCATTGTAACACATCAAGAGTCATGGGTCCCAGCATAGTGAGTCCAGTGCAATAAAACCTTGGTGCACTAAGAGTACTAGTGAGAAAAATTGTGGACAACAATGACATATAAAATGGACCACTTTTCAAAGTGGCACAAGCTCACTGCACATATAAGCAGCATTATAGACCACTACTAAAATTGCTGTTGGCCTTCATCCAGGTACCCTCAGATCAGACGGCCATCAGATCATAAGGACACGGATAAATGGGAGGCTAGCTGGCAGAAGAGCTCCGGTTGACATCTAGCCAAGGGTCCAATGCCTAATGGGTATCAAAATAATATATGGTATATAAATATAACCAGAAGCTCCCCCACTTGCAAATGAAAACCATATGGGTGTAAGAAGTTTGACCGCCACAGAAAAATGTTAAAAAATTGTGTCCAGGCTAAAAGCAAGCTACCAAGTCAGCATAGAGAGATAAAGTGATCGTACAATCTCGATATGAGCGACCAGTATATTACACATACGTAACAGTGATCCAAGGTCCTTGAGCAAATGAGTCCAAAAGCAAGCATAGTCTAGAACTGCAGTAAATATAGCTGCACCAAGGTCAAGATAAAAATCAGAAAAAGTTAAACAACTTAGAGTGTTCTGTAGGTGATCCCATAGCCTAATGGCAAAGGTTAATAACCACAGGTACATAATGATCCTGTATCTGTTAACTATTGTCATATTGGTCTCACGGTGTCCTGTACATGGTATAAAGGCCAGCAGCAAGTGCCAGACACTCAAAAAAAGAGCATAAGGTCTGGCATCCAAAATGGAAGTTGGGTGTTATAAAGAGCTAAAGGAGCACCACCATCCCAATATGTCAGATTGCATAACGGATATTGGGATACAAAAAGGAATGTATCAGACCGATCTCTGCCAAGCCAGCAATCTACCTCATCCTGAAGCTAGGCAATATCACATTGATTCCATGCCCAGATCATGAGGTGGCAATTGGCCATTGAGTATGATAGCTGAGGTGACTGGGGAATGGATTAACTAATCATCCTATGTAATTTAGGAGGTACATTAAAACAACAGGTAGCTCACCTCTTGCTTCCCGCAATTATAAAACCAAAGCCGCTATCCACACTGATTCTGATCCTTGACCTTTTTAATTAGATTGGATTAATTCAACATTTTACAGCTAGATTCAGTTATCTTTATCCATTACCTTACTATATTAATTATTCTTCCTTGTGATTCTGAGTATATATTTTGCACCACGGAATATTAGTATGGTAATAGGTACAACGTATCTTATTGCTGGACCACCAGTTTGCCTTATAGATGTTAAAATTTTAATTTCCGTTTGTTATAGTTGATTTTAACATGACCAAGCGGATCTGCTACTGTGATTTTACATAAACCAGAAGTAGGTGTCCAATGAGCTTTATTAATATATTATAATAAGTTATAATATTTATGCTTGAACCGTATATACCACTAGTTGGAAAGCCCTGTCATGATTTTATGGCTTCATGGCTCTTTGATTACATACCAGGCTAGATAATTTATTTCTAGTATTCTCACTTCTATTACCACCTTAAAAGTAATCTGGTTATTATATTTTCTATTCACTCGAAGCAGAAAATGTATATTACTTTGCTCTTTCTCAAGCAGGCTTTGTTGTCAGATAAAGCACTATCCCTAACCCAGCTGTCCCCCACTCTGATTAACCAATATCGCGAGTATAAACTATACAATGAGCATCTCTTACTTATATAGTTATTGCTTGGTCCTGTGTTCAAAGTTGTTCTCCTATAATTGGACCGCACAGTCAACAACCTTCGGTTTTTCTCCTACACGACATATTTGTTTTAGCCACTCTAATCAAATTCATAGGTGGCAGTTGGTTATCTATATATGTGCCTATAGCTTAATAACTTATAAGCTGTGATCATTACAGCATACACTGGTATGATTGAGTACTATGATTTAAAACTTAAGTAATGTGCTTCCAGTGATACAAAACACGGTGGTGGTTCCCTATGCTAATTCCCTTGTGGTCACCGTGGTTACCTTTCCACAATTCGAGACTGCACTATTGCCCACCACCGTGTCTAGACCCGAAAGAGCTGGTCAAATTATCTCTATGAGGTGGGCTCCACCCAACGTGTTTTGCCATTACTGGCTTTTTCAGGGGCCATGGTCGAAATGACCTTGAAAGATGGTCCTTAAATACCCTAACTTCTGTCTGGGTATTATGACGTAAATAGCTATACGTCACTTTGCTAAGTTACCTTGAATTCAACTGCCTAGTGAAAAAATATAGTTACATTTGAGACAGTGAATCAAATCACAGATAATGGAGGGCAGAAGGAGCAGCATGCCCCTGAAAGCCCATTAAGATGGCAGACAGCCCTTACTTCTTTCCTTGCTGCTAGGCTGTTGGGTGCCTTTCCCCCCACCCCCCTCTCACCTCCACAACTTTTTGGAGGGGGGAGGGAGGCCAATGGCCCAGGAGCAAGGTGGTTGGCCTAGGGGGGAAGGGGTGATGGGAGTGGAGGTGAAGTTTGTGTATATAAGAACATGTTAAAATAAGAACTAACAGTACCTTTTCGTTTATGGGGTCCGTGACCTGGAGGCTAAGATACCACTAGCTAAAACACGAGGGCCCAGGTTCATGGGGCTCAGTTTGTTATATTGTAATTGAGTACATTAATCATTGGTTTCTTGACTGAGTTATAATAAATTTTCCTTTTATCGCTTGTAAAAAATGATGCAAGCATTTATTGTACCATTCTCTGCTACTTGTTTTGTTTCCAGAAAGTTGCATAGGATCTGTAAGGTGCCTGTTTTGCAAGCCAGTTACTGTTTCTTTGATAAAGTATAGTAGGACAATATTTCAATTTACACATACAAATATTTGTCAGGATATTAGGCCACATAATGTTACACATGTAACCTTCTTGGCATCCATATTCATGTAGCGTGATTTTCTTTGATGGCATGATAGCATTGTGTTCTTCCCACATTTTATGTCTCATTGAGTGACATTGGTGGCTATATTATCAATAATCAGAAGTTACATTGCTTGTATGTCAAGGTATCTAGATGAAAACGTATTCCCCCCTTTATCATTTAGTACCTGCTGGGAGAATAAAACATAAAATCGATACAATTCTCTAAATATATACAAATACTGCTTCAATTATTACACCACTATCCTACCTGTAATTGTTGAATTTTATATAGAAACACAGCTGTTATAGAAGAGGAGGTGAAGTATAAGGAATTTTGTTTCTGAGCATAAAACATAAGAAAATTATTATAAAGAAATTGTCTGGGTGGAATATCACAGAATTAGGCCCAGGTGAAGGGTGTAGTCTGGATTATCACTTAAGGGGTTTAACATAGAAAGTACATAGTCTATTGTCTGTGTTAGACAGTAGACCTCCCTCTGATTTGGTCACAAGGTGTGGGCTTTGTCCTTGAGTCTGTAACAATGGGGGGCCTGGGGCAGCTGTGGATCGCAGTTCCCTTAAATGCTTTTCCAGAGCTTGAATATTTTGTGCTTCAAATGACTCCGGAAGTACCGAAGGCTGGAAACCATAGATAATCATTAACGGGGAACTCTGAATCGACGAGTTCATGGCACAATTCCAGGCAAACTCCGCCCACTGTATCAGGCTCGCCCAGTTGTCGTGATGGTCCGAGCCATAACAACGGAGGAACTGTTCCAAGGCCTGGTACGATCTCTCAGCTACACCATTAGATTTAGGGTGGTAGGTGGAGGAGAAAGAGAGCTCAATACCCAACTGTGTACAGAAAGCTCTCCAAATTCGTGACGCAAACTGGCTTGCTCGATCCGACACAATCACCTTTGGTACCACATGGAGACGAAAGACCTCCTTAGCGAAAATAACAGCCAACTGCTGAGCAGTCGGCAGTTCTTTGGGTAGTACAAAATGAGCCAACTTGGAAAATCGATCCACAATCATAAGAATGACTGTGAATCCATCTGATACCGGTAGTTCCACCATAAAATCTATAGAAATGTGAGACCATGGATGCTCCCCATTCGGAACCGGGTGAATAAGAACTACTGGGAGGTGCTGTGGAGTCTTAGTTTTAGTGCAAGTATGACAAGCTGCTACAAAAGCAGAGACATCGGGTCTGATACTGTGCCACAAAAAAAAGTTGAGATAAGGACCAGAAGAGTTGATCTCTTCCAATGTGTCCTGCTGCTTTGGAAGAGTGATAGGTCTCAAGTAGTTTAGCCCTTAAGGATTCAGGCACAAAGTATCTCCCATGAGGCTTGTCGGCCAGAGCTGTCCCCTTAGAAGCCATTTTTTCTGTCCTCAAAGGAGACGTAATGCTGGTGCGAATGGTTTCCAAAATACGATAAGGGGGAATGACAGGCGTGGGGTCACAATCCTCCTTAGATAGAGCACTGAAATGGCAAGACAGGGCATCAGCCTTAATGTTTTTGGTACCAGGCAAATATGACACAACATAATTGAAGCGACATAGGAACAGAGCCCATCTAGCCTGCCGTGGGGACAGACATTTGGCCTCAGAAAGGTAAGTTAAGTTCTTATGATCCATAAGGATAAGAATAGGCACACAAGTACCCTCTAGTAAGTGCCGCCACTCGGTTGATGGCCAATAATTTGCGGTCCCCAATCAGGAGGGTGCCTACTCCCGACTCAGACGCGTCAACTTCCAATGTAAAAGGTAGCTTGGGATTTGGATGTCTCAAAAGAAAAGCAGTGGCAAAAGCTGATTTAAGGATTTCAAAGGCCCAAAGAGCATTCGGAGACCACTCGGAAGTATTAGCACCCTTGCATATATTTATACATTTCTGATAATAGTTAGCGAAGCCTATGAATCACTGAATCGCCTTGAGTCCCACAGGAAGGGGCCATTGGAGTACCGCACTAAGCTTCAAGGGGTTCATAGCCAACCTGGAGGATGAGATCACGTAACCCAGGAAAGTTACCCGGGACTGGTGAAACTCGCATTTTTCCAATTTGCAAAAAGGTTATTTGCCCGTAAGAGGTGTAACCCCTTAGCAACATCCTCTCGGTGTTGCTCCAGATTCGGGGAGTGGATAAGAATGTCATCCAGATAGACAACCACACAACTCTACAGAAGGTCTTGTAATACACTGTTAATGAACTCCTGGAAGACAGCGGGTGCGTTGCAAAGTCCAAAGGGCATTACCAAATACTCGTAATGCCCGCTCCTGGTGTTAAATGCTGTCTTCCATTCATTGCCCTCTCTTATTCGCACCAGGTTATAAGCTGTCAGAAGATCCAGCTTAGTGAAGACAGATGAACCCCTCAGCTGGTCAAATAACTCTGTGTCATTGGAATTGGATAGGCGTTCTTGATCATGAGTTTATTAAGACCTTGGAAATCAATGCATGGCCTCAGTTCTCCATCCTTCTTTTTAACGAAGAAGAATCCTGCCCCAGCCAGGGAGGTGGATTTTCAAATGATACCTCTGGAGAGATTGTCTGCCACATACTCCTCCATGACCCTATTTTCTGCCATCGACAGAGGGTATACACGACTCTTAGGAGGAAAAGCCCCTGGCACCAAGTCAATTGTACAATCGTACGGCCTGTGAGGAGGTAAGGTAGTGGCCTGCACCTTGTTAAAGACATCACTGAAGGCACGATACTCCTCAGGTAAGGCGAAGGAGGAGGCAGCCATGCCCAACACTCTGGTTGGACAGAGGAGACACTACTCTGCGCATTGAGGAGACCAAGACAAAATGTCGCAATTTCACCAATCAACCCTTGGGTTATGCTTTTGGAGCCAAGGAAACCCCAGAATGACTGTATAATGTGGGGAGTGGATGACCTGAAATTGGAGTGCCTCACGATGAAGCACCCCTACCAACAGTGACACAGAAATTGTCTCATGTGTGACCTGAGGTGGTTGTAGCGGCCTACCATCGATTGCCTCAATAGTCAGCGGGGAGGTGCGGGGCTGTAGCAGAATAGAGTGTTTAGCTGCAAAGTCGGCATCAATGAAATACCCCACCACCCCTGGGTCGATCAATGCCGGGGTTACCACCGAGGAATTGGTCCAAGATAGGATGATCTCAAGGGTAGGTTTTCCTGAAAATTCTCTGGGGACTGTGAGACACCACCTAGAGTTTGTCCCTGATGTAACCCTAGGTGCTTCCGTTTCCCGGGCGGATGGGACAAGCGTGCAGCAAGTGTCCGGGTTTACCGCAGTATAGGCAAAGTCCCTCCTGCCAACGGAATATTCTCTCTTCCACCGAGAGACGAGTAAAGCCCAACTGCATCGCCCCCCCCCCAGCCATGTCCGAATAGGAGGCATGGGAGGTGAGGGAGGAATGGGTGGGTATCACGGTGCCTGTGATCCTTGAGCGAATTCTTACTTCCTGGTTTACACTGGCTGCATTCTTATTGGTTCTGGGTTGTTGCTCCTCCCAGGGCTTGCCTTTAAATACACCCTCCTGTCACTATACCGGTGCCCTTTCGTGGTGTACCTGTATCTAGCTTTTTGAAGCTCTTGTTCCTGTTTCCGTGTATGACCTGGCTCACCTGACTACGTTTTGTTCCTGACGCTACTGATCCCGATTCCGTTGCTGACCTAGTACTGGCTGACCAACCCCTTGTGTACCAAACCGGCTTGGCTGAGTATTCGATTCCGTTACCGACTAAGGACTGGCTGACTAACTCCTTGTGTACCGAACTGGCTTGGCTGAGTATCTGATTCCGTTACCAACTAGGACTGGCTGACTACTCTGTGTATTCCGACCTGGCTGGGCTAGTTCTGGCCATCCATGTAGACTGGCTGTATCCTCCGTGTGTGCCGACCTGGCTGAGTTGCTGTTTTTGTCGCTACCGGGAAGGGCAGTTAGTCTCCTTGTTCCAATTGGACGATACCGATTACTGACCGGCTACGTTACCGGTCAGGCCTATTGCTCCTATAGCCATCTGGTGCTTGCGTGGGCCAATCACTCACCAGTGTCTGTGTTGCCCCCGGTGACTCTGTGCAGTAGGGTCCAGTCTAAGCCAGACTTCTGCCCGAGTTGCCCATACTTACCCTAGTGGTCAAGGGTCCATATACTGCCAGAGTCTGGTTTCTGTTGCCTCCGTTAACCCTAGCGTGCTAGGGCCAAATCGCTGCCAGATCCCATCTGTGTTGCCTCCATTAACCCTAGCATTCAAGAGTCAAGCCACTGCCAAAGTTGCCTCCTTGTTGCCTCAGTATCCCCTAGCGTGCTAGGGTCCAGCCGCTGCCTAAGTCCTGTTGGTGTTGCCTCATTAACCCTAGCGTTCTAGGGTTTTACCACTGCCTAAGTCCTGTCGGTGTTGCCTCATTAACTCTAGCATTCTAGGGTTTTACCGCTGCCTAAGTCCTGCCGGTGTTGCCTCATTAACCCTAGCGTTCTAGGGTTTTACTGCTGCCTAAGTCCTGCTGGTGTTGCCTCATTAACCCTAGTGTTCTAGGGTCCTCTCGCTGCAGAGTCCTGTCCGTGTTGCCTCCGTTTACCCTATCTAGGGTCAGTTCTCTGCCAGAGTCTTTGCTGCCTCCACTACCCTAGTTCACTAGGGGTTTGCCCTGCAGCTACCCTTCGCTTATGTCACCTACTGCGGAGTGGCGCTGTTGAGGAGTTCCTCGTTCCTGAAGCTATCTATTGTATCCTGCCTGCTAGTCCTAGCCATTTACAGTTTTCTCATATTATTACTCTGTGTGTATTCTCACCCTGACCTGTGTCAGATTTGGAAGGTACTTGGTACGGACCTCATCTGGACCTGATTGGGGTATTTGCTTATTATTTTTCAATAAAGCTTTTTAACCTTACCTGACTGAGTGTTCTTTACAAAAACCGTGACAGTAGGTGACTGAATGTTGGAGCTAAGTGTGCCGGAGGCCTCCACAGGCGCTCCATAAAGGATGGTCTCTCCCTGATACGAGTATCAATCAGGACGGTAAAAGATACCAAATCGTCCAGGTCAACAGGAAGCTCCCTGGCAGTGATCTCATCCTTAATGTCGTCACATAGCCCCTGTGAGAAGGAGGCTACCAGCCTACCTCCGCTGCCAATGTGTGGAACTCGATGGCATACTCGGCTACCATACGGTTACCTTCAAGGATGGTTATGAGATGTTTGGCAGCAGAGGCAGAGCAAGGTGGAACATCGAACACCCGTTTAAACGAGGCCACAAACTCCACAAAATTATTAATGATGGGTTTATCATTTTCCCATAAAGGATTGGCCCATGCCAAAGCTTTGTCCGAAAGGAGTGAAATCATGAACCCTACTTTACTTTGCTTTGTAGGGAACACATGAGAAACCATCTCAAGGTATATGCCCACTTGGTTGAGGAAACCACGGCAAAGTACCGGGTTCCCCTCATACCATTGAGGGAGTGGAATAGATGCGGACAATTCCCTGGCAACAATGAGCTCCGGAGCAGTCTTAACAACCGGTGCAGGAACAGGGTCAGCAGAGGCCACCGGTTGTCTACTAGGATGATCCAAATGAGACATACGGTTAAGTGGAGTCTGCATGGCAAAGGACAGTTGATCAATATGTTTATCTTGCTGTCCATCCTAGCCAAAATGCTCTGGCCAGGTGGGTTTCTGGTACCTTCAGTACTCATCGTGCCCCTTTCGTACTGTCACGGATACCAAAGAAGGAGTCAGTTCAGTAATTGAAAACCACCTTTATTGAAATAAGTAGATACTCAATACATAATCACAACTGACACTCGGAAGAGAGTAGAGAGCCAGACAGGAAGCAAGCGGTTCCTTCCAGAAATAGGAGACTGCTCCTGCGTAGTCTTAATAGTAGGAAACTGTGCTGGGACCCAGGAAGGTTTCCAACGGGAACATATCACAACAAGGAAGTATCAGACTGACTCAGGCCTACAGTCAGTATCAGGCGGTAGTTCAGACAAGCCAGGGTCACAACCAGAGCGGATAGTCAGCCAGAGCCGATGGTCAATACCAAGAGGATAGTCAGACAAGCCAAGGGTCAGTACCAGAGTGGGTAGTCAGCCAGAGCTGAAGGTCCAATACCAAGCGTGTAGTCAGACAAGCCACAACACTGGACACCGGGATAGATGGATCAACAAGTCAAGAATCATACACGGACACCAAACTCAACAAGACTGCACTGGAACACCACAAAATGGCAACTGGTATTGCGTCCAGGCAGTTTAAGTAGCCTCCCACAGTTTCAGGAGGTGGAGCACCAAAATTAGCCTGTCACTTTAAGAATCAGAACTCAACATCACTAGAGGATTCCCAGTGACGCGCGCCTGCACTATGCCGACTGGATGCAGAATGCAGGACCTAGATGCAGCAGGAGCTGCGAGGGGCTAAATACAGAGGGAGTCGACCGCCCAAATGAACACTAGGGTACCCGGTTCTCCTCTGAAAGACATAGACGCAGCAGGAGCTGCAAGGGCCTGAAGGCTGAGGGAACCGGCCACCCAGACGAGCACTGGGGCACCTGGTTCTCCTCTGAAATGTTAGTTCAAGCGCTGACAGTCTCAAGGTTCCATATCTGTCAGCCTCTTCATGGTAGACATGGTAGTCGCCTCTGTAATTATCTGGCTTCTTGTTGAAAGCATTAATAGCATCCTGTACTTAACATTTATGCGCATGAATCCTGGATGCTCCCTAGAGCGTGATGTGGTCAATCATGTTGTCTCAAACCATAATATAAAGTAAAGTCATAACATACAAATATGTTCCTCCAACTGGCAAGTAAATAAAAAGCAGTAACTTAAATCAGAGTCCATGGCTCTACGTGTGCTGTATCAAGACAGACGGAGATCTATTACAGGACTCCAATTCCTAAAATGGTTCATGCTGTTGATTCACCTAACGGCGTGTCAGAGACTTTGTCCTGGTGGAGCGTAGAGGGTTAATTTTAAAAATAAAATTAACTGAAATTCTGTTTTAAGATGTGTGTAAATGATCTCATGTTAAAACAATGGACCTCTTTGCTTCAAATGGGGAGTAAATATTTGAGCAACTGCAATGGCAGATTGATGTTAAGTTGGAGACGACAAGTCTAAAACAGAGACAGACTCCACTAAGGAAAAGCCTAGTAAAATGACAAGTTTATGGGGTCTTTGATAAACTTATGATCTCTCCCTGTTTAGATGAATACCAGGCCAGATGCCATGTGTAAAATTCTAATGTAGCGTAATGGCATCATCTGTAGCATTTATATCGTTATTACTCATGTTTTGAATTTTTCTTATATTATTAGCATAATATATAAGTATCCAATCAGGTCATACTGGTGATGTCACGGTATAATGAGATGGATCTCTGTCCAATCATTGGGAACAGGCGGAGAGTATGATAGAGAAAAAATTGCCTTATAATGTTAGGACTTAAGGTAATCAACTCTCTTGGCTTCCTGGTTCCATTCCTGTTAACATCCGGATTCCTGGCTATTCAAGTCCTGCTCTGGGTACCTAACTAAGAGATACAAAGAAACACACTTGGACTGGTAACTATATATTTTCTTCATGTAAATTCTCCCAAAAGTCCAGAAAAATATTTTCTTCTACATTTGAAGAAACTTAATTTGTCTTATAATTGTCTTAAGTGGACTGCCCAACCATTTGGGATCAACTATAATAAGCCATATTAGCTCTAGAGTTCTGGAAGTAAGCAGGCTTTATCTATTCATTATTGGTAAATAATTATATTTTTGCCAGATAAGTGTAATATAGTTATATAGCGTGGTCTATATATTAGTTAATATAATTCTTGGTATTTCTAGAATAATATTCTGTAGTTCTGGAAAAATTATAATAGCTAATATTTGATCTAGGGAATTCTTTGAATTCAATTATTAACCCTTTAACCGCTATTTGTCTAAGTGGTGTTTCTTTGGAATTCTCTGTGTATGTGCTAGGCCTAACTTTTGTAAATTGAAAGTTTTAACTTTCACTAGACAAAAGAAACAGCCTTCTGGGTATGGCACCCTATTTTAAATCAGTGGATTAATCCTTGAAGTGCCTATTGTTTTTACAATATATTGCTATAGTCATATTTATGATATATGTTGCATGAAGTGGGTATACTTTCTTGACGTATATTATTGGATTGATTCTAAGTATATTCTTGGTATCACCTCTGATTGACTATATTAATTGCAATTTATATGTTTTATTCAGAAGGTATGCAATATTTGAAATCAGTACATAATTAAATTATAGTGATTTAAATCTGGGATTCTATTCCATTTAGCCTCTAAATTTGATTATTATAGATATGGTACAAGGATAATTGTCAGAGGAATTGGCTTCATTTTTAAGGTCAATTCAAATGACAATATACCTTAAACCATAATTAGCATAGTCTATACAGTTTCCAGGGCAGGAGGTATTCATATACACTGCTGCCAACTGTATTTTATTAATTGTAAGGAACAATTAACCTTTTCTATGCTGCTGAGTGCAATTATTGTTATCTAATACCTCTGAATATACCTATGTGTGGTTTACCCTATAAGTGCTGGTAATCCTCAGGGTGATAATTGTGGTTTGGTTTACTATATATCTATTGTAATTGCTGATCACTCATTTATTTCTTTGTTGCTGACATTTATATATATATATATATATATATATATATATATATATATATATATATATATATATATATATATATATATATTATATATATATATATATATATATATATATATATATATATATTTAGATATATATTTTTTATATATTATATTTATATATATATTGTATTGTAATTATATATATTTTTGCACAAATATGCGGGATTGATTATTTCTATCAATTCTTTACTGTGAAGTAGCGTGTCAATACCTAATATAGTGTAAAGTTCTCAAAAATATTTAATATTGTCATTTATCTGTTTAAGTGAAGACATCCAACCTGATTGGCTCTCTTGTTTTAACCCTTTGGATACCTTCATAATAAACAGTTTGACAGGTGGGGTTGGTGGTAGCCTATTATGGTTTGACGGCTGATGTTTGAGGTAGATGGTAAAGCACTGTATCCACAACAGATCATCTTATATATTGAATAGTGTATAAATCATAATAACGATGCGTATAGCAAAACAAGGCAGCTCTCACTGTTAGAACTTAAAAGGCAAATAATGAAGGCAATGAATCAAAAACAAAGAACACACAGTATATATACTAGAAATGTGTCATGATCACATGTAACATGTAAGCAAGAAAGCATTTCAATGCTAGAGTAGCTATTCGGACAGATTGAAAAATTAAATAAAGATAATTAATCTTGCTAATGAAAAATGATACCATATCTCCCTCGGATGAACCGTGATGTCGCTAGTGATCGCGCCATAACATGGGACGATGGGACAGGACATATTGTGAGTCATATCATCTTTTCTAAGATCTATTATAGATATGGCTTATACCATGGCGAAGTGGCATAATAACATGTGTTGAGGTAAATATTGAGGCGGGAGAGGTGACGTAATTATAAAGAAAAGAGTCAACTCGCAGTAGACCCCAGCCCCCAGGAGTAGGGTCAGATATACCCAACCCCTAGTTTATGTTCCCCACTTACAGTGTTGCAATCGTCATCATTTCGTGCCCTAAACTCTCCTCATACATAACCTCGACTGGGCATTAAAAATAAGAGCTGTAATAGTGATTGTAGAGCAAACAAGGATTACATGGAGTTACAAGATGTCGCTATGACTGAATCAGGATCAGTCATTTAAAATCCCCTCCTGCATTATGAACCTGGAGTGGTCAGAAACAAATCTCTACTGCCAGTATATAAATGAATATGTCCTATGGACCAAGGTATATAGGAGCCAATTGACAGCTCAGAGAGTAAACTGTGAATTGAAGTAATCATAACATAAAAGGAATCTGGGGGTGCAGTTGGAGGGTACCGCAGGACTTATAGACCAGCCGTATCCTCCCCATGGAAACCCAGGGCTTCATACACAGGTTGACTTACAAAAAGCAATGTAATGACAATTTCTCATTTAAACCCCTGGGAGCCACTATGTAAAAAGTGGATCCATTGTGCTTCTTTCTGTAGCAGTTTTTACCCCTATCACCTCTCCTGGGAAGTGGGGGTAGCCAACTAGGGATGTGGTATCTGCACCAACAGGACCCTATATACCTGATTTGTAACAGAGATTCTATCAGGGAAGGTGCCTACAGGTGAGGATACATACTTTTGACAGAAGATATGATCAGTGGTAAAGAGAGGAGCCACTGATCGACCAGAGCCTGTCTTTGTGGCACACTTCAGGGTCAATTTTGATATAAAATTTGTAGATTGTATTTCAGTAGTTAAAAATAAATACTATATTAAAGAACTCCATGGGGAAAAAAAGAAAAAAATATATAAGGTAAAATGAACACTTGGAATACCTGTTCTGCGGGGAGGGAAAGTGGCGTAGTTTTTTCTATGTTCTTAGTCCAAATTTGATACTACTTGAGGGTGAAGTGAAGTAAAGTAAGAGGTAATAAAATAATCATCGTGCACTTCATGGTGCATTTAGTGTCAGAGTTACACACTTAAATTAGGCCAGCATGAGAAGAAAAATGTATCTGCAGAGTTGCAGCTTGCTGAGACCCAATAAGTAACAAGGATCTCAGTATTTATGCTGCTAACTCTGTGAATCGGTTCTGTGCCTCAAAAGGTTAATACACAGTGTTAGACTATATTCCCGAGCTACGCAGTGTCACCTTATCACATAGAGAGACTCATTCATGGGAGATGTGGCGCTACTGTATACTTCTCAGTTTTTCTTGCCTCTAGGTCCAGTTGGCTATAATGCCATAATCAACCGTGGTAGAATTACCTGATTACCGAAACAGCCAGGGAACTAATTCTATGTTTTGTTTCCTGGAGTAGCTAGGTAAGGCCACTGAACTCATAACTCTGTGTGATTCACTAGGCTCTAGGTAACACAGAATCTCTTGAATTAAACAAGCAACTTGTTAACACAGTCCTTTTTGCAACTTTGTTACAATTTATAGAGCGATATAGCAGAGGTGATTAATTGAACACACACACACACAATGTCTCTAAATCAGTCATGACAAAATCAGACTATTTATCCTAAGCCAGCATATATAAACTCAAATTACTGAGGAGGTATATACCTGTGAGCACCAAGAAGTGCAGAATATATCAGATATAAACTCAGAAACTGAGAATTATACAGTAGCGCCATATCTCCCATGAATGAGTCTCTATGTGATAAGGTGATGCTACGTACCTCGATAATATAATCTAATACTATGTCTTAACCTTCTGAGGCACGGAACTGATTCAAAGAGTTAGCACCATAAATACTGAGATCCTTATTACTTATTGGGTCTCAGCAAGTTGCAACTCTGCAGATACATTTTTCTTCTCGTTCTGGCCTAATTTAAAAGGAATAGTAATGTCAGAAAAAAGTATTAACTATATAGTAGAAACAATTAAAAGAGAGTACTTGCACTTATTCCTATCTCTCAAACCATTATGGTTTGAGAGATATAGGAAAATAAAGTTCTCCGCTCCCTCCCCTTTTGCTTGACGAGCTGTAAAGCTATCAGAAGCAGATTCTGGTCGCTTGACCAGATGCGGCTCTTCAGCAGCGCAGATATAATGATATCTAAAGATAAATTCTTAATTTGGAACTGTCTACAAAGTGTGCCTGGTTTGCAAGCACACTTTGTAGACCGTTCCAATTAAGTATTTATTTCTAAATAGTGTGATTTCAGCTTTGCTGAAGAGCCTCTGTCTGGTCAAATTACTAGAATCTGCAGCTGTCAGCTAGGTGGCAGACTTGAGTGAAACATCCAAGAAAAGGTAATTTTAGCAAGTTATATCTCTCAAACTATAAAGGTTTGAGACATAAGACTTACATTGATGTTAGGACAAAAAAAGAAAAATGTATATTGATACAGAGGTGGCATAATTCAATTCTATACTCCAACCTACTGATCAACTACAAAGAGATCAGTTCTGTGTCAAAAAAGCTCTCCAAATTCAGTGTAATAAAATATAACTTTTACTCAAGTCACTTAAAATATGTATTTGTATTGTTTTCCTCTAAAGTAAATGAAGTGGTACAGAGGATTAATTAAAACTTGAAGGTGGTCTCATAACCACCTTCAGGTTAAAAGAAAGGAGTGGGCCGATACCAGGATTGACAATTTGATGTTGCGGTTATCGCTCAAAAGTAATATGGAATAATAAATTAGTAATCGCCTGTTCTTCTCTAATATACCAACACTCTATTATTGGATTTATATATAGACCCAAAATTAGTAATGAACAATGTGTGATCCCACACTAGAATATATTCATATGGTTACGAACATCATTGTACAAATCCAGTTAACACAAAGACACATTTTTAATATATCCTCCCTGTTTAATTTGGGGTTAATGTCAGTCCCAAGGCTGTTATTATCAAACAACTCGCATCTATCAATTGGCTTAATTAATACACAACCTCCCGGATTGGGTTGTTGATGGGATATCAGTCACACTTTCACAGCCGTTCATCAATTTACTGTTTACAAATGGAATAGTCGATGGTCTTAATGGGTTCAAAAAGTATCTCCGTATCTTGCTTCAATAATCCTTTTATTTATTGCAGCCATCCATACATGATTACCCGCTTTTGGGTTGGATATAATATCATGTATAACAAAGAAAAAGATTGTGGTTATATTCAAAAGTGCTCAGTTTACAATTATCACGTCAAGCGTCTCTTTCTTCAATTAAAATTGTTACATAAGTATCGCTTACAGATGTGAGGAAAACTATAAAATAGTAATCCCTCAAGCCACTGAGTATATAAATGTCACTTTCTCATAGTTTAGCAACAACGGATCAGTAGAGTATCCATAGTCCTCGGCATAGATGGAGTTAAAGTTCTCATTTACACTTCTCAAACAGCCTCACGTAAAGTGTAAATGAGGATTTCCTAATAGAAATCAAGGGTGGAGGGCGGCTGGTCCGCCTGGAGCACAATGAGGTGGCTGCCCTCTCCCGTGTCACAATGGGATGCGTATTCCCCCCCTGCTGGGTTGGGGCTGTCAGCTCCTAGACAATGGGGGCTGGCCGCTCTAGCCCAGGGGGGGTTTAATTAGATCTGGGAGAGGTGGGGTGTTACCACCTCACCTTCCCCAGGTAATGGTGTGAGAGGGGGCGGGGGGATATGTGCTTAAAAAGGTGTCCAATGTTACTGTAGCCATTAACTAATTTTGATTTTTGGAAGCTGTTTTTCTTTTTTCATTTCTCATACCTTCCACACATGCACTCTCAAATCTCCAAAACCAAAGGGATTTATCTGAACCAAGGAATTTGTATCCAGAAAGCCAAGGAAGAAAGTCAGCATTCCATAGGATTGGTAAACTGTATAATTTTTGATGGTAATACTTTGCCATAGCTGGAGTGAGCTGACTTGCAAAACAATAGAAAAAATGAGCTTAATAATTAGTGTAGTGATATTATTTAATCCAAAATGTTTATGAGGTCCATGACCTGGAGGCGAATATATCACTCACTAAACAACGGTTAGTTGTGATATTGTAATTGAGTACATTAATCATTGGTTTCTTTAATGAATTATAATACATTGTCATTTCTTGTAAACAGGGGTGTAGGCATTTATTGTACCAGAGGGTCATATGTGTCTCATAATGCAATAGTTAAGTATTTCTTGCAAAAGCTATAGAAGGCCATATATCTTGTATTTTCCATCCATTCTCTACCACTTGTTTTGTTTTCAGAGAGAGAGTTGCATGGAATTTCAGGTCCCTGTTTTTCAAGCCAATTACTGCTTATTTGATAAAGTATAGTGGAGTGATATTTCAATTTACACATTGGAATATTTTCCAGGACAGTGGGCCATATAATATAACTTTCTTGGCATCCATATTCACGTACTGTGCTTTTCTTGGGTGATATGGGAGCCTTTTGTTCTTCCCACATTTAATATCTCATTGAGCGAAGTTGGTGGCTACTGTTTCTTGATACATTTACAGAACTGTATATTATTAATATTCAGAAGTTACATTGCATGTAAGTCAAGGTATCTAGATAAACATATTCCCCCCTTTTATAAGTTAATACCTGTTGGGAGAAAATAACATAAAATCAATACAGTTCTCTAGATACATACAAATACTACTGCAATGCTTCAACACTATCCTACCTGGAATCAGTGAAAGTTATATAGCAACACCGTTATAATGGAATAGGAGGTGAACTATAAGGAATATTTTTCTGAGCATAACATATAGAAAATGTATATGTGTTTATGTGTATGTATATGTATATATATATATGTGTATATATATATATATATATATATATATATATATGTTTATATGTATATGTGTGTGTATGTGTGTAATATATAGTCTGGGTAGAATATAGTGTGGGTGAAGGGTGTAGTCCAGATTATCTCTTAAAGGGATAGTAATACTTCATTTTAACTTTATTTTATTTTGTAGGCATTAAAAAAACATGAAGAATGATATAAGTCTTATCTCTGAAACCTTTATGGTTTAAGAGATATTCACAAACAAAGTATCCCCCCCGTTCAACCAGATCAGAAGGGAGATGCCCAGGTAGACTGCAGAGAGGGACAATCTTCAATTAAGATAATGGAAAAAGCTGAAAAACTTGTCAAGGGGGAAAGGGCTTTCATTGTTTTCATACAAAGAAAATTGTCCCCTTCTGTTATCTGTACTGTCATACAACCAGACTCACATCTGAGAAGAGATGGCTTACACTAGGTAAAAGGGGCGGGGAGGGGAACTTTGCTTGTGAATATCTCATAAACCATAAAGGTTTAAGAGATAAGACTTATATCATTCTTCATGTTTTTTTAATGCCTACAAAATAAAATAAAGTTAAAACGAAGTGTTACTATCCCTTTAAGGAGTTGGCATAGCAAGTACATGGTCCATTGTCTGTGTTTACAATGCATGGTGTGGGTTACAGTAGACCCCCCTCTGAGTAGCAAAAGTGTGGCCTTTGTCCTTCACTCGGTAACAATGGGGGGGGGGCAGTTGTCTCATGAGTTGCCTGCCATTTGTTGTTTTTAATGCATTGAGGTCTTTTCTTTTCACTAATCTTATTAATTCAGGCCTTTTTGTTATTGTCAGGGGGTTTGAGGTCTTTGCCTGTTATCAATGTTTTGTGCAACCTCACAGTCTGATAAACCAAATATAGGTAATTATTGATCATGCAAATACAAGTATTAATGGTTTATTTTATCAGGATAAATATAAAGATGGGGCATGTGGTTCCCATTATATTAAAACATTAGTTAGTTAAGCCTTACAATGGCCAAGGACCTATCACAAAAGTTCTTCAATTCATTGTTCTGTTTTCAGGTCTCTGCATTTTCCACTGGGGCTATTCCATGTATCTATCACTCATTTTATTTTAATTTCCTCTGCTGCATTCTGCATAGCAGCTTCCCATGTTATTGAACTACATGGTGGAAAGAGCTAATGGGCCCCCTTTGATTCAGCTCCAATGCACGGCCTGGAAGTCTCCCCTATAGGTGTAATACCTAGGGAGGATTCAGGAAAGGTTGCGCTGATTCTACATTTATCATGAGGGTAGCTCAGTAAATAACAACCTGGATAAAGCACCTTCCTTTGAATCATGTCAGTTTTCTATTAAAAAAAAAAACCTAATTGGTAGGGTTTTTTTGTCGCAGGTTGCGGATGGCAACGGCGGGTGTGTAGAAGCCGCAGTTCAAGATAAGGTTGACCAGGCAGCTACAGGAGGATCTTAGGGTGTGGGACCAGTTCATTAACGATTTTAATGGTGCTAGGCTGTGGGTGTCTAGGGGGCGGTCTATTCAGGAAGTGGAGCTGTTCATTGATGTAGCAGGTGATGTAGGGACATACTTGAGAGGCAAGTGGTGCCAAATGTCCCTCTTTAGGACGGACAGTCCCTCTTTTAGACCCAAATCCCTCTGTCCCTCTTTCCCACCCTGCTGTCCCTCTTTTTAGGGGGTCAGACTGTGTGGTGGGTATATAAGTGTATCATACTTGTCTACAGCAATAAAACTCAAATTAGTGTTTGTATAATTGTCAGTATATGTGTGTATAAATAAGTCTGCGTAAATAAAATACTTTGGTCTTGATCTAAATCAGTTATTAGGTTACACAAATAGGTGTCAGTGGGTCATGAAATAGTCTAAAAAATTATTGGTATTGCCACGCCCACCAGTCACACCCCCCTAAAACACAAGTGTCTCTCTTTTGGCAATTGGAAATGTTGGGAGGTATGTCTGGGAGCCCAAGGGCCTCACCAGGATATTTTTTCCATCTTGGTGGCACTGGAATTGTGGCATGAGGAGTTGGCAAATAAGGCAGTGGTGTTCTGGATGGACAACATGAGCGTGGTTTATGACATTAATGTGCTAACTTCCTCATCTCCACAGGACTTGGGGATACTTAGGCAGGTGGTATTGTTATGCATGGGCCATAATATTTTGTTTAAAGCTAAGCATGTCCCAGGTGTGGACAACAAAATTGCAGTATTGTTATGCATGCGCCATAATATCTGGTCCAAAGCTAATCATCTCCCAGGGGTAGACAACAAATTGCAGATGCTCTTTATAGGGAAAGGTGGGAAGAGTTTTATAAGTTGGCACCTCATGCACATCCTAATGGTATTGAATGTCCATCTAAACTCTGGTGCAGCGATCATTGGCTCCTAAGACATGTACAGAATATGCCAGTGCATGGCGATCCTGGGGTGAGTTCATTCAGAGACCGGAGATTAGCCAGCTAGCTCCCAGGGTCCAAATATTGCAATTTTTGGTAGCTTTGAAAGTGCAGGGCTTGTCTAAGAGTTCAGTGACTGCAAAATTGGTGAGCTTATCATTTTATTTTAAGATGTTGGGGAGGGAGGATCTGGCCACCAGGTCTGCAGTCAGGCGAATTCTCAAGGGTTGGGATAAGTGGGATCACATACATAAGGGCAGGAGGAGACCATTGGATAGGGCTAGATTGGGGTCCTGATAAACATATTGCCACAAGTATGCACTGACCAATTTTGGGGGGGCCAGGGTTCGATTCCCGGTCAATGCACTTTGCACTATTGAAGGCCACAGGGGGGCAGGTTGTCCTTTGCAAGCGGTATTGAGCTACAGGTCAGTTAGGACCCATGTAGGGGTGCCTTTTTAAGACATGCAGATGGTTCTGCGTTTTCAATTTAAAGCTGTGTTTATCAGAACACGGACGAAGTTGGGTTTGGACCCCAAAGCGTATGGCACCCACTCTTTTAGGATTGGGGCAACAACAGAGGCTGCCATAAGGGGTCAGTCAGTGGAGAGATGGCGCTCTGGGGCCTGCAAATGTTACGTTAGGCCATAAATAAATGTAAAAAAAAAAAAATATATATATATATATATGTTATCGTGTACTAATCAGGATGCATGATGTGTTTCAGGTTCAGTCAAGGTTCTGGTCAGGGGAGGGCTGGCCTGGGGGGCAGGGGGGCAATTGCCCCCTGGGCTGGCCATGTGTCTGTGCTGGTGGGCCAGTGCCTCACTCAATCTCCCACCTGCTGCTGTAAATGGAGCTACACTAGTGATACCACAGAACTTATGAAATGAATCTATATGCAAGTGATACCACAGAGTTGCAATCCAAACATAGCTGCACTAGTAGCATAATCCATTTCCCTTGCAAACTCTATGGCATCACTAGTCTATCTTTACTTAACCCTTTGAGTGCCAGAGGGGTACACAACACATTGAAATCGTAAGAACTGTAGTATCATTAATGTAGCCCCATTTCAACAGTAAGCTCTGTGGTATCACTTGCTTTAATTCACAGCATTAAGGACAATTTTAAAATTAAGGAAACAGGGGTGGTTGGGGCAGTGGGCTTGGACGATAGTAGATATGGGCCACTTAATTGTATTTGCCCCCTGGGCCGTATGTTGCCAGCCCTCCCCTGGTTCTGGTGCAGGTGTGGCTTATTGGACTTCAATGGACTGAGATGGCCGGTAGGCTGGAGCAGGCAAGGACCAGGTGGGGAGAACAAGACATCATTGTGCTGCATGCAGGTGGGAACGATCTTACCTCCTGCAATTCGATGCAGCTGATTCTGGACATTCAGCAAGCATGCAGCGTGGTGTGGTCTCTCTCCCCAGATGGTAATTGCGTGCTCTGAAATTGTTCAGAGGGTTGAATGGAGAGGAGCAGCTTCTAACAGGTCCATTGAGAAGTCCAGAGAAAAGGTTAATCGCTCAGTCAGGAAGTTTATGCTCTCTTGCGGGGGCCACGTTATTAGCCATAAGGAATTGGTGGCTTCTGACACCAGTCTTTATAGGGCTGATGGGGTCCATTTGTCCCTTACAGATCTGGATAGGTTTAATTCGGCCATAGCATTAGGACTATCCTAGATATTGGAGGTGCGGTTTAGTGGGGTAAAGAGGTCCAAGTAATTTCCCTCTTTTTGGGTGGCGAAATGTGTCTCTCCTGGGCACTGTGTCGGTGGGGCATACCTGAAGGTTACGTTTAAGTCAGGACACCGGTTGTGCGGCTGGTGTGGCCTGAGGGGAAAAGGTTTTGCCAAGTACCAACACCAATGGCACGAAGTGGTGAGCCGCCGCGAGAAGGTGGGGAGGTGGGGCTAAGAATGTCTGATAAAGCCTCCCCATCTAGGTAGCTGCCCTGGCGGGGGTGCAGGCCTGGCCGATCCCATGCCAGGACACAATGGCCCAGGAGCTCCACATTATGAGGGTGGGTCCAAGGGTTTAAATAGTTAAATAGGCCTTAAAGGGATACTAATACTTCGTTTTAACTTTATTTTATTTTGTAGCATTAAAAAAACATGAAGAATGATATAAGTCTTATCTCTCAAACCTTTATGGTTTATGAGATATTCACAAGCAAAGTTCCCCTCCCCGCCCCTTTTACCTAGTGTAAGCCATCTCTTCTCAGATGTGAGTCTGGTTGTATGACAGGACAAATAACAGAAGGGGGCAATTTTCTTTGTATGAAAACAATGAAAGCCCTTCCCCCCTTGACAAGTTTTTCAGCTTTTTCCCTTATCTTAATTGAAGATTGTCCCTCTCTGCAGTCTACCTGGGCATCTCCCTTCTGATCTGGTTGAACAGTGGGGGGATACTTTGTTTGTGAATATCTCTTAAACCATAAAGGTTTCAGAGATAAGACTTATATCATTCTTCATGTTTTTTTAATGCCTTCAAAATAAAATAAAGTTAAAATGAAGTATTACTATACCTTTAAATAAACAGTGACCTCCATTTATCCCACAATTACTGTGTCGTGTCTTTATTTTCATTAGAGTGTAAAAAGCTTTACTTAGGCAGGATGTTGGTGTGCGGGGATCATTGTTGTGTTGATGTCAAGGGGGGGTAAGCAGGACTTGGAAAGGGGGGTAGGCATGCCCTCCTCAATCAAGGGTGGAGGGCAGCTGGTCCGCCTGGAGCACAATGAGGCGGCTGCCCTCTCCCGTGTGACAATGGGATGTGTATTCCCCCCCTGCTGGGTTGGGGCTGTCAGCTCCTAGACAATGGGGGCTGGCCGCTCTAGCCCAGGCGGGGGTTAATTAGAGCTGGGAGAGGTGGGGTGTTACCACCTCACCTTCCCCAGGTAATGGTGTGAGAGGGGGCGGGGGGATATGTGCTTAAAAAGGTGTCCAATGTTACTGTAGCCATTAACTAATTTAGATTTTTCCTCCCACCCACCCAGACTAAATGGCAAGAAAACTTCATCGCTAGCCGGAGGTCGCGGATAGGTCATAAGAAGCTTTCCTGGAGATGTAGATTACAAAGGTCCAATAATGTGTCTCTCCTGGGCACTGTGTCGGTGGGGCATACCTGAAGGTTACGTTTAAGTCAGGACACCGGTTGTGCGGCTGGTGTGGCCTGAGGGGAAAAGGTTTTGCCAAGTACCAACACCAATGGCACGAAGTGGTGAGCCGCCGCGAGAAGGTGGGGAGGTGGGGCTAAGAATGTCTGATAAAGCCTCCCCATCTAGGTAGCTGCCCTGGCGGGGGTGCAGGCCTGGCCGATCCCATGCCAGGACACCATGGCCCAGGAGCTCCACATTATGAGGGTGGGTCCAAGGGTTTAAATAGTTAAATAGGCCTTAAATAAACAGTGACCTCCATTTATCCCACAATTACTGTGTCGTGTCTTTATTTTCATTAGAGTGTAAAAAGCTTTACTTAGGCAGGATGTTGGTGTGCGGGGATCATTGTTGTGTTGATGTCAAGGGGGGGTAAGCAGGACTTGGAAAGGGGGGTAGGGCATGCCCGCCTCATGTTTTCTGGATATAATCTCCTCCAATCTGATTTAGCATAGGTCTCTTGCAGAAGGTTAGTCAGACTAGATCCAACAGAAGAGAAAGAGATGTGACAGAAAAGTATAGCCAGAAGCCCTAAAGCCGTGCTTGAAGAGTTTGCCGGGACTCAGCGATATCGCTTTCATCCCTAATCTTAGTTTTATAGGTATAGATAATTAGGAAGAAACAGACTCTCAGTTTATAACACAGGATGACTCAATATATTTGAGTGCTGTGTTCCCACACTGCCCAACGCGTTTCGCCGCTCAAAGACACAGCTTCATCAGGGGAAAATGGGTTACCGATCATCGGTTTACACTGAGTTTAAATAGCCCGAGTGAAACGGCCAGGTAGTGTGACGTCAGTGTGACGGGGCTCACATATCAAAGTAAATTACAAATGTGATTGGGCAGGTGTCCTATCAATCAAACAAAATCATTAATTCAGTTAGATATCATGTAACATAAAAATGCATTCAAAGACTCATACATTTTAATGTAAGCAAATGTTAACATTGATATTAATATACTGCATATGTTTAAATTCAGGTTCTGAAGAAGATAGAAACAACAAATAATTCATGTATTTCATCACCCAAAAGAAAACTTCTCCATTTTGTAGAAGTCCATTAGGGCCCTTGAGGCTACAAGTAGGAAATGTGAGAATCTCGTATCAGATGTATATACATATTTTTCATTTATGTATATTCAAAATAAGTAATGTCCGATACACTAGTTGTATATTGTCATATCGACTATATGATTTCAAACACTTAAGCACTAGATTCTAACTAAGGTCAACCTCCATAATTAATAAAATATGCTCCATTTTTGGATGCTATAATACCAACCACACCATATAGGGGATTACGCAATGGTATTTTTAAAGTATTTAACCGCTCATGGAAATAACTGTCACAATTATAGTATCAAACTAACATAGTCCCAGTGACAGCAAATGTAAATAAATATTCATGTGGTATATTGAATTCTCATAGATATTCAAAACAAATAGCCCAGCTAGTGCCATAGTATACACTCTATTCCTATCAGATATAAAAAATTAATCCGATATTAGATAAAATATTGGTCGTGTTTAATCCCACTAATGTATATTAAATTCTACATCTGATATTGCATTTACCTCATATAATCTGCATTGATTATTCCTTAAATAATGGCCAGAATGTAAACCCTTCATTAAGGCCAAGTGGCTCTCTTGTTTTTAACAGATATATTCACTTAGCCTCTTGTTTTAAGAGTAAATCATCCAGATTCCCTTTTCGTTGGCTAATGGTCAGTTTTTCAATACCCTTAAAGGTCAGTACAGATATGTCACCATTATGTTTTTCATTTTCATTCTCCAAGATGTTCAAGTATTCTTCTTCGAAGTGCTCTCTTAGTTTTTCCTATGTACTGAACCCAACATTCACAGGTTAGTTGATATATAACTCCTTGTGTAGTACAGTTTATAAATTTTCTGATGGTATACTCTTTCAAAGTCTGACTACTTTTTAAGGTTTTATTTTTTTGACCATATCTGCAAACCATTCATTTCCCACAAGTAAAGAATCCTTTCAAATTTGATTGTAGCCAAGACTGTTATTTCTGTCTTTCAAAATGACTCCTGACCAAGATATCCCTCAAGCTTTTATTTTTACGAAATGTGATGTTGGGAGAAGGTCCAAGCATTTCCTTGAGACCATTATCCTGTGTTAATAGATGCCAATGTTTTTGTAATATATTAGAGACTGCTGTATGTTGGCAGTGGAAAATGCCTATTACTCTTATACTGTCATTTGTTGATGTTTCTTTTTTAGGGGGATTAAGCAAAACATCCCTTTCTGACATCAGGGCTCTTTGATATTCTGTCTTGAGGACCCTGTTGCTATATCCTCTCTCTTTAAATCTCAGTCTCAGTCCTTTGGCTTCTTCCTTGAAGTCTTCCAAATTCGTACAAATTCTTCGCAGTCTCCGATATTGCCAGATAGGTATAGAGTCAATTAGGTTTTTGGGGTGACGGCTATCTGATCTAAGAAGACTGTTGGTTGATGTCTCCTTTCTATATAAGCTAGTTACCAGTTTATAATTGGCATCCCTTTTTATCATAATGTCCAAAAACGATATTTGATTACAGTCAATTTTTGAGGTGACTTTTAAATTAATCTCATTGATATTCAAGTGTCTGACAAAATTCTCGAACTCTTGGATAGTCCCAGTCCAGATAAAGATGACATCATCAATATACCGAAACCAGACCTGTATTTTGTCAGTAAAGTTGAAGTTACTTTCAGAGAACACTATTGTGTCCTCCCACCAGCCCAGAGATTTGCATATGTCAGGGCACATGTACTACCCATTTCAGTCCTTTGGGTCTGGTGGTAGAACCTTCCATCAAATAAGAAATAGTTGTGTGTCAAAACAAACCTAAGTAAATCATTTGTAAATGTATTGTGTTCACAGATGGATTCTCCCCTTGTTTGTAAATAATGGTTAACCACTCTTAATTCAATATCATGTTTAATAGACATGTATAACGATTCAATGTTGATACGTGCTATATAGTGTGTTGTGTCAAGTTCAATACCCTCCAGATGTTTAAAGGGATAGTAATACTTAAAAAGTAAAAAAATATATGTTGTAGGGTTTATCCCCCTGAGTAAAACAAGAGTACTCCCACTGCTGAAAGGTGTTTCATTCAAGAACAGCTCAGAGCTGTCAATAGGATCGTGTAGCAACAGCGCCACTGTAAAATTTCAGGCCACTGTGATATTGCACCTAAAAAATTCAACTTTGAAAATTAATAACTTTTGAATGAAACACCTTTCAGCAGTGGGAGTACTCTTGTTTTACTCAGGGGGATAAACCCCACAACATATATTTTTTTACATTTTAAGTATTACTATCCCTTTAATAGCATCCTGTGAATCACAGATGTAGGAAGGTAGTGCTGTGACAAATTTTTGTAGTACAGTGTCTACATAGATACAGCATTTTTCAGTTAAGTTCCCTATGCCGGAGACAATAGGTCTTCCCTGAGGTTTTGTTTGATGTTTATGAATTTTGAGCAGTATTTAGAATGTTGCATTTATTGGATATTGGACCCAGAGATAGTCATATTCATCTTTCGTAATGACCCTCTTATTTAGTCCCAATTCTAATACCTCTTTTATATCACTCTTAAAAATTTCTGTAGGATCATTTCTTAATTTTTTATAGCAGTTCTGGTCACCAAGCAATCTTTCACATTCCGCAGTATAATATTGTGTCGACAAAATTACAATATTACCCCCTTTGTCTGAGGGCTTTATTGTAATATTTTATCTTCCCTTAATTCTTCTAAAGCTTTCAGTTCTCCCACTGTGAGAGTTTTGGGAATATGAGTCTCTATTTCTGACAGACTTTCAAGATTGTTACATACTGTTTCAAGGAAGATCTCAACATTAGGTGACATGGTCATAGGTGGTGTGAATCTTGTATTCTTCTTCAGCGATGTGAAACAGACCTTTTCCCAATTCATTGTCAAAATCATCTGACTCCATAAGTGATGTAAGATTTTGTAATGTCTCCCTATACTTCTGTGTCCATTTTTGGGATTTCTCTTGTATTGTAAAATGTTTGAAGAGAATCAGTTTTCTACCAAATAAATTCAAGTCCTTAACCCACTCAAAGTAATTATATTTTCCTGTGGGGCAGAATGATAGACACACATTGTTCATTACTGATTTTGGGTCTATATATAAATCCAATAGTAGAGTGTTGGTATATTAGATAAGAACAGGCGATTACTAATTTGTTATTTCATATTACTTTTGAGCGATACCAGGATTGACGATTTGACGTTGCTGTTATCAGCCCACTCCTTTCTTTTAAGCTGAAGATGGTTATAAGACCACCTTTGAGTTTTAATTAATCCTCTGTACCACTTCATTTACTTTAGAGGAACACAGTACAAATACATATTTTAAGCGACTTGAGTAAAAGTTATTTTTTGAATTTGGAGGGCTTTTTTGACACAGAACTGATCTCTTTGTAGTTGATCAGTAGGTTGAAGAATAGAATTGATTTACGCCACCTCTGTATCAATATACATTTTTCTTTTTTTGTCCTATATTATGATTTAAGATTTGACATATTTTTGTCCTATATTATGATTTAAGATTTGCTGTGTCACAGTATATTGTTGCCATTAATATTGTTACATTGATGTTAACCTTTTTTAATATCTACAATATTAAATCAACTTAAAATTAACCATTACTATCCCTTTAAGTGTGTAACTCTGATACTAAATGCACAATTAAGTGCATGATGATTATTTTATTACCTCTTGCTTTACACTACACCCTCAAGTAGTATCAAATTAGGACTAAGAATGTAGTAAAAACTACGCCACATTCCCTCCCCGCAGAACAGTTATTCCAAGTGTTCATTTTACCTTTTATATATTTTTTATTTTTTTCCCCATGAAGTTCTTTAATATATTATTTATTTTTAACTATTGAAATAAAATATACAAGTTTTATATCAAAATTGACCCTAAAGTGTGCCAAAAATGCAGGCTCTGGTCAATCAGTGGCTCCTCTCTTTACCACTGATCGTCTCTTCTGTCAAAAGTAGGGTAGCCAGTCTATAATCATATAGCATAAAGAGAGTAAAGTATGTTTAAAGCAGAACTACCATGCAAAGTAAAGTCGCCCTGCAATAATTAGGCAGGTGGCGACTAGCTTCATAAGAGTTCTCTTACCTCTCACAACGACAGGATGCTAGAGAAATCCTTCGTCTTCCAAGACTGATGGGCAAGTTAGTGCAGTCTGCTCACCTGCACCATCAGTCCCTTCCTGTGCCGTTCGGGCCAGTGCAATGCATCTGTAGGGTGACCAAGACTGACAGAGCAGGCGCGCAGACAAGATGTCTTCACTGATATCTGGCTTCAGGTCTCACAAGATTAAGGATTTCTCTAGCATCCTGTCATTGTGAGAGGTAAGAGAACTCTTATGAAGCTAGTCGCCACCTGCCTAATTATTACAGGGTGACTTTACTGCGCATGGTAGTTCCGCTTGAAGTGTGGCAAAATGTATTGCCACTGATTGGTCCTTTAATTTGGATTGTTGTCTTTTGTTTGGGTTAGTACTGGCTTCTAAGGCTGCTTTGATAGCCGACCTGTGATTTCCCATCCTTTTTTTTAAAGGAGGTCATAGTCTTGCCAACAAAAGTCAATCCACAAGGACAAATTATGATATATATCACAAATTGGCTTGTACAAGTCAGTTTATATCTGATAGGTATTTTGTAACCTTTATGTTGATGTTTGAACGAAGTTCCAGATACCATATAGTTGCAGGTGACACAGAAGATACACTTGAAAACCTTGCTTAATTTTATTTGAATTCTTAATGTAACATTGTGTTTGGTCAGTTTTGACCAGTAAATCCTTAAGATTCCGTCCCCTTTTATAACAGAACATAGGAAAGTATTTTATATCTGTAGGTACCTGTTGATCTGTGTTGAGGATCGCCCAGTGATTGTGTACACTCTTCCTTATCAAATTAGATCCTGTACTGTATGTCGCCTGACGCGTGAGATGATTGTCCTTAGTTTGTCTCTATGAAGGAAGCTCTGTTCTCTTGTAATGTGCAGGACAGTCTGTTTGTGTGAATTTATGAGTTCCTGGCTATATCCCCTCTCTATAAATTTCTTTCCCATCTTATCAAGTTCCTCCATCAGCAGATCATTGTTACTCACGATCCTTCTGGCTCTTAACATCTGAGACTTGGGTAGGCTTTTCTTTAGATGGGGAGGATGATGGCTATGGTAGTGGAGGAGATTGTTCCTGTCTGTGGATTTAGTATATATATATATATATATATATATATATATATATATATATATATATACACACACACACATGTAGAAATGAGAAAACACTCACAGGTCTTTTTCCAGGTGAAAAAAGTGCTGGTTTATCGTGGCATATATATATATATATATATATATATTCATATATATTTAGAGAGAGCAAGAGCAAGCGAGAGATAGATATACATATAGGTATAGAAGGATGTTGGTGTAGGTGTGTAAGGGTATGTAGTTGTTTGTGTGTGGGTATGTATGTATGCAGGTGTACATATGTATATTTGGTGTATGTGTTTCAAGTATATAGTAGTATATATGTGTATGCATGTATGTATTGGTATATGTGGTTATGTATGTGTATATAAGAGGTGTATATGCAGGGAGGTCCCATATATATATGTGTGTGTGTGTGTGTGTGTATGTACACCATTTTCCAGGCCAAATTTTACACTGATAATTGCTATGCAATTTCCAGTACATATTCTGATTTTTTCAGCTCCATTCTAATTTGGGCAGTGGGACAGGGAAAGGCAACTAGGCTATTGCTCAGTATCTAAATTAATTTTTGCTGTCACACATGGTTTGCAGGGTAACTCTCAGGATTTACAGTAGATGCGGATGGTTCTCCCCCATACAGCTCACTTTCCTAGGGATGTAGAGAGACTCTTTTTGCCAGCCTGGTTCAAGTCCCTCAGGGTAAAGCCTCCATAGTTGGGGAGCGGGGACCCACCCCATGCTGGAGGCAGAGGGGATGACTCTGAAAGGACTCTTGGGAACACTGAACTCGCATCCAGGGTAATTCCCTTTGGGAAGGGTTTTCAGTAGCAGACTTGAATTCATTAACATATGAGGGATATGGTGGCCTCCAAGGCCAGAGTGGCTGTGGTGCTGGCTGTGGCATGCTTAATTTTTCACACTTTCAGAGGGGGGAGGCTACAGCTGTCAACCTGCCGGCCAGACAAAATATGAAGGAGTGGGGGTATGCAGTTGGTCATACTGGCACATTAGACCAGGCCCATAGACTGCAAGAGGCTAGGTGCCCTGGTGTTTCGGGCTCCCCTACCTGATGCTAACCCTATTGGTTGAGTTGTCCAGCTTTCCAACATTGGTGGCCATATCGTTTTCTTCAAGTTGAAGGGGGGAAAGGGATGTGAAGGCCAACTCTGCTGTTAGGCAAATGATGAAAGGCTTGGATAGGATGGGAGGAGTTGCTGCAGCACTGCTTCAATCTTAGCCATCTATTTGCACTTTCCTATTTGAGGCTAGACTTTTTCACTGTATTCGTGATGCCTTTGGGTTAAGTGAACTGGTGGCACAGGCAAAGGGGTAGTGAGTGGGGGTTTACAGGCAGGGCAGGTAGAATGGTCCCAAAAAGGGGTTGCTGCCTCATGGCCAGGTCCAAAACAGATCAGGAAGGGGAGGGCCAATTGCTGCGCATGGCACCGAGGTTGGGCACAGTTTATCCAGTGGCAGTGGTTAGATCATTTTTGAGTGTTCGTCCCAAAGCAGGCAGCTCCTTCTTGATGCTTGCTGATGGATCAACGCTCTCAGTATTTCATTGCAGAGCGGTTCCACGGAAAGCATTGGTGACAGGGAGTTTGTATACTGAGGTATATGGTTCACTCTTGTTTAGAATTGCGCAGCCACAGTGGCAGTAGTGCAGGGCTGGTTCCCTGGGGAAACAATGCGTTTGGGGAGGGGGAGTTCAGGTGTTTACACAAAGTATGTGTGTCCGATTTCGAATAACTAGTTTTGTTGTTCTGTTTGTCCTTTCTTTAGCATCACAGCCCAAGGGGAATAAGACTCTCATTTTAGGGCATTCCTGTGTGGATTGGGCTCAGAGGCACAAGGTGGAATGAGAATCCCGCAGGAATGCTTGAAGGTCAACTGGCTAGGAAAAAATGACCTACAATGGGGGCAGGTGTGGGATCTGTGGCTGGCAGCAGTGGCAAGATGGGGGTGTCCCCAGGTGGCAGTCATTCACGCTGGGGGTATGACTTGGCCCGAGGTGAATGCAGTGGGTCTGATCCGCATGATTAAGGAGTCTTTCCAGCAGATTATATGCTCTTGCCCCGGTGTAGGCTCATCTGGTTAGAGACTGCCCAGGCTGTCTTGGTGGGGCCTTCTGCCAAAGACAGGGCTCGGTAGAAAGTGAACCTTGCAATGGCCAGATTTTTGCCTTCTAGCAGGGGGTCACACCATCAAGCATAAACAGACTTCAATCTTGGTAGAGGGCTTGTACCGGGGAGATGGTGTGCACCTAGGAAGATTAGGATTGGATTTGTTTAATGACGCACTAGGCGTAGTCCTAGGGGGTAGTATGGGGTCACAGCTGAAGGGTGGGCCATAGTGGGTTCCCCAGAGAGGCCTTCTGTGGGTGACGGCATGCGTGGTCCCCAGGATGACTCAGTGAGGGTTATCCTCAGAAGGTACAGTTTTCAGGGGGCCTGGCCAACTATGGGCCGGGTCGCGCCAAATGAAGGTTTCAGTTGTGCGTGGGAAATTGGCTATGTGGCGCCCCCAAATACAGGGTGGGGTAACACCACGAGGAACTGAGTTGAGAGGAGGGTTTGCAGAGTTGTCGGTGCGGACCAGCAATCGTAATCCCTCACGGTGGGTGGCCATACCGGGGTAGGCCAAGAGTGCTGGTGAGGCCCTTACAAACCCCCTGGTGGCCAGCAGATAGCCGGTGCATGTGTGCCTGGGCTGCTGCTGAGCTGGACAAGGGTCCATACTGTTTAATGACCTGGGGGTATAAGGGGGGAGGGTCCTACAAGGGTAAATAGGTCAATCCTAATTTAATAAAGCTGTGATCTCTTTATTCCCACCATATAGAGTTGTTAGTGTGTTTATTTCCTGTTTGTGTTTTTACTGTGGGTAAGGTTTGGGGCTGGTGTGATGGTGTTGGGGGAAAAAGGTGGATGTGATGCATTGCCATCTTATGGAGGGCAGAAGGGGCAGCAAGCCCCTGAAAGCCCATTAAAATGGCAGACAGCCCTGCCTTCTTTCCTTGCTGCTGGGCTGTTGGCTGCCCCCCCACCCCCTCTCACCTCCACAACTTTTTGGTGGAGGTGTTTGAGGGCAAGGGGAAGGAAGGACAATGGCACAGGGGCAAGGGGGTTGGCCAGGGGGATGGAGGGGTGATGGGAGTGGAGGTGAAGTGTGTATATAAGAACATGTTAAAATAAGAACTAACAGTAGCTTTTTGTTTTTCGCTCCCTCCCAGCCCCTGAGATCTGCCCCGCTACAGTGGTCTGAAGCAACATAGCGAGAGCTACAGAAGAGGTCATGCTTAGGTCAAAAGGAGATCTTGGCTGTAGGATTAGATCACTATTAGGTCCGCAAGTCATCTTTGTTCCTCTTTAAAGAAAAATATTAGGGATTTGTGTAAACAATTTCCAGAGTGACACAGCCAGTGCACCATTTGCATAGGCAGGCAGTGCCTTATAGTCACCGCAAGTCATCTTTGTTCCTGTTTAAAAGAAAAATATTAATGATTTGTGAAAATAATTTCTAGAGTGACACAGCCAATGTGCCATTTGTGTAGGCAGGCAGGCATCCAGCAGAAGTGTCTTATAGTCACAGCATGTCATCTTTGTTCCTGTTGAAAAGCAAAACAGTACGGATTTGTGAAAATAATTTACTGAGTGTCACTGCCAGTGTGCCATTTGTGTAGACAGGCAGGCATCCAGCAGACATGCTTTAAAGCCACCGCAAGTCATCTTTGTTCCTCTTTAAAGAAAAATATTAGGGATTTGAGTACATAATTTCCAGAGTGACACAGCCAGTGTGCCATTGTGTATGCAGGCAGGCATCCAGCAGAAGTACCTTATTGCCAGAAAAATATTAGGGATTTGTGTAAACACTTTCCTGAATGACACAGCCAGTGTGCCATTAGTGTAAGCAGGCAGGCATCTAGCAGAAGTACCTTATAGCCACTGTAAGTCATCTTTGTTCCTGTTTAAAAGAAAAATATTAGGGATTGGTGCAAATAATTTCCAGAGTGACACTGCCAGTGTGCAAATTGTGTAGACAGGCAGGCATCCAGCAGACGTACTTTATAGCCACCGCAAGACATCTTTGTTCATCTTTAAAGAAAAATATTAGTTATTTGTGTAAATAATTTCCAGAGTGTCACAGCCAGTATGCCAATAGTATAAGCAGGCAAGAATCCAGCATAAGTGCCTTATAGCCAACGCAAGTCATCTTTGTTCCTGTTTAAAAGAAAAATATTAGGGATTGGTGTACATAATTTCCATACTGACACAGCCATTGTGCCATTTGTGTAGGCAGGAAGGAATCCAGCAGAAGTGCCTTATAGCCACCGCAAGTCATCTTTGTTCCTCTTTAAAGAAAAATATTAGGGATTTGTGTAAACAATTTCCAGAGTGACAGAGCCACTGCCCCATTTGCGTAGGCAGGCAGGCATCCATCAGAAGTGCCTTATAGTCACAGCAAGTCATCATTGTTACTGTTTAAAAGAAAAATATCAGGGATTTGTGTAAATAATTTCCAGAGTGACACAGCCAGTGTGCCATTTGTGTAGGTAGGCAGGCATCCAGCAGACGTGTTTTGTAGCCACCACAAGTCATCTTTGTTCCTCTATAAAGAAAAATATTAGAGATTTGTGTAAATAATTTCCAGAGTGACACAGCCAGTGTGCCATTTGTGTAGGCAGACAGGCATCCAGCAGAAGTGTGTCATAGCCACCCAAAGTCATCTTTGTTCTTGTTGAAAAGCAAAACAGTAGGGATTTGTGTAAATAATTTCCAGAGTGACATAGCTAATGTGCCATGTGTGTAGGTAGGCAGGCATCCAAGAGAAGTGCTTTATAGCCACCGCAAGTCATCTTTGTTCCTCTTTAAAGAAAAATATTAGGGATTTTTGTAATCAATTTCCAGAGTGACACAGCCAGTACACCATATGCGTAGGCAGGCATCCAGCGGAAGTGTCTTATAGTGACCGCAAGACATCTTTGTTCCAGTTTAAAAGAAAAATATTAGGGATTGATGCAAATAATTTCCAGAGTGCACAACCAGTGTGCCAATTGTGTAGGCAGGAAGGCATCCAGCAGAAATGCCTTATAACCACCGCAAGTCATCCTTGTTCCTCTTTAAAGAAAAATATTAGGGATATATGTTAATAATTTCCAGATTGAAACAGCCAGTGTGCCATTTGTGTAGGCAGGAAGGCATCCAGCAGAAGTGCCTTATAGTCACTGCAAGTCATCTTTGTTCCTGTTGTAAAGAAATATATTACAGATTTGTGTAAATAATTCCAAGAGCGACACAGCAATTGTGCCATTTGTGTAGGCAGGCAGGCATCCAGCGGAAGTGCCTTATAGTCACCGTAAGTCATCTTTGTTCCTGTTTAAAAGAAAAATATTAGTGATTTCTGTAAATAATTTCCAGAGTGACACAGCCAGTGTGCCATTTGTGTAGACAGGCAGGAATCCAGCAGAAGTGTCTTATAGTCACCACATGTCATCTTTGTTCCTGTTGAAAAGCAAAACAGTAGGGATTTGGTAAATATTTCCAGAGTGACAATGCCAGTGTGCCATTTGTGTAGACAGGCAGGCATCCAGCAGATGTGCTTTATAGCCACCGCAAGTCAACTTTGTTCCTCTTTAAAGACAAATATTAGGGATTTGCGTACATAATTTCCAGAGTGCCACAGCCAGTGTGCCATTTGTGTAGGAAGGCAGGCATCCAGCAGGAGTACCTTATTGCCAGAAAAATATTAGGGATTTGTGTAAACACTTTCCTGAATGACACAGCCAGTGTGCCATTAGTGTAAACAGGGAGGCATCTAGCAGACGTACCTAATAGCCACTGCAAGTCATCTTAGTTCCTGTTTAAAACAAATATATTAGGGATTGGTGCAAATAATTTCCAGAGTGACACACAACCAGTGTGCCATTTGTGTAGGCAGGAAGGCATCCAGCAGAAGTGTGTCATAGCCACCCGAAGTCATCTTTGTTCTTGTTGAAAATCAAAACAGTAGGGATTTCTGTAAATAATTTGAGTGACATAGCCAGTGTGCCATTTGGGTAAACAGGTAGGCATCCAGCAGACCTGCCTAAAAGCTACCGGAAGTTACCTTTGTTCATCTTTACAAAAAATATTAGGAATTTGTGTAAATAATTTCCTGAGTGATACAGCCAGTGTGTCATTTGTGTAGGCAGGCAGGCATCCATCAGAAGTGCCTTATAGCCACCGCAAGTCATCTTTGTTCCTCTTTAAAGAAACATATTAGGGATGTGTGTAAACAATTTCCAGAGTGACAAAGCCAGTGCACCATTTGTGCAGGCAGTCAGGCAACCAGCAGAAGTGTCTTATAGTGACCACAAGACATCTTTGTTCCAGTTTAAAAGAAAAATATTAGGGATTGATGCAAATAATTTCCAGAGTGCACAACCAGTGTGCCAATTGTGTAGGCAGGAAGGCATCCAGCAGAAATGCCTTATAACCACCGCAAGTCATCCTTGTTCCTCTTTAAAGAAAAATATTAGGGATATATGTTAATAATTTCCAGATTGAAACAGCCAGTGTGCCATTTGTGTAGGCAGGAAGGCATCCAGCAGAAATGCCTTATAGTCACTGCAAGTCATCTTTGTTCCTGTTGTAAAGAAATATATTACAGATTTGTGTAAATAATTCCAAGAGCGACACAGCAATTGTGCCATTTGTGTAGGCAGGCAGGCATCCAGCGGAAGTGCCTTATAGTCACCGTAAGTCATCTTTGTTCCTGTTTAAAAGAAAAATATTAGTGATTTCTGTTAATAATTTCCAGAGTGACACAGCCAGTGTGCCATTTGTGTAGACAGGCAGGAATCCAGCAGAAGTGTCTTATAGTCACCACATGTCATCTTTGTTCCTGTTGAAAAGCAAAACAGTAGGGATTTGGTAAATATTTCCAGAGTGACAATGCCAGTGTGCCATTTGTGTAGACAGGCAGGCATCCAGCAGATGTGCTTTATAGCCACCGCAAGTCAACTTTGTTCCTCTTTAAAGACAGATATTAGGGATTTGCGTACATAATTTCCAGAGTGCCACAGCCAGTGTGCCATTTGTGTAGGAAGGCAGGCATCCAGCAGGAGTACCTTATTGCCAGAAAAATATTAGGGATTTGTGTAAACACTTTCCTGAATGACACAGCCAGTGTGCCATTAGTGTAAACAGGGAGGCATCTAGCAGACGTACCTAATAGCCACTGCAAGTCATCTTAGTTCCTGTTTAAAACAAATATATTAGGGATTGGTGCAAATAATTTCCAGAGTGACACACAACCAGTGTGCCATTTGTGTAGGCAGGAAGGCATCCAGCAGAAGTGTGTCATAGCCACCCGAAGTCATCTTTGTTCTTGTTGAAAATCAAAACAGTAGGGATTTCTGTAAATAATTTGAGTAACATAGCCAGTGTGCCATTTGGGTAAACAGGTAGGCATCCAGCAGACCTGCCTAAAAGCTACCGGAAGTTACCTTTGTTCATCTTTACAAAAAATATTAGGAATTTGTGTAAATAATTTCCTGAGTGATACAGCCAGTGTGTCATTTGTGTAGGCAGGCAGGCATCCATCAGAAGTGCCTTATAGCCACCGCAAGTCATCTTTGTTCCTCTTTAAAGAAACATATTAGGGATGTGTGTAAACAATTTCCAGAGTGACAAAGCCAGTGCACCATTTGTGTAGGCAGTCAGGCAACCAGCAGAAGTGCCTTATAGTCACAGCAAGTCATCTTTGTTCCTGTTTAAATGAAAAATATTAGGGATTTGTGTAAATATTTCCAGAGTGACACAGCCAGTGTTCCATTTGTGTAGGCAGGCAGGCATCTAGCAGAAGTGTGTCATAGCCACCCGAAGTCATCTTTGTTCTTGTTGAAAAGCAAAACAGTAGGGATTTCCGTAAATAATTTCCAGAGTGACATAGCCAGTGTGCCATTTGGGTAGACAGGTACGCATCCAGCAGACCTGCCTAATAGCTACCGGAAGTCACCTTTGTTCATCTTTACAAAAAATATTAGGAATTTGTGTAAATAATTTCCTGAGTGACACAGCCAGTGTGTCATTTGTGTAGGCAGGCAGGCATCCATCAGAAGTGCCTTATAGCCAATGCAAGTCATCTTTTTTCCTCTTAAAATAAAATATTAGGGATTTATGTAAATAATTTCCAGAGTGACGCATCCAATGTGCCATTTGTGTAGGCAGGCAGGCATCCAACAGAAGTGCGTTATTGCCACCGCAAGTAATTGTTGTTCCGGTTGAAAAGCAAAACAGTAGGGATTTGTGTACATAATTTACAGAGTGACACAGCCAGTGTGCCATTTGTGTAGGAATGCATCCAGCAGAAGTGCCTTATAGACACAGCAAGTCATCTTTGTTCCTGTTGAAAAGAAAAATATTAGGGATTTGTGTAAATCATTTCCAGAGTGACACAGCCAGTGTGCCAATTGCGTAGGCAGGCAGTCATCCAGTAGAAGTGCTTTATAGCCACCGCAAGTTATCTTTGTTACTGTTTAAAAGAAAAAAATAGGGATTTGTGTAAAATAATTTCCAGAAAGATGCAGCCAGTTTGACATTTGTGTAGGCAGTCAGGCATCCAGCAGAAGTGCCTTATAGCCCCCGGAAGTCATCTTTGTTCCTCTTTAAAAAAACAATATTAGGGATTTATATAAAAAATTTCCAGAGTGACACAGCCAGTGTGCCATTTGTGTAGGTAGGCAAGAATGCAGCAGAAATGCATTATAGCCCCGCAAGTCATCTTTGTTGCTGTTGAAAAGCAAAACAGTAGGAATTTGTATAAATAATTTCCAGAGTGACACAGCCAGTGCGCATTTGTGTATGCAGCCAGGCATCCAGCAGAGGTGCCTTATAGCCACTGCAAGTTATCTTAGCTCCTGTTTAAATGAAAAATATTAGGGATTTGTGTAAATAATTTCCAGAGTGACACAGCCAGTGTGCCATTTGTGCAGGCAGGTAGGCATCCAGCAGAAGTGCCTTATAGCCACCGGAAGTCATCTTTGTTCCTCTTTAAAAACAAATATTTGGGATTTATGTAAAAAATTTCCAGAGTGACACAGCCAGTGTGCCATTTGTGTAGGTAGGCAGGAATGCAGCAGAAGTGCCTTATAGTCACCGCAAGTCATCTTTGTTCCTATTGAAAAGCAAAACAGTAGGAATTTCTGTAAATAATTTACAGAGTGACACAGCCAGTGTGCATTTGTGTATGCAGGCAGTCATCCAGCAAAGGTGCCTTATAGCCACTGCAAGTCATCTTTGTTCCACTTTAAAGAAAAATATTAGTGATTTCTGTAAATAATTTACAGAGTGACAGAGCCAATGCGCCATTTATGTGGGCAGGCAGGCATCCAGCAGAAGTGCGTCATTGCCACAGCAAGTCTTCTTTGCTCCTATTTAAAAGTAAGATATTAGGGATTTGTGTAAATAATTTCCAGAGTGGCACAGCCAGTGTGCCATTTGTGTAGGCAAGAACGCATCTAGCCGAAGTACCTTATAGCCACCGCAAGTCATATTTGTTCCTTTTTTAAAAAAAATGTTAGGGATTTGTGTAAAATAATTTCCAGAGAGACACAGCCAGTTTGCCATTTGTGTAGGCAGGCATCCAGCAGAAGTGCCTTATAGCCACCCGCAAGTCATCTTTGTTCCTGTTGAAAAGAAAAATAGTAGGGGTTTGTGTAAATAATTTCCAGAGTGACACAGCCAGTTTGCCATTAGCGTACGCAACAGTCATCCAGTAGAAGTGCCTTATAGCCACCGCAAGTCATCTTTGTTACTGTTTAAAAGAAAAATATTAGGGATTTGTGTAAATAATTTCCAGAGTGACACAGCCAGTGTGCCATTTTTGTAGACAGGCAGGCATCCAGCATAAGTTCCTTATAGCCACCGTAAGTCATCTTTGTAACTCATTAAAGAAAAATATTAGGGATTTGTGTAAACAATTTCCAGAGTAACACAGCCAGTGCTCCATTTGTGTAGGCAGGCAGGTATCCAGCAGATGTGCGTTATTGCCACCGCAAGTCATCTTTCCTCCTTTTTAAAAGTAAAATATAAGAGATTTGTGTAAATAATTTCCAAAGTGACACAGCCAGTGTGCCATTTTTGTAGGGAAGAAGGCATCTAGCAGAAGTACCTTATAGCCACGGCAAGTCATATTTATTTCTGTTTAAAAGAAAAATATTAGGGATTTGTGTAAAATGATTTCCAGAGAGATGCAGCCAGTGTGTCATTTGTGTAGGCAGTCAGGAATCCAGCAGAAGTGCCTTGTAGTCACTGCAAGTCATATTTGTTCCTGTTTTAAAGAAAAATATTAGATTAGTTAAAATAATTTCCAGAGAGACGCAGACAGTTTGCCATTTGTGTAGGCAGTCAGGCATCCAGCAGAGGTGCCTTATAGCCACCGCAAGTCATCTTTGTTCCTGTTTAAAAGAAAAATATTAGGGATTTGTGTAAACATTTTACAGAGTGACACAGTCAGTGCTCCTTTTGTGTACGCAGGCAGGCATCCAACAGAAATGCCTTATAGTCTCCTGAAGTCATCTTTGTTGCTGTTGAAAAGAAACATATCAGGGATTTGTGTAAATAATTTCCAGAGTTACACAGCCAGTGTGCAGTCTGTGTAGGCAGGCAGGCATCCAGCAGAGGTGCCTTATAGCCACCACAAGTCATGTTTGCTCCTGTTTAAAAGTAAAATATTAGAGATTTGTATAAATAATTTCCAGAGTGACACAGCCAATGTGCCATTTGTGTAGGCAGGAAGGCATCCAGCAGAAGTGCCTTATAGTAACCGCAAGTCATATTTGTTCCTGTTTTAAAGAAAAATATTAGAAATTAGTGTAAAATAATTTCCAGAGAAATGCAGACAGTTTTCCATTTGTATAGGCAGTCAGGCATCCAGCAGAAGTGCCATATAGCCACCCGCAAGTCATGTTTGGTCTTGTTGAAAAGAAACATATCAGGGATTTATGTAAATAATTTCCAGAGTGACACAGTCAGCATGCCATTTGTGTAGACAGGTAGGCATCCAGCAGAACTGCCTAATAGCCACCGGAAGTCACCTTTGTTCCTCTTAAAAAAATATTAGGGATTTATCTAAATAATTTCCAGAGTGACGCATCCAGTGTGCCATTTGTGTAGGCAGACAGTCATCTAGAAGATGTACCTTATTGCCACCGCAAGTCATCTTTGTTCCTGTTCAAAAGCAAAACAGTCGGGATTTGTGTAAATAATTTCCAGAGTGACACAGCCAGTGTGCCATATGCGCAGGCAGGCAGTCATCCAGTAAAAGTGCCTTATAGCCACTGCAAGTCATCTTTGTTTCTTTTTTTAAAAAAAATATTAGGGATTTGTTTAAAGAATTTCTAGAGTGACACAGCCAGTGTGCCATTTGTGTATACAGGTAGGCATCCAGCAGAACTGCCAAATAGCCACAGGAAGTCACCTTTGTTCATCTTTACAAAAAAATATTAGGGATTTCTGTAAATAATTTCCTGAGTGACACAGCCAGTATGCCATTTGTGTAGGAAGTCAGGCATCCATCAGAAGTGCCTTATAGACATTGCAAGTCATCTTTGTTCCTCTTAAAAAAAATATTAGGGATTTATGTAAATAATTTCCAGAGTGACACATCCAGTGTGCCATTTGTGTAGCAGACAGGCATCTAGCAGAAGTGCGTTATTGCCACCTCATATAATCTTTGTTCCTGTTGAAAAGCAAAACAGTAGGGATTTGTGTAAATAATTTACAGTGTGATACAGCCAGTGTGCCATTTGTGTAGGCAGGTATCTAGCAGAAGTGCCTTATAGTCACCTCAAGTCATCTTTGTTCCTGTTGAAAAGAAAAATATTAGGGATTTGTGTAAATAATCTCCAGAGTGACACAGCCAGTGTGTCATTTTTGTAGGCAGGCAGGCATTCAGCAGAAGTGCCTTATAGCCACCGCAAGTCATCTTTGCAACTCTTTAAAGAAAAATTTTAGGGATTTGTGTAAACAATTTCCAGTGTGACACAGCCAGTGCGCCATTTGTGTAGGCAGGCAGGCATCCAGCAGAAGTCCGTTATTGCCACCGCAAGTCATCTTTGCTCCTGTTTAAAAGTAAAATATTAGAGATTAGTGTAAAATAATTTCCAGAGAGATGCAGCCAGTGTTCCATTTGTGTAGGCAGGCATCCAGCAGAAGTGCTTATAGCCACCGCAAGTCATCTTTGCTCCTGTTTAAAAGTAAAATATTAGAGATTTGTGTAAATAATTTCCAGAGTGACACAGCCAGTGTGCCATTTGTGTAGGCAGTCAGGCATCCAGCAGAAGTGCCATATAGTCACCGCAAGTCATGTTTGTTCCTGTTGAAAAGAAACATATCAGGGATTTATGTAAATAATTTCCAGAGTTAGATAGCCAGTGTGCAATATGTGTAGTCCGTTATTGCCACCGCAAGTCATCTTTGCTCCTGTTTAAAAGTAAAATATTAGAGATTTGTGTAAATAATTTCCAGAATGACACAGCCAGTGTGCGATTTGTGTAGGAAGGCAGGCATCCAGCAGAGGTGCCTTATAGCCACCACAAGTCATGTTTGCTCCTGTTTAAAAGTAAAATATTAGAGATTTGTGTAAGTAATTTCCAGAGTGACACAGCCAATGTGCCATTTGTGTAGGCAGGCGACAGGCATCCAGCAGAAGTTCCTTATAGTCACCGCAAGTCATATTTGTTCCTGTTTTAAGTAAAAATATTAGAGATTAGTGTAAAATAATTTCCAGAGAGACGCAGACAGTTTGCCATTTGTGTAGGCAGTCAGGCATCCAGCAGAAGTGCCATATAGTCACCACAAGTCATGTTTGTTCTTGTTGAAAAGAAACATATCAGGGATTTATGTAAATAATTTACAGAGTGACACAGCCAGCATGCCATTTGTGTAGACAGGTAGGCATCCAGCAGAACTGCCTAATAGCCACCGGAAGTCACCTTTGTTCCTCTTAAAAAAAATAGTAGGGATTTATCTACATAATTTCCAGAGTGATGCATCCAGTGTGCCATTTGTGTAGGCAGGCAGGCATCTAGCAGATGTACCTTATTGCCACCTCAAGTCATCTTTGTTCCTGGTGAAAAGCATAACAGTCGGGATTTGTGTAAATAATTTCTAGAGTGACACAGCCAGTGTGCCATATGCGCAGGCAGGCAGTCATCCAGTAAAAGTGCATTATAGCCACTGCAAGTCATCTTTGTTTCTTTTTTTAAAAAAAATATTAGGGATTTGTTTAAAGAATTTCTAGAGTGACACAGCCAGTGTGCCATTTGTGTATACAGGTAGGCATCCAGCAGAACTGCCAAATAGCCACAGGAAGTCACCTTTGTTCATCTTTACAAAAAAATATTAGGGATTTCTGTAAATAATTTCCTGAGTGACACAGCCAGTATGCCATTTGTGTAGGAAGTCAGGCATCCATCAGAAGTGCCTTATAGACATCGCAAGTCATCTTTGTTCCTCTTAAAAAAAATATTAGGGATTTATGTAAATAATTTCCAGAGTGACACATCCAGTGTGCCATTTGTGTAGCAGACAGGCATCTAGCAGAAGTGCGTTATTGCCACCTCATATAATCTTTGTTCCTGTTGAAAAGCAAAACAGTAGGGATTTGTGTAAATAATTTACAGTGTGATACAGCCAGTGTGCCATTTGTGTAGGCAGGTATCTAGCAGAAGTGCCTTATAGTCACCTCAAGTCATCTTTGTTCCTGTTGAAAAGAAAAATATTAGGGATTTGTGTAAATAATCTCCAGAGTGACACAGCCAGTGTGTCATTTTTGTAGGCAGGCAGGCATTCAGCAGAAGTGCCTTATAGCCACCGCAAGTCATCTTTGCAACTCTTTAAAGAAAAATTTTAGGGATTTGTGTAAACAATTTCCAGTGTGACACAGCCAGTGCGCCATTTGTGTAGGCAGGCAGGCATCCAGCAGAAGTCCGTTATTGCCACCGCAAGTCATCTTTGCTCCTGTTTAAAAGTAAAATATTAGAGATTAGTGTAAAATAATTTCCAGAGAGATGCAGCCAGTGTTCCATTTGTGTAGGCAGGCATCCAGCAGAAGTGCTTATAGCCACCGCAAGTCATCTTTGCTCCTGTTTAAAAGTAAAATATTAGAGATTTGTGTAAATAATTTCCAGAGTGACACAGCCAGTGTGCCATTTGTGTAGGCAGTCAGGCATCCAGCAGAAGTGCCATATAGTCACCGCAAGTCATGTTTGTTCCTGTTGAAAAGAAACATATCAGGGATTTATGTAAATAATTTCCAGAGTTAGATAGCCAGTGTGCAATATGTGTAGTCCGTTATTGCCACCGCAAGTCATCTTTGCTCCTGTTTAAAAGTAAAATATTAGAGATTTGTGTAAATAATTTCCAGAATGACACAGCCAGTGTGCGATTTGTGTAGGAAGGCAGGCATCCAGCAGAGGTGCCTTATAGCCACCACAAGTCATGTTTGCTCCTGTTTAAAAGTAAAATATTAGAGATTTGTGTAAGTAATTTCCAGAGTGACACAGCCAATGTGCCATTTGTGTAGGCAGGCGACAGGCATCCAGCAGAAGTTCCTTATAGTCACCGCAAGTCATATTTGTTCCTGTTTTAAGTAAAAATATTAGAGATTAGTGTAAAATAATTTCCAGAGAGACGCAGACAGTTTGCCATTTGTGTAGGCAGTCAGGCATCCAGCAGAAGTGCCATATAGTCACCACAAGTCATGTTTGTTCTTGTTGAAAAGAAACATATCAGGGATTTATGTAAATAATTTACAGAGTGACACAGCCAGCATGCCATTTGTGTAGACAGGTAGGCATCCAGCAGAACTGCCTAATAGCCACCGGAAGTCACCTTTGTTCCTCTTAAAAAAAATAGTAGGGATTTATCTACATAATTTCCAGAGTGATGCATCCAGTGTGCCATTTGTGTAGGCAGGCAGGCATCTAGCAGATGTACCTTATTGCCACCTCAAGTCATCTTTGTTCCTGGTGAAAAGCATAACAGTCGGGATTTGTGTAAATAATTTCTAGAGTGACACAGCCAGTGTGCCATATGCGCAGGCAGGCAGTCATCCAGTTAAAGTGCCTTATAGCCACCACAAGTCATCTTTGTTTCTTTTTAAAAAAAAATATTAGGGATTTGTTTAAATAATTTCCAGAGTGACACAGCCAGTGTGCCATTTGTGTATACAGGTAGGCATCCAACAGAACTGCCTAAGAGCCACTGGAAGTCACCTTTGTTCGTCTTTACAAAAAAAATTAGGGATTTCTGTAAATAATTTCCTCAGTGACACAGCCAGTGTGCCATTTGTGTAGAAAGTCAGGCATCCATCAGAAGTGCCTTATAGCCACCGCAAGTCATCTTTGTTCCTTTTAGAAAAAAAATTAGGGATTTATGTAAATAATTTCCAGAGTGACACATCCAGTGTGCCATTTGTGTAGGCAGGCAGGCATCCAGCAGAAGTGCGTTATTGCCACCGCACGTAATCTTTGTTCCTGTTGAAAAGCAAAACAGTAGGGATTTGTGTAAATAATTTCCAGAGTGATACAGCCAGTGTGCCATTTGTGTAGGCAGGTATCTAGCAGAAGTGCCTTATAGTCACCTCAAGTCATCTTTGTTCCTGTTGAAAAGAAAAATATTAGGGATTTGTGTAAATAATTTCCAGAGTGAACCAGCCAGTGTGCCATTTGTGTAGGCAGTCAGTCATCCAGCAGAAGTGCCTTATAGCCACTGCAAGTCATCTTTGCAACTCTTTAAAGAAACATTTTAGGGATTTGTCTAAACAATTTCCAGTGTGACACAGCCAGTGCGCCATTTGTGTAGGCAGGCAGGCATCCAGCAGAAGTCCGTTATTGCCACCGCAAGTCACCTTTGCTCCTGTTTAAAAGTAAAATATTAGAGATTTGTGTAAATAATTTACAGAGTGAAACAGCCAGTGTGCCATTTGTGTAGGAAGGCAGGCATCCAGCAGAAGAGCCTTATAGTCACCGCAAGTCATATTTGTTCCTGTTTTAAAGAAAAATATTAGGGATTTGTGTAAAATAATTTCCACAGAGACACTGCCATTGTGCTATTTTTGTAGGCAGGCATCCAGCAGAAGTGCCTTATAGCCACCGCAAGTCATCTTTGTTCCTGTTGAAATTAAAAATATTAGTGATTTGTGTAAATAATTTCCAGAGAGACGCAGCTAGTTTGCCATTTGTGTAGGCAGTCAGGCATCCAGCAGAACTGCCGTATAGTCACCGCAAGTCATCTTTGTTCCTGTTGAAAAGAAACATATCAGGGATCTGTGTATATAATTTCAAAAGTGACACAGCCAGTGTGCCATTTGTGTAGACAGTTAGGCATCCAGCAGAACTGCCTAGTAGCCATCAGAAGTCACCTTTGTTCATCTTTTCAAAACAATATCAGTGATTTGTGAAAATAATTTCCTGAGTGACACAGCCAGTATGCCATTTGTGTAACAGGTAGGCATCCATCAGAAGTCCCTTATATCCTATGCAAGCCATCTTTGTTCCTCTTAAAAAACATATTCGTTATTTATGTAAATAATTTCCAAAGTGACGCATCCAGTGTTCCATTTGTGTAGGCAGGCAGGCATCCAGCAGAAGTCCGTTATTGCCACCGCAAGTCATCTTTGCTCCTGTTTAAAAGTAAAATATCAGGGATTTGTGTAAATAATTTCCAGAGTGACACAGACAGTGTGCAATTTGTGTAGGAAGGCAGGCATCCAGCAGAAGAGCCTTATAGTCACCGCAAGTCATATTTGTTCCTGTTTTAAAGAAAAATATTAGAGATTAGTGTAAAATAATTTCCAGAGAGATGCAGCCAGTGTTCCATTTGTGTAGGCAGGCATCCAGCAGAAGTGCTTATAGCCACCGCAAGTCATCTTTGCTCCTGTTTGAAAGTAAAATATTAGAGATTTGTGTAAATAATTTCCAGAGTGACACAGCCAGTATGCCATTTGTGTAGGAAGTCAGGCATCCATCAGAAGTGCCTTATAGACATCGCAAGTCATCTTTGTTCCTCTTAAAAAAAATATTAGGGATTTATGTAAATAATTTCCAGAGTGACACATCCAGTGTGCCATTTGTGTAGCAGACAGGCATCTAGCAGAAGTGCGTTATTGCCACCTCATATAATCTTTGTTCCTGTTGAAAAGCAAAACAGTAGGGATTTGTGTAAATAATTTACAGTGTGATACAGCCAGTGTGCCATTTGTGTAGGCAGGTATCTAGCAGAAGTGCCTTATAGTCACCTCAAGTCATCTTTGTTCCTGTTGAAAAGAAAAATATTAGGGATTTGTGTAAATAATCTCCAGAGTGACACAGCCAGTGTGTCATTTTTGTAGGCAGGCAGGCATTCAGCAGAAGTGCCTTATAGCCACCGCAAGTCATCTTTGCAACTCTTTAAAGAAAAATTTTAGGGATTTGTGTAAACAATTTCCAGTGTGACACAGCCAGTGCGCCATTTGTGTAGGCAGGCAGGCATCCAGCAGAAGTCCGTTATTGCCACCGCAAGTCATCTTTGCTCCTGTTTAAAAGTAAAATATTAGAGATTAGTGTAAAATAATTTCCAGAGAGATGCAGCCAGTGTTCCATTTGTGTAGGCAGGCATCCAGCAGAAGTGCTTATAGCCACCGCAAGTCATCTTTGCTCCTGTTTAAAAGTAAAATATTAGAGATTTGTGTAAATAATTTCCAGAGTGACACAGCCAGTGTGCCATTTGTGTAGGCAGTCAGGCATCCAGCAGAAGTGCCATATAGTCACCGCAAGTCATGTTTGTTCCTGTTGAAAAGAAACATATCAGGGATTTATGTAAATAATTTCCAGAGTTAGATAGCCAGTGTGCAATATGTGTAGTCCGTTATTGCCACCGCAAGTCATCTTTGCTCCTGTTTAAAAGTAAAATATTAGAGATTTGTGTAAATAATTTCCAGAATGACACAGCCAGTGTGCGATTTGTGTAGGAAGGCAGGCATCCAGCAGAGGTGCCTTATAGCCACCACAAGTCATGTTTGCTCCTGTTTAAAAGTAAAATATTAGAGATTTGTGTAAGTAATTTCCAGAGTGACACAGCCAATGTGCCATTTGTGTAGGCAGGCGACAGGCATCCAGCAGAAGTTCCTTATAGTCACCGCAAGTCATATTTGTTCCTGTTTTAAGTAAAAATATTAGAGATTAGTGTAAAATAATTTCCAGAGAGACGCAGACAGTTTGCCATTTGTGTAGGCAGTCAGGCATCCAGCAGAAGTGCCATATAGTCACCACAAGTCATGTTTGTTCTTGTTGAAAAGAAACATATCAGGGATTTATGTAAATAATTTACAGAGTGACACAGCCAGCATGCCATTTGTGTAGACAGGTAGGCATCCAGCAGAACTGCCTAATAGCCACCGGAAGTCACCTTTGTTCCTCTTAAAAAAAATAGTAGGGATTTATCTACATAATTTCCAGAGTGATGCATCCAGTGTGCCATTTGTGTAGGCAGGCAGGCATCTAGCAGATGTACCTTATTGCCACCTCAAGTCATCTTTGTTCCTGGTGAAAAGCATAACAGTCGGGATTTGTGTAAATAATTTCTAGAGTGACACAGCCAGTGTGCCATATGCGCAGGCAGGCAGTCATCCAGTTAAAGTGCCTTATAGCCACCACAAGTCATCTTTGTTTCTTTTTAAAAAAAAATATTAGGGATTTGTTTAAATAATTTCCAGAGTGACACAGCCAGTGTGCCATTTGTGTATACAGGTAGGCATCCAACAGAACTGCCTAAGAGCCACTGGAAGTCACCTTTGTTCGTCTTTACAAAAAAAATTAGGGATTTCTGTAAATAATTTCCTCAGTGACACAGCCAGTGTGCCATTTGTGTAGAAAGTCAGGCATCCATCAGAAGTGCCTTATAGCCACCGCAAGTCATCTTTGTTCCTTTTAGAAAAAAAATTAGGGATTTATGTAAATAATTTCCAGAGTGACACATCCAGTGTGCCATTTGTGTAGGCAGGCAGGCATCCAGCAGAAGTGCGTTATTGCCACCGCACGTAATCTTTGTTCCTGTTGAAAAGCAAAACAGTAGGGATTTGTGTAAATAATTTCCAGAGTGATACAGCCAGTGTGCCATTTGTGTAGGCAGGTATCTAGCAGAAGTGCCTTATAGTCACCTCAAGTCATCTTTGTTCCTGTTGAAAAGAAAAATATTAGGGATTTGTGTAAATAATTTCCAGAGTGAACCAGCCAGTGTGCCATTTGTGTAGGCAGTCAGTCATCCAGCAGAAGTGCCTTATAGCCACTGCAAGTCATCTTTGCAACTCTTTAAAGAAACATTTTAGGGATTTGTCTAAACAATTTCCAGTGTGACACAGCCAGTGCGCCATTTGTGTAGGCAGGCAGGCATCCAGCAGAAGTCCGTTATTGCCACCGCAAGTCACCTTTGCTCCTGTTTAAAAGTAAAATATTAGAGATTTGTGTAAATAATTTACAGAGTGAAACAGCCAGTGTGCCATTTGTGTAGGAAGGCAGGCATCCAGCAGAAGAGCCTTATAGTCACCGCAAGTCATATTTGTTCCTGTTTTAAAGAAAAATATTAGGGATTTGTGTAAAATAATTTCCACAGAGACACTGCCATTGTGCTATTTTTGTAGGCAGGCATCCAGCAGAAGTGCCTTATAGCCACCGCAAGTCATCTTTGTTCCTGTTGAAATTAAAAATATTAGTGATTTGTGTAAATAATTTCCAGAGAGACGCAGCTAGTTTGCCATTTGTGTAGGCAGTCAGGCATCCAGCAGAACTGCCGTATAGTCACCGCAAGTCATCTTTGTTCCTGTTGAAAAGAAACATATCAGGGATCTGTGTATATAATTTCAAAAGTGACACAGCCAGTGTGCCATTTGTGTAGACAGTTAGGCATCCAGCAGAACTGCCTAGTAGCCATCAGAAGTCACCTTTGTTCATCTTTTCAAAACAATATCAGTGATTTGTGAAAATAATTTCCTGAGTGACACAGCCAGTATGCCATTTGTGTAACAGGTAGGCATCCATCAGAAGTCCCTTATATCCTATGCAAGCCATCTTTGTTCCTCTTAAAAAACATATTCGTTATTTATGTAAATAATTTCCAAAGTGACGCATCCAGTGTTCCATTTGTGTAGGCAGGCAGGCATCCAGCAGAAGTCCGTTATTGCCACCGCAAGTCATCTTTGCTCCTGTTTAAAAGTAAAATATCAGGGATTTGTGTAAATAATTTCCAGAGTGACACAGACAGTGTGCAATTTGTGTAGGAAGGCAGGCATCCAGCAGAAGAGCCTTATAGTCACCGCAAGTCATATTTGTTCCTGTTTTAAAGAAAAATATTAGAGATTAGTGTAAAATAATTTCCAGAGAGATGCAGCCAGTGTTCCATTTGTGTAGGCAGGCATCCAGCAGAAGTGCTTATAGCCACCGCAAGTCATCTTTGCTCCTGTTTGAAAGTAAAATATTAGAGATTTGTGTAAATAATTTCCAGAGTGACACAGCCAGTGTGCCATTTGTGTAGGCAGTCAGGCATCCAGCAGAAGTGCCATATAGTCACCGCAAGTCATGTTTGTTCCTGTTGAAAAGAAACATATCAGGGATTTATGTAAATAATTTCCAGAGTTAGATAGCCAGTGTACAATATGTGTAGTCCGTTATTGCCACCGCAAGTCATCTTTGCTCCTGTTTAAAAGTAAAATATTAGAGATTTGTGTAAATAATTTCCAGAATGACACAGCCAGTGTGTCATTTGTGTAGGAAGGCAGGCATGCAGCAGAGGTGCCTTATAGCCACCACAAGTCATATTTGCTCCTGTTTAAAAGTAAAATATTAGAGATTTGTGTAAATAATTTCCAGAGTGACACAGCCAATGTGCCATTTGTGTAGGCAGGCGACAGGCATCCAGCAGAAGTTCCTTATAGTCACCGCAAGTCATATTTGTTCCTGTTTTAAGTAAAAATATTAGCGATTAGTGTAAAATAATTTCCAGAGAGACGCAGACAGTTTGCCATTTGTGTAGGCAGTCAGGCATCCAGCAGAAGTGCCATATAGTCACCGCAAGTCATGTTTGTTCTTGTTGAAAAGAAACATATCAGGGATTTATGTAAATAATTTCCAGAGTGACACAGCCAGCATGCCATTTGTGTAGACAGGTAGGCATCCAGCAGAACTGCCTAATAGCCACCGGAAGTCACCTTTGTTCCTCTTAAAAAAAAATATTAGGGATTTATCTACATAATTTCCAGAGTGATGCATCCAGTGTGCATTTGTGTAGGCAGGCAGGAATCTAGCAGATTTAGTTTATTGCCACCGCAAGTCATCTTTGTTCCTGTTGAAAAGCATAACAGTCGGGATTTGTGTAAATCATTTCCAGAGTGACACAGCCAGTGTGCCATATGTGCAGGCAGGCAGTCATCCAGTTAAAGTGCCTTATAGCCACCACAAGTCATCTTTGTTTCTTTTTAAAAAAAAATATTAGGGATTTGTTTAAATAATTTCCAGAGTGACACAGCCAGTGTGCCATTTGTGTATACAGGTAGGCATCCAACAGAACTTCCTAAGAGCCACTGGAAGTCACCTTTGTTCGTCTTTACAAAAAAAATTAGGGATTTCTGTAAATAATTTCCTGAGTGACACAGCCAGTGTGCCATTTGTGTAGGAAGTCAGGCATCCATCAGAAGTGCCTTATAGCCACCGCAAGTCATCTTTGTTCCTCTTAGAAAAAAAAAATTAGGGATTTATGTAAATAATTTCCAGAGTGACACATCCAGTGTGCCATTTGTGTAGGCAGGCAGGCATCCAGCAGAAGTGCGTTATTGCCACCGCACGTAATCTTTGTTCCTGTTGAAAAGCAAAACAGTAGGGATTTGTGTAAATAATTTCCAGAGTGATACAGCCAGTGTGCCATTTGTGTAGGCAGGTATATAGCAGAAGTGCCTTATAGTCACCTCAAGTCATCTTTGTTCCTGTTGAAAAGAAAAATATTAGGGATTTGTGTAAATAATTTCCAGAGTGAACCAGCCAGTGTGCCATTTGTGTAGGCAGTCAGTTATCCAGCAGAAGTGCCTTATAGCCACCGCAAGTCATCTTTACAACTCTTTAAAGAAAAATTTTAGGGATTTGTGTAAACAATTTCCAGTGTGACACAGCCAGTGCGCCATTTGTGTAGGCAGGCAGGCATCCAGCAGAAGTCCGTTATTGCCACCGCAAGTCACCTTTGCTCCTTTTTAAAAGTAAAATATTAGAGATTTGTGTAAATAATTTCCAGAGTGAAACAGCCAGTGTGCCATTTGTGTAGGCAGTCAGGCATCCAGCAGAAGTGCCATATAGTCACCGCAAGTCATGTTTGTTCCTGTTGAAAAGAAACATATCAGGGATTTATGTAAATAATTTCCAGAGTTAGATAGCCAGTGTACAATATGTGTAGTCCGTTATTGCCACCGCAAGTCATCTTTGCTCCTGTTTAAAAGTAAAATATTAGAGATTTGTGTAAATAATTTCCAGAATGACACAGCCAGTGTGTCATTTGTGTAGGAAGGCAGGCATGCAGCAGAGGTGCCTTATAGCCACCACAAGTCATGTTTGCTCCTGTTTAAAAGTAAAATATTAGAGATTTGTGTAAATAATTTCCAGAGTGACACAGCCAATGTGCCATTTGTGTAGGCAGGCGACAGGCATCCAGCAGAAGTTCCTTATAGTCACCGCAAGTCATATTTGTTCCTGTTTTAAGTAAAAATATTAGAGATTAGTGTAAAATAATTTCCAGAGAGACGCAGACAGTTTGCCATTTGTGTAGGCAGTCAGGCATCCAGCAGAAGTGCCATATAGTCACCGCAAGTCATGTTTGTTCTTGTTGAAAAGAAACATATCAGGGATTTATGTAAATAATTTCCAGAGTGACACAGCCAGCATGCCATTTGTGTAGACAGGTAGGCATCCAGCAGAACTGCCTAATAGCCACCGGAAGTCAGCTTTGTTCCTCTTAAAAAAAAATATTAGGGATTTATCTACATAATTTCCAGAGTGATGCATCCAGTGTGCATTTGTGTAGGCAGGCAGGAATCTAGCAGATTTAGTTTATTGCCACCGCAAGTCATCTTTGTTCCTGTTGAAAAGCATAACAGTCGGGATTTGTGTAAATAATTTCCAGAGTGACACAGCCAGTGTGCCATATGTGCAGGCAGGCAGTCATCCAGTTAAAGTGCCTTATAGCCACCACAAGTCATCTTTGTTTCTTTTTAAAAAAAAATATTAGGGATTTGTTTAAATAATTTCCAGAGTGACACAGCCAGTGTGCCATTTGTGTATACAGGTAGGCATCCAACAGAACTTCCTAAGAGCCACTGGAAGTCACCTTTGTTCGTCTTTACAAAAAAAATTAGGGATTTCTGTAAATAATTTCCTGAGTGACACAGCCAGTGTGCCATTTGTGTAGGAAGTCAGGCATCCATCAGAAGTGCCTTATAGCCACCGCAAGTCATCTTTGTTCCTCTTAGAAAAAAAAAATTAGGGATTTATGTAAATAATTTCCAGAGTGACACATCCAGTGTGCCATTTGTGTAGGCAGGCAGGCATCCAGCAGAAGTGCGTTATTGCCACCGCACGTAATCTTTGTTCCTGTTGAAAAGCAAAACAGTAGGGATTTGTGTAAATAATTTCCAGAGTGATACAGCCAGTGTGCCATTTGTGTAGGCAGGTATATAGCAGAAGTGCCTTATAGTCACCTCAAGTCATCTTTGTTCCTGTTGAAAAGAAAAATATTAGGGATTTGTGTAAATAATTTCCAGAGTGAACCAGCCAGTGTGCCATTTGTGTAGGCAGTCAGTTATCCAGCAGAAGTGCCTTATAGCCACCGCAAGTCATCTTTACAACTCTTTAAAGAAAAATTTTAGGGATTTGTGTAAACAATTTCCAGTGTGACACAGCCAGTGCGCCATTTGTGTAGGCAGGCAGGCATCCAGCAGAAGTCCGTTATTGCCACCGCAAGTCACCTTTGCTCCTTTTTAAAAATAAAATATTAGAGATTTGTGTAAATAATTTCCAGAGTGAAACAGCCAGTGTGCCATTTGTGTAGGAAGGCAGGCATCCAGCAGAAGAGCCTTATAGTCACCGCAAGTCATATTTGTTCCTGTTTTAAAGAAAAATATTAGGGATTTGTGTAAAATAATTTCCACAGAGACGCTGCCAGTGTGCTATTTTTGTAGGCAGGCATCCAGCAGAAGTGCCTTATAGCCACCGCAAGTCATCTTTGTTCCTGTTGAAATTAAAAATATTAGTGAGTTGTGTAAATAATTTCCAGAGAGACGCAGCCAGTTTGCCATTTGTGTAGGCAGTCAGGCATCCAGCAGAACTGCCGTATAGTCACCGCAAGTCATCTTTGTTCCTGTTGAAAAGAAACATATCAGGGATTTGTGTATATAATTTAAAAAGTGACACAGCCAGTGTGCCATTTGTGTAGACAGTTAGGCATCCAGCAGAACTGCCTAATAGCCATCAGAAGTCACCTTTGTTCATCTTTTCAAAACAATATCAGTGATTTGTGAAAATAATTTCCTGAGTGACACAGGCAGTATGCCATTTGTGTAACAGGTAGGCATCCATCAGAAGTCCCTTATATCCTATGCAAGCCATCTCTGTTCCTCTTAAAAAACATATTAGTTATTTATGTAAATAATTTCCAAAGTGACGCATCCAGTGTGCCATTTGTGTAGGCAGGCAGGCATCCAGCAGAAGTACCTTATTGCCACCACAAGTCATCTTTTTTTCTATTGAAAAGCAAAACAGTAGGGATTTGTGTAAATAATTTCCAGAGTGACACAGCCAGTGTGCCATTTTTGTAAGCTGGCATCCAGCAGAAGTGCCTTATAAGCACCGCAAGTCATCTTTGTTCCTGTTGAAATTAAAAATATTTGGAATTTGTGTAAATAATTTCCAGAGTGACACAGCCAGTGTGCCATTTGCGTAGGCAGGCAGTCATCCAGTAGAAGTGCCTTATAGCCACCGCAAGTCATATTTGTTATGGATTAAAAGAAAAATAGGTATTTGTGTAAATAATTTCCAGAGTGACACAGCCAGTGGTCCATTTTTGTAGGCAGACAGGCATGCAGCAGAAGTGCCTTATTGCCAGCGAAAGTCATCTTTGTTACTCTTTAAAGAACAATATTAGGGATTTGTGTAAACAATTTCCATAGAGACACAGCCACTGCACCATTTGTGTAGGCAGTTAGGGATCCAGCAGAAGTGCGTTATTGCCACCGCAAGTCATCTTTGCTCCTGTTTAAAAGTAAAATATTAGAGATTTGTGTGAATCATTTCCAGAGTGGCATAGCCAGTGTGCCATTTGTGTAGACTTTTTTTTTAAACTATTTATTTAAGTTTTAAATATAGAAAAGCAAAACGAATACAATTAAAGAACAAAATTTAAATATAATACATAGGAAGATATAAAATAACATTGCAGAAAGGAGACATATTGAGATACATGTTATAAAATCAGTCTTGAAAAGGATCAAGACTAAAAATAACAAAATAATAACCAGGAAGAGGAAAAGGGAAGAGAAGAAAAATAATTAAATTTCGAGGAGAAAATTACCCTGTTTACCAAGGTCACTTTCAAGCCAAGGAGACCAGACAAGAGAGAAGATATTAAAATTACCAAATTCAATTGCACAAAGGTGTTCAAGTTTGCAAATATAGTTGATTTTGTCTAGTACATTATTCCAGGAGATATTCAACATTTTCCATTGTGAACCAATGCTGGTACGAACGGCTGAGCAGATTCTTAAAATTAATTTATCGTGATGTTAGTGGAAGTTATTTTTTTTCCAAGAAGTGCCTCAGAGCTTGTAAGGACTATATTTTTATGTAGAATTTGTGAGAGAAGGGAACTTATTCTAGTCCAGATCTTTTCAACTTTGGGGCAAGACCACCAAGTATGTAAGAACGTACCAGGTTCTGGACAGCCTCAAAAACAGAGATCTGAAGCATTGTTGTACATTAGTGCAATTTTTGATGGAACCAGATGATACAAATGAAGCATTTTAAAGGATTGTTCAACAAGGTTAACATTTAAACTGGTTTTATGTAAGCAAAGAAATATTGATCTCCATTCATCGTCCGTCTAAGAAAGTTGTAGCATAGATTTCCAGGAGTGCTGGCAACTAAGCTTGGAGGTATCATATAATAAAATTTTATAAATAGGAGAGATTAATTTAGAGGAAGGATTCCACAATCTGAAGAAGGATTCGAATCTTTTGAGGGGCATTTTAATATAATTGCCCAAAAAGTGAGAAAAAACCTGAAGAATGGAAGAATAAACCTTACCATCATCAAAGGAGCCATTAATTTTATCTTTCAGAGACAACCAGTCAAGAAAGTCATTTCTAAATATCAAATCCTTCAAAAATATAAAGTTATTAGAGAAGAGTTTGTCAACTAGATTTTGCTGTTCTAAGTTCCAGTTGAAGAAAGATGAGGTAATGGGCAAAAGTTTAGATCTAAAATCCATAAGTTTATATTTAAATCTATTTTTGTTCCAAAGCCATAGATCGTTTTTAGTACTGGCGAGAATGTGTTGAAGATTAAAAAAGCGCTGATGGGAGAAGGACCAAATCCATTCAAGAAGATGTGTAGTGTATGATTAGTAGTGAGGGTAAGGAGTTGAGACAATCTTGAGGAAAGATAATAGTTATATAGGTTAGGCATTAAAACTCCACCAAATTGCTTCTCCCTGTATAAAGTCTCTCTACGAATGCGAGGGTGTTTAAATAACCATTTAAACTGAAACAATTCATTTTGAAAGGATAACAAGTCTGATTTGTTAATACGTATTGGTAAGGATCTAAATAAGTACAACATTTTGGGAAGGATAGACATCTTGATGGCATTAATCCTGCCAAAAACGGAAAGAGGCAAAGAGGCCCAATTTGACATTTTTTCAGATAAAGATTTATATAAAGGTTTAAAATTTAAAGAAAAAGTCCTTGATAATGTTCTCGGGATTTTAATTCCGAGATAGGTTAAAAAATCTTCTCTCCATTTAAAGGTGAAGTATTTAGAAAGAGACAGTCTAGTACAGTTGTTTAAGTTTAAACCTAAAATCTCAAATTTGTTTTGATTAGTGACCAAACCTGAAATCTCACCAAAGCAAGTTAATAAATCCCATAATTGATAGATAGATATTTGAGGTTCAGAAATAAATAGAAGGATATCATCAGCGTAAAGATTTAATTTGGATTCAGTGCCATGAATAATGCCCTTGATATTAGGATTATTTCTAATTGCTACTGCCAGAGGTTCAATACAAAGGGCAAAGAGCATAGGGGAGAGGGGACAGCCTTGCCTGGTCCCTCTTCTAATATGAATCTCATTACTCTCCAGGCCCATCAATCTTAAAATAGAGACAGCATTTGATTGAGCAGCCTTTAGATATTGTTCAATAAGACCATTAAGGCCGAAAACAGAGATAATCTTCATTAGGTATGACCAGTTGATAGAATCAAAGGCTTTGGTAATATCAAGGGAAAGAAGGAGAACATTTCTTAAATTGGATCGTTTACAGATATCCATAACATCGAATGCTCTTCTGATGTTATCAGTTGTATTCCTTCCAGGAACAAATCCACATTGGTCGGGATGAATTAGGGAGGGCAGGAAAGATCCCAACCTTTTTGCTAGAAGTCTGGATAAAATTTATAAACCAACATTAATCAAACTAATTTGTCTATAGTTGTTTAGATCTTCAGGATCCTTGCCAGGTTTGCCTATCATTTTAACAAAGGAAGAATTAGAATCTTTATTTAAGACACCCTTGGATAACAAAGAGTCAAAAAAATATTTCAAGTGAGGGGCTAGTTCTTTACAAAAACATTTGTAATAAAAGTTGGTAAAGCCATCAGGGCCAGGGCTTTTGGAATTTTTTGTGTAGACAGGCAGGCAACCAGTAGAAGTGCCTTATAGCCGCCGGAAGTCATCTTTGTTCCTCTTTCAAAAAAAAATACTACGGATTTATGTGAAAAGTTTCCAGAATGACACAGGCAGTGTGCCATTTGTGTAAGCAGGCAGAAATCCAGCAGAAGTGCTTATAACCATCGCAAATCATCTTTGTTCCTGTTGAAAAGCGAAACAGTAGGAATTTGTGTAAATAATTTCCAGAGTGACACAGCCAGTGTGCCATTTGTGTGTGCAGGCAGGCATCCAGCAGAGGTGCCTTATAGCAACTGCAAGTCATCTTTGTTCCACTTTAAAGAAAAATATTAGGGATTTGTGTAAACAGTTTCCAGAATAACGCAGCCAGTGTGCCATTTGTGTAGGCAGGAAGGCATCCTGCAGAAGTGCCTTATAGCCACTGCAAGTCATCTTTGTTCCTCTTTAAAGAAAAATATTAGGGATTTGTGTAAACAATTTCCAGAGTGACGCAGCCAGTGCTCCATTTGTGTAGGCAGGCAGGCATCCAACAGAAGTGCCTTATAGTCACCACAAGTCATCTTTGTTCCTGTTGAAAAGAAAAATATCAGGGATTTGTGTAAATAACTTCCAGAGTGACACAGGCAGTGTGGCGTTTGTGTAGACAGGTAGGCATCCAGCAGAACTGCCTAATAGCCACTGGAAGTCACCTTTGTTCGTCTTTACAATAAAATATTAGGGATTTATGTAAATAATTTCCAGAGTGGCGCATTCAGTGTGCCATTTGTGTAGGCAGGCCGGGATCCAGCAGAAGTGCGTTATTGCCACCGCAAGTCATCATTGTTCCTGTTGAAAAGCAAAACAGTAGGGATTTGTGTAAATATTGTCCAGTGACACAGCCAGTGTGCCATTTGTGGAGGCAGGCATCCAGCAGAAGTGCCTTATAGCCACCGCAAGTCATCTTTGCTCCTGTTTAAAAGTAAAATATTAGAGATTTGTGTAAATAATTTCCAGAGTGACACAGCCACTGTGCCAGTTGTGTAGACAGGCAGGCATCCAGCAGAAGTGTGTTATTGCTACCGTAAGTCATCTTTGTTCCTGTTGAAAAGCAAAACAGTAGGGATTTGTGTAAATATTTTCCAGAGTGACACATCCAGTGTGCCATTTGTGTAGGCAGGCAGACATCCAGCAGAAGTGCCTTATAGCCACTGCAAGTTATCTTTGTTCCTGTTGAAAAGCAAAACAGTAGGGATTTGTGTAAATAATTTCCAGAGTGACACAGCCAGTGTGCCCTTTTTGTAAATAATTTTTTGTAAATTATTTTTTGTAAAATAATTTTCAGAGAGACGCAGCAAGTTTGCCATTTGTTTAGACAAATCCAGCAGAAGAACCTTATTGGCACCGCAAGTCATCATTGTTCCTGTTGAAAAGCAAAACAGTAGGGATTTGTGTAAATAATGTCCAGAGTGACACAGCCAGTGTGCCATTTGTGGAGGCAGGCATCCAGCAGAAGTGCCTTATAGCCATCGCAAGTCATCTTTGTAACTCTTTAAAGAAAAATATTAGGGATTTGTGTAAACAATTTCCAGAGTGTGTCGACACCGTCGGGTCGCTCCGGTCCTCCGTCTGGCTGCGTTACGGGGATAGGTGCTTCTGATTGGCCGCGGTCCTGATGTCATTTCCATGCGACGCTGCGACGCGGTCAAGTGCTCCTCCTCTTCCTTATAATCCCTGCAGCCACTCGCTTCAGTGCTCAGTTGTTGTTTGAGCTTCCTGGATGATTGCTGTTCCTCTTCTCTGCCTGACCGTTACTGACCCTTCTGCCTGGACTTTGGACTGCGCACCTCAGCCGCCTGCCTCTGACCCTTCTGCCTGGACTTTGGACTATTTACCTCAGCCGCCTGCCTCTGACCCTTCTGTCTGGACTTTGGACTATGCACCTCAGTTGCCTGCATCTGACCCTTCTGCCTGGACCTTGGACTACGCACCTCAGCCGCCTGCCTCTGATCCTTCTGCCTGGACTTCGGACTACGCTCTTCAGCCGCCTGCCTCTGACCCTTTGGCCCCATCCTTGGTTCCCTCAGGTACCGTACTATTTATAAGTATATTTGTGCAGGATATATATATATATATATATATTGGGTCTCCTATATTGTACCTGCTGTTTGGGTTCCAGTCTTTCCCTGTATCCTGCCAAGCGGATTTCTCTTCATACTTAGAGCATACTAGAGCTGCTTGCTTCTTCTCAGGGCTGTATTTCTAACTCTGAGTTTGGTTTCTCGCAGCCCACATTCCTCCTTGGTCCTCAGGATATAACAGAGTGATACAGCCAGTGCTCCATTTGTGGAGGCAGGCAGGCATCCAGCAGAAGTGCGTTATTGCCACCGCAAGTCATCTTTGCTCCGGTTTAAAAGTAAAATATTAGAGATTTGTGTAGGCAAGAAGGCATCTAGCAGAAGTACCTTATAGCCACCGCAAGTCATGTTTGTTTCTGTTTAAAAGAAAAATATTAGGGATTTGTGTAAAATAATTTCCAGAGAGACGCAGCCAGTGTGCCATTTGTGTAGGCAGTCAGGCATCCAGCAGAAATGGCTTATAGCCATAGCGAGTCATCTTTGTTCCTGTTTAAAAGAAAATATTAGGGATTTGTGTAAATAATTTCCAGACTGACACAGCTTGTGTGCCATTTGTGTAGGCAGGCAGGCATCCAGCAGAAGTGCCTTATAGCCACCCCAAGTCATCTTTGTTCCTGTTGAAAAGAAACATATCAGGGATTTGTGTAAATAATTTCCTGATTTACACAGTCAGTGTGCAATTTTTGTAGGAAGGCAGGCATCAAGCAGAGGTGCCTTATAGCCACCGCAAGTCATCTTTGCTCCTGTTTAAAAGTAAAATATTAGAGATTTGTGTAAATAATTTCCAGAGTGACACAGCCACTGTGCCATTTGTGTAGACAGGAAGGCATCCAGCAGAAGTGCCTTAAAGTCACCGCAAGTCATATTTGTTCCTGTTTTAAAGAAAAATATTAAGGATGTGTGTAAACATTTTCCAGAGTGACACAGCCAGTGCTCTATTTGTGTAGACAGGCAGGCAAGCATCCAACAGAAGTGCCTTATAGTCACCACAAGTCATGTTTGTTCTTGTTGAAAAGAAACATATCAGGGATTTGTGTAAATAATTTCCAGATTTACACAGTCAGTGTGCAATTTTTGAAGGAAGGCAGGCATCAAGCAGAGGTGCCTTATAGCCACCGCAAGTCATCTTTACTCCTGTTTAAAAGTGAAATATTAGAGATTTGTGTAAATAATTTCCAGAGTGACACAGCCACTGTGCCATTTGTATAGACAGAAAGGCATCCAGCAGAAGTGCCTTAAAGTCACCGCAAGTCATATTTGTTCCTGTTTTAAAGAAAAATATTAGGGATTTGTGTAAAATAATTTCCAAAGAGTGGCAGCCAGTTTGCCATTTGTGTAGGCAGTCAGGCATCCAGCAGAAGTGCCATATAGTCATCACAAGTCATCTTTGTTCCTATTGAAAAGAAACACATCAGGGATTTGTGTAAATAATATCCAGAGTGACACAGCCAGTGTGCCATTTGTGTAGACAGGTAGGCATCCAGCAGAACTGCCTAATAGCCACCGGAAGTCATCTTTGTTCCTGTTGAAAAGCAAAACAGTCGGGATTTGTGTAAATAATTTCCCGAGTGACACAGCCAGTGTGCCTTATGCGTAGGCAGGCAGTCATCCAGTAAAAGTGCCTTATAGCCACAGCAAGTCATCTTTGTTACTGTTTAAAAAAAAAAAAATGTGGGATTTGTGTAAATAATTTCCAGAGTGACATAGCCAGTGTGCCATTTTTATAGGCAGGCAGTCATCCAGGAGAAGTGCCTTATAGCCACCGCAAGTCACCTTTGTTCCTCTTTAAATAAAAATATTAGGGATTCGTGTAAACAATTTCCAGAGTGACACAGCCAGTGCTCCATTTGTGTAGGCAGGCAGGCATCCAACAGAAGTGCCTTATAGTCACCACAAATCATCTTTGTTCCTGTTCAAAAGAAACATATCAGGGATTTGACTAAAACATTTCCAGAGTGACACAGCCAGTGTGCCATTTGTGTAGACAGGTAGGCATCCAACAGACCTGCCTAATAACCACCGGAAGTCATCTTTGTTCATCTTTACAAAAAAATATTAGGGATTTCTGTAAATAATTTCTTAAGTGACACAGCCAGTGTACCATTTGTGTAGGCAGTCAGGCATCCATAAGAAGTGCCTTATAGCCACCGCAAGTCATCTTTGTTCCTCTTAAAAAAAATATTAGGGATTTATGTAAATAATTTCCAGAATGATGCATCCAGTGTGACATTTGGGTAGGCAGGGATGCATGCAGCAGAAGTGCGTTATTGCCCCCGCAAGTCATCTTTGTTCCTGTTGAAAAGCAAAACAGTAGGGATTTGTGTAAATAATTTCCAGAGTGACACAGCCAGTGTGCCATTTGTGTAGGCAGTCATCCAGCAGAAGTGCCTTATAGCCACCGCAAGTCATCTTTATTCCTGTTGAAAGAAAAATAGAAGGGATTTGTGTAAATAATTTCCAGAATGACACAGCCAGTGTGCCATTTGCGTAGGCAGGCAGTCATCCAGTAGAAATGCCTTATAGCCGCCGCAAGTAATCTTTGTTACTGTTTAAAAGAAAAATATTAGAGATTTGTGTAAATAATTTCCAGAGTGACACATCCAGTGTTCCATTTGTGTAGGCAGGCAGACATCCAGCAGAAGTGCCTTATAGCCACTGCAAGTTATCTTTGTTCCTGTTGAAAAGCAAAACAGTAGGGATTTGTGTAAATAATTTCCAGAGTGACATAGCCAGTGTGCCATTTTTCTAAATAATTTTTTGTAAATAATTTTTTGTAAAATAATTTTCAGAGAGACACAGCAAGTTTGCCATTTGTTTAGACAGTCAGGCATCCAGCAGAAGTGCCTTATTGCCACCGCAAGTCATCTTTGTTCCTGTTGAAAAGCAAAACAGTAGGGATTTGTGTAACTAATTTCCAGAGTGACACAGCCAGTGTGCCATTTTTGTAGGCAGGCATCCAGCAGAAGTGCCTTATAAGCACCGCAAGTCATCTTTGTTCCTGTTGAAAAGAAAAATTTTAGGGATTTGTGTAAATAATTTCCAGAGTGACACAGCCAGTGTGCCGTTTGCGTAGGCAGGCAGTCATCCAGTAGAAGTGCCTTATAGCCACTGTAAGTCATCTTTGTTACGGATTAAAAGAAAAATATTAGTGATTTGTGTAAATAATTTCCAGAGTGACACAGCCAGTGTGCCATTTTTGTAGGCAGGCAGGCAGACATCCAGCAGAAGTGCCTTATTGCCACCGCAAGTCATCTTTGTTACTCTTTAAGGAAAAATATTAGGGATTTGTGTAAACAATTTCCATAGTGACACAGCCAGTGCGCCATTTGTGTAGGTAGGCAGGCATCCAGCAGAAGTGCGTTATTGCCACTGCAAGTCATCTTTGCTTCTGTTTGAAAGTAAAATATTAGATATTTGTGTAAATAATTTCCAGAGTGACACAGCCAGTGTTCCATTTGCGTAGGCAGGCAGTCATCCAGTAGAAGTGCCTTATAGCCACTGCAAGTCATCTCTGTTACTGTTTAAAAGAAAAATATTAGGGATTTGTGTAAATAATTTCTAGAGTGACACAGCCAGTGTGCAATTTTTGTAGGCTGGCAGGCATCCAGCAGAAGTGCCTTACTGCCACCACAAGTCATCTTTGTTACTCTTTAAAGAAAATTAATAGGGATTTGTGTAAACAATTTCCATAGTGACACAGTCAGTGCGCCATTTGTGTAGGCAGGCAGGCATCCAACAGAAGTGCCTTATAGTCACCGCAAGTAATCTTTGTTCCTGTTGAAAAGAAACATATCAGAGATTTGTGTAAATAATTTCCTGAGTGACACAGCCAGTGTGCCATTTGTGTAGGTAGGGAGGCATCCAGCAGAGGTGCCTTATAGTCACCGCAAGTCATATTTGTTCCTGTTTTAAAGAAAAATTTTAGGGATTTGTGTAAAATAATTTCCAGAGAGACACAGCCAGTTTTCCATTTGTGTAGGCAGTCAGGCATCCAGCAGAAGTGCCACATAGTCACCGCAAGTCATCTTTGTTCCTGTTGAAAAGAAACATATCAGGGATTTGTGTAAATAATTTCCTGAGTGACACAGCCAGTATGTCATTTGTGTAGATAGGCAGGCATCCATCAAAAGTGCCTTATCGCCAATGCAAGTTATCTTTGTTCCTGTTTAAAAGCAAAACAGTAGGGATTTGTGTAAATAATTTCCAGAGTGACACACCCAGTGTGCCATTTGTGTAGGCAGGCATCCAGCAGAACTGCCTTATAGCCACCGCAAGTAATCTTTGTTCCTGTTGAAAAGAAACATATCAGGGATTTGTGTAAATAATTTCCTGAGTGACACAGCCAGTGTGCCATTTGTGTAGGTAGGGAGGCATCCAGCAGAGGTGCCTTATAGTCACCGCAAGTCATATTTTTTCCTGTTTTAAAGAAAAATATTAGGGATTTGTGTAAAATAATTTCCAGAGAGACACAGCCAGTTTTCCATTTGTGTAGGCAGTCAGGCATCCAGCAGAAGTGCCATATAGTCACCGCAAGTCATCTTTGTTCCTGTTGAAAAGAAACATATCAGGGATTTGTGTAAATAATTTCCTGAGTGACACAGCCAGTATGTCATTTGTGTAGATAGGCAGGCATCCATCAGAAGTGCCTTATCGCCAATGCAAGTTATCTTTGTTCCTGTTTAAAAGCAAAGCAGTAGGGATTTGTGTAAATAATTTCCAGAGTGACACACCCAGTGTGCTATTTTTGTAGGCAGGCATCCAGCAGAACTGCCTTATAGCCACCGCAAGTCAGCTTTGTTCCTGTTGAAAAGAAAAATATTAGGGATTTGTGTAAAATAATTTCCAGAGTGACATAGCCAGTGTGCCATTTTTGTAGGCAGGAAGTCGTCCAATAGAAGTGCCTTATAGCCACTGCAAGTCATCTTTGTTATGGATTAAAAGAAAAATATTAGGGATTTGTGTAAATAATTTCCTGAGTGATACAGCCAGTGTGCCATTTTTGTAGGCAGGCAGGAATCCTTCAGAAGTGTGTTATTTCCACCACAAGTCATCTTTGCTCCTGTTTAAAATTAAAATATTAGAGATTTGTGTAAATAATTTCCAGAGTGACACAGCCAGTGTGCCATTTGTGTAGGCAGGCAGGCATCCAGCAGAAGTGCCTTATAGCCACTGCAAGTTATCTTTGTTCCTGTTGAAAAGCAAAACAGTAGGGATTTATGTAAATAATTTCCAGAGTGACGCATCCAGTGTACAATTTGTGCAGGCAGGCATGCAGGCATCCAGCAGAAGTACCTTATTGCCACAACAAGTCATCTTTGTTTCTGTTGAAAAGCAAAACGGTAGGGATTTGTGTAAAAATTTCCAGAGTGACACAGCCAGTGTGCCATTTTTGTAGGCCGGCAGTCATCCAGTAGATGTGCCTTGTAGCCACTGCAAGTCATCTTTGTTACGGATTAAAAGAAAAATATTAGGGATTTGTGTAAATAATTTCCTGAGTGATACAGCCAGTGTGCCATTTTTGTAGGCAGGCAGGAATCCTTCAGAAGTGTGTTATTTCCACCACAAGTCATCTTTGCTCCTGTTTAAAATTAAAATATTAGAGATTTGTGTAAATAATTTCCAGAGTGACACAGCCAGTGTGCCATTTGTGTAGGCAGGCAGGCATCCAGCAGAAGTGTGTTATTGCTACCGTAAGTCATCTTTGTTCCTGTTGAAAAGCAAAACAGTAGGGATTTGTGTAAATATTTTCCAGAGTGACACATCCAGTGTGCCATTTGTGTAGGCAGGCAGACATCCAGCAGAAGTGCCTTATAGCCACTGCAAGTTTTCTTTGTTCCTGTTGAAAAGCAAAACAGTAGGGATTTGTGTAAATAATTTCCAGAGTGACACAGCCAGTGTGCCCTTTTTGTAAATAATTTTTTGTAAATTATTTTTTGTAAAATAATTTTCAGAGAGACGCAGCAAGTTTGCCATTTGTTTAGACAGTCAGGCATCCAGCAGAAGTGCCTTATTGCCACCGCAAGTCATCTTTGTTCCTGTTGAAAAGCAAAACAGTAGGGATTTGTGTAAATAATTTCCAGAGTGACACAGCCAGTGTGCCATTTATGTAGGCAGGCATCCAGCAGAAGTGCCTTATAAGCACCGCAAGTCATCTTTGTTCCTGTTGAAAAGAAAAATTTTAGGGATTTGTGTAAATAATTTCCAGAGTGACACAGCCAGTGTGCCATTTGCGTAGGCAAGCAGTCATCCAGTAGAAGTGCCCTATAGCCACTGCAAGTCATCTTTGTTACGGATTAAAAGAAAAATATTAGTGATTTGTGTAAATAATTACCAGAGTGACACAGCCAGTGTGCCATTTTTGTAGGCAGGCAGGCAGACATCCAACAGAAGTGCCTTATTGCCACCGCAAGTCATCTTCGTTACTCTTTAAGGAAAAATATTAGGGATTTGTGTAAACAATTTCCATAGTGACACAGCCAGTGCGCCATTTGTGTAGGTAGGCAGGCATCCAGCAGAAGTGCGTTATTGCCACTACAAGTCATCTTTGCTTCTGTTTGAAAGTAAAATATTAGATATTTGTGTAAATAATTTCCAGAGTGACACAGCCAGTGTTCCATTTGCGTAGGCAGGCAGTCATCCAGTAGAAGTGCCTTATAGCCACTGCAAGTCATCTCTGTTACTGTTTAAAAGAAAAATATTAGGGATTTGTGTAAGTAATTTCTAGAGTGACACAGCCAGTGTGCAATTTTAGTAGGCAGGCAGGCATCCAGCAGAAGTGCCTTACTGCCACCACAAGTCATCTTTGTTACTCTTTAAAGAAAATTAATAGGGATTTGTGTAAACAATTTCCATAGTGACACAGTCAGTGCGCCATTTGTGTAGGCAGGCAGGCATCCAACAGAAGTGCCTTATAGTCACCGCAAGTAATCTTTGTTCCTGTTGAAAAGAAACATATCAGGGATTTGTGTAAATAATTTCCTGAGTGACACAGCCAGTGTGCCATTTGTGTAGGTAGGGAGGCATCCAGCAGAGGTGCCTTATAGTCATCGCAAGTCATATTTGTTCCTGTTGAAAAGAAACATATCAGGGATTTGTGTAAATAATTTCCTGAGTGACACAGCCAGTGTGCCATTTGCGTAGGCAAGCAGTCATCCAGTAGAAGTGCCCTATAGCCACTGCAAGTCATCTTTGTTACGGATTAAAAGAAAAATATTAGTGATTTGTGTAAATAATTACCAGAGTGACACAGCCAGTGTGCCATTTTTGTAGGCAGGCAGGCAGACATCCAGCAGAAGTGCCTTATTGCCACCGCAAGTCATCTTCGTTACTCTTTAAGGAAAAATATTAGGGATTTGTGTAAACAATTTCCATAGTGACACAGCCAGTGCGCCATTTGTGTAGGTAGGCAGGCATCCAGCAGAAGTGCGTTATTGCCACTACAAGTCATCTTTGCTTCTGTTTGAAAGAAAAATATTAGATATTTGTGTAAATAATTTCCAGAGTGACACACCCAGTGTGCCATTTGTGTAGGCAGGCATCCAGCAGAACTGCCTTATAGCCACCGCAAGTAATCTTTGTTCCTGTTGAAAAGAAACATATCAGGGATTTGTGTAAATAATTTCCTGAGTGACACAGCCAGTGTGCCATTTGTGTAGGTAGGGAGGCATCCAGCAGAGGTGCCTTATAGTCACCGCAAGTCATATTTGTTCCTGTTTTAAAGAAAAATATTAGGGATTTGTGTAAAATAATTTCCAGAGAGACACAGCCAGTTTTCCATTTGTGTAGGCAGTCAGGCATCCAGCAGAAGTGCCATATAGTCACCGCAAGTCATCTTTGTTCCTGTTGAAAAGAAACATATCAGGGATTTGTGTAAATAATTTCCTGAGTGACACAGCCAGTATGTCATTCGTGTAGATAGGCAGGCATCCATCAGAAGTGCCTTATCGCCAATGCAAGTTATCTTTGTTCCTGTTTAAAAGCAAAGCAGTAGGGATTTGTGTAAATAATTTCCAGAGTGACACACCCAGTGTGCCATTTTTGTAGGCAGGCATCCAGCAGAACTGCCTTATAGCCACCGCAAGTTAGCTTTGTTCCTGTTGAAAAGAAAAATATTAGGGATTTGTGTAAAATAATTTCCAGAGTGACACAGCCAGTGTGCCATTTTTGTAGGCAGGAAGTCATCCAATAGAAGTGCCTTATAGCCACTGCAAGTCATCTTTGTTACGGATTAAAACAAAAATATCAGGGATTTGTGTAAATAATTTCCTGAGTGACACAGCCAGTGTGCCATTTTTGTAGGCAGGCAGGCATCCAGCAGCAGTGCCTTTCATCTTTGTTCCTCTTTAAAAACAAATATTAGGGATTTATGTAAAAAATTTCCATTATAACACAGCCAGTGTGCCATTTGTGTAGGCAGTCAGTCATCCAGCAGAAGTGCCATATAGTCACCGCAAGTCATCTTTGGTCCTGTTGAAAAGAAACATATCAGGGATTTGTGTTAATAATTTCCTGAGTGACACAGCCAGTATGCCATTTGTGTAGATAGGCAAGCATCCATCAGAAGTGCGTTATAGCCAATGCAAGTCATCTTTGTTCCTCTTAAAAAAAAATTAGGGATTTATGTAAATAATTTCCTGAGTGACGCATCCAGTGTGCCATTTGTGCAGGCAGGCATGCAGGCATCCAGCAGAAGTACCTTATTGCCACAACAAGTCATCTTTGTTTCTGTTGAAAAGCAAACCGGTAGGGATTTGTGTAAAAATTTCCAGAGTGACACAGCCAGTGTGCCATTTTTGTAGGCCGGCAGTCATCCAGTAGATGTGCCTTGTAGCCACTGCAAGTCATCTTTGTTACGGATTAAAAGAAAAATATTAGGGATTTGTGTAAATAATTTCCTGAGTGATACAGCCAGTGTGCCATTTTTGTAGGCAGGCAGGAATCCTTCAGAAGTGTGTTATTTCCACCACAAGTCATCTTTGCTCCTGTTTAAAATTAAAATATTAGAGATTTGTGTAAATAATTTCAGGAGTGACACAGCCAGTGTGCCATTTGTGTAGGCAGGCAGGCATCCACCAGAAGTGTGTTATTGCTACCGTAAGTCATCTTTGTTCCTGTTGAAAAGCAAAACAGTAGGGATTTGTGTAAATATTTTCCAGAGTGACACATCCAGTGTGCCATTTGTGTAGGCAGGCAGACATCCAGCAGAAGTGCCTTATAGCCACTGCAAGTTATCTTTGTTCCTGTTGAAAAGCAAAACAGTAGGGATTTGTGTAAATAATTTCCAGAGTGACACAGCCAGTGTGCCCTTTTTGTAAATAATTTTTTGTAAATTATTTTTTGTAAAATAATTTTCAGAGAGACGCAGCAAGTTTGCCATTTGTTTAGACAGTCAGGCATCCAGCAGAAGTGCCTTATTGCCACCGCAAGTCATCTTTGTTCCTGTTGAAAAGCAAAACAGTAGGGATTTGTGTAAATAATTTCCAGAGTGACACAGCCAGTGTGCCATTTTTGTAGGCAGGCATCCAGCAGAAATGCCTTATAAGCACCGCAAGTCATCTTTGTTCCTGTTGAAAAGAAAAATTTTAGGGATTTGTGTAAATAATTTCCAGAGTGACACAGCCAGTGTGCCATTTGCGTAGGCAAGCAGTCATCCAGTAGAAGTGCCCTATAGCCACTGCAAGTCATCTTTGTTACGGATTAAAAGAAAAATATTAGTGATTTGTGTAAATAATTACCAGAGTGACACAGCCAGTGTGCAATTTTTGTAGGCAGGCAGGCAGACATCCAGCAGAAGTGCCTTATTGCCACCGCAAGTCATCTTCGTTACTCTTTAAGGAAAAATATTAGGGATTTGTGTAAACAATTTCCATAGTGACACAGCCAGTGCTCCATTTGTGTAGGTAGGCAGGCATCCAGCAGAAGTGCGTTATTGCCACTACAAGTCATCTTTGCTTCTGTTTGAAAGTAAAATATTAGATATTTGTGTAAATAATTTCCAGAGTGACACAGCCAGTGTTCCATTTGCGTAGGCAGGCAGTCATCCAGTAGAAGTGCCTTATAGCCACTGCAAGTCATCTCTGTTACTGTTTAAAAGAAAAATATTAGGGATTTGTGTAAGTAATTTCTAGAGTGACACAGCCAGTGTGCAATTTTAGTAGGCAGGCAGGCATCCAGCAGAAGTGCCTTACTGCCACCACAAGTCATCTTTGTTACTCTTTAAAGAAAATTAATAGGGATTTGTGTAAACAATTTCCATAGTGACACATTCAGTGCGCCATTTGTGTAGGCAGGCAGGCATCCAACAGAAGTGCCTTATAGTCACCGCAAGTAATCTTTGTTCCTGTTGAAAAGAAACATATCAGGGATTTGTGTAAATAATTTCCTGAGTGACACAGCCAGTGTGCCATTTGTGTAGGTAGGGAGGCATCCAGCAGAGGTGCCTTATAGTCATCGCAAGTCATATTTGTTCCTGTTGAAAAGAAACATATCAGGGATTTGTGTAAATAATTTCCTGAGTGACACAGCCAGTGTGCCATTTGCGTAGGCAAGCAGTCATCCAGTAGAAGTGCCCTATAGCCACTGCAAGTCATCTTTGTTACGGATTAAAAGAAAAATATTAGTGATTTGTGTAAATAATTACCAGAGTGACACAGCCAGTGTGCCATTTTTGTAGGCAGGCAGGCAGACATCCAGCAGAAGTGCCTTATTGCCACCGCAAGTCATCTTCGTTACTCTTTAAGGAAAAATATTAGGGATTTGTGTAAACAATTTCCATAGTGACACAGCCAGTGCTCCATTTGTGTAGGTAGGCAGGCATCCAGCAGAAGTGCGTTATTGCCACTACAAGTCATCTTTGCTTCTGTTTGAAAGTAAAATATTAGATATTTGTGTAAATAATTTCCAGAGTGACACAGCCAGTGTTCCATTTGCGTAGGCAGGCAGTCATCCAGTAGAAGTGCCTTATAGCCACTGCAAGTCATCTCTGTTACTGTTTAAAAGAAAAATATTAGGGATTTGTGTAAGTAATTTCTAGAGTGACACAGCCAATGTGCAATTTTAGTAGGCAGGCAGGCATCCAGCAGAAGTGCCTTACTGCCACCACAAGTCATCTTTGTTACTCTTTAAAGAAAATTAATAGGGATTTGTGTAAACAATTTCCATAGTGACACAGTCAGTGCGCCATTTGTGTAGGCAGGCAGGCATCCAACAGAAGTGCCTTATAGCCACTGCAAGTTATCTTTGTTCCTGTTGAAAAGCAAAACAGTAGGGATTTGTGTAAATAATTTCCAGAGTGACACAGCCAGTGTGCCCTTTTTGTAAATAATTTTTTGTAAATTATTTTTTGTAAAATAATTTTCAGAGAGACGCAGCAAGTTTGCCATTTGTTTAGACAGTCAGGCATCCAGCAGAAGTGCCTTATTGCCACCGCAAGTCATCTTTGTTCCTGTTGAAAAGCAAAACAGTAGGGATTTGTGTAAATAATTTCCAGAGTGACACAGCCAGTGTGCCATTTTTGTAGGCAGGCATCCAGCAGAAATGCCTTATAAGCACCGCAAGTCATCTTTGTTCCTGTTGAAAAGAAAAATTTTAGGGATTTGTGTAAATAATTTCCAGAGTGACACAGCCAGTGTGCCATTTGCGTAGGCAAGCAGTCATCCAGTAGAAGTGCCCTATAGCCACTGCAAGTCATCTTTGTTACGGATTAAAAGAAAAATATTAGTGATTTGTGTAAATAATTACCAGAGTGACACAGCCAGTGTGCAATTTTTGTAGGCAGGCAGGCAGACATCCAGCAGAAGTGCCTTATTGCCACCGCAAGTCATCTTCGTTACTCTTTAAGGAAAAATATTAGGGATTTGTGTAAACAATTTCCATAGTGACACAGCCAGTGCTCCATTTGTGTAGGTAGGCAGGCATCCAGCAGAAGTGCGTTATTGCCACTACAAGTCATCTTTGCTTCTGTTTGAAAGTAAAATATTAGATATTTGTGTAAATAATTTCCAGAGTGACACAGCCAGTGTTCCATTTGCGTAGGCAGGCAGTCATCCAGTAGAAGTGCCTTATAGCCACTGCAAGTCATCTCTGTTACTGTTTAAAAGAAAAATATTAGGGATTTGTGTAAGTAATTTCTAGAGTGACACAGCCAATGTGCAATTTTAGTAGGCAGGCAGGCATCCAGCAGAAGTGCCTTACTGCCACCACAAGTCATCTTTGTTACTCTTTAAAGAAAATTAATAGGGATTTGTGTAAACAATTTCCATAGTGACACAGTCAGTGCGCCATTTGTGTAGGCAGGCAGGCATCCAACAGAAGTGCCTTATAGTCACCGCAAGTAATCTTTGTTCCTGTTGAAAAGAAACATATCAGGGATTTGTGTAAATAATTTCCTGAGTGACACAGCCAGTGTGCCATTTGTGTAGGTAGGGAGGCATCCAGCAGAGGTGCCTTATAGTCATCGCAAGTCATATTTGTTCCTGTTGAAAAGAAACATATCAGGGATTTGTGTAAATAATTTCCTGAGTGACACAGCCAGTGTGCCATTTGCGTAGGCAAGCAGTCATCCAGTAGAAGTGCCCTATAGCCACTGCAAGTCATCTTTGTTACGGATTAAAAGAAAAATATTAGTGATTTGTGTAAATAATTACCAGAGTGACACAGCCAGTGTGCCATTTTTGTAGGCAGGCAGGCAGACATCCAGCAGAAGTGCCTTATTGCCACCGCAAGTCATCTTCTTTACTCTTTAAGGAAAAATATTAGGGATTTGTGTAAACAATTTCCATAGTGACACAGCCAGTGCGCCATTTGTGTAGGTAGGCAGGCATCCAGCAGAAGTGCGTTATTGCCACTACAAGTCATCTTTGCTTCTGTTTGAAAGTAAAATATTAGATATTTGTGTAAATAATTTCCAGAGTGACACAGCCAGTGTTCCATTTGCGTAGGCAGGCAGTCATCCAGTAGAAGTGCCTTATAGCCACTGCAAGTCATCTCTGTTACTGTTTAAAAGAAAAATATTAGGGATTTGTGTAAGTAATTTCTAGAGTGACACAGCCAGTGTGCAATTTTAGTAGGCAGGCAGGCATCCAGCAGAAGTGCCTTACTGCCACCACAAGTCATCTTTGTTACTCTTTAAAGAAAATTAATAGGGATTTGTGTAAACAATTTCCATAGTGACACAGTCAGTGCGCCATTTGTGTAGGCAGGCAGGCATCCAACAGAAGTGCCTTATAGTCACCGCAAGTAATATTTGTTCCTGTTGAAAAGAAACATATCAGGGATTTGTGTAAATAATTTCCTGAGTGACACAGCCAGTGTGCCATTTGTGTAGGTAGGGAGGCATCCAGCAGAGGTGCCTTATAGTCATCGCAAGTCATATTTGTTCCTGTTGAAAAGAAACATATCAGGGATTTGTGTAAATAATTTCCTGAGTGAAACAGCCAGAATGTCATTTGTGTAGATAGGCATGCATCCATCAGAAGTGCCTTATCGCCAATGCAAGTTATCTTTGTTCCTCTTAAAAAAATAGTAGGGATTTATGTAAATCATTTCCAGAGGGACGCATCAAGTTTGCCATTTGTGTAGGCAGGCAGACATCCAGCAGAAGAACCTTATTGCCACAGCAAGTCATCTTTGTTCCTGTTGAAAAGCAAAACAGTAGGGATATGTGTAAATAATTTCCAGAGTGACACACCCAGTGTGCCATTTTTGTAGGCAGGCATCCAGCAGAAGTGCCTTATAGCTACCGCAAGTCAGCTTTGTTCCTGTTGAAAAGAAAAATATTAGGGATTTGTGTAAAATAATTTCCAGAGTGACACAGCCAGTGTGCCATTTTTGTAGGCAGGAAGTCGTCCAATAGAAGTGCTTTATAGCCACTGCAAGTCATCTTTGTTACGGATTAAAACAAAAATATCAGGGATTTGTGTAAATAATTTCCTGAGAGACACACCCAGTGTGCCATTTTTGTAGGCAGGCAGGCAGGCATCCAGCAGCAGTGCCTTATTGCCACCGCACGTCATCTTTGTTCCTATTTAAAAACAAATATTAGGGATTTATGTAAAAAATGTCCATTATAACACAGCCAGTGTGCCATTTGTGTAGGCAGTCAGTCATCCAACAGAAGTGCCATATAGTCACCGCAAGTCATCTTTGTTCCTGTTGAAAAGAAACATATCAGGGATTTGTGTTAATAATTTCCTGAGTGACACAGCCAGTATGCCATTTGTGTAGATAGGCAAGCATCCATTAGAAGTGCGTTATAGCCAGTGCAAGTCATCTTTGTTCCTCTTAATAAAAAATTAGGGATTTATGTAAATAATTTCTAGAGTGACGCATCCAGTGTGCAATTTGTATAGGCAGGCAGGCATCCAACAGAAGTACGTTATTGTCACCGTAAGTCATCTTTGTTCCTGTTGAAAAGCAAATCAGTAGGGATTTATGTAAATAATTTCCAGAGTGACGCATCCAGTGTGCCATTTGTGCAGGCAGGCATGCAGGCATCCAGCAGAAGTACCTTATTGCCACAACAAGTCATCTTTGTTTCTGTTGAAAAGCAAAACGGTAGGGATTTGTGTAAAAATTTCCAGAGTGACACAGCCAGTGTGCCATTTTTGTAGGCCGGCAGTCATCCAGTAGATGTGCCTTGTAGCCACTGCAAGTCATCTTTGTTATGGATTAAAAGAAAAATATTAGGGATTTGTGTAAATAATTTCCTGAGTGATACAGCCAGTGTGCCATTTTTGTAGGCAGGCAGGAATCCTGCAGAAGTGTGTTATTTCCACCACAAGTCATCTTTGCTCCTGTTTAAAATTAAAATATTAGAGATTTGTGTAAATAATTTCCAGAGTGACACAGCCAGTGTGCCATTTGTGTAGGCAGGCAGGCATCCAGCAGAAGTGTGTTATTGCTACCGCAAGTCATCTTTGTTCCTGTTGAAAAGCAAAACAGTAGGGATTTGTGTAAATCATAACCAGAGTGACACAGCCAGTGCCATTTGTGTAGGCAGGCATCCAGCAGAAGTGCCTTATAGCCACCGCAAGTCATCTTTGTTCCTGTTGAAAACAAAAATATTAGGGATTTGTGTAAACAATTTCCAGAGTGATACAGCCAGTGTGCCATTTGTGGAGGCAGGCAGGCATCCAGCAGAAGTGCGTTATTGCCACCGTAAGTCATCTTTGTTCCTGTTGAAAAGAAACATATCAGGGATTTGTGTACATAATTTCCAGAATTACACAGCCATTGTGCCATTTGTGTAGGCAGGGAGGCATCCAGCAGAGGTGCCTTATAGCCACCGCAAGTCATATTTGCTCCTGTTTAAAAGTAAAATATTAGAGATTTGTGTAAATAATTTCCAGAGTGACACAGTCAATGTGATATTTGTGTAGGCGGGCAGGCATCCAGCAGAAGTGCCTTATAGTCACCGCGAGTCATATTTGTTCCTGTTTTAAATAAAAATATTAGGGATTTGTGTAAAATAATTTCCAAAGAGACGCAGCCAGTTTTCCATTTGTGTAGGCAGTCAGGCATCCAGCAGAAGTGCCGTATAGTCACAGCAAGTCATCTTTGTTCCTGTTGAAAAGAAACATATCAGGGATTTGTGTAAATAATTTCCAGAGTGACACAGGCAGTGTGCCATTTGTGTAGACAGGTAGGCATCCAGCAGAACTGCCTAATAGCCATCAGAAGTCATCTTTGTTCATATTTACAAAAAAATATCAGGGATTTGTGTAAATAATTTCCTGAGTGACACAGCCAGTATGCCATTTGTGTAGATAGGCAGGCATCCTTCAGAAGTGCCTTATCGCCATTGCAAGTTATCTTTGTTCCTCTTAAAAAAATAGTAGGGATTTATGTAAATAATTTCCAGAGTGACGCATCAAGTGTGCCATTTGTGAAGGCAGGCAGGCATCCAGCAGAAGAACCTTATTGCCACCGTAAGTCATCTTTGTTCCTGTTGAAAAGCAAAACAGTAGGTATTTGTGTAAATAATTTCCAGAGTGACACACCCAGTGTGCCATTTTTGTAGGCAGGCATCCAGCAGAAGTGCCTTATAGCCACCGCAAGTCAGCTTTGTTCCTGTTGAAAAGAAAAATATTAGGGATTTGTGTAAAATAATTTCCAGAGTGACACAGCCAGTGTGCCATTTTTGTAGGCAGGAAGTCATCCAATAGAAGTGCCTTATAGCCACTGTAAGTCATCTTTGTTACGGATTAAAACATAAATATCAGGGAATTGTGTAAATAATTTCCTGAGTGACACAGCCAGTGTGCCATTTTTGTAGGCAGGCAGGCATCCAGCAGCAGTGCCTTATTGCCACCGCAAGTCATCTTTGTTCCTCTTTAAAAACAAATATTAGGGATTTATGTAAAAAATTTCCATTATGAAACAGCCAGCGTGCCATTTGTGTAGGCAGTCAGTCATCCAGCAGAAGTGCCATATAGTCACCGCAAGTCATCTTTGTTCCTGTTGAAAAGAAACATATCAGGGATTTGTGTTAATAATTTCCTGAGTGACACAGCCAGTATGCCATTTGTGTAGATAGGCAAGCATCCATCAGAAGTGCGTTATAGCCAATGCAAGTTATGTTTGTTCCTCTTAAAAAAAAATTAGAGATTTATGTAAATAATTTCCAGAGTGACGCATCCAGTGTGCCATTTGTGTAGGCAGGCATGCAGGCATCCAGCAGAAGTATCTTATTGCCACAACAAGTCATCTTTGTTTCTGTTGAAAAGCAAAACGGTAGGGATTTGTGTAAAAATTTCCAGAGTGACACAGCCAGTGTGCCATTTTTGTAGGCCAGCAGTCATCCAGCAGAAGTGCCTTATAGCCACCGCAAGTCATCTTTGTTCCTGTTGAAAACAAAAATATTAGGGATTTGTGTAAACTATTTCCAGAGTGATACAGCCAGTGTGCCATTTGTGTAGGCAGGGAGGCATCCAGCAGAGGTGCCTTATAGCCACCGCAAGTCATATTTGCTCCTGTTTAAAAGTAAAATATCCATCAGAAGTCACTTTTGTTCATATTTACAAAAAAATATCAGGGATTTGTGTAAATAATTTCCTGAGTGACACAGCCAGCATGCTATTTGTGTAGATAGGCAGGCATCCTTCAGAAGTGCCTTATCACCAATGCAAGTTATCTTTGTTCCTCTTAAAAAAATATTAGGGATTTATGTAAATAATTTCCAGAGTGACACATCAAGTGTGCCATTTGTGTAGGCAGGCAGGCATCCAGCAGAAGAACCTTATTGCCTCAGTAAGTCATCTTTGTTTCTGTTGAAAATCAAAACATTAGGGATTTGTGTAAATAATTTCCAGAGTGACACAGCCAGTGTGCCATTTTTGAAGGCAGGCATACAGCAGAAGTGCCTTATAGCTCCGCAAGTCATCTTTGTTTCTGTTGAATAGAAAAATATTAGGGATTTGTGTCAATAATTTCCAGAGTAACACAGCCAGTGTGGCATTTTTGAAGGCAGGCAGTCATACAGCAGAAGTGCCTTATAGCCACTGCAAGTCATCTTTGTTAGGGATTAAAAAAATGTTAGGGATTTGTGTAAATAATTTCTTGAGTGACACAACCAGTGTTCCATTTTTGTAGGCAGGCAGGCATCCAGCAGAAGTGCGTTAGTGCCACCTCAAGTCATCTTTGCTCCTGTATAAAATTAAAATTTTAGAGATTTGTGTAAATAATTTCCAGAGTGACACAGCCAGTGTGCCAGTTGTGTAGGCAGGCAGGCATCCAGCAGAAGTGCGTTATTGCTACTGCAAGTCATCTTTGTTCCTGTTGAAAAGAAAAATATTAGGGATTTGTGTAAATAATTTCCAGAATGACACAGCCAGTGTACAATTTGCGTAGGCAGGGAGTCATCCAGTAGAAGTGTCTTATAGCCACCGCAAGTCATCTTTGTTACTGTTTAAAAGAAAAATATTAGGGATTTGTGTAAATAATTTCTGGTGTGACACAACCAGTGTGCCATTTTTGTAGGCATGCAGGCAGGCATCCAGCAGAATGGCCTTATAGTCACCATAAGTCATCTTTGTTCCTGTTGAAAAGAAACATATCAGGGATTTGTGTACATAATTTCCAGAGTTACACAGCCATTGTGCCATTTGTGTAGGCAGGGAGGCATCCAGTAGAGGTGCCTTATAGCTACCGCAAGTCATATTTGCTCGTGTTCAAAAGTAAAATATTAGAGATTTGTGTAAATAATTTCCAGAGTGACACAATCAATGTGATATTTGTTTAGCCGGCAGGCATCCAGCAGAAGTGCCTTATAGTCACCGCAAGTCATTTTTGTTCCTGTTTTAAAGAAAAATATTAGGGATTTGTGTAAAATAATTTTCAGAGAGACACAGCCAGTTTGCCATTTGTTTAGGCTGTCAGGCATCCAGCAGAAGTGCCTTAAAGCCACAGGAAGTCATCTTTGTGCCTCTTCAAAAAAAATCTTAGGGACTTACGTAAAAAGTTTCCAGAGTGAGACAGCCAGTGTGCCATTTGTGTAGACAGGTAGGCATCCAGCAGAACTGCCTAATAGCCACCAGAAGTCACCTTTGTTCATATTTACAAAAAAATATCAGGGATTTGTGTAAATAATTTCCTGAGTGACACAGCCAGTATGACATTTGTGTAGATAGGCAGGCATATTTCAGAAGTGCCTTATCGCCAATGCAAGTTATCTTTGTTCCTCTTAAAAAAATATTAGGGATTTATGTAAATAATTTCCAGAGTGACGCATCAAGTGTGCGATTTGTGTAGGCAGGCAGGCATCCAACAGAAGAATCTTATTGCCACAGTAAGTCATCTTTGTTTCTGTTGAAAATCAAGACATTAGGGATTTGTGTAAATAATTTCCAGAGTGACACAGCCAGTGTGCCATTTTTGATGGCAGGCATACAGCAGAAGTGCCTTATAGCACCGCAAGTCATCTTTGTTCCTGTTGAAAAGGAAAATATTAGGGATTTGTGTAAATAATTTCCAGAATGACACAGCCAGTGTACCATTTGCGTAGGCAGGCAGTCATCCAGTTGAAGTGTCTTATAGCCACCACAAGTCATCTTTGTTACTGTTTAAAAGAAAAATATTAGGGATTTGTGTAAATAATTTCTGGTGTGACACAGCCAGTGTGCCATTTTTGTAGGCAGGCAGGCATCCAGCAGAAGTGCCTTATAGTCACCATCTTTGTTCCTGTTGAAAAGAAACATATCAGGGATTTGTGTACATAATTTCCAGAGTTACACAGCCATTGTGCCATTTGTGTAGGCAGGGAGGCATCCAGTAGAGGTGCCTTATAGCCACCGCAAGTCATATTTGCTCCTGTTCAAAAGTAAAATATTAGAGATTTGTGTAAATAATTTCCAGAGTGACACAATCAATGTGATATTTGTGTAGCCGGGCAGGCATCCAGCAGAAGTGCCTTATAGTCACCGCAAGTCATATTTGTTCCTGTTTTAAAGAAAAATATTAGGGATTTGTGTAAAATAATTTTCAGAGAGACGCAGCCAGTTTGCCATTTGTTTAGGCCGTGAGGCATCCAGCAGAAGTGCCTTAAAGCCACAGGAAGTCATCTTTGTGCCTCTTCAAAAAAAATCTTAGGGACTTACGTAAAAAGTTTCCAGAGTGAGACAGCCAGTGTGCCATTTGTGTAGACAGGTAGGCATCCAGCAGAACTGCCTAATAGCCACCAGAAGTCACCTTTGTTCATCTTTACTAAAAAATATCAGGGATTTTTGTAAATAATTTCCTGAGTGACACAGCCAGTATGCCATTTGTGTAGACAGGCAGGCATCCATCAGAAGTGCCTTATAGCCAATGCAAGTCATCTTTGTTCCTCTTAAAAAAAATATTAGGGATTTATGTAAATAATTTCTAGAGTGACGCATTCAGTGTGCAATTTGTATAGGCAGGCAGGCATCCAACAGAAGTACGTTATTGTCACCGTAAGTCATCTTTGTTCCTGTTGAAAAGCAAATCAGTAGGGATTTGTGTAAATAATTTACAGAGTGAGACAACCAGTGTGCCATTTTTGTAGGCAGGCATCCAGTAGAAGTGCCTTATAGCCACCGCAAGTCATCTTTGTTCCTGTTGAAAAGAAAAACATTAGGGATTTGTGTAAAATAATTTTCAGAGAAACGCAGCCAGTTTGCCATTTGTTTAGGCAGTCAGGCACCGATCAGAAGTGCCTTATAGCCATAGGAAGTCATCCTTGTGCCTCTTCAAAACACATATTAGGGATTTATGAAAAAAGTTTCCAGAGTGACACAGAGAGTATTCCATTTGTGTAGGCAGGAAGGAATCCAGCAGAAGTGCCTTATAACCATCGCAAATCATCTTTGTTCCTGTTGAAAAGCAAAATAGTAGAAATTTGTGTAAATAATTTCCAGAGTGACACAGCGAGTGCTCCATTTGTGTAGGCAGGCATCCATCAGAAGTGCCTTATAGCTACCGGAAGTCATCTTTGTTCCTATTAAAAAAAACATATTAGGGATTTACGTAAATAATTTCCAGAGTGACGCAACCAGTGTGCCATTTGTGTAGGTAGGCAGGCATCCAGCAGAAGTGCGTTTTTGCCACCGCAAGTCATCTTTGTTCCTGTTGAAAAGCAAAACAGTAGGGATTTGTGTAAATAATTTCCAGAGTGACCCAGCCAGTGTGCCTTATGCGTAGGCAGGCAGTCATCCAGTAAAAGTGCCTTATAGCCACAGCATGTCATCTTTGTTACTCTTTAAAAAAAAAAAATATTAGGGATTTTTGTAAATAATTTCCTGAGTGACACAGCCAGTGTGCCATTTGTGTAGGCAGGCAGTTATCCAGTAGAAGAGACGTATAGCCACTGCACATCATCTTTTTTCCACTTTAAAGAAAAATATTAGAGATTTGTGTAAACAATTTCCAGAGTGACACAGCTAGTGTGCCATTTGTGTAGGCAGGAAGGCATCCAGCAGAAGTGCCTTATAGGCACTGCAAGTCATCATTGTTACTGTTTAAAAGAAAAATATTAGGAATTTTTGTAAATAATTTCCAGAGTGACACAGCCAGTGTGCCATATGTGTAGGCAGGCAGGCATCCAGCAGAAGTGTGTTACTGCAACAGCAAGTCATCTTTGCTCCTGTTTAAAAGCAAAATATTAGAGATTTGTGTAAAATAATTTCCAGAGAGATGCAGCCAGTATGCCATTTGTGTAGGCAGTCAAGCATCCAGCAGAATTGTCTTAAAGCCATCACAAGTCATCTTTGTTCCTGTTTAAAAGAAAAATATTAAGGATTTGTGTAAATAATTTCCAACTGACACAGCCAATGTGCCCTTTTTGTAGGCAGGCAGTCATCCAGCAGAAGTGCCTTATAGCAACCGCAAGTCATCTTTCTTCCTCTTTAAAGAAAAATATTAGGGATTTGTGTAAACACTTTCCAGCGTGACACAGCCAGTGCTCCATTTGTGTAGACAGGCAGGCATCCAGAAGAACTGGCTTATAGTCAATGCAAGTCATCTTTGCTCCTGTTGAAAAGAAAAATATCAGGGACTTGTGTAAATAATTTCCAGAGTGACACAGCCTGTGTGCCATTTGTATAGACAGGTAGGCATCCAGCAGCAGTGCCTAGTAGCGACCGGAAGTCACCTTTGTGTGTCTTTACAAAAATATATCAGTGGTTTGTGTAAATAATTTCCAGAGTGACACAGCCAGTGTGCCATTTGTGCAGACAGGCAGGCATCCAGCAGAATTGCCTTATAGTCACTGCAAGTCATCTTTGTTCCTATTGAAAAACATATCAGGGAATTTTGTAAATCATTTACAGAGTGACACAGCCAACGTTCTAGTTTTGTAGGCAAGCAGACATCCAGCAAAAGTGCCTTATAGCCACCACTAGTTATCTTTGTTCCTCTTAAAAAAATATATTAGGGAATTGTGTAAATAATTTCCAGAGTGACCCAGCCAGGGTGCTATTTGTGAAGGCAAGCAGGCATCCAGCAGAAGTGCCTTATAGCCACCGCAAGTCATCTTTGTTCCTCTTAAAAAAAAAATTTGGGATTTGCGTAAATAATTTCCAGAGTGACACAGCCAGTTTGCCATTTGTGTACGCAGGTAGACATTCAGCAGAAGTGCATTATAGCTATCACAAGTCATCTTTGTTCCTGTTCAAATTAAACATATTAGGGATTTTTTAAAATAATTTCCAGAGTGACACAGCCAGTGTGCCCTTTGTGTAGACAGGTAAGTATCCAGCAGAACTGCCTAATAGCCACCGGTTGTCATCTTTGTTCGTCTTAAAAAAAAATATTAGGCATTTGTGTAAATAATTTCCTGAGTGACTCAGCCATTGTGCCATTTGTGTGGTCAGGCAGGCATCCAGCAGAAGTGCCTTATAGCCAGAAAAATATTACAGATCTCTGTAAATAATTTCCTGAGTGACTACCTGCTCCAGTGTTCTGCAGTTTGCTGCTAGCTACATCTCCAGTGTTGCTGTCATTCCCAGTCCGCCCTGCACCAGTCATCCTTAGTCAGTTGGGTACAGCATACTGATTTACAAGAATTCAAAACGGAGTCCTGCCTGCTCCAGTGTTCTGCAGTTTGCTGCTATCTACATGTTCAGTGATGCTGTCATCTCGAGTCCGCCCTCCACCTGTCTTCCTCAGTTTTGTAATTTTGTAAAAAAAAAAGTCTGCTGTATCCAACTAACTGAGTGCGTCCTGATTGCTCCAGTGTTCTGCAGTTTTCTGCTGGCTACATCTCCAGTGTTGCTGTCATCCCAAGTCTGCCTCGCACCAGTCATCCCTATTTTTGTAGTCTTGTAAAACAGTCTGCTGTATCCAACTGACTGAGTCCTGCATGCTCCAGTGTTCTGCAGTTTGCTACTGGCTACATGTCCAGTGTTGCTGTCATCCCGAGTCCACCCTGCACCAGACATCCTCTGTCAGTGGGGTACAGCAGACTGTTTTACAAGAATTCAAAACTGAGTCCTGCCTGCTCCAGTGTTCTGCAGTTTGCTGCTATCTACATGTCCAGTTTTGCTGTCATCCCGAGTCCGCTCTGCACCAGTTTTCCTCAGTTTTGTTATTTTGTAAACAAAGCTTTGTCCTGCCTGCTCCAGTGTTCTGCAGTTTGCTGCTTGCTACACCTCCTCTGTTGCTGTCATTCCAAGTCCGCCTCGCACCAGTCATCCTCAGTTTTGTAGTCTTGTAAAACAGTCTGCTGCATCCAACTGACTGAGTGCTGCCTGCTTCAATGTTCTGCAGTTTGCTTCTGGCTACATCTCCAGTATTGCTGTTATCCCAAGTCAGCCTTGCACCAGTCATCCTCAGTTTTGTAGTCTTGTAAAACAGTCTGCTGTATCCAACTGACTGAGTCCGGCCTTCTCCAGTGTTCTGCAGTTTGCTGTTCTCTACATCACCAGTTCTGCTGTCATCCCGAGTCCGATTTGCACCAGTCATCCTGAGTTTGTAGTTTTGTAAAACAGACTGCTTGTAACGGTTTTCAGACACGTATGGTTTAGTAAAACGCTGTTTTATTAAGAAAAACACAAGTACTGTAACACATATAGAACAGTAAATAATACACTGGTAAAACAAGCAACAGATACAGGGACAGTTAAGCAGACATAGAACCATCTCAGGGGAATAACCCAGAGAGTCTGTACTAGTACAGCAGCAAGGAGAATCTAGTCCAGAAACTAAGAATACGACAGGGTGTTAGCTGGTACAACTAGGCCAACAACTGGAACTAGCCAGACCTTGTCTTGAGGAGGACCCCAACACAATCTCTCTAGAATGATAGGGAATCTGTCTGGTGTAGACAGTACAGGTAAGTCAACAAGATCCCTAGAAAGCTAGGGATAGCAGTGAGACACACAGTACACTGCGAAGCAACAGGATCCCTAGTTCGCTAGGGAGGTCAGCAAGACTGACTGGAAGCTGAGAGGCAACAGGACACCTAGTACACTAGGTGGTATAGCGATACTGACAGTAAGGGGCAAGGCAACCGAACCCCTAGTACGCTAGGTGGTAAAGCGATACTGACAGTAAGCGGAAAGGCAACCGAACCCCTCGTACGCTAGGTGGCAAAGCGATACTGACAGTAACCCTCAAGGCAACCGAATCAACCCAGGGGACTAAGGTAACCAGCTTGTGACCGGAGTCACTTAACCCACGCACCAACCCTAGATCGAGGGTAAGGGACACTTCAGAACCCAACCAGGCCCTAAGGCCACACAGACAGGGAACTAGCGAGGCGCCCAGGGAAACAGCAGCCAACCTCGTAGTGATGGAGCGACAAGCTGTGCTGGGTCAAGCGTACAAAAGGTGCGGGTACCCGAGGAGGCTCACCGACACCGGAGTGTCAAGGACTCAGTAGCACAAGGTGACGGGGAAATGCCGGGTCACTAGGGAGTGGAACCACACATAGCTGGACTGGCACGCTAGGAGCAGGAACTATGGATAGCCGAGTAGGAACTCGGAGCAGGTAGTCAGTCAAGCCGGGTCGGTACACGGAGCAGGATAGTCAGCTAAGTTGGGTCGGTACACAGAGCAGGATAGTAAGCCAAACCGGGTCGGTACACAGAGCAGGAGCCGGGCCTGTACCTGGAAAAGGATAGTCACCCAAGCCTGGTCGTTCCACGTAGCAGGATAGTCAGCCAAGCCGGGTCACAACAGAAGTCGGGTACTGGCTATCAATCAGGAACATAGTCAGTCTATCCGGGTCATACACAGGATAACAGGAATCACAGGATCAAACACAAGATATTGGTACACCACGAAAGGGCACCACCATAATGACGGCGCCAAGAATATAAAGGCAATCAATAAGAGGAGTCAGCATAGATCACCAATAAGAATGCAGTATGGAAAATCAGGAAGCAGCAATGTCGCAAACAGAGGAAAAACGGGTACCGTGATATTGCTATACCCAACTGACTGAGTCCTGCCTGCTCCAGTGTTCTGCAGTTTGCTGCTAGCTACATCTCCAGTGTTGCTGTCATCCAGAGTCCGCCCTGCACCAGTCATCCTCAATTTTATAGTCTTTTAAAACAGTCTGCTGTACCCAACTGACTGACTGAATCCTGTCTGCTTCAGTGTTCTGCAGTTTGCTGATGGCTACATCTCCAGTGTTGCTGTCATCCTGAGTACACTGTGCACCAGTCATCCTCAGTTTTGTAGTTCTGTAAAACTGTCTGCTGTACCCAACTTAGTAAGTGCTGCCAGAACCAGTGTTCTGCAGTTTGCTACTAGCTACATCTCCAGTGATGCTGTCATCCTGACTCCGCCCTGCGCCAGTCATCCTCAATTTTGTAGTCTTGTAAAAGTCTGCTGTACCCAACTGACTGAGTCCTGCCTAAGTCCGCCCTGCACCAGTCGTCCTCAGTTTTATAGTTTTGTAAAACAGTCTGCTGTATCCAACTGAGTCCTGCCTGCTCCAGTGCTCTGCAGTTTGCTGCTGCCTACATCTCCAGTGTTGCTGTCATCCCGAGTCCACCTTGCACCATTCATCCTCAGTTTTGTAGTCTTGTAAAACAGTCTGCTGTACCCAATTGATGAGTCCTGCCTCCTCCAGTGTTCTGCAGTTTGCTGCTGGCTACATCTCCAGTGTTGCTGTCATCCCGAGTCCACCCTGCACCAGTCATCCTCAGTTTTGTAGTCATGTAAAACTGTCTGCTGTACCCATCTGACTGAGTCCTTCCTGCTCCAGTGTTCTGCAGTTTACTGCTGGCTACATCTTCAGTGTTGTTGTCATCCCGAGTCAGCACTGCACCAGTCATCCTCAATTTTGTACTTTTGTAAAGCAGTCTGCTGTATCCAACAGACAGAGTCCTACCTGCTTCAATGTTCTGCAGTTTGCTGCTGGCTACATCTCAATTCATGCTGTCATCCTGAGTATGACTTGCACAATTCACCCTCAGTGCAGTAGTCTTGAAAAACAGTCTGCTCTATCCAACTGACTGAGTCTTTCCTGCTCCAGTGTTCTGCAGTTTGCTGCTAGCTACATCTTCAGTGTTGCTGTGATCCCGAGTCCACCCTGCACAAGTCATCCTCAGTTTATTAGTCTTGTAAAACAGTCTGCTGTATGCAACTGACTGAGTCCTGCCTGCTCCAGTGTTCTGCATTTTGCTGCTGTCATCCCGAGTCCCCCCTGCACCAATCATCCCCAGTTTTGTAGTCCTGTAAAACAGTCTGCTGTTCCCAACTGACTGAGTCCTGCCTGCTCCAGTGTTCAGCAGTTTGCTGCTAGCTACATCTCCAAGTGTTGCTGTCAACCCGAGTCCCCCCTGCACCAGTCTTCCTCGGTTTTGTGGCCCGGTAAAACAGTCTGGTGTACTCAACTGACTGAAACATGCCTGCTCCAGTGTTCTGCAGTTTGTTGCTAGCTACAACTCCAGTGTTGCTGTCATCCTGAGTCCGCCCTGCACCAGTCTTCTAGTTTTGTAAAACAGTCTGTTCTATCCAACTGACTGAGTCCTGTCTGCTCCAGTGTTCTGCAGTTTGCTGCTAGCTACATCTCCAGTGTTGCTGTCATTCCGACTCTACCCTGCACCAGTCATCCTCAATTTTGTAGTCTTGTAGTCTGCTGTACCCAACTGACTGAGACCTGCCTGCTCCAGTGTTCTGCAGTTTGCTGCTAACTACATCTCCAGTGTTGCTGTCATCCTGAGTCCGCACTGCACCAGTCTTCCTCAGTTTTATAGTTTTGTTAAACAGTGTGCTGTACCCAACTGACTTGAGTCTTGACTGCTTCAGTGCTATGTCATTTGCTGCTTGCTACATCTCCAGTGTTGCTGGTTGCTGTCACCCCGAGTCCGCCCTGCTCCAGTCATCCTCAGTCAGCTGGATAGAGAAGACTGTTTTACAAGAATTCAAAACTGAGTCCTGCCTGCTCCAGTGTTCTGCAGTTTGCTGCTTGCTATACCTCCTCTGTTGCTGTCATCCCTAGTCCGGCTTGCACCAGTCATCCTCAGTTTTGTAGTCTTGTAAAAGTCTGCTGTATCCAATTGAGTGAATGAGTGCTGCCTGCTTCATTGTTCTGCAGTTTGCTTCTGGCTACATCTGCAGTGTTGCTGTTTTCCCGAGTCAGCCTTGCACCAGTCATACTCAGTTTTGTAGTCCTGTAAAATTGTCTGCTGTACCCAACTTACTGAGTGCTACCTGCTCCATTGTTCTGCAGATTGCTGCTAGCTACATCTCCAGTGTTGCTGTCATCCCGACTCCGCCCTGCACCAGTCATCCTCAATTTTGTAGTATTGTAAAACAATCTGCTGTATCCAACTGACTGAGTACTGCCTGTTCCAGTGTTTTGCAGTTTGGTGCTGGCTACAACTTCAGTGTTGCTGTCATCCAGAGTCCCCTCTGCACCAATCATCCTCAGTTTTGTAGTTCTATAAAACAGTCTGCTGTACCCAACTGACTGAGTCCTGCCTGCTCCAGTGTTCTGCAGTTTGCTGCTGGCTACATCTCCAGTATTGCTGTTATCCCAAGTCAGCCTTGCACCAGTCATCCTCAGTTTTGTAGTTTCGTAAAACAGTCTGTTGTATCCAACTGACTGAATCCTGCCTGCTCCAGTGTTCTGCAGTTGCTGCTGGCTACATTTCCACTGTTGCTGTCATCCTGATTCCACCTCGCACCAGTCATCCTCACTTTTGTAGTCTTGTAAAACAGTCTGCTGTACCCAACTCACTGACAGAGTGCTGCCTGTTTCAGTGTTCTGTAGTTTGCTGCTTGCTACATCTCCTCCGTTGCTGTCATCCTATCATGGTGCCCGTGCTATACTGGCGACATTCTGTCAGTCTCACACACAGCTAACTCTTATTGGTTGCAGTGCCTTGTTCCGCCCAGTATTTGTCCTTAAATACTGGGTCCTGTCACTTCGCTGTTGCCCTTTCGTGGTGTTTCTGTTACCAGCGCTTGTTCCAGGTTTTGTGTGATCTCTGTGTACCGACCCAGATTGCCTGCCTACTCTGCTGTATCTGTTCCTGCCTGTTTGTAGTATTGTAAAACAGTCTGCTGTATCCAACTGACTGAGTACTGCCTGTTCCAGTGTTTTGCAGTTTGGTGCTGGCTACAACTTCAGTGTTGCTGTCATCCAGAGTCCCCTCTGCACCAATCATCCTCAGTTTTGTAGTCCTATAAAACAGTCTGCTGTACCCAACTGACTGAGTCCTGCCTGCTCCAGTGTTCTGCAGTTTGCTGCTGGCTACATCTCCAGTATTGCTGTTATCCCAAGTCAGCCTTGCACCAGTCATCCTCAGTTTTGTAGTTTCGTAAAACAGTCTGTTGTATCCAACTGACTGAATCCTGCCTGCTCCAGTGTTCTGCAGTTGCTGCTGGCTACATCTCCACTGTTGCTGTCATCCTGATTCCGCCTCGCACCAGTCATCCTCACTTTTGTAGTCTTGTAAAACAGTCTGCTGTACCCAACTCACTGACAGAGTGCTGCCTGTTTCAGTGTTCTGTAGTTTGCTGCTTGCTACATCTCCTCTGTTGCTGTCATCCTATCACGGTGCCCGTGCTATACTGGTTACATTCTGTCAGTCTCACACACAGCTAACTCTTATTGGTTGCAGTGCCTTGTTCCGCCCAGTATTTGTCCTTAAATACTGGGCCCTGTCACTTCGCTGTTGCCCTTTCGTGGTGTTTCTGTTACCAGCGCTTGTTCCAGTTTTTGTGTGATCTCTGTGTACCGACCCAGATTGCCTGCCTACTCTGCTGTATCTGTTCCTGCCTGTGTACCGATCTGGATCCGTGAACGTCTTGGTCTGAATACTGTATGAAGCATTGTGTCTCTCATCCAACTAAGATTATGTGTACCTCTCGCTCCGTGCCAGCTGAGTCATCAATTCAGTGACGTTTTCAGTAAGGGAGAGGCTAGCGCCTTGCCTCAGCATCGCTCTTATGATTGTGCTATTGATCTGCCTCCTGGCGCCGTCCCTCCCCAAGGTTGCACGTACCAGCATCCGGATCAGTACACAGGCAGGAACAGATACAGCAGAGTAGTCAGGCAATCTGGGTCGGTACACAGAGATCACACGAAAACTGGAACAAGCGCTGGTAATGGAAACACCACGAAAGGGCAACAGCGAAGTTACAGGACCCAGTATTTAAGGACAAATACTGGGCAGGACAAGGCACTGCAACCAATAAGAGTTAGCTGTGTGTGAGACTGACAGAATGTCGCCAGTATAGCACGGGCACCGTGAATCATCCCGAGTCAGCCTCGCACCGCTCATCCTCAGTCTTGTAAAACAGTCTGCTGGATCCAACTTACTGAGTGCTGCCTGCTCTAGTGTTCTGCAGTTTCCTGCTGGCTACATCTCCAGTGTTGCTGTCATCCCGAGTTCGCCCTGCACCAGTCATCCTCAGTTTTGTAGTCATGTAAAACTGTCTGATGTACCCATCTGACTGAGACCTGCCTGCTCCAGTTTTCTGCTTGCTACACCTCCTCTGTTGCTGTCATCCGAGTCCGTCTCGCACCAGTCATCCCCAGTTTTGTAGTCTTGTAAAAGTCTGCTGTATCCAAATGACTGAATGAGTGCTGCCTGCTCCAATGTTCTGCAGTTTGCCTCTGGCTACATCTGCAGAATTGCTGTTATCCCGAGTCAGTCTTTCACTAGTCATCCTCAGTTTTGTAGTTCTGTAAAACAGTCTGCTGTACCCAGCTGACTGAGTACTGCCTGCTCCAGTGTTCTGCAGTTTACTTCTGACTACATCTTCAGTGTTGCTGCCATCCCGAGTCCACCCTGCACCAGTCATCCTCAGTTTTGTGGTCCTGTAAATCAGTCTGCTGTACTCAAATGACTGAGTCCTGCCTGCTACAGTGTTCTACAGTTTGGTGCTATCTACATCTCCAGTGTTGCTGTCATCCCGAGTCCGCCCTACACCAGTCATCCTCAGTTTTGATCCTTGTAAAACAGTCTGCTGTATCCAACTGACTGAGTCCTGCGTGCTCCAGTGTTCTGCAATTTGCTGCTGGCTACATCTCCAGTATTGCTGTTATCCTGAGTCAGCCTTGCACCAGTCATCCTTCAGTTTTGTAGTCTTGTAAAACAATCTGCTGTACCCAGCTGATTGAGTCTTGCCTGCTCTAATGTTCTCCAGTTTGCTGCTGGCTACATTTCCAGTGTTGCTGCCATCCGGAGTCCGCACTGCACAAGTCATCCTCAGTTTAGTAGTCTTGTAAAACAGACTGCTGTATCCAACTGACTGAGTCCTGCGTGCTCCAGTGTTCTGCAGCTTGCTGCTGGCTTCGTCAGTGTTGCTGTCATCCTGAGTCCCCCCCCCCGCACCAATCATCCTCAGTTTTGTAGTCCTATAAAATAAATCTGCTGTACCAAATTGACTGAGTCCGACCTAGTACAGTGTTCTGCAGTTTGCGTCTAGCTACATCTCCAGTGTTGCTGTCATCCTGAGTCCGCCCTGCGCCAATCTTCCTCAGTTTTGTAGTTTTGTAAAACAGTCTGCTGTATCCAACTGACTGACTGAGTGCTGCCTGCTCCAGTGTTCTGAAGTTTGCTGCTAGCTACATCTCCATTGTTGCTGTCATCCCGAGTCCACCCAGCACCAGTCATCATCAGTTTTGTAGTCTTGTAAAACAGTCTGCTGTACCCAACTGATTGACTGAGTCCTGCCTGCTTCAGTGTCCTGCAGATTGCTGCTGGCTACATCTCCAGTGTTGCTGTCATCCTGAGTCCACCCTGCACCAGTCATCCTCAGTTTTGTAGTCCTGTCAAAACTGTCTGCTATACCCAACTTACTGAGTGCTGTCTGATCCAGTGTTCTGCAGTTTGCTGCTAGCTACAACGCTAGTGTTGCTGTCATCCCGAGTCTGCCCTGCACCAGTCATCCTTAGTTTTGTAGTCTTGTAAAACAACCTGCTGTATCCAACTGACTGAGTCCTGCCTGCTTCATTGTTATGCAGTTTGCTTCTGGCTACATCTCCAGTGTTGCTGTCATCCCGAGTCCGTCCTGCACCAGTCATCATCAGTTTTGTACTTTTGTAAAACAATCTGCTGTACCCAATTGACTGAGTCCTTCCTGCTCCAGTGTTCTGCAGTTTTGTGCTAGCTACATCTCCAGTGGTGCTGTAAATCCCGAGTCCGCCCTGCACCAGTCATCCTCAGTTTTGTAGTCTTGTAAAACAGTCTGCTGTATCCAACTTACTGAGTCCTGCCTGCTCCAGTGTTCTGCAGTTTGCTGCTATCTACATCTCCAGTGTTGTTGTCATCTTGAGTCCACCCTGCACGAGTCTTCCTCAGTTTTATAGTTTCATTAAAACCTGCCTGCTCCAGTGTTCTGCAGTTTGCTGCTGGCTACATCTCCAGTGTTGTTGTCATCCTGAGTCCGCACTGCACCAGTCATCCTCAGTTTTGTAATCTTGTAAAACTGTCTGCTGTACCCAACTGACTAAGTCCTTCCTGCTCCTCTGTTCTACAGATTGCTGCAAGCTACATCTCCAGTGTGGCTGTCATCCCAAGTCCCCCCTGCACCAATCATCCTTAGTTTTGTAGTAGTATAAAACTGTCTGCTTTACCTAACTGACTGAGTCCTGCCTGCTCCAGTGTTCTGCAGTTTGCTGCTGGCTACATCTCCAGTGTTGCTGTCATCCCGAGTCCGCCCTGAACCAGTCATCGTCAGTTTTGTAGTCTTGTAAAACAGTCTGCTGTACCCAACTGACTGAGTCATGCCTGCTCCAGTGTTCTGCAGTTTGCTGCTAGCTACATCTCCAGTGTTGCTGTCATCCCGAGTCCGCCCTGCACCAGTCATCCTCATTTTTTTGGTCCTGTAAAAAAGTCTGCTGTATCCAACAGACTGAGTGAGTTTTGCCTGCTCCAATGTTCTGCAGTTTGCTGCTGGCTACATCTCCAGTGTTGCAGTCATCCCGAGTCCCCCTGCACCAATCATCCTTAGTTTTGTAGTCCGGTAAAATAAATCTGCTGTACCCAATTGACTGAGTCCGGCCTAGTACAGTGCTCTTATCACGGTGCCCATGCTATTGCTGGCAACATTCTGTCAGTTTTATCTCCTGCTGCCTTTTATTGGTTGATGTGACTTTGCCCCGCCCAGTATTTGTCCTTAAATACTGGGCCTTATCACTTCTCCAGTGCCCTTTCGTGGTGTTTCCATTGCCAGCGCTTGTTCCAGTTATTCGTGTTATCTCTGTGTATGACTTGGACTGCCTGACTACTCTGCTGTATCCGTTCCTTCTCTGTGTACCAACCCTGACTGCCTGACTACTCTGCTATCTACGTTCCTGCTCTGTGTACCGACCTGGATTGACTGACGTTCCTGCTCTGTGTACCGACCCTGCCCAGCTGACGTTCCTGCTCTGTGTACTGACTCGGATTGGCTGATGTTCCTGCTCTGTGTACCGACCCGGCCCAGCTGACGTTCCTGCTCTGTGTACCGACTCGGATTGGCTGACGTTCCTGCTCAGTGTACCGACCCGGCCTGACTGAAGTTCCTGTTCTGTGTATCGAACCGGTTTTGGCGAACATTGTCCGTGTATCAGGGCCTGCCTGTGGTCCCATACTGTGTTCGGTTTGGGGCTGTCATCTGGTGTCCTCTCTGTCCTCAGACAGACCCTCTGTTGCCTCTTTGCCGCTCGCACGGTAAGCCTGTCACTTACTGTGTCGCGCGGTCGACACTCCTATGTGGTAGATTCATCTGGTTGCACCACGGTACGCTTGACCTTTTACTGCTGCAAGCTGAGGTTGGTCTTACTCTGGGTGCCTCAGGCTGCTCTCACTATCTGGCAGTCGACATTAGGTCTGAGCGTTTGTTAACCCCATTGGGGAAAGTGCCATTTTCCACTGGATTTCAGTCATTGCAGTCTCCATTGGGTGTTCCTCCGGGCATAGAGTTGCAGTCCTCTGTTACTGCTACGGCAGTCCACAGCTTGTCCTGGGCCTCCGTATACTCCTGTGGCATTACTCGCTATTCTGTCACTCTCTGCAGAGTGAGAGTCTTGAGGGCCTCGCGCTATTAGGGCCTGTCTGCCTTCCTGGCTTAATAGTAACCATTTCACTGCTGTCTCGTTTGAGTATCACACGAACTTTACCTGACCTGTGTCAGTATATTATTGTTGCTGATTTATACATATACTGGACCCATGTGGGTATTGATTACTGTAACCTGTCCTGTGTCAGTACTATATTGTGTACATAAATTACTGGACCCGCGAGGGTTATTATTATTCTGTGTTTATTCAATAAAACTGTGTTTTCTCTAACCTACTGTGTCTGAGTGTCAAATAAAGCTGTTACAGTTCTGCAATTTGCATCTAGCAACATCTCCAGTGTTGCTGTCATCCTGAGTCCGCACTGCACCATTCTTCCTCAGTTATGTGGTTTTGTAAAACAGTCTGCTGTATCCAACTGACTGACTGAGTGCTGATTGCTCCAGTGTTCTGCAGTTTGCTGCTAGCTACATCTCCAGTATTGCTGTCATCCCGAGTCCACCCAGCACCAGTCATCATCAGTTTTGTAGTCATCTAAAACAGTCTGCTGTACCCAACTGTCTGACTGAGTCCTGCCTGCTTCAGTGTTCTGCAGTTTGCTGCTGGTTACATCTCCAGTGTTGCTGTCATCCTGAGTCCACCCTGCACCAGTCATCCTCAGTTTTGTAGTGCTGTAAAACTGTCTGCTGTACCCAACTTATTGAGTGCTGCCTGATCCAGTGTTCTGCAGTTTGCTGCTAGCTACATCTCCAGTGGTGCTGTACATCCCGAGTCTGCCCTGCACCAGTCATCCTCAGTTTTTTAGTCTTGTAAAACAGTCTGCTGTATCCAACTGACTGAGTCCTGCCTGCTCCAGTGTTCTGCAGTTTGCTGCTATCTACATCTCCAGTGTTGCTGTCATCTTGAGTCTGCCCTGCACCAGTCTTCCTCAGTTTTGTAGTTTCGTTAAACCGTCTGTTGAATCCAACTGACTGAATCCTGCCTGCTCCAGTGTTCTGCAGTTTGCTGCTGGCTACATCTCCAGTGTTGTTGTCATCCCGAGTCCGCACTGCACCAGTCATCGTCAGTTTTGTAATGTTGTAAAACTGTCTGCTGTACCCAGCTGACTGAGTCCTTCCTGCTCCTGTGTTCTACAGATTGCTGCTAGCTACATCTCCAGTGTTGCTGTCAACACGAGTCCCCACTGCACCAGTCATCATCAGTTTTGTAGTCCTGTAAAACATCTGCTGTATCCAATTGACTGAGTGCTGCCTGCTCCAGTGTTCTGCAGTTTAGTGCTAGATACATCTCCAGTGGTGCTGTACATCCCGATTCCGCCCTGCACCAGTCATCCTCAGTTTTGTAGTTTCGTTAAACAGTCTGTTGTATCTAACTGACTGAATCCTGCCTGCTCCAGTGTTCTGCAGTTTGCTGCTGGCTATATCTCCAGTGTTGCTGTCATACCGAGTCCGCACTGCAAAAGTCATCCTCAGTTTTGTAATCTTGTAAAACTGTCTGCTATACCCAACTGACTGAGTCCTTCCTGCTCCTGTGTTCTACAGATTGCTGCTAGCTACATCTCCAGTGTTGCTGTCATCCCGAATCCCTCCTGTACCAATCATCCTCAGTTTTGTAGTCCTGTAAAACAATCTGCTGTATCCTATTGACTGAGTCCTGCCTGATCCAGTGTTCTGCAGTTTGCTGCTATCTACATCTCCAGTGTTGCTGACATCCCGAGTCCACCGTGCATCAGTCATCCTCACTTTTGTAGTCTTGTAAAACAGTCTGTTGTATCAAACTGACTGAGTCCTTTCCGCTCCAGTATTCTGCAGTTTTGTGCTAGCTACATCTCCAGTGTTGCTGTCATACCGAGTCCGCCCTGCATCCTCAGTTTTGTAGTCTTGTAAAACAGTCTGCTGTATCCAACTGACTGACTGAGTCCTGCATGCTTCAGTGTTCTGCAGTTTGCTGCTGGCTACATCTCCAGTGTTGCTAGCATTACAAGTCCATCCTGCACCAGTCAGCATCAGTTTTGTAGTCTTGTAAAACAGTCCGCTGTTACCCAACTGACTGAGTCCTTCCTGCTCCAGTATTCGGAAGTTTGCTGCTGTTTACATCAGTGTTCCTGTCATCCCGAGTCCACCCTGCACCATTCATCCTCAGTTTTGTAGTCCTGTAAAACTGTCTGCTTTACCCAACTGACTTAGTCCTGCCTGCTCCAGTGTTCTGCAGTTTGCTACTGGCTACATCTCCAGTGTTGCTGTCATCCCGAGTCCGCCCTGAACCAGTCATCGTCAGTTTTGTAGTCTTGTAAAACAGTCTGCTCTACCCATCTGACTGAGTCATGTCTGCGCCAGTGTTCTGCAGTTTGCTGCTAGCTACATCTCCAGTGTTGCTGTCATCCTGAGTCCACCCTGCACCAGTCATCCTCAGTTTTGTAGTCATGTAAAACTGTCTGCTGTACCTATCTGACTGAGTCCTGCCTGATCCAGTGTTCTGCAGTTTTCTGCTGGCTACATCTCCAGTGTTGTTGTCATCCCGAGTCAACACTGCACCAGTCATCCTCAGTTTTGTAAAACCGTCTGCTGTATCCAACAGACAGAGTGAGTCCTACCTGCTTCAGTGTTCTGCAGTTTGCTGTTGGCTACATCTCCATTGATGCTGTCATCCTGAGTCCGACTTGCACAATTCATCCTCAGTGCAGTAGTCTTGAAAAACAGTCTGCTCTATCCAACTGACTGAGTCCTTCCTGCTCCAGTGTTCTGCAGTTTGCTGCTAGCTACATCTTCAGTGTTGCTGTGATTCCAAGTCCACCCTGCACAAGTCATCCTCAGTTTATTAGTCTTGTAAAACAGTCTGCTGTATGCAACTGACTGAGTCCTGCCTACTCCAGTGTTCTGCAGTTTGCTGCTGTCATCCCGAGTCCCACCTGCACCAATCATCCTCAGTTTTGTAGTCCTATAAAACTGTCTGCTGTTCCCAACTGACTGAGTCCTGCCGGCTCCAGTGTTCAGCAGTTTGCTGCTAGCTACATCTCCAGTGTTGCTGTCAACCCGAGTCCCCCCTGCACCAGTCTTCCTCAGTTTTGTGGTCCTATTAAACAGTCTGGTGTACTCAACTGACTGAAACCTGCCTGCTCAAGTGTTCTGCAGTTTGCTGCTAGCTACAACTCCAGTGTTGCTGTCATCCTGAATCCGCCCTGCACCAGTCTTCTAGTTCTGTAAAACAGTCTGTTCTATCCAACTGACTGAGTCCTGCCTGCTCCAGTGTTCTGCAGTTTGCTGCTAGCTGCATCTCCAGTGTTGCAGTCATTCCGACTCTGCCCTGCTCCAGTCATCCTCAATTTTGTAGTCTTGTAGTCTGCTGTACACAACTGACTGAGACCTGCCTGCTCCAGTGTTCTGCAGATTGCTGCTAGCTACATCTCCAGTGTTGCTGTTATCCCGAGTCCGCCCTGCACCAGTCTTCCTCAGTTTTATAGTTTTGTAAAACAGTAAGCTGTATCCAACTGAGTCCTGTCTGCTCCAGTGTTCTGCAGTTTGCTGCTAGCTACATCTCCAGTGTTGTTGTCATCCTGAGTCCGCCTTGCACCAGTCATCCTCAGTTTTGTAGTCTTGTAAAACAGTGTGCTGTACCCAACTGACTGAGGCTTGACTGCTTCAGTGCTATACCGTTTGCTGCTTGCTACATCTCCAGTGTTGCTGGCTGTTGTCACCCCGAGTCCGCCCTGCACCAGTCATCCTCAATGAGTTGGATACAGCAGACTGTTTTACAAGACTTCCAAACTGAGTCCTGCATGCTCCAGTGTTCTGCAGTTTGCTGCTTGCTACACCTCCTCTGTTGCTGTCATCCCTAGTCTGCCTTGGACCAGTCATCCTCAGTTTTGTAGTCTTGTAAAAGCCTGCTGTATCCAATTGACTGAATGAGTGCTGCCTGCTTCAGTGTTCTGCAGTTTGCTTCTGGCTACATCTGCAGTATTGCTGTTATCCCGAGTCAGCCTTGCACCAGTCATACTCAGTTTTGTATTCCTGTAAAATTGTCTGCTGTACCCAACATACTGAGTGCTGCCTGCTCCATTGTTCTGCAGATTGCTGCTAGCTACATCTCCAGTGTTGCTGTCATCCCGACTCCGCCCTGCACCAGTCAGCCTAATTTTTGTAGTCTTGTAAAACAGTCTGCTGTACCCAACTGACTGACAGAGTGCTGCCTGTTTCAGTGTTCTGTAGTTTGCTGCTTGCTACATCTCCTCTGTTGCTGTCATCCCGAGTCCACCCAGCACCAGTCATCATCAGTTTTGTAGTCATCTAAAACAGTCTGCTGTACCCAACTGTCTGACTGAGTCCTGCCTGCTTCAGTGTTCTGCAGTTTGCTGCTGGTTACATCTCCAGTGTTGCTGTCATCCTGAGTCCACCCTGCACCAGTCATCCTCAGTTTTGTAGTCTTGTAAAACAGTGTAAATCCAAATAAAGTTAACAAAAACAAAACAATTGTCTCAGCGCCCAAATCTCACCTGTATAAATATCTCCAACAGTATACTAAAATATAGCAGTTTAAATGATACAATTGGTGATTCAGCCAGTAAATAATCTTACTCTTAACGATTGACAATAAACTCCAAAATGACACGGCGATTCACCTTATATCACTCAATACACACAAAATGATCAGTATAATTAATATGGCTATTATACATCAATAGTGTCAAACAATATGTCTCAACTTATACAATTCGTTCACAAATACCGATAATAAAGTTCAAGGAATCATATATCCGGTTGCTCTTTATGTTCCGTTCTCACAAGTATTCCGTTATTAAATACTCTTTCCAGTTGCCATCCCGATGTTACATACAAAAGAAGAAGGCAATATCTCCAGTTAATATATGGTATTTCAATATAGAAGAATATGATAATATCCACTTACAGTCTATATACTGTGGTAATCTTCTATCATCCAGAACTTGCTCAGCTCGCACACCGCACTTCAAATAGAAAAGAACGCCGTCTCTTGACGTCTCTATTAGCTGTCTCTCCGTCTCGTTATGTATGGAAACAAAGACAGCTACTTAGTGCCGATACAAATTAACAATAAAATGAAACAATATCCACTCACGTTTATAAAGTTTCAAATCCCACGTAGTCTCTTCTGGATCACATGTGTCTTCCGGCAAATCCAATATTATCCGTTATTACGATCCTCCTTTTCTCTATCTTCTACTTTATAGAGAGGGTAAATCAGTAAACACTAACATACAATACAGCAATAATGCTGTATTGTAAAATAAAATTTGTGTATGGGAGGGAACTGAGGAGTCAGTGATAGAATTTATAAATTATATTAATAATAATGAGATGGGTCTTCGTTTCACGTCAGTGTGGAGTAAAGTTGAGGTGAATTTTTTGGATCTTAATATCTATATAGAAGAAAATCAAATTAAGACCAAAACATACAAAAAATCCACTGATACAAATAATTTTATTAATCCTAGCAGTTGTCACTATGGTCCATGGATTAAGAATATCCCCCGAGGTGAGTTTAAAAGAATAAATAGAAATTGCACAGATTTAAAAATTTGTAGGGAACAAATGGATAATTTAGAAAAAGTATTTGTTGAGAAGGGGTATGATAATAAAATTGTCAAGAAAGCAAAGGAAGAAGTTTTAAATGAAAGGGAATTGAACTACAAAAAGAAAGGAGATAATAAAAATGGAGATAAGAGAGGACCAACATTTATTACCCAATATAATAATGACTATAGGGATATAGAAAAAATTTTAAATAAATATTGGCCTATTCTTTTAAAAGATGCAGATTTACAAACTATTTTACCAAACAAACCTCAAATCACATATAGGAGGGCAAAAAATTTGAGACAGAAGTTAGTGCCTAGTTTTATTAATTTTAATAAACCAAAAGTATCCTATTTTAAGAAAGATTTTAAAGGATTTTACAAGTGTAATAGATGTCAGGCATGTAGGATTGCTAATAACAAAAGTAGAAATATAACAAGTTTTAAGTCAAATGTAACTGGTGTGGAGTTCCAAATAGAGGATTTCATTATGTGTACCAGTAAAAATGTGGTTTATCTACTGGAATGCCCATGTGGCATGCAATATGTGGGACGTACAACCAGATGTTTGCATGTACGCGTGGGGGAACATATTAGAAATATTAAAAAGGGTTTACACTCTCATAGTGTATCAGAACATTTTAGTAAATACCACAATAAAGATCCTTCCCTATTAAAATTTACTGCTATAGATAAAATTAATATACATTGGAGGGGAGGTGATATGACTAAGATAGTATCCAAAAAAGAGACTAAATGGATCTATGAATTAAAAACATTAACTCCGAATGGATTAAATATTAATATAGATCTAAAATGTTTTTTAGGAGAATAAACAGTAGTTTTATATTTTCATAATTTTATTTTTATGTATTGGTTTGAATTATTTGGGATCGTCTATTAACTGTACGAAAAGTTTTTGAGATTGTATAAAAGTGGAAAATAGGGCTATCGGAAAATAATATTAGTAGTCAAAGATCTAGAGGAAGGTATTAAGTTGCTTTTTAGAAGAATGAGAGGGTTAAATCAGGATAAACAAAATGTGTAGATTGTAAGGGACTGATAAAGTTGATGTAATTGAATGTTGATTCGATGACGTCATTATTAACGGATTTTTGAATAAATACTGAAATTTGGTAGGCAATTCTTGATTTGCCCCTGATGAAGTGCATGGCATGAAACGCATTGGGCAGCTATAGGGTCTTTAACTAGTGTGTGTGACTTGATACAGAGGGGGGTCTTAAGTTGTATCACAGAAATAGGCCGTTTCTGAAAGATCCAACAGGTTTACGGTGTGTGTCTTTAGGCACATCCCGCCGTGACACCCAGGTGTGGAGGTTAACACACTGGTTCAGTTTTTTTATATACCAGTTTTGGTTTTAGCTCAGTGATATAATAAAAGAATTATTTTTATTAATGTCATTGATAGTCCCTTTTTATTTTGTTTTAAATTTTATTTTACAATACAGCATTATTGCTGTATTGTATGTTAGTGTTTACTGATTTACCCTCTCTATAAAGTAGAAGATAGAGAAAAGGAGGATCGTAATAACGGATAATATTGGATTTGCCGGAAGACACATGTGATCCAGAAGAGACTACGTGGGATTTGAAACTTTATAAACGTGAGTGGATATTGTTTCATTTTATTGTTAATTTGTATCGGCACTAAGTAGCTGTCTTTGTTTCCATACATAATGAGACGGAGAGACAGCTAATAGAGACGTCAAGAGACGGCGTTCTTTTCTATTTGAAGTGCGGTGTGCGAGCTGAGCAAGTTCTGGATGATAGAAGATTACCACAGTATATAGACTGTAAGTGGATATTATCATATTCTTCTATATTGAAATACCATATATTAACTGGAGATATTGCCTTCTTCTTTTGTATGTAACATCGGGATGGCAACTGGAAAGAGTATTTAATAACGGAATACTTGTGAGAACGGAACATAAAGAGCAACCGGATATATGATTCCTTGAACTTTATTATTGGTATTTGTGAACGAATTGTATAAGTTGAGACATATTGTTTGACACTATTGATGTATAATAGCCATATTAATTATACTGATCATTTTGTGTGTATTGAGTGATATAAGGTGAATCGCCGTGTAATTTTGGAGTTTATTGTAAAACAGTGTGCTGTACCCAACATACTGAGTGCTGCCTGCTCCATTGTTCTGCAGATTGCTGCTAGCTACATCTCCAGTGTTGCTGTCATCCCGACTCCGCCCTGCACCAGTCATCCTCAGTTTTGTAGTCTTGTAAAACAGTCTGCTGTACCCAACTGACTGAGTCCTGCCTGCTCCAGTGTTCTGCAGTTTGCTGCTGGCTACATCCCCAGTATTGCTGTTATCCCAAGTCAGCCTTGCACCAGTCATCCTCAGTTTTGTAGTTTCGTAAAACAGTCTGTTGTATCCAACTGACTGAATCCTGCCTGCTCCGGTGTTCTGCAGTTCCTGCTGGCTACATCTCCAGTGTTGCTGTCATCCCGATTCCAACTCGCACCAGTCAGCCTTATTTTTGTAGTCTTGTAAAACAGTCTGCTGTACCCAACTGACTGACAGGGTGCTGCCTGTTTCAGTGTTCTGTAGTTTGCTGCTTGCTACATCTCCTCTGTTGCTGTCATCCCGAATACGCCTCGCACCGCTTATCCTCAGTTTTGTAGTCTTGTAAAACAGTGTGCTGGATCCAACTTACTGAGTGCTGCCTGATCCAGTGTTCTGCAGTTTCCTGCTGGCTACATCTCCATTGTTGCTGTCATCCCGAGTCCACCCTGCACCAGTCATCCTCAGTTTTGTAGTCATGTAAAACTGCCTGATGTACCCATCTGACTGAGACCTGTCTGCTCCAGTGTTCTGCTGATTGCTGCTTGCTACACCTCCTCTCTTGCTGTCATCCCGAGTCTGCCTCTCACCAGTCATCCTCAGTTTTGTAGTCTTGTAAAAGTCTGCTGTATTCAACTGACTGAATGAGTGCTGCCTGCTTCAGTGTTCTGCAGTTTGCTTCTGGCTACATTTGCAGTATTGCTGGTATCCCGAGTCAGCCTTGCACTAGTCATCCTCAGTTTTGTAGTTTTGTAAAGCAGTCTGCTGTACCCAACTGACTGAGTACTGCTTGCTCCAGTGTTCTGCAGTTTGCTGCTGGCTACATCTTCAGTGTTGCTGTCATCCCGAGTCCACCCTGCACCAGTCATCCTCAGTTTTGTGGTCCTATAAAACAGTGTGCTGTAGCCAACAGACTGAGCGAGTCCTGCCTGCTCCAGTGTTCTGCCGCTTGCTCTGGCTACATCTTCGGTGTTGCTGTCATCCTGAGTCCGCCCTGCACCAGTCTTCCTCAGTTTTGTAGTTTTGTAAAACAGTCTGCTGTACCCAATTGACTGAGTCCTAATTGCTCCAGTGTTTTGCAGTTTGCTTCTAGCTACATCTCCAGTGTTGCTGTAATCCTGAGTCCGCCCTGCACCAGTCATCCTCAGTTTTGTAGTTTTGTAAAACAGTCTGCTGTACCCAACTGAGTCCTACGTGCTCCAGTTGTGACGGTACCAGTGGACCCCCTGTCTGAGTGTCCCCGTCAGTCACTGCTTCCTTCAATCTTGAGCAAGGCTGCTCCGCTTTAATATCACAGTTTTACACAATCACAAGTCAAGACTTGTGTATTGTGGTTTAGAATCAGAACTCCTTTATTGAATGGAAAACACAGCTTATATACACTTACAGAGACTCTTATCAAGATCAGCATGCAAACTAGGACTTGGGACAATGTTTCTACACTTGACCAATCAGTCACAAGCACCCTTATCAAGATAAGCATGCAGATTAGTGCTTGAAAAAGGGACATTCTCACTGGATCATTAATAACCTCTCTGATTGGTCAAGGAAGCACAGCAGGAACATTCCAGTCTTTCCCCAGCACAACACAGACCTGGATATTGTATGAAAATCCCAGCCCCCACTATTCCCCCATTCAGTCCAAGGGCAGTCCTTTACTGTGACACCCTGTGCCCATCAAGCAGCACAGGGTGACTTAGACCCAGGAGGAGGCAGGGAAGCTGGGAAGGCCACTTCCCCACGCATAGAGTCCATAGTCTGTAGGAAGGGGGCTGGCCCCCAGGCCCCTCCAGGAGCCAAGGGCCCACTGGTTCCCGTGATATTCAGTGCTCTTCAGTTTGCTGCTAGCTACATCTCCATTGTTGCTATCATCCTGAGTCTACCTTGCACCAGTCATCCTCAGTTTTGTAGACTTGTAAAATAGTCTGCTGTATCCAAATGACTGAGTCCTTCCTGCTCCAGTGCTCTGCAGTTTTGTGCTAGCTACATCTCCAGTGGTGCTGTACATCCCGAGTCCGCCCTGCACCAGTCATCCTCAATTTTGTAGTTTTGTAAAACAGTCTGCTGTATCCAACTGACTGAGTCCTGCCTGCTCCAGTGTTCTGCAGTTTGCTGCTGGCTACATCTTCAGGGTTGCTGTCATCCCAAGTCCCCCCTGCACCAAGCATCCTCAGTTTTGTTGTCCTGTAAAACAGTCTGCTATACCCAACTGACTAAGTCCTGCCTGCTACAGTGTTCTACAGTTTGCTGCTATCTACATCTCCAGTGTTGCTGTCATCCCAAGTCCTCCCTGCACCAGTCATCCTCAGTTTTGATCCTTGTAAACTGTCTGCTGTATCCATCTGACTGAATCCTGCCTGCTTTAGTGTTCTGGAGTTTGCTGCTGGCTACATCTCCATTGTTGCTATCATCCCAAGTTTACCCTGCACCAGTCATCCTCAGTTTTGTAGTCTTGTAAAACTGTCTGCTGTACCCATCTGACTGAGTCCTGCCTGCTCCAGTGTTCTGCAGCTTGCTGTTGGCTACATCTTCAGTTTTGCTGTCATCCCCAGTCCCCCCCTGCACCAATCATCCTCAGTTTTGTAGTCCTGTAAAATAAATCTGCTGTACCAAATTGACTGAGTCCAGCCTAGTACAGTTTTCTGCAGTTTCTTTCTAGCTACATCTCCAGTGTTGCTGTCATCCTGAGTCCGCCCTGCACCAGTCTTCCTCAGTGATGTAGTTTTGTAAAACAGTGTGCTGTATCCAACTGACTGACTGAGTGCTGCCTGCTCCAGTGTTCTGCAGTTTGCTGCTAGCTACATCTCCATTGCTGCTGTCATCCCGAGTCCACCCAGCACCAGTCATCATCAGTTTTGTAGTCTTGTAAAGCAGTCTGCTGTACCCAACTGACTGGCTGAGTCCTGCCTGCTTCAGTGTTCTGCAGTTTGCTGCTGGCTACATCTTCAGTGTTGCTGTCATCCTGAGTCCACCCTGCACCAGTCATCCTCAGTTTTGTAGTCCTGTCAAAACTGTCTGCTGTACCCAACTTACTGAGTGCTGCCTGATCCAGTGTTCTGCAGTTTGCTGCTGGCTACATCTCCAGTGTTGCTGGCATCACAAGTCCACCCTGAAACAGTCAGCCTCAGTTTTGTAGTCTTGTAAAACAGTCCGCTGTACCCAACTGACTGAGTCCTTCCTGCTCCAGTATTCGGTAGTTTGCTGCTGGCTACATCAGTATTGCTGTCATCCTGAGTCCACCCTGCACCAGTCATCCTCAGTTTTGTAGTCCTGTAAAACTGTCTCCTTTACCCAACTGACTTAGTCCTGTCTGATTTAGTGTTCTGCAGTTTGCTGCTAGCTACATCTCAAGTGTTGTTGTCATCCCGAGTCCGCCATGAACCAGTCATCATCAGTTTTGTAGTAATGTAAAACAGTCTGCTGTATCTAACTGACTGAGTCCTGCCTGCTCCAGTATTCTTCAGTTTGCTACTGGCTACATCTCCTGTGTTGCTGTCATCCCATGTCCTCCTCGCACCAGTCATCCTCAGTTTTGTAGAATTGTAAAACAGTCTGCTGTATCCAAATGACTGAGTCCTGCTTGCTTCAGTGTTTTGCAGTTTGCTGCTGGCTAAATCTCTATTGTTCCTATCATCCCGAGTCTACCCTGCACCAGTCATCCTCAGTTTATAGTCGTAACGGAAGCTAGAAGGGGACAGCATTGCCTTCCGTCATCGTTCCCGAGTCTCTCCCTCTCGACGCTGGACTGGCGTCGTCGGATGCACTAGTCGAGCAGATAGATGGTCTGGTTGTCGACTCAAAGACGCGTCGAACCCCGGGTGAGGGTCGACAGGGCTCCCGATCAGTCGAGTGTCGCAGGCTGGACTCCGGGCAGTCGAGAGTGAGGCTTCGACTCCCAGTCCATCGCCGAACAGGGAAAATGTCACAGGAACCAGGTAGCTGTTGTCGAGCAGATTAGAGCATGCTGTAAGCTCGAATCGGATGATCTTGGGGAACTTGAAGAAGGGGAAGACGGAGTCCATGCCACCCTCTGACAGCATAGAAAGTCGGGTCGCAGGAAGTTGACAGGAGCTGGTCGACACAGGATACTCAGTTCAAATGGGCATCAAAGTGGCCGCTTTATACCATAGAACATAAGACACCAGGGGCTAGATTTAAAGGCAGCCATTAAACCAGCCGCTAAGTGAAAAAGGCACATCGCTCGCAAATAATACAGGAGTTACGGCAGATTCAAAAGCTACTCTACGAGAATAGCTATCGAGCGTAGGCACACAAAAAACACGTAACACAAAAGCCGTTGTCGCTCATGTTAATGCACAATGGGCGGCCAAATCACACGATAACAGCGCTCAAAACAACATCTAACATAACAGCTGCCGTTGTCTAGCAACCATGATTGATGCAAAAACAAATTCAAACACACAGCCAATCACAAAGCCCCAATGTATCAAATAACTTCAAATACACCTATATATACCCAAAAATAACCGTCACACACTGTCTGTTATCGAGTTCTTCAGAGCCAGATATCAGGACCCAGGAGCAGAGGATAGTGATTAGAGAGAGGGAGACAGGAGCGTACATTGGAGGTAGAGGAGTTTTACAGTTTGGAGAGAGGAGAGCATTGCACAGAATACGACACATAGCACACCTTTGCACATATTACATACACACATACAAACACAAAAACATACACATACACACACATAGTCCTTTTATTTTATAACACCTTACACATTTTACTTTTTATTTTGACAGTGTGAATCTGTGAGTGAAAGTGTGTGACAGAGAGTGAGTGGATCGAGTGTGTCTGTGAGGGCCTGTGGGAGTGCCTGGGTGTGACTGGGTGAGTGATGGCAAGGAGAGGAGGACAGGAGAGAGGGATGGGGAGAGTAGTGGAGGAGGAGGAAGCTCAGGAGGGGATCCCTCAGCAGAGCAGGGGTGGGAGAGGGAGATCTGCAGGGCGGAGGGGGACCCGACCCACAAGAGCAGGCACACGCAGGACAGGGACAGAACCTGCAGTGGGACGAGGGGTAGTTGCTGGGGAGCACCCCACACAGTCAGGGTCAGACCAGGCAGGGCACTCCGGCTCAGAATCCTCCCATGCCGGAGCTGACGAGGTCAGGATCAGGGACCCCAAATACACAGAGGAGGAGAACACGGCTCTCGTGGAAGCTGTCCTGGAGAGGCAGAGTGTTCTCCACCCGACAGCGAAGGTCCCTGGCCTGTCAGCGAGGAGGAAAACAGCCTGGAACCAGATATGCAGCCGGGTCAACGCGGTGGCTCCATGCAGGCAGGACGTGGAGTCCATCAAAAAGAGATGGGGCGACTGCCGGAGGGTCGTCAAAAACAAGATGACAGAGCTCGCCAAGCACGCCCGAGGCACTGGAGGTGGACCAGCAGTCCCTATCACCTTCTGCGGCTGGGAGGAGATGGTGCGGCAGACCATGTCCCCGACCCTGATCGAGGGGGTCATTGGAGGAACTGACACTGGGGATGAGAGGAGCCTCCACACTACCGGTAAGTGCAACACTACAGAACAACACACTACAGTAACCAACACCAGCTGCACACACAGTCACACCTCAACAAATGTCCATCACTCAGCCATACAACTGCACCAACACAGCACCATGAGGGTTAAAAAAAAGGACACAACACCTGGACAAATGGCAACGTCCAACTTGGGACAAACCTTTCAAAGTCCTACTTCAACCCTCCTGTCGCTGTGCTCATCACACACAATACACAAACCGTTATGTTCAAAATGTCGTCTGTTAAATATCATGACTGTTCACACACAATGTCACCCATGTCCCCACCCCCACCCTAACCCCTTGAGTGCTAGAGGGATCATCAATGCATCGATCAACAATGCATTTGGCAACCCCTCAGGTACTCAAGGGGTTAACCAGACAACAAACAAGTCAATAGGACAACGATCACATTCTACACAGGGGACATTCACTAAGCGGTGACAAACAGATGGTGGACACAAAGTAACCCTCACACACCCTCACTTCACCAATACCAGTGTTAGTCCATGGAGAATACGCAACAACAAGAATCAAGTTTATAAGGTCCCATTGTACAGACTGCATGGAAAACACTGGAAATGGGGAAAGGAGATCACTGGAGAAGTCACCATCATGTTCACCTCATCAGTTCAACATCACCGCTTACTGAATCACAAAAAGGGGGCATCAGGTCACACATCACAGTGTCACACAAAATAAATGCTTGTAGGTGCAACACACAGGCCGAAAACTATTCCACAGATTTCAAGCTGGAAAAAGTAGGCATTGGTGTTGTGGCTGCAATCATTTACTCCGACTTGAAATGACATATCCCATATCTGATTCCCACATGGATCCACAGGGGTGCTGATGCCATGGATACACCAGCCGCTCTTTGCAGGATACACATGGGAAACAAATAGCAAACATCATTGTACCTTGGTCACCAACAGGCCATGACTGATGGATATCTAGGATTGAGTATGGTTGCCTCACACAGAAGGATGGATGGGCTCATACACAGAGAAAAACAGGCCTCAATCAAAGATATCCCTCACTACTGGCTGGATTGTTGCCCTTAGGATTCAAATGTTACTAAATATGTTACAACACGATGTGAACACAGAGATCACTTCACTGGATGTGATTGCCTTACTGGCCAGATATGTGCACCCATCACAAATCAACCTACATTGCTACCATCCAAATACACATACATAGTATATCACACTCTAGGTAGATGGGATATACGAGGTATGTTCATATCCTTCATATCAATACAATGTCTTGTTGGATGGGTGCACATGTATAGCCAGTACGACAATCACACCTACTGAACTGCTCTCTGGCTTCACATCTTGGAAGGATATTACTGTATCCATATGAAGGGTACATATCCACATACATATATGACCATTTCTACTTGTGTGTCACTGTAATGGGATAGCAATGGGTAATGTCATCATGATGTCATATCATTGCCATCGTTAACAGATGTGTCTTGATCTAAGTCCCATCCCTCCAACACTCATGGTTATACAGATATTGCTCTATGTGACAGGTGGAGATATCTATCATTTGACCACACGGAGGCTCTTCAGTAGAGCCAAAGTCGCAACATTTCGAGATAAATACCTCTTTGGAATGGTCCACAGAGTGTGCTTGCAAACCAGGCACACTCTGTACACCATTCCAATTAAGTATTGTTCTCTAAATGGGGCGATTTGGGCTCTGCTGAAAAGCCCGCGTGTGGACAAATGACTGAAATCTCCATCTGTCACATAGAGCAATATCTGAACAACCATGAGGGTAGGAGGGATAGGACTAACAGCGAACAACATCTGTTTTCACAATGTCTACAATATGACATCAAGGTGGACTTAACCTTTGACATCCCCCTGTAGGGATAGCCATCCCTACAAGTTGTGAAGATAAATATATGTTGTTGGATTCACCCCCCTCCCCCGAGTTAAACAATGGTATTCCTACTGCTGAAAATTGTGTTGATTCAAAAAGTATCACAGCTCAGACATGGATATGTCAGGGGCAATATCCCAGTGGCCTGAAATTGTGCAGTGGTGCTGTTACTACACAATCATGTGGACAGCTCTGGTACAGGGACCAGATATCTACATGGGAGGGTGTTGCAACAGCCCCACAGTACTATTTCGGCCCACTGTGATATTGCACCTCAAAATGAAACCTTCACCTATAATAACTCAAACAACACCTTTCAGCAGTGGGTGTACCCTTGTTTACCCAGTGGGATTAACCCAAACACATATAATTTTCTTCACCACATATCAAAGTATAACTGTCTCCACAAACATATGGCTAAGGTCACTAATCACAACATCTTATTTCTCCACACAGCTTACGGCCCTCAAGCCCAGCGGGAGACAGTGGAGGAGGCAATGTCACCCCCCATTGAGGAGGACACAGAGGAGGGGACCAGCCGGTGGTCACCTTACCCACCATCACCATCCCCTCCAACACAAGCTGCACCACCACCTACTGCACCCCTTCAAGCTGCACCACCACAGGCTGCACCCCTTCAAGCTGCACCACCACAGGCTGCACCCCTTCAAGCTGGACCACCACAGGCTGCACCACCACAAGCTGCACCTCCCCAGTACAGTGGCTGGATGCAAAAGGAGGAGAGGTGGACCCATCCAGCCACCTCCACCAGCTACTACCCTCCATCAGCAGCACCACCACCGCCAGGGAGGCAATGGCTGCCAGGGACAGTGACCACCACCCAATATGGGCCATATGCCTCCCAGTTAAACCCACCCTCCTGGATGGCTCCACAGCATGCCCCAAGGTATGATCCCAGGTGGGGTCCAAGCACCTATCAGTGGCCACCATATGACCCATGGCCACTGGACTACCCACACCTGGGCCTGACTGGTGAGCCCCAGCGCCCCCTACCCAGGGACATTTTCACACCTTCACCAGCACACACATCATTGGGCAGCTCGGAGTCACTTGATGTGGTGGGCATATGCCCATCATCTGCACCAGCCACTCCAACAGCTGTGACAGCAGCCACAGCACCTCCAGCAGCACCAGAGCAAACAGCACCCTCAGCACCAGAGCAAACAGCACCTCCAGCAGCACCAGAGCAAACAGCACCTCCAGCAGCACCAGAGCAAACAGCACCCTCCGCACCAGAGCAAACAGCACCTCCAGCAGCACCAGAGCAAACAGCACCCTCAGCAGCAGAGGAAACAGCACCCTCGGCAGCAGAAGACTCAGCAACCTCATCAGCAGAGGAAACAGCAGCACCAGTGACACCGGGCACATCCACCTCCAGCACCGCACGCCTCACAGGATGGAGGCGGAGTGTATGGCCCTGCAGAGGAGACTACTCCGGTCGAGCAGGAGTACTGACAACAACATTACAAGGAGCAGGAGGCAATCCAGAAGGAACATTGCACAATTGGAGACCAGGATCCAAGGCTTGGAGTCGGAGGTGGCCAGGGGGAACACACTACTCCAGCAGCTCAGGACTGGTGTGATGGACATGTTAACACAGGTCCTTGTGGAGTTGAGGGAGATCAACCGCAGGAAGAACCTGAGGATGTAGAGGGAGAACTTGCGCTCCACTGAGGGGTCTACTGCAACTACCACCCCCTCCAGTGTTACCCCTGAAGCCACACCTAGGGGGCAGAGGATTACCAGGAGTTCAACAAGGGCATCCACCTCTGGCACCCAGGCTAAGGCCCCCCACCCAAAAAGGAAAAAATGAAAGGCCCAACCTGTCAACTTTCCCCCTCAATAAAAAAAACCTTTTTTTGTATTGCTGTCTGATCTGTTGTGTCTTCAGTTATGGATTGGGTGGCAGGGTTGTCTCCAATGCATTGCCATACAATGCAGTGAACACAACCTCTGCCTGGGTGAAATGTTAGTGGGATGCTACAACATGGGTTCACACACACACCGTTGTACAAATTCAACTTGTAATACATCCCTGGAGCCATATTACACCACTGTGTTATATGGCGGTGTTGTGTGTTGAATTTGAACAACAAAACATACCCCCTAGCACAACAAATTGTACAACACTGAACATTTGTCTACATCATATGTTGTGTTTAACCCTTTGAGTGCCAGAGTGGTAGGCAACGCATTGTAAAGAAATGCGTTGGGGACCACTCTTGCACTCAGTGAGTTAATGGGATAACCAGACAAACAGCTCTGTGACTTAGCAGGGACAGTACAAGCAGGACAGATAAATAGGACATGTATCCATATTGTCTTGGATTCACACACTCATTGTGCAACTGACTTACTGGGGAAGCCAATGTTTTAACCTAGGATTTCAATGTGTAGCACACACATTGATATCCTGGGCTGAGCATTGGGGTCTCCAGTAAGTTGAGTTGCTGTTTCCCTAAGGGTGTAACAGATTTCACCAGTGATAACACATGTCCACTTAGTCTGGTTGTTCGTTGATGTAGCCCATGTTCTGAGATATGTCAAAGTGGAGCAATATCTCAGAACATGGATTAGTAACATAGTAACATAGTAAATTAGGTTGAAAAAAGACACAAGTCCATCAAGTTCAACCTTCGCCTCATACCTCAGTAAATGAGAATTTTATAGCTTTCCTGCTACCAATTAAATTAGTCTTTATCAGACCTTCCTGATCAGCCTACTGATAAACAGTATAACTCTGTATGTTCCCTTTTGAAAGAAATGTATCTAATCTTCTCTTAAATGTATCCATTGTATCTGCCATTACTACCTCCCTGGGCAATGAATTCCACAATTTGACAGACCTTACCGTAAAAAAAACCCTTCCTCTGCTGAAGTTTAAACCTCCTTTCCTCTAATCTCAAGGGGTGTCCCCTGGTCACCTGATCAGGCCTTGGAATAAATAGCTCACCGCAGAGATCCTTGTATTGACCTCTCATATACTTGTACAATGTGATAAGGTCTCCTCTTAGTCGTCTTTTCTCTAGAGTAAATAAACCAAGTTTGTTTAGTCGTTCCTCATATGTCAAGTCCTCCATTCCCTTAATTCATTTTGTTGCTCTCCGCTGTACCCTCTCTAGTTCTAGTATATCCTTTTTCAGAACCGGTGCCCAAAATTGAACTGCATACTCAAGGTGAGGTCTTACCAATGATTTGTATAATGGCAAAATAATGTTATCCATTCTTGCTTCAATACCTCTTTTTATGCAAGACAGGACTTTGTTTGCCTTTGCTACTGCTGTTTGACACTGGTCACTGTTTCCAAGTTTGTAGTTGACAAGGATACCCAGGTCTTTTTCTAGCAACGAGTCACCTAAAATTATTCCATTAAGTTTATAAGTAGCCTTGGGATTGTTTCCTCCCAAATGCATGACTTTACACTTCCCCACATTAAACTTCATATTCCACATGTTTGCCCAATCTGACATTGTATGTAAGTCCCTCTGTAGAGAGAAAATATCTGAATTAATGACTTTGCATAATTTAGTATCATCTGCAAATATTGATATTTTGCTTTCTATATCTATTTCCAGGTCATTTATAAACATGTTAAAAAGCAGCGGACCCAATACTGAACCCTGAGGTACTCCACTCTCCACTTTAACTGTACTGGAGAATTTTCCATTTACAACCACACACTGTTCCCTATCCTTCAGCCAGTTTTGGATCCAATTGCAAAGGTTATCTCCTAGCCCCAATTTCCTTATTTTATACACCAGCCTTCTGTGTGGTACTGTATCAAATGCTTTTGCAAAGTCTAGATAAACTACATCTACTGCCTTGCCATTGTCAAGGTTGCTGCTTACCTCCTCATAGAAGCTGAAAAGATTAGTTTGGCATGATCTATTCTTCATAAAACCATGTTGATTCGTGCTAATGATCTTATTTTTTGTGTTGTAATCCTGAATATAGTCCCTTATTATGCCTTCTAATAGTTTTCCCACTACAGAGGTCAAACTCACTGGTCTATAATTCCCAGGTTCTGTTTTAGTTCCCTTCTTAAATAGAGGCACTATGTTAGCTCTTCACCAATCCTGTGGCACTGAGCCTGTGGTAATAGAATCTTTAAAGAGTAAATATAGGGGTTTTGCTAACACGGCACTGAGTTCCTGAAGAACCCTTGGATGTATACCATCAGGACCCGGTGCTTTGTCGGTCTTAATTTTGTTCAGTTTTCCCATGATATCTCCTTGAGTTAACCCAATATCTATTAATTGTATTGTTTTATTTGTTACTTGAGGAGGCTCTTCTACCATTCCTTGCTCCCTTGTATATACTGATGCAAAGAAAGTGTTTAAAACATTGGCCTTTTCCTTATCCTCACTAACCAACTCACCCATCTCATTTTTGAATGGTCCAATGCACTCCCTACTAAGTTTTTTGCTATTTATATATTTAAAAAACTTTTTTGGATTAGTCTTGCTTTCCCTTGCAATTCGAGTTTCATTATCTATTTTTGCTACCCTAATTGCCTTTTTGCAATCTTTGTTGCACTCCCTGTATTTTAAGAAAGATTGTTCAGTTCCTTCTGACTTAAATAATTTGAATGTTTTTTTTTTCCTTGCCATTTCCTTCTTTACATGTGCAGTTAACCACATTGGCTGTGACTTACGTCTTTTGCACTTGTTCCCCATTGGTATATACTGTTGGGTACATTTCTGCAACCTAAATTTGAATTCTGACCATTTTTCCTCAGTATTTTTGCCTTTAAATAAAATATCACAGTCTATGTGTTGCATTGAGGCCCTTAACAATTTGAAGTTTGCTTTTTTAAAATTAAGAGTTTTGGTTGAACCTATACATTTTTGCTTTGCCAGACAGATCTCAAATGTAACCATGTTGTGATCACAGTTTCCCAAATGTTCTCTTACCTTAATATTGGATACCATTTCTGTGTTATTAGTGATCACTAGGTCCAATACATTGTTATTTCTTGTCGGCGCTTCCACCATTTGTGACATGTAGCTTTCACGAAGCGTGTTCACAAACCTGCTACCCTTAGCACTCTGACAGGTCTCATTTTTCCAGTTGATATCTGGATAATTAAAATTTCCCATAATTATAGTATGCCCAAACTGGGCAGCTTTCCTCATTTGCAATAGCAGTTGGGCCTCATCATTGTCATCGATATTTGGTGGTTTGTAGCATATGCCCACCAACAACTTCTTTTTACCTTTCACACCACATTTAGTCTCGATTTCTACCCACATGGACTCCACAGTTTGGCCAGTTTCCTCACTAATATCACCTCGCAAAACTGGATTTAGCTCTGTTTTCAAATATAAGCACACACCTCCACCTTTTCTATTAATTCTGTCTCTTCTAAACAGGGAATAGCCCTCTATATTTGCAGTCCAGTCATGTGCATCGTTCCACCATGTTTCTGTTATTCCAATTATGTCCAATTGCTCATTAACCGCCAGCAATTCTAGTTCTCCTATTTTATCTACCATACTTCTTGCATTTGCTAGCATACAATTGATTTTGAAGTCTTTACATATATTAATCCCTACATGCCTTTTTTCTTCACCTTCATTTACTAGGAGTTCCTCCCTACTGACTAAATTTCTCCCCACCCTTTCTCCACCCCCTTGGTCATTTACTTGGACCCAGTTCCTATCTGCTCTATCTACCCCATTTTTGCTATCTATACCCCCCCCCCTTTCCTAGTTTAAAAGCTCCTCCAAGCTTCCTAGCATTCTCTCCCCTAACACAGAGGCTCCTCTACCATTTAGGTGCAATCCATCTCTTCCATATAGATTGTACCCAAGAGCAAAGTCTGCCCAGTGTTCTAAAAACCCAAAACCCTCCTTCCTACACCATTGCTTGAGCCATGCATTAAGCTCCCTGAGCTCCCTCTGCCTACCTGCACTGGCGCATGGCACAAGTAGTATTTCAGAAAATACTACCTTAGAGGTCCTTGCCTTAAGCTTGCACCCTAAATCCCTGAAATCATTCTTTATGGACCTCCATCTTCCTCCTATTTTGTCATTGGTTCCAATATGTACCAAGACAGCTGGATCACTTCCAGCCCCTCCCAATAATCTGTCAGCCCTGTCCGCAACATGCCGAACCCGAGCACCCGGGAGACACATTCTGTTCGGCATTCACGTTCCTGGTAGCAGATTACCCTATCTACCCTCCTAATAATAGAGTCCCCTATTACCACCACCTGCCTTGGTTTCTGCCTGCTCTGCATCCCATCTAGCCTGGAAGGAGGACTGTTCCCCTGGCTGCTAGAGGAATCAGCCCTCTCCAGTGTTGCCAATTCTGAGCAATTCTCATCAACATCTTCACACAATCTTGCAAATCTGTTGGACTGAGTCAACTCAGAACTGGCCTTCCTCTTCCTCTGCCCACTACCTCCCCTCCTTACTGTTACCCAGCTGCCTACCTGTCGCTCCTCATCTACAACTCCACCCTCTTCACCACTAACCCCACATACTACCTGCTCTGTGAGTTCTAAACTCCTTTCCAGGTTTCCAATGTCTCGCAATGTTGCAATATTTCTCTCCAAATCCAATATCTTAGACTCTAAAGAGAAAATATGCTCACACTTGGCACAGCGGTATGACCCCTGGAACGATTGCTCCAAGTGTTCAAACATGTGACAAGATGTGCACTGCGTGAGATTGGCTAACCTGCTATCACTCATGCTTGGTTTTACAATTCAAATAGCTTTATATTATCCTCTAATGCTCACTATATGGTAAGTAACCAACCTTAAATGCAATAAATCCTTTGAAATTATAGTCACCAGATTCCTTCTAACTCTTCACCTGGAACCAGTCACTTTCAATAGCAGTCTCACAGAGCCAGCTCCACAGAGCTAATGGACTGTATTTATAGTAACTAGCAGCCATGTGAAATCCCTTAGCAATCAGCCCTAATCACACAGGCCAGAGAAAAACCCAATAAACAGTTTTTTTAACTCTTGCAATACCCACACAATTTTTTATTTTTATTTTTTTTTTTTAAACCTTAATAAAATACCAATAAAACACCAAACACACTCTTATGTACTTAACCAGATTCCTTCTAACTCTTCCCTTGGAACCAGTCCCTTGTAATAGCAGTCCCCTGTCTTTGAATTCCCCCTGTTTTAAATTCCCGCACTTATCACACTTCTGCACTTGAATTCCCCCTGTTTTAAATTCCCGCACTTACCACACTTCTGCACTTGAATTCCCCCTGTTTTAAATTCCCACACTTACCACTCTTCTGCACTTACACACGGATGCAAGATTCACACGTTCAAGTTTTCACTATGTATCTGCTATTTAATCCAGGAATCCACCAATTACAAACACAGCAATTAGTCACTCCCACCACACCAGACTTCAATTATTTGCTAGTCTCACAGCAAAGAGAGGGAAAACAAAACCCAAAGATTTGTTTTTTAACCTCTTCCTTACCACACTACACCACACACAATATACTTATTGTTATTTTTCCAGCAGGTATCCAAACTCGGTCTTTCAGGGCACAGGTCACTGATCAACTTACAGAGCTCTCTCACTCCTTGCTATTTAATCCAGGAATCCACCAATTACAAACACAGCAATTAGTCACTCCCACCACACCAGACTTCAATTATTTGCTTGTCTCACAGCAAAGAGAGGGAAAACAAAACCCAAAGATTTGTTTTTTAACCTCTTCCTTACCACACTACACCACACACAATATACTTATTGTATTTTTCCAGCAGGTATCCAAACTCAGTCTTTCAGGGCACAGGTCACTGATCAACTTACAGATCTCTCTCACTCCTTGCTAGTTAATCCAGGAATCCACCAATTACAAACACAGCAATTAGTCACTCCCACCACACCAGACTTCAATTATTTGCTTGTCTCACAGCAAAGAGAGGGAAAACAAAACCCAAAGATTTGTTTTTTAACCTCTTCCTTACCACACTACACCACACACAATATACTTATTGTATTTTTCCAGCAGGTATCCAAACTCAGTCTTTCAGGGCACAGGTCACTGAGCAATACAGATACTGTGGACAGGTATTCACTGTGGAAGTATGTCCCCTGTATCACCTCTTCATCACTCCCACAACACATTGGTGCATCACTGCCACCATGATCTGTTTGCATGGATACATCACAGAGTCCACTCACTGGCAAACAAGTGGTGGACTCCTGTGATGTGGGTGATGCCTTTCCACGTATGGGGGATACTCTACCCTGGGTGTGGTAACGCATTGACAAATGTTTTCTCAAATATATCCTCCTACAGACACAGATAGAATGGTGATGGTTCATCTTTATTGTGTCTCAAAGTACATTAGAATGTACATGTGTTTTCTGTGTGTATTGCCTATATGCATTGAACACCTGTATGAGAACACTAAATGTACTTTGAAACTAAATCGTACTACTTCAGTAACACTGCTGCCCTGCTCATGTGTTGTCCACAAGGTTTGACAACTCTGTAGCTGAGCATCCTAACTGTACAGGTTATAACACTCAAGAATTAGTGTTTTCTGTGTCTATATGAGAATATTCCAGTAGAGGTTTGTGTGAACCTCAGGTCAAACTTTGCATCACCAACAACATCACCATAAACAGCAAGGGGTGATCTTCATGAAGGCGTTGTCAAGACATCAATCCAGTCACATGGAAGATCTTCAGTTCAAGGATGGATCATGTTACTGATGCCTGTGGGAGAAGAGGACAGGATTTGGAGCAGTAGACCTGAACTGATCATCAAGCAACAACAATTTAGTCTTTTTAATCCCCTCAATTTTCGCAGTTACAGGTGAGTACACAAACCATTGCTTGACAATGTGTCGTGTACTCATCTGTAACCAATTCTGTGGGGAACTAAGGACATGTGCACCAGCCCTATGGATATGTGCCCCTGACATGTATACACACATTAACAAGTGTTCTGAGAGCTCCATGGAAGTAATGACATTGTGCTGCCACTGTGAAAGTGACAGTGGCAGCCCAATGTCATTTGTTCCATGGAACTGTTAGGACACATTTGTTGATGTGTGTATTCATGTCAGGGGCACATATGTCTGCACACTCACAGGTCAGCATGGAGTCCCTGGTAATCTGATCTACGTCTCATGACCTCTACATTGTGTGACAATACCACTGTACATCCACCCCTCTGCTGCTCTTCTCAGCTCTAGCACAGTACAGGTCCCATATTGAGTCTAATGTCCCTTTAACCCTGATGTGCCTGAGTATTATCCAATGCATATCATTAGATAATACTCTTTCGCTACTGGGCTAGCATGGTTGTTCAGGCTATAATCATGGCATATCCAGTTAGTTGCTGTCAATCAAGCCGTGTAAGGTGATGAACATGGGTAATATGTTGTACCTTGTTTCTCCTGGGGGTGTGCGTGATATCCTTGGGGTCTGTATGTCAACGTGGAGAGTGGAATGGAGGATGGTTTTTGAGTCCACACACACAATTTGCCACGTCCACTGCCAGTGCAGTGCTGTGTCACTGTTCCTGTGGGGTTAGACAGAACAAAATGTGCAGTGTGGTTAGTGTCACAGGACTGATGGGGGACTTGCATGGATTGTTTGCATGCGCGTGTTATACTCACAGGTGAAGTGTTCCGTGATGAGCCTGTCTCTGATCTGTGCCCCTCTCATGGTCTCCTCCACATGCCCGATGTCCATGGGCACTTCCTGTATGGGGGGGGTCCGGGATGTGCTCCAGCAGCCTGGTGTCCACTGCGATGTTGTGCAGTATTGCGCACAGCCACAATGATGTCACACACCTTAGCCGGTGCATACTGCAGTGCTCCCCCAGAGTGGTCCAGACATCGGAATCTTGACTTGAGGAGCCCAAATGCCCGCTCAATGGCATTCCTCATTCTGGCATGAGCCTGGCTGTACCTTTCCTGGCAGATGGTCTAACAAATACAATGACTCAGACATGATTACATTTCAGATACGAAAGGGTTTGATTAATTCCAAAAAAAGACACAAAGACTTGCAGGCCAGGAATACACATTTGAGGGGCAATGGCCAGGGGTTGAAGCACGTACGCAACTGGTTTGAATATTCAGCTTCAACTCTGGTCAATCAAGGCGTACAGTGAGTCTGCTGGTCGGCCAATCCCCAAGCCGCCTACTTTTCCCATGTTAGGTCAATGGGAGACCTTTAAACCTCCTCCTCAGGGATTCGACCAATCCGGTGTCGACTCATGCTCGACTCGGTGTCAACCCCCAAACCGGGAACATCCAACTCATAGTCGGTGAATGTGTAAACCCTCTAATCCACCAAGTACAATAATCTAGACCGTTCGACATTACATTAAACACAGTCTATGAACACAGGTCTTGGGCCAGTCTCTTGGGTACAAATGCCAGCGTTCGACTTGCCTAGCACAGGGCAGTTCAGTGCAAAAAGTTCCATCGGACTCTACTCCTGTTCACATAAGGTAGAGTGGTGGGGTCTTTGGATCCGGCTTACCGTCTGTCTCGGTTGTATGACCGGGCCCCATAAGGGCGAAATGTCCATAGTCTCATGTGTCTAGGGCTGAACAGTCTTATGCCCAGACAAGGGCGTAACGGACTAAGCTCCGTTACATTTCTCCCCCTTTTTGGTACCAAGCCAGTGGTTGCTGGAGTCATTGCTGGCTTGGGACTATGGGTGAGCCATGCTGTTTTGAGCTCCTTGTCTGGAGCTGGGAGCCCAACTTGAACCTCTTGTCTGGGCCTGGAAATAACAGATGCGCCCCTTGTCCTGGGCCAGGAGAACACAGTAGCCCCTTGTCCGGGCCAGGAAAAGAGTTGAGCCCCTTGTCCAGGCCAGGAAAAGAGTTGAGCCCCTGTCCAGGCCAGGAGAAAACATTAGTCCCTTGTCCGGGCTAGGAAACAACAGATGCGCCCCTTGTCCTGGGCCAAGAGTAAAACTGGAGTCCTTGATCCTGGGCCATGTAAACTGGTGCCTCTTGGTCCTGGCTAGCACCAAGTTGGGAGGCTTCTCCTGGGATATGCTCCAGGCAGAGCTGGGCCAGTCGCTCAGGGTCCATAGCCAGGCCATAAGGTGGATCTCCTTGTGGCAACCGTGTCTCTGGGTTCTCAATTGACTGGGGGTCAACTTGGGGTAAGCTGGGAACATATCTCCCTTTTGGTGGGGCATGTACCCCACAGGGACAGGAGAGGTTGCTGCTCCCACTCTCCTGGGCTGAGGCAACATCCAAAGGGCTGCTGGCAATGCTGGGGACTTGTTTGCCCAGGGTAGGGGCATCCAGAGGACCGGTGAGGAGTGTAATCCCACTCACCAATCCAGGGCAAATGGATTTACTGGGGCCATTCAAACAGCCCCCAGGGAGGACGGTGGTCCCACTACCTGGGGCTGAGTCAACAGTTGGCCTGGTGGGGAACAAATTCCCACCCACCAGGCTGGGGTCAAGGAATCCAGGGGACACAACAACATCCTGTAACGGTTTGTTTGACACTCAGACACAGTAGGTTAGGATAAAACACTGTTTTATTGAACAGTTGCAATAAACAATAACCCTCACTGCTCCAGTGTTCTGCAGTTTGCAGCTGGCTACATCTCCAGTGTTGCTGTCATTCCCAATCCTCCTAGCACCAGTCATTCTCAGTTTTGTAGTCTTGTAAAACAGTCTGCTGTATCCAACTGACTGAGCCCTGCCTGCTCCAGCGTTGTGCAGTTTGCTGCTGGCTACATCTCCAGTATTGCTGTCATCCCGAGTCTTCCTTGCACCAGTCATCCTCAGTTTTGTAGTCTTGTAAAACAGTCTGTTGTAGCCAACTGACTGAGTGAGTCCTACATACTCCAGTGTTCTGCAATTTGCTGCTGGGTACATCTCCAGTGTTGCTTTCATCCCGAGTATGCCCTGCACCAGTCATCATCAGTTTTGTAGTTTTGTAAAACAGTCTGCTGTATCCAGATGACTGAGTCCTGCCAGCTCCAGTGTTCTGCAGTTTGCTGCTGGCTACATCTTCAGTGTTGCTGTCATCCTGAGTCGCCCTGAACCAGTCATCCTCAGTTTTGTAGTCTTGTAAAACAGTCTGCGGTACCCAACTGACTGAGTCTTGGCTGCTCCAGTGTTCTACAGTTTGCTATTAGCTACATCTCCAGTGTGGGACCAACAGTGATTCTAGCAACCAGGTAATATGGAGTAAACCAGCGTCCGCACGCTGGGACCAACAGTGATTCTCGCAACCAGGTAATGTGGAGTAAACCAGCGCCCGCACGCTGGGACCAACAGTGATTCTCGCAACCAGGTAATGTGGAGTAAACCAGCGCCCGCACGCTGGGACCAACAGTGATTCTCGCAACCAGGTAATGTGGAGTAAACCAGCGCCCGCACGCTGGGACCAACAGTGATTCTCGCAACCAGGTAATATGGAGTAAACCAGCGTCCGCACGCTGGGACCAACAGTGATACTAGCAACCAGGTTAATGAGGAGTAAACCAGCGTCCGCACGCTGGGACCATCAGTGATTCTCGCAACCAGGTAATATGGAGTAAACCAGCGTCCGCACGCTGGGACCATCAGTGATTCTCGCAACCAGGTAATATGGAGTAAACCAGCGTCCGCACGCTGGGACCAACAGTGATTCTCGCAACCCGGTAATATGGAGTAAACCAGCGTCCGCACGCTGGGACCAACAGTGATTCTCGCAACCAGGTAATGAGGAGTAAACCAGCGTCCGCTAGCTGGTATCAGCCTCAAAGCTGAGGCGGAAGGTAACAATGTCGCCGGAGCGACAAAGCAAAAAGCGAGAGCCCTGTACTCAGCGGGTATCCACCGAGGCAAGACCTAAGCGGTGACAGGAGACAGGAACACAGGAACCAATGACAGAGAGCAACCGGCAGACAAGGCGGTAGCTAGGAGACTCAGGAACTCAGGAGGATTAACCCGCGAGGTGCTGGAACTCGGGAACACCGGAACACTGGAACACAGTAACGATAGTGCACAGGAACACCGGAACACAGGATCACAGGAACACTGGAACGTAGGAACAGCAGGCCCAGAAGCCTGACAACTGGTCAGGACAGATGAGGTCAGAAACATCACGAAAGGACAACCTGGGAGTGCCCAACCAGAGTTTAAAAGGCAAAGTGAGGAGGGCTAATAGCAGACAGCCAATGAGTATTTCCCAGCAAGTGATAGACACCAGATAGCACGAATCACGGGCACCGTGATAGTTCTACAGTTTGCTGCTGGCTACATCTCCAGTGTTGCTGTCATCCCGAGTCCACCCTGCACCAGTCATCCTCAGTTTTGTAGTCTTGTAAAACAGTCTGCTGTATCCAGATGACTGAGTTCTGCCAGCTCCAGTATTCTGCAGTTTGCTGCTGGCTACATCTTCAGTGTTGCTGTCATCCTGAGTCGCCCCTGAACCAGTCATCCTCAGTTTTGTAGTTTTGTAAAACAGTCTGCTGCATCCAGCTTACTGACTGAGTCCTGCCTGCTTCAGTGTTCTGCAGTTTGCTGTTGGCTACATCTCCAGTGTTGCTGCCATCCCGAGTCCGCCCTGAACCAGTCATCCTCAATTTTGTAGTCTTGTAAAACAGTCTGCTGCATCCAGCTTACTGACTGAGTCCTGCCTGCTTCAGTGTTCTGCAGTTTGCTGTTGGCTACATCTCCAGTGTTGCTAGCATCCTGAGTGCACCCTGCACCAATCATCCTCAGTTTTGTAGTCTTGTAAAACAGTCTGCTGTATCCAACTGACTGAGCCCTGCCTGCTCCAGCGTTGTGCAGTTTGCTGTTGGCTACATCTCCAGTATTGCTGTCATCCCGAGTCTTCCTTGCACCAGTCATCCTCAGTTTTGTAGTCTTGTAAAACAGTCTGTTGTATCCAACTGAATGAGTGAGTCCTACATACTCCAGTGTTCTGCAGTTTGCTGCTGGGTACATCTCCAGTGTTGCTTTCATCCCGAGTCTGCCCTGCACCAGTCATCATCAGTTTTGTAGTTTTGTAAAACAGTCTGCTGTATCCAGCTGACTGAGTCCTGCCTGCTCCAGTGTTCTGCAGTTTGCTGCTGGCTACATCTCCAGTGTTGCTGTCATCCCGAGTCCATCCTGCACCAGTCATCCTCAGTTTTGTAGTCTTGTAAAACAGTCTGCTGTATCCAGATGACTGAGTCCTGCCAGCTCCAGTGTTCTGCAGTTTGCTGCTGGCTACATCTTCAGTGTTGCTGTCATCCTGAGTCGCCTGAACCAGTCATCCTCAGTTTTGTAGTCTTGTAAAACAGTCTGCGGTACCCAACTGACTGAGTCTTGGCTGCTCCAGTGTTCTACAGTTTGCTATTAGCTACATCTCCAGTGTTGCTGCCATCCCGAGTCTGCCCTGAACCAGTCATCCTCAATTTTGTAGTCTTGTAAAACAGTCTGCTGCATCCAGCTTACTGACTGAGTCCTGCCTGCTTCAGTGTTCTGTAGTTTGGTTCCTCTCCGTGCTAGCCTAGTTCTCTATTTCTCTTCTGCTTCAAGTGGTAGTAAAAGTATGTGTCTGCCAATGCCTGAACACTGGAGCCAGTCCTTACCTTACATTAGGGCTTCACCCTCCTGTGCTACATTAGTGTGCTTTCCTCCTGCGTTGGAGTAGAGTCATCTCCCCTTTGTCCTCAGTACTTGGCTTTATTAGTTGGCAGAACATTGCAGTTCGGCATACGAGCCAGTAAGTATACAGAAAAACATAGAAAGAAATAACATCAGACAGGCTAGAAACAAGGCAAAGACGGTAACATCTCAACGTCTATAACCTCGTATGCCGAACCAATGATGCCAATAATAAAGCCAAGTTCTGGGACAACGGGGAGTTGACTCTACTCCAAGAGGAGGAAAGACACTCATGTAGACAGGAGGGTGAAGCCCTAATGTAAGGTAAAGGAACTGGCTCCATGTGTTCACGGCATTGGCAGAACATAATTTATACCATTGAAGCAGAAGAGAAATAGAGAAACTAGGAGAGGAGAAGGAACCAAATAAAGAACAGAGGAAATGCAGTGGGAGAGGGAAAAAGGGGGGCCCAAAAGGAGGGAGAAAGGAAAGAGGGATAGGAGAAACAGATGGAAGTTGGGGGAGGGTATTCGCCCTGACGCTACTCATTCCAGGGTTCTGAACTCACCCCATATTACGCTCCAGCCTGGAACAGAAGGTTTTAATTTCCAGACATTCAGCCCAATGGAACCATCTAGTAGCATGGGTCATCACCCTACCCTCCGCTGTATACAAAGTCCTCCGCGGAGAGAATCCTTTCAACGGAGGAAATCCAATCCCGGAACGTGAGTGTATAGGTACATTTCCAATGTCTGGGGATCACCACCTTAGCTGCATTCAACATGCGTACGGTTAGTGAATGGATATAGTTGTGAGTGGGGTGAGAAGTGTGGTTTAAAAGGAGAATCAAAAGATCACTGGAAATAGCAGGGTCCGCCACCTCCCTAATTGTGTCAACCACAATTTTCCAGAAGGGCCGAATTCTAGGGCAAGGCCACCAGATATGTAAGTAGTCACCCGTAGATGATTTACACTTCCAATAAGTAGCTGGTACTGTAGGATAATATTTGTGGAGCAGAGCAGGGACCTGGTACCACCTAGTTAAAATGTTATATGCGTTTTCCTGGATATGAGTAAATTGATAGGAGGTATGCACCAACAGAGAAATCTTTGACCATTGCGTGTCCGTAAGCTCCACATTGCAGTCTAGTTCCCAGCTCCGAATATAGTGAGGCTTTGAGGCCAGGGTGACAGAGAGCAAGAGGCTGTGTAATTTCAATCAGTCCACTTGGCGGAGCATCCAAGAGGCAGAGATCCGCCAAGGGAGTAAGAATAGTGTGTTGCGAAGGGAGATGAGGCAATGAATGGACAAAGTGGCTTAACTGATAATGGAAAAAACTTACAGATGGGTGGCCTACTTTGTCCCCCAAGATCTCCAATAATGGCCTGACCCGAACTGTCTGTGCATCTGCCACAACATCTTGTAATCTGGGATAAAGGACAGATCCAGGCCAGGTGGGAAATCTGAGTTATAGGAGAGAGACAGAAGAGGTGAGGGTTGGTGAACCAACCCCGAGATGGAAAACAATTGACTCCAAGTCCCAAGAGTGGATGGGATGGTAGGATGAGAGCGATCCAGACACAACTCTTGACCTCGCGCCACCGAGGCCACCACAGGAGAAGGCTCAGCGAGGAAGGCTTGATCAAGCTGCACCCACATTTTTTGGAAGGAATGGACCACTCAACTACCCTTGCAAGAACAGTCACGTTATAATAGGTCTCTAAGTCCGGTAGACCTACGCCCCCAAACTCCCTGCTTTGTATAAGATAGGAGTAGCCCAGTCTCTGGCCCCCGGATCGCCAAATGAAGCCTGTGAGGAGTTGATGGACAGCTTTAAAAAAGGACTTTGGTAGAAAGATGGGTAAGGTTTGCAATAAGTACAAGTAGCATGGCAAGATATTCATCCTAACCGTCGCCATGTGACCAAACCATGAAAGGTGAAGTTTGGACCAAAGGTCTAAGTCAGCCTTCAATGTCGAGCAGAGGGGGTATAGTTGGCCTCAGAGAGGCTGGGGTGGAGGTAAGGAAAATGACCAAATACTTCACCCGATCATAGGCCCAGCGGAAGGGAAACTGAGACTGGAGAAGGTTCCGGGTTGAACTGTCTAATGAAATAATAAGAGTCACTGATTTATCCATATTAATTTTGAAGTGTGAGAGATGAATGTACGTCACCAGTTCGTGTAAGAAGCTAGGTAAAAAGATCAAGGGTTGATTTAAAGTAAATAACAAATCATCAGCTAATGCTGACACTTTAAATTCATGCTGTGCAATTCCATGAATTGAGGGGTTAAGCCTCACGGCGCTAAGCAGAGGTTCCAGAGCCAGCACAAAGAGAAGGGGAGGCAGGGGGTATCCCTGCCTAGTACTGTTAGAGAAGGAGAGTGGTTCCGACAGTACTCCGTCTACTCTAAGCCGGGCGACCAGTTTATGATAAAGAGAAAAAATTCAGTGGAACATTTGGGTTCCCAGGCCAATGTGTTGGAGGACTTGTCCTAAAAAGGGCCAACTCACCCTGTAGAATGCTTTTTTGGCATCCGTAGACAATAGCAATGCAGGGACACCCTGACATCTCGCTGAATGAATAAGATTGATTGCTCTAACAGTGTTGTTTCTGGCCTCCCTACCAGGAACAAATCCCACCTGGTCTGAATGTATCAAATTGGGAAGGACGGTTTTCAATCTGAGACTCAAAATTTTTGCAAACAATTTTACATCTGCATTCAGGAGAGAGATCGGGTGGTAGCTCGCACAAAGCTCAGGGTCCCTACCCTGCTTCGGTATGACAGTGATGATGATATCGAGCAAGTGCAGCGCCAGAGTTGACCCGGGCTGAAGGGAGTTAAAGGTGCAAAAAACCACGGGAAAAGAGTATCTTGAAAAGTTTTGTAGTAGGTCAAGGTGAGGCCATCTGGACCAGGACACTTCCCAGTGAGGGAAGATTTGAGAGCCAGTTGCAGCTCTGCTTGCGTAATATGGATCTCCAAAGATTCCGCCACCTGATGGGACAAGGTCGTTGGTAGAAAACGCTCAAGGTAGGTCGAGACAGCAGGTGTAGCAGCGTGGAGAGATGGTGTATGAGAGGTGTCCTCAATGTTACCGAGGGAATTATAATACTTGCAGAAAGATTTTGCAATCTCATCCATACTATGGTGTAAGATGTGAGAGGAGGATCGAATCTTGCCAATAAAGGATTGCGTTTGTTTAAGTTTAAGGGCCCTAGCCAAAGACCTGCCCAGTTTATTGCCATGTACATAATAGAAACTCCGGGTCACCTGGCAAGCCCGATACATCTGGGCATTACAGAGTAAAGCAAGGTCAGACCGCAGCCTCGTCAGGACCTGATAAGCCTCTGGTGCAAGGTACAATTTATGTGAGTTTTCTAGATCTGAGATTTGGTGTAGGATGGCCTCAACCCTGGCTGCTTTCCGTCTTTTCTGGTAAGTTCCAAGGCTAATAAGGTGGCCCCGAATAACAGCTTTATGGGCCTCCCAGATGACCTGCGGGGAATTATTGTCAATGAAATAATCCTCCAAGTGTTTCCGTATCTTAGCACAGTCAGCCTGGTCCTTTAGTAAGGTTTCGTTCAGTCTCCAACAAGTCTGCCTGCATGGCAAGGAAGGGATCAGGAGCCATAGATACACAGGGGCGTGGATATTACCAGTTCCAGCAGGTTGGACCAGGTGTAGATGCTGGTGCGAAAGAAAAAGATAGTCTATCCTAGAGTATTTGGTGTGTGGAGGAGAAAAGAGTGTGTAATCTTTAGTGGTCGGGTGGTGAATTCTCCAGACATCAGCCAGTTGGGCGCGGAAAAAAGCCGCCTTTACCTTTCTAATTTTGGAGTATCGAAGTGCGGATGCCCCTGTTGAAGAATTCAAGAGCAGATTCAGAGTTAAGTTTATATTACCCCCAAGTATCACGACACCCTCCGCGAAGGACTCCAAGTCACGCAAGATAGAACAAAGAAACAATTGCTGGTCCTTTTTTGGAGCATAAATGTTGGCTATTGTAATCTTTTCTCGACCAAGTGACCCTTTTAAAAAAAGAGCTCTGCCATCATGGTCCGTCCAAGTATCAGAAACTATCAGGGGGAGGGATCTGGCCAAAAATATTGCCACACCCTTAGTTTTTTGGAAAGGAGAATGGGAGTAATAACCCGTAGGATAGAATGGACTGGAGCAGGCATGGGCCCGATCCCGACAAAAGTGGGTCTCCTGCTCCAGTCCAATATCCGCCCTCCCAGATCGTAGTTCTTGGAATAATCTGGAACTTTTTTCCGGAGCATTGAGTCCTTTTGCATTTATTGAGACAACATGAAGGGCAAAATTGCCCTTATCTACAGGTGTTACAGTGAATTTAGAAAAGTGTAACTACATACTTCAGCAGCCGAGTCAACACTCCAGAACGGACCAGCAGTGTTCAAGGAGAGCAGCAGGATGGATCCCAGGGGATGGGGAGGAGAGGAAGGGGGAAAAGAGATAGGGCAAGAGGAATAGGATCGCACAGAAAGAAAAATAAACAGTGAGAGAATAGGATGCCACTGCTGCCTCAACAAAGGCACAGCAGCAGTCCATGACAGGGACATGCTCTGACTCGCAGATATGTCAAGGAGATGCACACATGCCTGAAAGGAGGACAAGGTGCTCATGTCCTGAAACACAGTGACACAGGTGCGGATTGGGATCGCAGCAGCGAAGACATGAGAGCACATGTAAAAGAAAGCACTCCAACATCTCCCCTCCACGAGCCTAAAACCAAATTGTAAGGCAAACATATAAAGCATTAACAGATCCACTTTTCATGTAGACAGGTATTAGCATAACAGTATAACAGTGAAACAAATCATGACTCCACAAAACCCATGTGGATTTGTCCTGAACGGTGCTCAATGAACATTAGGGCATGAAGGGAGCAATCAACCGAATCAAGGCACAGTAATACAACCCGAGGCCCAGGCCACCTACCCCCCAAGAGAAACTTTCATGTCGAAGATGGCCCGAGTGAGGACAGCCCCGACCTACAGCCGAGCAGTCACTCGCCCCCACCATCCCTGAGCGATCCCACCCAATCCAACCCGGACATCAGCCTGAAAGGAGAGGTGTCAGGCTACATTATGCTGGGCTGCTAGGTAATGACAGGCACCCACCCATATCAACTCGCATGTTAATAGTGTAGTGTAAGGCAGAAAAAAGGGGGGAAAAGGACCCAGGGGACCATTATCTGAAGGTAGAGATCCACTACCGTACTCTAATCCAGCTGCCTGGGCCAGGAAGGGAAGACATCCCTAGGAGCAGAGGTTACAAGGTGAAATTGGGGGATTGAGTCAATGGAGCAGTACCCAACAAATTATTAACTACAACCCCATAACAAGATATATATTAGTTACATAAACAATCCCCGCACAAACCAATGTTATTATATACTCCCATCCGGCAACCTGCAAGGATATAGTAACCATCTGGTCGATAAATCTGGTTAAGGGTGAGTTTAAGAGTCCTCGTACACCATACAGGAATGGAAGCCCGTACTGGAAACTGGAGTCCAGGTGGACAGCTACAGTGGGCTCACCAAAAGCCAGGGAGCGGCCCAAGTCCGTGAATTCTGGAGGGTTGCGATAGTCCATCCGACCCCCCAAGGTGGATAGAGTAGTGTTCAATCACAAAGTCCTCCGGGAGAGTATCAGGCAATGGGCCCAAACGAAGGTATGTTGAAACATGAAGAGCAGGGGGCATAGGCCACATCAGGACATCCAGATTAAGGATCAGCCCGGTCGATGTTACCACCACCCGCCGAGTCTGCCTGGTGTGATCTGTATCGTCTGCGGTGTTGGGGCCTGCGAAACCACTATGGGTTCTGGAGGGCCATAAGCTGCAGTGGTAAGTCCCCATTCACAAACTCCTGCCAAGCAGTCAAGGCCGGGATCTCCAGTTGGAGGGCCTAGCATAATGCAAGGACGTCTCCTGGGTGCTTAACCACGAAGACATGGTTGTCCCGACGTACTGTGAGTGCCAGTGGGTAACCCCATTGGTATGGGATATCAGCTCCCCAGAGAAAGTCAGTCAAGGGTTTCAACAATTTCCTCATTTGTAAGGACGCCCTGGCAATAACGGGAAGAATCTGGATGGATGGGCCTTTATATTCGATGGAACGGCGTTGTCTTGTCGGTTGCAAAATGTCTTCTTTCAGGCTGTAGCAGTGAATACAACAGATAATATCTCCGGGGACTCCTCCAGTCAGGTCTTTGGGGTGCAGTGCCCTCTGAGCACAATCCAGCACCATGGTGGCTGAGGGGTCCCTTTGTAACACATAGTTAAAGAGTTCCACTGCCAATTGACGGGTGTCTTCAGCGCCATCCAATTCAGGAAGGCCTCTGATCCGCAAGTTGTTGCACCTTCCACGACTGTCCAAATCAATTACATGCTGGGCAAGCTGGGATGTCAACTTTGACGTCCAAAGCTCGTAGCGAGGCATGCAGAGAAGCTTGGTCCTGTTCCACAGTCTGAAGTCTGTGGCCTTGTTTTTTAAGATCCTCCCTGATCTCCAAGAGTTCGTCCCTCACTGCCAATCAAACCTGGTCCACCACCGAGGCCAAGTCCTTCTTAATTTGCAGGGTGAAGGATGTGAAATCCGCCTTAGTAGCCCCTGCTCTGCTGAGAGGGGCCCGATATTCTGGATGTGCAACAGTTTCTTCCTCCAGCTCACCATCGGAGGAGCAGGGAGTATGAACCTCCAAGGTAAGCGTCTGCGCCATCTTGTCCGCCCCAGATGTGCTCGTATTGAGCGGGACGAAGTAGTTGTTCATGGGCTGGGAAGATCCTGCCCTGGCCTCCTTTGATGAACCAGGAGTCTTGGAGGATTTTTTAGTTGTTCTACCCATTATTAGAAAAGGGCAGGTAGACAGTTTGTCAGTGATTACTTGCTCGCGGAGCTATACTAACATGCTGTCAAGGAGTGACTTGGAAATAATGACACTTGACAAGTACAGAAAAAAATTAAAATAAACTTTATTTTAAACACAATAGTAGCAGCAATGAATAATACACTTTCACGAGGCCAGGGAAGAACAGTGCACACACTTCCTTCACCCTTCACTAGGCAAGTGAGATTAGACCCACGTCTGTACCCTAACGCTAGAGTAACCCAGGCAACAGGATCAAGTAGCTCCAGAACACTAGAGCAACACAGTAGCAACTCTAACTCCACCACCTTCTCGAGGCCAGGTGTGAGGACAGTGCAGGACACTTCCTCAAACTTTTACTAGGCAGGTGTTGCTAGTATCTGGACGGCCCTTGGTAACCTTCACAGACTAGATGGGAGGACAGTGCACGGCACTTCCTCAGTCACACCAGGCAGGTGAATAATAGCGCAACTATAAACTACCACTAGGGTATACCAGAGGCAAGGCAAAATAGCACCTAGAGGGCTAGGTGAGGCAACACCCAAACCGGACAGACCACGGGAGGTCAGTGACATGGACTGACCAACAAGCACTGCTACAGGAGTAGCGAGCGTGATAAACTGCAGGCCCAGGCAGCAAGGATCTGAGTAGCCAAGGCTGGGTAGCCGAGGCTGGTAATTGTAACTGGAATGCAACAGAGGGAGAGTAGTCAGAGGAAGCCAGGAGTCAGAGCCGGATCGGGTAATCATACGAAGTCAGGAGTCAGAGCCGGATCGGGTAGTCAGGCGTAGCCAGGAGTCAGAGCCAGAACGGGTAGTCAGACAGAGCAGGAGTAATACACAGGAAAAGCAATGGACCAACACAGCACTAGGCTCAGGTACACCATGAAAGGGCACTGGTAACTGGAAATGCTGAGGCTTTTAAGGCCTAGAAGATGGGCGGAGAGATGACATCACTAAACCAGTGACCCATAAGAACAGAGACTTGCATAAAGCGATAGCCAGGAAGTAACAAGATTGCTGTTACAGCAATTAAACACTGGAGGCAATCACGGGCACTGTGATAGTACCCCCCACTCAACGATCTCCCCCCCGTGGAGGAATCCATACCTTATTGGGAAATTTAGTATGAAATCTGCGCAGCAGTCTAGGAGCTTGAATATCATTCTGATTTACCCAGGAATGCACCTCTGGATCATAACTTTTCGATGTGAATGCGCATGTCCCTGGGAAGGTCTAAAGCATAAGACACAGGGTTTATTCTACGGAGCACCTGGAAAGGTCCCATGAAACGTGGAGCCATCTTATGACAGGGCACTTGCATGTGCAGATTTTTGGAGGCCAACGAGACTCTATCCACCACCTGAAAGACAAAAGCAGGACGCCTTCTGTGATCTGTGTGTCTCTGATAGCTCTCTGGGGACCTTCATAAGGCAATCTGAACCTGTGCCCATGTGGAGCGGATCTGCCGCATATGCTCATCCAGAGCAAAATATCCTGTGCCTGAAATGAATCCAGGAGCAGAGATGGTTGGGAGAGCTCCCAAACAAGGAGTTTATGGCACAATTCCTGGCAAACTCAGCCCATGGCAACAGGTGAACCCAATTATCATGATGGTCAGAAGTGAAGCAGCGCAAGAATTGTTCCAGCCCCTGATTGGCTCTTTCCCCAGCACCATTAGTCTGGGGGCGGTAGGCAGAAGAAAATGACAGTTTGATGCCCATCTGGTCACAGAAGGCCCTCCAAAAACTTGATACAAACTGACTTCCACGATCAGAAACCAAGACCCGGGGCACTCCGTGGAGCCTGAATACCTCCCTGGCAAATAGCATAGCCAATTCCTTAGAGGAAGGTAGTCCCTGAAGTGGGACAAAATGTGCCATTTTGGAGAATCGATCCACTGTCATTAGTATGACTGTACAGGCCTTGGATCTAGGCAACTCCACCATAAAATCTATGGAAATGTGTGACCATGGGCGCTCGCCATTTGGAACTGTCTGGAGCAGCCCTAGAGGAAGATGCCTAAGAGCTTTGGCATGAGCACACACGGAACAAGCCTCCACAAAGGCTGCACAATCTGCCCTTAAACTAGGCCACCAAAAGAGCTGTGAAATTGAACAAATTAATTGGTTCCGATCAATGTGTCCAGCTGCCTTGGATGAATGATAGGTTTCGAGCAGCTTGGCACGGAGATTGTCAGCTACAAAACATTTGCCACTGGGTTTCTCAACTGGAGCATTACCTTGTGAAGCCAGAATCTCCTCGTCCAAGGGAGAAGTAATGCTAGTGCGTATTGTGGCCAAAATGCGATCTGGGGGAATGATCGGAACGGGTTCACTTTCTGTCTCACGCTCTGGGCCAAACTGTCTAGACAGGGCATCAGCACGAGTATTCTTGAAACCAGGGAGGTACGAAACCACAAAATTGAATCTAGACATAAACAACGCCCATCTGGCTTGCCTTGGTGACAGTCTCTTGCCATCCGACAAGTATGTCAAGTTTTTATGATCGGTTAAGATCAGAATAGGAGCCTTAGTCCCCTCCAGGAGGTGACAACATTCACGAAGAGCGAGGATAATGGCTAGCAGTTCACGGTCCCCTATATCATACAGGCTTTGAGCCTTAGACATCTTTTTTGAGAAAAATCCACAGGGCATCAGAGTCTTGCCAGGCTCGGATCTTTGAAACAGTACTGACCCTACACCTGTCTCAGATGCCTCCACCTCCAAGGTAAAAGGCAATTTTCTATAATTATTCGCAAATCCGAGGAATCTTTGTATGGCCTTCAGGCCCACCGGACATGGCCATTGCAGAACTGCCGAGAGTTTTTCTGTATCCATAGCAATACCTCCAGCAGATATAACATAAACCAGGAAGGGCACCTGGTCTTTATGAAATTTGCACTTCTCAAGTTTGCAATACAGTTTGTTTTCCCTCAGTTTTTGCAATACTGTAGCAACATCTCTCCTATGAGTCTTGATATCAGGAGAGTGTATCAAGATATTGTCCAGGTAAACCACTACACAGGACTGTAGTAGACTTCTCAAAACATCGTTTATGAACTCCTGAAAGAACGCTGGGGCATTTCATAGCCCAAATAACATGACTAAATACTCATAATAGCCACTACGAGTGTTAAAAGCGGTCTTCCACTAATCTCCCTCCTTGATTCTAATCAAATTATATGCCGCCTTCAAATCAAGTTTCGTAAACACAGAAGAACCCTTCAGGCGGTCAAATAATTCCGTAATTAACGGAATGGGGTACGCGTTTTTCACCATCAGTTTATTTAGACCTCTATAGTCGATGCAGGGTCTAAGCTCCACATTCTTTTTCTTGACAAAAAAAAAATCCAGCCCCCGCGGGCGAGGAAGATTTTCTAATTATGCCTCTGGACAATGCATCAGTAATGTATTCCTCCATGACCCGATTCTCCTCCACCGACAGAGGATAGGTGCGGCCCTTGGGAGGTATTGAGCCTGGCATTAAATTAATAGCACAACCATACGGTCTATGTTCCGGCAAAGTGCTAGCCTCCCCCTTACTGAACACCTCACTGAGAGACTGGTACTCTGAGGGTAAAGAGGGGGAGGTACACAATATCTTAATAGGTCGCTGTAGACAGGCCCCTTTACAATAGTCAGACCACGATAATATGTCACAAGTCTCCCAGTCCACTCTGGGATTATGCTTCTGGAGCCACGGGAAACCCAGAATGACGGCATGGTGTGGAGACTGAATAACCTGAAATTGTAGAGTCTCAACATGGAGAGCTCCTACCCTTAGGGATAGTTGACAAGTCTCATGTGTGATATGGGATGGTTCTAGTGGATGACCATCAGTAGCATCTACAGCCAATGGAGACTCACGGAGCATCACGGGACTATCAATAAAATAGCCTGCAGCACCAGAATCGATCAGGGCTGAGGTAGCCACTGAGGAGTTAGCCCAAGAAATAGCCACCTGTAAGTTGGGCTTGGTTAGATCCTGATCCGGGGACCGACTGACTCCACCTAGGATCTGTCCCCTCAGAGATCCTAGGTGCGTGCGTTTCCCGGATGTACCGGACAAGCTCGTAACATATGCCCAGACTTTCCACAATATAGGCATAGACCCTCTCTACGGCGGAAGGACCGCTCCTCCCTGGACAAACGTGTAAAGCCAACCTGCATAGGCTCATCCTTACTAACCGTTAGGTACCAATCGCTACTCATGCCTTCGCATGTGGTTCTTATATGTGGACCTTTCTCTTATATGGGTGTCAATTAGTAAGATGAAGGAAATCAACTGATCCAAATCAACTGGCAGCTCACGGGCTGCTGTTTCATCTTTAATAGCATCATTCAGTCCTTGCAAGAAAGCTGCCACCAGAGCTTCATTGTTCTAGCCTACCTCTGCAGCATGTGTGCGAAATTCTATAGCATATTCTGCTACAGTACGGGTGCCCTGTTGAATCGTCATCTGTTTTATTTGTGGCAGCGATTGACTGGACTAGAAAATGAAAAAAACTGCAGAAGGCCTCAACGAATTGAGTGAAGTTAGACGTTATGGGTTTAGCCGTTTCCCACAACGGATTGGCCCATGACAAAGCTTTGCCGGTCAACAAGGAAATCACGAAGCCTACTTTGCTTCTCTCAGTTTGAAACGCATGGGGTACCAGTTCCAAAAGAATTCCGAGTTGGTTAATGAACACACAACACAACATGGGATCCCCATTGTATCTTAGGGGAAGTGGAGGGCTACTAGACAACCCTCGCATTCTCCACCTGAGTGGTTGTTACTGATGCTGATACTGAGGAGGCCATCAGTGGTTGTCCAACTTTGTCAAGATGCACAGTTCAGTCTAGGAGTGTCTGCAACACTACCGACAACTGATCAAGACGTTGTTCCTGCATATCCATCCTGGACATGATATTCAGCGGCTGCCCACTACTGGTTTCTGTACTGTCAGTGTTCATGGCCCTTTCGTACTGTTACGGAGTGACTAGGAAATAACAACAAGTGACAAGTACAGATAAAATTAAAATAAACTTTATTTTAAACACAATAGTAGCAGCAATGAATAATACACTTTCACGAGACCAGGGAAGAACAGTGCACACACTTCACTAGGCAAGTGTGATTAGACTCACGTCTGTACCCTAAAGCTAGAGAAATCCAGGCAACAGGATCGAGTAGCTCCAGAACGCTGGAGCAACACAGTAGCGACTCTAATTCCACCACCTTCTCGAGGCCAGGTCTGAGGACACTGCAAGACACTTCCTCAACCTTTCACTAGGCAGGTGTCACTAGTATCCGGATGGCCCTTGGTAACCTTCACAGACTAGATGGGAGGACAGTGCACAGCACTTCCTCAGTCACACCAGGCAGGTGAATAATAGCGCAACTATACCCTACCACTAGGGTATACTAGAGTCAAGGCAAAATGGCACCTAGAAGGATAGGTGAGGTATCACCCAAACCGGACAGACCACGGGAGGTCAGTGACACGGACTGACCGACAAGCACTGCTACAGGGGTAGCGAGAGTGGTAAACGGAAGGCCCAGGCAGCAAGGATCTCAGTAGCCAAGGCTGGTAATCGTAACCGGAATGCAACAGAGGGCGAGTAGTCAGAGTAAGCCAGGAGTCAGAGCCGGACCGGGTAGTCATCCGAAGCCAGGAGTCAGAGCTGGATCGGGTAGTCAGATGTAGCCAGGAGTCAGAGCCAGAACGGGTAGTCAGATGGAGCAGGAGTAATACACAGGAAAAGCAATGGACCAGCACAGCACTAGGCTCAGGTACACCACGAAAGGGTACTGGTAAATGGAATTTATGATGCATTTAAGGCCTAGCAGATGGGCTGAGAGATGACATCACTAAACCAGTGACCTATAAGAACAGCGACTTGCATAGAGCGACAGCCAGGAAGTAACAAGGTCGCTGTTACAGCAATTAAACACTGGAGGCAATCAAGGGCACCGTGATACATGTGACCTTCTCCATCAAGCACTCGCTCCGCCCCCAATCATCAGTTTTGTAAAACAGTCTGCTGTATCCAACTGACTGAGTCCTGTCTGCTTCAGTGTTCTGCAGTTTGCTGCTGGCTACATCTCCAGTTTTGCTAGCATCCTGAGTCCACCCTGCACCAGTCATACTCAGTTTTGTGGTCTTGTAAAACAGTCTGCTGCATCCAACTGACTGACTGAGTCCTGCCTGATCCAGCATTCTGCAGTTTGCTGCTGGCTACATCTCCAGTATTGCTCTCATCCCAAGTCACCTTGCACCAATCATCCTTAGTTTTGTAGTCTTGTAAACTAGTCTGCTGTATCCAACTGACTGAGTGAGTCCTGCCTGGTCCAATGTTCTGCAGTTTGCTGTTGGCTGCATCTGCAGTGCTGCTTTCATCCCGAGTCCGCCCTGCACCAGTCACCATCAGTTTTGTAGTTTTGTAAAAAAAAGTCTGCTGTTTACAACTGAGTCCTGCCTGCTTCAGTGTTTTGTACTTTGCTAATGGCTACATCTCCAGTGTTGCTGTCACCCCGAATCCGCCTCACAACAGTCATCCTCAGTATTATTTTGTAAAACAGTCTGCTGTATCCAAATGACTGAGTCCTGCCTGCTCCAGTGTTCAGCAGTTTGCTGCTCGCTACATCTCCAGTGTTATTTGTCTGTAACGGATCCTACCCGTTACTTGAGCCCTTGTCTGACCCTAAGACTGGTTACCAAAAAACTGTGGACATTTTTACCTGGTTGTGCACTAAAAATAGTTTGTATATACTTTATGTGAATGAGTAAATGGACTGTATTACTGCCCTTTGGTAGACTGGTGGCAGTGAGGGGTTAATTATTCCAATGTGTATTGCAGTCCCTCAAGGCATTGACTATGTGTAGTGTAGCAAGACCTCCTGCTGGGTGTTAACTAAGCCATTGTGAACTGCAGTTAGACCCCCTGCCATGTGGTAATTAGTTCAAACCCCCAAGTCTTTGTTCATCAAACCCTTTTGTATCTGAATGTAATCATGTCTGAGTTATTGTGTTTGTTAGGTCATCTTCTGTTGGCCTTTTGTCTACTGTGATATGATTGAATTAAGCCCTATTGTACCTGGTTTCCCCATAAGAGGCAATGCAAGATTTGTGTATAAATATCTGCTGTCTTTGCCAATAAAGTGAGTTATGTTTTGGAGTGAACAAGGAGTCCTGGAGTCTTGTATTGCTTATCGTCTAAAGTATATACCAATGGGGAACAAATGCAAAAGAAGTAAGTCACAGCCAACGTGGTTAACTGCACATGTAAAGAAGGAAATGGCAAGGAAAAAAATGCATTCAAATTATTTAAGTCTGAAGGAACTGAACAATCTTTCTTAAAATACAGTGAGTGCAACAAAGATTGCAAAAAGGCAATTAGGGTAGCAAAAATAGATAATGAACCTCGAATTGCAAGGGAAAGCAAGACTAATCCAAAAAAGTTTTTCAAATATATAAATAGCAAAAAACATAAGTGGGAGTGCATTGGACCATTCAAAAATGAGATGGGTGAGTTGGTTAGTGAGGATAAGGAAAAGGCCGATGTTTTAAACACTTTCTTTGCATCAGTATATACAAGGGAGCAAGGAATGGTAGAAGAGCCTCCGCAAGTAACAAATAAAACAATACAATTAATAGATATTGGGTTAACTCAAGGAGATGTCATGGGAAGATTGAACAAAATTAAGACCGACAAAGCACCGGGTCCTGATGGTATACATCCAAGGGTTCTTCAGGAACTTAGTGCAGTGTTAGCAAAACCCCTATATTTACTCTTTAAAGATTATATTACCACAGGCTCAGTGCCACAGGATTGACGAAGAGCTAACATAGTGCCTCTGTTTAAGAAGGGAACTAAAACAGAACCTGGGAATTATAGACCAGTGAGTTTGACCTCTGTAGTGGGAAAACTGTTAGAAGGGATAATAAGGGACTATATTCAGGATTACAACACAAAAAATAAAATCATTAGCACGAATCAACATGGTTTTATGAAGAATAGATCATGCCAAACTAATCTTTTCAGCTTCTATGAGGAGGTAAGCAGCAACCTAGACAATGGCAAGGCAGTAGATGTAGTTTATCTAGACTTTGCAAAGGCATTTGATACAGTGCCACACAGAAGGCTGGTGTATAAAATAAGGAAATTGGGGCTAGGAGATAACCTTTGCAATTGGATACAAAACTGGCTGAAGGATAGGGAACAGTGTGTGGTTGTAAATGGAAAATTCTCCAGTACAGTTAAAGTGGAGAGTGGAGTACCTCAGGGTTCAGTATTGGGTCCGCTGCTTTTTAACATGTTTATAAATGACCTGGAAATAGATATAGAAAGCAAAATATCAATATTTGCAGATGATACTAAATTATGCAAAGTCATTAATTCAGAACAGGATATTTTCTCTCTACAGAGGGACTTACATACAATGTCAGATTGGGCAAACATGTGGAATATGAAGTTTAATGTGGGGAAGTGCAAAGTCATGCATTTGGGAGGAAACAATCCCAAGGCTACTTATAAACTTAATGGAATAATTTTAGGTGACTCGTTGCTAGAAAAAGACCTGGGTATCCTTGTCAACTACAAACTTGGAAACAGTGACCAGTGTCAAACAGCAGTAGCAAAGGCAGACAAAGTCCTGTCTTGCATAAAAAGATGTATCGAAGCAAGAGTGGATAACATTATTTTGCCATTATATAAATCATTGGTAAGACCTCACCTTGAGTATGCAGTGCAATTTTGGGCACCGGTTCTGAAAAAGGATATACTAGAACTAGAGAGGGTACAGCGGAGAGCAACAAAATGAATTAAGGGAATGGAGGACTTGACATATGAGGAATGACTAAACAAACTTGGTTTATTTACTCTAGAGAAAAGACGACTAAGAGGAGACCTTATCACATTGTACAAGTATATGAGAGGTCAATACAAGGATCTCTGCGGTGAGCTATTTATTCCAAGGCCTGATCAGGTGACCAGGGGACACCCGTTGAGATTAGAGGAAAGGAGGTTTAAACTTCAGCAGAGGAAGGGTTTTTTTATGGTAAGGTCTGTCAAATTGTGGAATTCATTGCCTAGGGAGGTAGTTATGGCAGATACAATGGATACATTTAAGAGAAGATTAAATACATTTCTTTCAAAAGGGAACATACAGAGTTATACTGTTTATCAGTAGGCTGATCAGGAAGGTCTGATAAAGACTAATTTAATTGGTAGCAGGAAAGCTATAAAATTCTCAGTTACTGAGGTATGAGGCGGAGGTTGAACTTGATGGACTTGTGTCTTTTTTCAACCTAATTTACTATGTTACTATGTTACTATGTGTCCACTCTGAAACCCATCTGCACCAAGCATCCTGAATCGTCGACCGCTTGCTGCCAGCTTCCTGTGACCCAACTTCGTATGCTGTCAGGCGGTGACGTGGACTTCATCTTCTCATCCTTGTGTTCCTGCGACATCTTCCAGTGATCCTTTGACTGGGAGTAGAGGTCTCCCTCTCTACTGCCCGTGTTTCCCTGCTTCCAGTGATCTTGTGACTGTTTCAAAGACCGTCCATACTTCAACTGGTGCATCCGACGGCACTTATCTGGCGTCAAGAGGGAGAGACCCGGGAACGATGGCGGAAGGCGACGCGGTCCCTTCTTTGCTTCCATTACACTGGTGGCATAGTGGTGTGATTTCTCCTTCGTTCATCGGGTGCATAGAATGAGACATGGAGGATATTTGGGGACCCAGGGATGCTGTTGAGCCCAACTGGAGCTGCCTAGGGGACCTGTTGGAACTGCGCTGGCCTATCCTGGGAAGAACTCCTCTACCAGAGTGGGAAGAGAGTATGTACCGGTTCGTGGAGGTGGAGAGTGACCTACAGGACCAATATACCGTCCTTCGCCAGGAAGCTGAGAGGAGGTACGGCAGGCGAATTCGCCATAAGAGTTTTCCAGCGCAATACATATACAACGGCCCAGGAATAGCGTGGGAGGCTTTTGATTATGATCTCGATTTTGGAAGCGCTTCTGGGAGATCCGTGATGCCCGGGAAGTAATGCTGGGTTTCCAGGATACCCCCGAGCTAGGAAGGGAACTAGATGATCTGGCTGAGCAGGAGTGGCACTTGGAGAGGGCATACATTGGCCTTTTCAGGAGGATGAGTAGATATGTAGAGGAAAAAGACTGGAGGGGTAACTTATCTGAGGAGGACTTCAGTGGAGCTGAGGACTTAGATGGAGGTTCCCCTGTTCACTCCACACTGGTGAGTGGGAATACGCTCCTCACCAGTGCCCCTTTTGGTTTCCCCACATCAGGGAGCGGGACAACGGTCCTCCCTGATACTCCTTTGCCCCTGGACTGTGTGTTGCCTGAGCTGAGGAGTGGGAATTCGTTCCTCCTCAGCCAAGAAGATGCCTCTGCATCAGGGGATGGGACAGACGTCTTGATAACCCTAAGAGTGGGAGCCCTGCATACGGAGACATTAAAGTTTTAGGTGATTAATGCTCCACATCATGCTCTTGTTTTGGGTTTCCCATGGGTGCAAAAGCACAGTCCTAGGATGGACTGGCAAACGTGCGAGGTCCTATCATGGTCTCAGTCCTGTAACTAGTCCTCTCTATCTTGTCCTGTGAGAGCTACCGTTGCCTCGAAGTCTCTTCTTCCGGAGGAATACTCTTCCTTTATTGATGTGTTCAGCGAAAATCAGGCTGAGGCACTGCCTCCCCACAGACCCTATGATTGTGCCCTAGAGTTACTGCCTGGCTCATCTCCTCCTAGGGGTCGTTTGTATCTATTGTCTGTGGAGGAGAATAAGGCTATGGAAGAGTATGTGTCCGATGCATTGGCCAGAGGCATTATTCGGAAATCCACATCTCCTGCTGGTGCTGGATTTTTTTTTGTTAAGAAGAAGGACGGGGAGTTGCATCCCTGTATTGATTTCCGTGGCTTAAACAAATTGCTGGTGAAAAACGCTTATCCCATCCCGTTGATCACTGAGCTTTTTGATCGCGTGAAGGGATCTAAGATCTTTACTAATTTGGATCTAAGGGCGGCGTACAATTTGGTACGCATTAAAGAGGGGCATGAGTGGAAGACAGCGTTCAATACTCAAAGTGGGCATTATGAGTACCTGGTGATGCCTTTTGGCTTGTGTAATGCTCCAGCTGTCTTCCAGGAACTGATTAATGATGTTCTGAGAGAGTTCCTGCAGAGTTGTGTGGTGGTATATGTGGCCGATATCCTCATACATCCCCCGACTTTGGAGACGCATCAAGCAGATGTTTCAAGGTTGTTAAGTCTGCTACAGGAGAATAAGCTCTTTTGCAAGTTGGAGAAATGCGAGTTTCACAAACCACAAGTGACGTTCTTGGGTTATATCATTTCTGCCGCTGGATTCACCATGGATCCTTTGAAGTTGTCGGTAGTTCTTAATTGGCCTCGTCCTATGGGCCTTAAGGCAATCCAGAGGTTCCTGGGATTCGACAATTATTATCGAAAATGTATCAAAAATTTTTCCTCCATTGTCAAACCCCTTACGGAAATGACTTGCAAAGGGGCTAAAGCCACTGAGTGGTCTCAAGAAGCGATCGATGCATTTGAGAACTTAAAGAAAGCTTTTGCCACTGCCCCAATTTTGGTTCATTCCTACCCCTTCTTACCGTTTACACTGGAGGTGGATGCCTCAGAGATAGGTGTGGGTGCCTTGTTGTCACAGCGCTCTACTCCAGGAGAAGCCCTTCGCCCATGTTGGTATTTCTCGAGGAAGGTGTCTAAAGCAGAGAGACTGTACCAGATTGGTGACAGAGAGTTATTGGCAATTGTGTTGGCCTTAAAGGAGTGGAGACATCTGTTGGAAGGTACGAAAACTCCCATTTTGATTTTGACAGATCATAAAAATTTGATTTATCTGTCTGAAGCTAAGCGCTTATCCGCAAGACAGGCTCAATGGGCACTATTCCTGTCTCGTTTTAACTTTGTGGTTTCTTACCTTCCTGGATCTAAAAACATTCGGGCTGACGCATTATCTCGCCAGTTTTGCTCTCCCTTGAGGGAGGAGGATCCGCCCTCTCTGGTCATTCCTGCTGACCGTATTTTGGCTACGATCCGTACTTGCATTACTTCTCCTTTGGGTGAGGAGATTTTGGCTGCTCAGGCTGCCGCCCCAGTTGAGAGACCTGTGGGTCGTTGCTTTGTGCCAGCGCAATTTCGTATTCAGTTGCTTGAGACTTATCATGCCTCAAAAATTGCTGGGCATATTGGTCGAGACCAGTTGATTGGTCTTTGTCACAAGTTTTCTGGTGGCCAAGTTTAAGGGCCGATTGTGCTGCTTTTATGGCAGCTTGCACCACGTGTGCTCAAAACAAATCTCCCAGACAGCTGCCTGTGGGTCTGCTTCAACCAGTGGCCAATGGGGAACGCCCCTGGTAACATTTATCAATTGATTTCATGGTTGAAATTCCACGCTCCATGGGATGTACAGTGATTTTGATGATAGTGGACAAGTTTTTGAAGATGGCTCATTTTGTGCCACTTAAGGGATTACCTTCCACCAGGGAACTGGCGGTGATCTTTGCCAGAGAAGTCTTCCGTTTACATGGTATCCCGAAGGTTATTGTGTCTGATAGAGGAAGTCAGTTTGTGGCTCGGTTTTGGAGACAGTTTTGTGCTGAAATGGGTATTCAATTGGCGTTTTCTCCTCCGCCTATCACCCGCAACCTAATGGAGCGGCAGAGAGAGCCAATCAAGCCTTAGAGAAGTTTCTCTGATGCTACATTTCTGACCATCATGACAAATGGGCCGAGTTGTTGCCATGGGCAGAGTTTGCTCGAAACTGTGCGGTAAACTCCTCGACTAGGAGTTCCCCATTTTTGATTACTTATGGGTTCCAGCCCTCAGTGTTGCCCGAGAATTTTCAAGTGCAATCCATGCCAGCTCTCGATTTGCATTTATGAGCCCTCCAGTCTTCCTGGGTAAAGGTGCAGAAAACCTTACGTGGATCCATGTTGCGGCAAAAACAGCAGGCGGATCTGCACCTGAAAGTTCCATGTGAGAAGTTGCCTCCTAGATTCATTGGGCTGTTCCGTATATTTCGTAAGATTAATCCAGTTGCTTACGCTTTGGAGTTGCCAACCAGTATGTGAATTCACAATGTGTTCCATGTGTCTCTGCTTAAGCCCTTGGTCTGCAACCAGTACACGACTGTTCCTGTTCAGCCTGCTCCTGTGAGAGTTGCAGCTCACGAGGAATTTGAAGTACAAAACATTATGGACACCGGGTGGTTCGAGGGCGCTTACAGTATTTGATCCATTGGAAGGGATATGGTCCAGAGGAGCGTTCCTGGATTTCAGCTGAAGATGTTCACACTCCTGTTTTGGTACGCAGATTCCATGTGAAGTTCCCTGGCAAACCCAGGCCGGTTCCGCGGAGGAGGGGCCTTTGAGGGGGAGGTACTGTTACAGTTTACAGCTTACCTTGTTTACAGCAGCATCTACAGGTGCAAGGCTTCTAATATGCAGCAGGCCTCTGTTTTATCTGTTTGTTTCCTGTAGTCTCCTCCTACCTACTTCCTACTTCCTCCCTCTGAGCTGCTCCTCCTATTTCCTGTAGAGGGGTTTAAAAGGCAGACTGAGTCCTGACTCAGTTGCCCTTGCGTTGTTGTTATTAGGTGAAGTACTTGGGCTCTGTGTGTGACCTGGCTATCTACGAAAACCCACTCTGTGTATGACCTGGCTATTTATGAGAACCCGCACTGTGTATGACCCGGCTAAGTAAGAGAACCCTTTCTGTGTATGACCAAGATAAGTACGAGAACCCTCTCTGTGTATGACCCAGCTAAGTACGAGAACCCTCTCTGTGTAGGACCTAGTGATCACCAGTATCCCTTATTGTGATCAATTTGTGCTATTGGCTTAAGACAGACCACTGTTGTGGACAGGGTCTGATTGGTGACTGCAGGTGTGAGTCACAGGGTCTCGATATAGTGACTGCAGGCAGAGTCACAGGGTCTGGTGTAGTGACTGCAGGTGTGAGTCACAGAGTCTCGTGTGGTGGCTGCAGGTGTGAGCCACAGGGTCTTTATATGTGACTGCAGGAGTGAGTCACAGGGGTCCGATATAGTGATTGCAGGCAGAGTCACAGGGTCTCTTAGCGGTGACTGCAGGCGTGTTCACAGTGGTCGCCTGTTCCAGTGTTCCAGTCGACGGATCAAGTGTTGGCGTTCCTGTATCCTGCTGAGACTAACAGGGGCTTCAGCCCAGTCTCTCGCATTGTGGTCTAGCGAGAGGCCTACTATTTCTGGTAGTAGTGTTGCCAGCTAGTAACCCTTTGCTTGTTGTACCACTTATTTATCACTGTGATTTATTCTAATAAATATTTTGCATTACTGTACTGAGTTCTGAGCAATCCTGGGTGCCCGTGACAGTTCATCAAACCCTTTTGTATCTGAAATGTAATCATGTCTGAGTTATTGTGTTTGTTAGGCCATCTTCTGTTGGCCTTTTGTCTACTGTGATATGATTGGATTAAGCCCTATTGTACCTGGTTTCCCCATAAGAGGCAATGCAAAATTTGTGTATAAATATCTGTGGTCTTTGCCAATAAAGTGAGTTATGTTTTGGAGTGAACACGTAGTCCTGGAGTCTTGTACTGCTTATGGTCTAAAGTGTCCACTCTGATACCCATCTGCGCCAAGTATCCTGAATCGTTGACCGCCTGCTGCCAGCTTCCTGCGACCCAACTTCGTATGCTGTCAGGCGGTGACGTGGACTTCATCTTCTCATCCTTGTGTTCCTGCGACATCTTCCAGTGATCCTTTGACTGGGAGTAGAGGTCTCCCTCTCTACTGCCCATGTTTCCCTGCTTCCAGCGATCCTGTGACTGTTTCAGAGACCGTTCATACTTCAACTGGTGCATCTGACGGAGCTTATCTGGCGTCGAGAGGTAGAGACCTGGGAATGACGGCGGAAGGCGACGCGGTCCCTTCTTAGCTTCCGTTACACTGTCATCCCGAATTCGCCTCGCACCAGTCATCCACAGTTTTGTAGTCTTGTAAAACAGTCTGCTGCATCCAACTAACTGACTGAGTCCTGCCTGCTTCAGTGTTCTGCAGTTTGCTGATGGCTACATCTCCAGTGTTGCTAGCATCCTGAGTCCGCCCTGCACCAGTCATCATCAGTTTTGTAATTTTGTAAAACAGTCTGCTGTATCCAACTGACTGAGTCCTGCCTGCTTCAGTGTTCTGCAGTTTGCTGCTGGCTACATCTTCTATGTTGCTGTCATCCCGAGTCCACCTTGCAGCAGTCATCCTCAGTTTTGTAGTCTTGTAAAACAATCTGCTGTATCCAACTGACTGAGTCCTGCCTGCTTCAGTGTTCTGCAGTTTGCTGTTGGCTACATACCCTGTGTTGCTGTTGTCCCGAGTCCGACTCGCACCAGTCATCCTCAGTTTTGTAATGTTGTAAAAAAGTCTGCAGTATCCAACTGATTTTATCCTGCTTGCTCCAGCTTTCTGCAGTTTGCTGCTTGCTACATCTCCTCTGTTGCTGTAATCCCAAGTACGCCTCGCACCAGTCATCCTCAGTTTTGTAGTCTTTTAAACAATCTGCTGTATCCAAATGACTGAGTCCTGGCTGCTTCATTTTTCTGCAGTTTGCTGCTGGATAGATCACCAGTGCTGCTGTCATCCAGAGTCTACCTTGCACCAGTCATCCTCAGTTTTGTAATCTTGAAAAACAGTCTGCTGTACCCAACTGACTGAATCCTACCTGCTCCAGTGTTCTGCAGATTGCTGCTGGCTACATCTCCAGAATTTCTGCCATCCCGAGTCTCCCTTGCCCCAGTCATATTCAGTTATGTAGTCTTGTAAAACAGTCTGCTGTATACAACTGACTGACTGAGTCCTGCCTGCTTCAGTGTTCTGCAGTTTACTGATGGATACATCTCCATTGTTGCTATCATTCCGAGTCTACCCTGCACCAGTCATCCTCAGTTTTGTAGTCTTGTAAAACACTCTGCTGTATCCAGCTGACTGAGTCCTGCCTGTTCCAGTGTTCTTCAGTTTGCTGCTAGCTATATCTCCACTGTTGATGTCATCTCGAGTCTGCCTCGCACCAGTCATCCTCAGTTTTGTAGTCTAACTCTATTCTAATAAAAGTCGTATATCTATCTACTAAGTCCTGCCTGCTCCAGGCTTTCTCAGTTTTATAGTTTAACACTATTCTAAGAAAAGTCGTAGATGTATCTACTGAGTCCTGCCTGCTCCAGTGTTCTATAGTTTGCTGCTAGCTACATCTCCAGTGTTGCTGTCATCCCAAGTCCGCCTCGCACCAGTCATCCTCAGTTTTGTAGTCTAAACTCTTTTCTAAGAAACATTGTAGAAGTATCTACTGAGTCCTGTCTGCTCCAGTGTTCTGTAGTTTACTGTTGGCTACATCTACAGTGTTGCTAACATGACAAAGGCTCTCTGGGATGTCAGATTTGTGGGTGTGAGCTGCTCAGCACATCTACAGTGTTGCTGTCATCCTGAGTCCGTCCTGCACCAGTCATTCTCAGTCTTCATTCTTCCTTTGAATAGCTACAGTACATCTACAGTACCATAAGGCTACAACTCCACCTTACCTTGTTCCACTGTCTTCAGTCTAGACCCTGGAAATGGTTCCATTTATTTTTATTTATCTAATTTTGATTTTATTGTAGTTTTAAAAGCATGGTGAATTTGGCCGAATAATTTGGATTGCATCCGAATTTCGTCCAAGTCGTACAGGTCCAGTCCGAAATTCTATGACATTTATCAACATTAACCTGCAGCTGCCACACTCTTGTTCATTCTTTAATTTACCTAAATCATTTGTCATTTGGCTTATTCCCCCTGGAATGTCTACCCCATTGCAGATCTTTGTATCATTTGCAAAAAGGCACACCTTACCTTGAATCGGATCAACACGTGACAGGCTGTCACATGTAACAAAGAAACACAAAGAGAAGCTCCCCGTTAGTGTAGTAAGCGTTGAAGAGCCTTGTTATTGTTTTTATATTTTATTTATATTAAAGTCATATTACTTTCAGAAAAGCCTCCGCCTGATCGTTATTTGTAATAGTACGCCAATTTCCATATTATTGAGTGGGACTGAATCTTCTGAAGGAGCCATGAATTCAGCAGTACCGGGCTTCACCTGCACGGAGACGGGACAAATTCTTAGTAAGCTTTCCAGTCAGATTTGTTGGTAACAGCCTCCTGAACACGTCCAAATGTGAGTGTGATTACATGTTTTTCTTGATAGCGTTGACTTAATATTTATCATACTACAATATTGGGGTGCTTCTCCTTGTGTTTTTTTGTTGCATGTGTCAGCCTGTCACATGTTGATCCGATTGCTATACCGCTCTGGGGAGAGTGTTTACAGAGGAGTAAGCAGTCTGCCAATGCGGTGATACTGTTTCTGGGAGCAGTTTACGATCCCAGTAGCCTTGGAGGTTCGATGTGACATAAGTCCATTCCGACATATATTGTTTGTGAGTGTACATGCATAAGGTGAAGGTGGTGGTTCACAAAACATTTAATCATATTGATGTACACAAGGGCACCCTGTTGTTGTTTTTTGTCCCCTTTTTATCATTTTAGTGCCTTACCTTGAAGACCTTTTGCAATATAACTAATAAAATTATTAAAAATAATGGGCCCCAGTACAGATCCCTGAGGTACCCCACTAGTTACACTCCTTTCATCCGAATATTCTCCATTGTCCACTACCCTCTGTCTAATGTCACTCAGCCATTGCCATTAACCATTTAACTATTTTTACATCTAGATCTAAAAACTCCAATTTATTAATGAGTCTTCTATGAGGGACAGTGTCAAATGTTTTACTGAAATCTGCCCCCCATATATATTATTTTAGTTAACCAATCAAAAAAATCTATGAAGTTAGTTTGACAAGATCTCCCTGTTGTAAACCCATGCTGTTTGGTAACTTGCAAGCCATTCAAATTCAGATATTCAGCAATTATATTCTTTAACATAGTCTCCATTAATGTTCACACTACTGATGTAAGACTTACTGGTCTGTTGTTACCAGACTCTTCCCTGCTACCTTCTTTGTGAAGCAATACTATATTTGCTACCTTCCAATCTTCTGGAACTACTCCTGTCGATAGTGACTCATTGAATAATTCTGTTAAAGGTTTTGCCAGAACACTCTTAAGTTCTTTTAATAACTTTGGGTGTCTCCCTCTGGTCCCATTGATGTGTCTGTTTTAACCTTAGAAAGCTGAAGTAGAACTTCTTCCGCTGTAAACATGCATGTTTCCCATATCTTGCCATTTCTTTTTTCTAACAGATGTCCCTTCCCTTCATCTTCCTCTGTAAAAACTGAACAGAAATATTAATTGAGACAGTCAGCTAGCCCATTATTCTCATTTACAAAGTTTTCTTTTTTTGTTGTCAGTCTAACTATTCCTTGTTTCATTTTCCTCCTTTCACTTATATATCTAAAAAATGTTTTATCCCCCTTTTTTATTGACTGGGCAATTTTTTCCTCTGTGTTCTTTGGCACATCTAATAATGCATTTGGCCTCCTTCATCCTAGTCTTGTACCTATACCTTTCTTCTTCTGTGTCTGCTTATATTTCTTAAATGCTTCTTTTTCTACTTTACTATATTTGCCACTTCTGTGGAGTACCACAGTGGTTTTCTTTTTCTTTTACCCTTGATGACATGTCTAATGCAATGCTCTGATGCATTTAGTAAAACACATTTCAGATAATCGCATTTCTCCTGAACTACATCTAAAGATCTCCAAGTTGTTAAAGACTGACATAAAAATGTTTCCATTTTAGAAAAATCAGAATTTCTAAAATTTTTATGGCGCAACTCAGCCTCTGCATTTATATTAAACCATACAGAGTGATGGTCACTGGAGCCCAAACACTCTTCTACAGTTACATCTGATACCATGTCTCCATTAGTAAATAATAAATCTAGTGTGGCTTCCTTCCTAGTACACTTCTACTAATTGACTAAGAGCTAATCCTTGTAAAGAATTTAGGATATCTCTATTCCTGGCTGAACGTGCTGCTTGGTTTTTCCAGTCCACATAAGAAAGATTAAAGTCTCTCATAATAATAACCTCACCTTTCAATGTCATTGTAGTTACTTCCTTGTAGTATACAGTTGTAAGTGTGTTTATTTTGTGTTCATGTTTTTTATTGCGGGTAAGTTTTGGGGGTGGTGTGTTGGGGGAAAAAAGGTGGATGCGATGCATGCCATCTTATTAGAACTGCAATTGTTCATTTTTTTACTTGTAGCTTATGTTTGATCTGTTCCAGTGGCATAAGATCTTATTGTGGCAGTGGCGTAACAATGGGGGTCGCAGGGGTCGCACCTGCGACTGGGCCTATCACTCCAGGGGCCTGGGGACCCCCTGCAACCCCCCGCCGCCCGCAACTAGCAACAAGGTGAGGTCTGTGCCTCACAGACCTCTAGCAGCTGAGCGATCTCTTCCACACTCTAGTATTGCAGAGTACCGAGAGATGACATAATCTCCCGGCACTCTACATTATTGAGGTTTACTTTTAAAAGGTCAAAACCAGTTACCATGTCGCCTGAATACAAATGTCGACATGAGTATCTCGCACTGCATGACAGCGCAAGATTATGTCACGTATTGAAAGGATGCATCACCATTTAAAAGCAGCCTCTACTTGAAAAATAACTCACTCTCTCCATTTCAGTGGGCTTTCATTGCGTCTTTTTAGTCTCCAAATAATATTACTAGTTGTAACCATCATACGTCTATCCAATCTTTTAGGCTTTCTCAACAATATGAATTTACCCTTGCTAGCCCGCTTCCTGAGCTCCAGCAGGGCAGTGCAGGAGTTATCTATTCTGCACAAAGGAGTGCTCCCTGAGCAAAGAGATGACATAATCTCCCGGCACTCTACATTATTGAGGTTTACTTTTAAAAGGTCGAAACCAGTTACCATGTCGCCTGAATACAAATGTCGACATGAATATCTCGCACTGCATGACAGCGTAAGATTATGTCACGTATTGAAAGGACGCATCACCATTTAAAAGCAGCCTCTACTTGAAAAATAACTCACTCTCTCCATTTCAGGGGACTTTCGTTGTGTCTTTTTAGTCTCCAAATAATATTACTAGTTGTAACCATCATGTGTCTATCCAATCTTTTAGGCTCTCTCAACAATATGAATTTACCCTTGCTAGCCCACTTCCTGAGCTCCAGCAGGGCAGTGCTGGAGTGATCTATTCTGCACAAAGGAGTGCTCCCCGAGCAAACTCCCTGGTGCTCCATTGTGCAGAATACATGCACTGACATGTGGCTCTGGAAGCGCTCCGTGTGCAGATCCCCTTTTGTGATCCCCGTTGTGCAGAGTACATCATTCAAGCACTGGCATCTGGCTGTCTACCTCACAGCACAGGAAGTGCTCCATGGTGTCTTCAAGTGGGCTATCAAGGGTAACTACAAAGGGTTGAAACGTTAGCTCTCCATGGTGTGTTCATGCTGAAAAGAAGCACTCCGTCTGGGACTGTTCAAGTGTACGGGGATAGCTGTCCTAACCCACAAGTCCTCTGACTTTCCTGGTCTATAACTAATTCACATTTCTTTGGGCCTGACTTATTACAAGAAATCCCATCTAGATGCATAATCAGTAAATCCACTACTGATCTCAAAGGGGTTTTCAAGGCAAAAGCAAGTAAACCCTTTCATACTGAGATGGGCAATCAGGGCCCAAAGCCAATATTGAGAAAACCAGAAAGCCGGAAGTAATCTTTCCCTGAAGAACAGCATAGCAATTGGAGTCTTATTCAGAATTTAGCACAAATAGAATGATCAGTAATCAAGGGACTTTCAATATGCGGTCCGTCTTATCTTCAGTGGGTTGTACTGTCTTGAAGCGGGCTGCTATTTAAATGGTGAAGAGACCTTTCAATATGTGACATGAGAATTTTGTGCTGTCATGCAGTGCGAGATTCTCATGTCGACATTTTTATCCATGCAACACGTTAAAAGGGTCATTTGGTCGCACGCTCTTGCATGTGAGATCTTTTAAAAGGATATCCATTATGTAAGGCAACCACGTGGGAGCTCAAGCTGTAGAGAGGTCTCTGCCTGAAGGAGGCATAGACCTCTCCTGCCATGCCGATGGACCACCAGGGAGGTAGGAGCTTGGAGGCAATGTGAAGACTGGGGGCAATGTGGAGAAAGAGGCAATGTGGAGAGTGAGGTCAATGTGGGAAGCAATGTGGAGATTGGGGCATTGAGGGAGCAATGGGGAGTTTGGGGGCAATGGAGGGGGTCAATGAGGAGGTTGGGGGCAATGGGGGAGCAATGTGGTTGGGTGGGCCCATGGCAATTACTGCACCAGGGCCCGGTGGCTTCTAGTTACGCCTCTGTATTGTATTACTGTTATGTTTCAAACAACACCTCAGTGTCTGAATAGATCAAACCTATTTTACTACATGGGCAACTTTCTGTCAATATTTTTTATCACATAGAACACTTTGAGAGTAATGATATGTTGATACTGTACTGTTTGTTATGGGTTAAGTTCATTAGCACTTGTTTCACTTCCAAAGTTTAATGTTTAAGGTTTCCTCAGACAAAAATCTAAATATATACTTCTATCAGGGTAATATATAAGGAATTATAGTTCCTAAGCTATCTTGCAGAAGTACCTAGCAGCCAGTTATATATTAGATTGTCATAGATTAAATCCTGTTTAATATTTAATATATTTATATCTATCACGGTGCCCGTGATTGATGCATTTCCCTGTCTGTCACCAGTAGGGGGCTTCTATTGGCTGTCTGCATTTAGGCCGCCTCATATTGCCTATTTAAACCTGGATTGGGCACCCCTTGAGTGCCCTTTCGTGTTGTTTCTGACCTGTTTGCTATCACTATGTCCAGTGATGGTTGGGCATCTGTTCCTGTGTTCCTGAGTTCCTGATTACAACTGTTCCAGTGTCTCCTGCATGCTGAGTTGTTCCAGTCCTGGTTCCGGCCTAGTACTCTGGGGTTGCAGTTCCTGCTGACCTTCTTCTCTGCTGTTTCCTGACCTGACTGATCGCTGCTGGTTCCTGTCATCTCCTCGCCTGCCTCCTGTGATCCTGGCGATCTTCTGCTTGGTCGCGTCGGCGACATTGCTTGTTAGTCCCAGCGTGCGGACGCTGGTTTGCTCCAAAGCCTTGCGGCTACACGATTCAGTTGTTAGTCCAGTGTGCGGACACTGGTTTGCTCCTAAGCCTATCGGCTACACTATTCAGTGGTTGGTCCCAGCGTGCGGACGCTGGTTTGCTCCAAAGCCTTGCGGCTACACGATTCAGTTGTTAGTCCAGTGTGCGGACACTGGTTGGCTCCTAAGCCTATCGGCTACACTATTCAGTGGTTGGTCCCAGCGTGTGGACGCTGGTTTGCTCCAAAGCCTTGCGGCTACACGATTCAGTTGTTAGTCCAGTGTGCGGACACTGGTTTGCTCCAAAGCCTATCGGCTATACGATTCAGTAGCTGGTCCCAGCGTGCGGACGCTGGTTTGCTCCAAAGCCTTGCGGCTATCCGATTCAATTGTTAGTCCAGTGTGAGGACACTGGTTTGCTCCTAAGCCTTGCGGCTATACGATTCCTCTGTTGGTCTCAGTGTGCGGACACTGGGTTGCTTACGATCCTGTCACTCTGTCATTATCATCCGACAGCTATTGATACCTCTGGGCTGCCTTGCCCGGTATTGGTAAGGCCGGTAGAACCTTGCTTCGCGTTGCTCTTGAGGTTGCCTTACCCGGTATTGGCAAGGCCGGTAGAGCCTATATCGAGGGTTGTTGGGCTGCCTTGCCCGGTATTGGTAAGGCCGGTAGAACCTTTTGCCACATTCCATCTGAGGTTGCCTTACCTGGTATTGGCAGGGTCGGTAGAGCCTACACTGTGTACTTATTGGGGCTGCCTTGCCCGGTATTTAGGTAAGGCCGGTAGAACCTTGACGCTATTCCATCTGCAGGTTGCCTTACCCGGTATTGGCAAGGCCGGTAGAGCCTATATTTCATTATCTCAGACTGTCCTGTCCGGTATATTGACAGGACCAGTAGAGTCTGCATACTGTCTTTGCTATTTACTCATGATATATATATGTATGTGATTACCATTCTAGTGATCATTTTTATTATTTCAATAAAATTGAGTTTTTACCTAAAACTTGTGTCTGAGAGTCATAACAAACCGTGACAATATCTCAGTATATGCACACTATTTGCACTTAATAGTCTTTTATGAAATGATTGTACGTAAAACCTTCATTTAGCCCATCTGGACTCATACTACCCAACCTATCTATCCATTTCGCCTTAAGGCATAATAACTTTCTATCAATGTCGCTTTTTCTTAACATAGGTGACAGATGCTATATGCTCTTAAATTCCATGTATCTTATATCCCCATTATGACAGTCATTTATGTGATGAGCTACTGTTTTTTCTCTTTTGCTCCTGTTAGACTTTTGACCAGAGTGCCCAATGTAAGCTGCCTGAGAACACCTTGAGGAGAGGAATCCCCACAAGAAGTAGCAGACTGCTGATTTGATATGTATAATATCTACAGTAGACAGATGACAATACAGAATACTTTCTGAGTAGGTCCCAATGAACCAGGATCTAGAGTTTGTGGGTTTCAGAGAGCTGCTAGCAGTCAGTGGCTGTTCCCAGGAGGCCTTGCTGTGGCCAGAGCCAGGTGGTGGTGCAGGCCATGAAGCCTAATAGGATAACCACCTAGGACACAGACAGCTACTCAGCAGGTGAGGAATCAGCATATTAAACCTACCAGAAGTATAGCTGCCTATGTCGAACACTGGATCAGCAGCACCAGGGGTCGCAAGGTTACTGTGCGACGAGAAGTCAAATCTAGGATAGTCGAAAGTTTTAAACTTCAGCAGCACTGGGGGTCACAAGGTTACTGTGCGACTGGAAGTTGAACCTAAGATAGTCAAAAGCATCGAGTGGAGGGTTGACAATGTCGAACACGACACATTGGCACGAGAACCTTTCTAGGTCAAAAGGAGGATGGTCGACAATCCGAGCCAGCAACTGCGGGCAAAGATGGTACCTAGAATGAGACAGCATGGTACAAAGTTAGCAGGCAGAAGAGTAGTTGAATAACAGGCCGAGGTCAAAACCAACACAGGATTCGTAGAAGAATCAGGAGACAAGAGATGTTGTCGGGTCAAACACTGGAGAACACTAGGAACACTAAATCTCGATACACAGAACGCTTTGATCACGCACTGACACAAAGGTGTCAGTGCTTGATACAGGCCCAGACAAGGGTGTAACCAGTACAAGGAGGGGACAGCAAGAAACAGGTAGGAGAAACAAAATACCTGGAAAAGACAGCAAAACCTGGAGAAACATTACAGTTCCTTACATTGCCTATATGCTCCAAGATTCTCTTCTTAAATTGTCTTTTTGTTTTTCCTACATATTTCTTTTTGCGGTGACATTCCAAGATGTATATTACTCTTGAGCCAATTTTTCTCATTTTTTCTGACATATGAGTAATGGCTATGTACTAATTCATCATTCAAATTCTTGCTTCTCCAAAAAGTGACAGTAGGTTTTGTTGATCGTACTGGCACCAGATCACTATCAGCTGTCAATATTTTCCAATGTTTTTTTAGGATTCCGTTAATACGTTCCTGTTGGGAATTATAAGTTGCTATCGATCCAATCTGTTTTGACTTCTCTTGCTGATGTCTCGGATTTAGAAGTTCTTGGGGGTTATTCACTAAGGCATGATAAGCAGATGATAAAGTGGAGATGATTTCTCCAGTGATATCACTTCTCTAATTCCTATGTTATTCTATGGAGCTGATTCACTAACATTTCTTAGGTTTTGGAGATCTTAGATACATAGGAACTGGCAAAGTGATATCGCTGGAGATGACATCTCCACTTTATCATCTCTTTATCATGCCTTTTTGAATAACCCCCCTTGCCTATCACTATTTAGGGCCTGTTTATATCCCCTTTTAGTGGATTTTTACTGTATCCCCTTTCTAGTAAATTAGGCTTGAGTTTCTTTGGCTTCATTCTTGAACTCAAGATGCTTCAGAGTCTCTGTATCCTTAGATACTGTCCTATAGGTATACCTCTTAGTAATGATGGAGGTTGGAGACATGATATTGGGACCTTTCACAGATTTCAAGAGAAATAAAAAATTCTTACCACCGACACAAATGTCACCTCACATACAACTTTTCAAGGAGCTGGTTACTAAAGATCTGGAAAAGTTGTCAAGAGAAAAAGTTCATTCAAAGGGAATTCAGAATATAAAAAAGAGAAAAAATTGCTATGGTAGAATTAAGTGATAATGAAGACATCAGACAAATGTGGGAATATAGTGGTTATGAAAACAGTAAGTTACAGAGATGAGTGTATTAGACAACTAAGTGACACAAATTGGTATGCAAATTTCAAGAAAGATCCAACAGAAAAGTACCTGAAACAGTTAAGTGATATCCTTACAGAAGGATTAGAAACAGGAGTGATTAATAAAAATGCCCGTGAATAATTCTTTCTAGTGTTAGGAGCGAGGGCCTTGTGAATGAAAGCTTCAGAGTCTGCAATATGTCGGTTTAAGGCAAGATTAGGTCCTGAAAAGGAGGTGGAACACATGGGTGCCGGTTCGAGGCCTGATTTTGAAGAAAATCTGAAATTTAAAACGTGGTAACGAATCAGCTGCAGAATTATCGTCTCCTGGTATAAATTGGCATGAAACATGAAAATTACATTGGAGTGCTAATAAGGTTAACTTCCTAAGAAACATCATAATATTTTTTTTTTTTGACCGACCCTTTTGTATGGTGTAACATAATGCCGCATTGTCTATATGAAAAATAACGCATGCCCCAGTCCATAATTGCCCCCATAATGCTGCGGCTGCCACTTCCGGGTAAATTTCGAATAGGGAAGAGGTAGAGAAGAAATCTGGAATTGCCCCCACCTCCTCAGGCCAGGATACTGCAAACCAGTCTGTATCAAAACTTGCGGCAAAACCTTTCCCTGCAGAGGCATCCGTGAACACCCTAGGGGAGAATGGGCCTATACAGGGGGGAAACATAGACCGCCCATTCCAATGAATCATGAATTGGTCCCACATAATGAGATCGGACTTGGCTGCTTCATCCACACGAATAAAGTTAGTATTACTCATTTTTTTTAAAAGTGACAAAAGGTGCAAAGTGAAGGACCTTCCTTGGGGAAGTATCCTGGTAGCAAAAGTAAGATGACCTAAAACTGTTTGAAGTTCTAATAACATACATGTCTGTTTAAGGCAAAACTCATGAATGATGTGCCTGATTTTTTGCAATTTGTCTTCTGGAAGTCTTGCCTCCATTAATAGGGAGTCCAACACAATACCCAGGAATTCTAGGTTGGTAGAGGGGCCTATTGTTTTATGGGCAGCTGTGGGAATGTTAAGTTCGGAAAATAAGGTGATTCATTTTGTAAGACTTGTGGGATACTGATAACATGGTTCTACAAGCAAAAAATCATCTAGATAATGGATAACAATTGGGCAGTGGGTGTAATTGAGTAGGAGCCATACCAAAGCATCCGCGAAAATATAAAAAATCTTAGGACTACTCTTACATCCGAAAGTCAACCAGGTGGCGAAGTAGTACAGCTGTCTCCAAAGAATACCATGCCAATGCCACAAACCTGGATGAATAGGCAATAATTTAAAAGCGTCTGAGATATCCGTTTTAGACAGCCAACAACCCAGACCAGCCTGTTGGATATGAATAATGGCGTCGTCTATGCTACTGTATTCCAACGCCATTTCCTCAGATGAAATTAAAGAATTGATGCCGGGGAAGGTAGCTCCATAAGGTGCTGGAAAATCAGTGATCAGTCTCTTTTTGGATGGGTCGAATTTTTTGGCGATTACCCCCAAAGGTCTAACTCTCCAAATAGGAAATGGGGGGGAGGAAAATGGACCAATGAAAAAACCTTTGTGAACCTCCTTCTGTAAAAGAGAATCCACTATTTCCGGTTCTGATATGGCTGATAGAAGTTTAGGATATTCTAAAGCTGTCTCGGGGCAAGTGATGATGCTCGTGTGAAGCCCAATATGGAAACCGGAAAGTAGATATGTAGTAAGTTGAACATCAGGGTGTAAAGAAAGAAGGGACTGCAATGAATAAAGATTAATCGAGCTTAGTCCTTTATTTTTAGCAATGAAGTTCTTTGGGCAAATGACCCTAGCATGTGATTTGTGGCATAATATGCACTGATGACGTAATCTACAGCCGCTATAAAAACAACCTTTAGAGTTAAAATTGTTACATATAGCTGAATGACCTATATAATAAATCGGTCTACCTAATTTGTCAATTTTTGGGAACTCAGGTTGTGAGGACGTGCTAGGGTAACTAGCAGAAACGTGAACGTTACTGGTAGAATGTGTAACTGGATTGGGTGGAGTTGGGCACAGATTAGTAGCGTGCGACTGGGATTGGCAGGGAGGAATCTTTAATTCGGCAAAATGCCTGCAAAATAATTCATTGTCTAAAATACTCCAATCTAATTGGTAGTTAAATTGGGCAAAAGCTTCCGCGGCTTTTGCCGCAAAGGACTGATGATATTCGTAAAACGCAAAGCCACCATACAAGAAGTCTACCAGCAGATACATGTTTTGATCTAGTTCCAGACGTCTAGAGGGACAGGAAGTGCAAAGAATATCCCTGTAGACACTAAAGGCTAAACCAAACTCTGGAATGGTCAGTTTACAAGATAATCTAGCGTCTTTAGCTTTCAGTGTAACACTAACGTCACCACAACTAACTTCTTTGTGTTCGGTGATATCCTGGGATGCCAATGATAGTCTGGATCCTTCGCCTCTCCGAAGAGGTTGGGTCCTTGCACACGTGATGGTGCTGCTAACCGAACTGCAGGATAGATTAATGATTATTGATACAGTATTTTAAATACCGAAGTGCTATGATAATGGATAATTGATAAGAGTGAAACTGTTGTGCCCCTCAGCCTCTACGAAGAGGTAAATGACATAAATATGAGAACGAAAGTAATGTAATATAGTATGTGAAACATGATGCTCTAAGGGACCTTCAGCCTCTCAAAGAGGTAAGATCCAGGCGTGAGTGATAGTGCTATTAACCTAAGTGCGGGTGGATAACAATAGGATATGGAATCTTAAAAACAGAAGTGCACAAGATTAATAGGTAATCGAAAATACAGAACTGATGTGACCTAAAGCCTCTACGAAGATGTAAAATGGCATGTATACCAGATAGTGTATATTGTGCATGCAACCTACTTGATATGAAACAAGAAATGATGAGCTAAGGATCCTTCGGCCTCTCTGAGAGGTAAGGATGTTCGTGAGTTATAGTACTTTAAGCTAACTGTGAATAGAAAGGTATAGCAGGTAAGTATCTTAAAAAGCAGAATAACTAATATAAGAGTATAACGAAAGCTGAGAAGGGACCGAGTCGCCTTCCACCATCATTCCCGGGTTTCTCCCTCTCGACGTCAGATGGCACCGTCAGATGCACCGGTCAAAGTATGGACAGTCACTGGAAACAGTCGCAGGATTGCTGGAAGCAGGGACGCCTGGAGTCCACGCCACCTCCTGACAGCATACCAAATCAGATCCGCAGGTAGCTGGCAGCAGACGGTCGGCGATGCAGGATACCCAGCTCAGGTGGGCATCAGAGAGGATACTTTAAACCACAAGAGCAGAAAGAAAACTAGGACTCCTTCTTAGTTCTTCAAGAAGACTAACTCTTTATTACAACAAACCACAGCATATTTATACAGTTTCAAACCACACTAACTTGGAGCACAGTACAGGAGACTTAATTCAATCACAGTTCCTCCAATAGGGTACAGCAAATGGTAGGGCAGAACACAATGGAGTAGTCACAGGGATAATTCAGTCACCACAAAGGGTCAAAGAACCAACAACAAATGATTCAGGGAAACATAATAGGGCAGACATGATTGGATTAGCACACAGCAGGGGGTCACAGGACAGTTCTCAATACAATGACTTGAGTGGCTAGAATATACATTCCCTTAACAATGGCCAGGGGTTGAATAATTAAGCAAAAGGCTTGGGGGGCTGCAATACATATTGAAAGTAAATATGTCCAAACTCAAATAATTAACTCTTTGCAGGCCAGAAGAGTTTGCAGCACACAAGCCTTGAATTGCTCTGAACTGTGCGAGAGTGATAGGCTACTGCCTCCTATGGTGAAGGATTACTTGTGAATGGTACAAAGGAGATGAATATTAAAGAACCTAGGAAGAAATTCCTAATGATGAAAATATGATGATCCATGTTGACCTTCGGCCTCTATGAAGAGGTAAGATGACATGGTAAGCATGAAGTGATTATCTAGAATGGTGAGCATACTTAGCTTCGTGTAGTGATGGATCCTTCGGCCTCTCCGAAGAGGTAAGGACCTGAGCCTAGCTAACTGATGTGACCTTCAGCCTCTACGAAGAGGTATAGGTGCAGCTAACCTATGGTGCTAGATTCCAACCAATAACTGAAAGTGCAGACATGCATGAATGTCAGAAGTAGTAAAAGACCCTGAAATGATAGTTGCTTGGTCCCAACTACTGTAGGTGCCATACCACGGTGAGTAAAGAAATAAAAGTGCTAAAACCTTTGCAACTGAAGTGAAGGCATGACAAACGTGACCTTTAACCTCTGCGAAGAGGTAAGGTGCTGTAATATGTGCAGACATAGTATGCATTGCTTAATAGTGAATGGGTGCTAAGATTACCTAGAGCAAGTCATACTAATGCCTGCGCCTCTGACCTGCAAGCTAGGTAACCCTGTTATACATAAACGTGAATATAATTTCTGAAAAATGACAAATACTCACTTAACAGTCACTTGGCGTAATCTGCTATAAGCATACCTGGGAACTTTTGAAACAGGGCTACCCGGAGGGTAACCCTGTCAGTGCCCAGGGGGAGGAAAATTACGCGAACCACATCATAAAAGGGGTGGGGCTTAGTCACGGGGGGGGGGCCAGGACAACCCCCCCCCCTGCAAAATGGATGTAAGAGGGCGGGGAGTGGGAGGAACCGGGCTGGATGGAGCACAAGTGGGCAGAGTTTCTACTTAAACTCTGCCCACCCGGAGATTCACACATTGCCCCGGAGATCCGGTAATTCACTTTGAAATCCGGAGTCTCCGGGGCAAAACCGGAGAGTTCCCAGGTATGGCTATAAGAAAATATAACATATGTAACCATATCTGAGAATAAACTCTAGTAATATTTAATCCATGATAATAAACTCTAACCTGAATAAATAGTGTGTATTCTGAATGGAATCCTAACTTGGATTCGGATATTGGAGTAACCCCTGAGAAAAGAAACATCAAAATGTCTATGGAAGCGAAAAATTAGGGAGCGAAGTTAGAAGTAGAAGAGGTAACCTCTAGTTTAAGAATTAAAGAATTGAGTGAAGAGTGGTATCTAGGCTAATAACTGTACTGCATACAAACACCCGTCGCATCACACTAAAAGGGATAGAAGAATTATGACTGCGGGAAGCTGCTTGGAAGTGTGACAGTCAGGACAGAAATGAAGCATCATGATAGTTGCATATAAAGAAAATAATAAACATACTGCTGTCTAAAATGACATATGAATTGGTACATTGAGATGCGCAAGATTGAAAATGTCACCTAAACATAAACATTAGATTTCACGCGCCTACCCCAAAACCTTTATCCAAAAGCGTAAGCTGAAAAGTAAGCCTAAATGATTACCTTGGTCAGAATAGCAGCGTTCAGCGCTCTGGTGGATCGCCGATGACAACTTGATCGCGGGTTGCAGACGGATGAGGTCACTTCCACTGAGGTGACGGGGAAGCAGACTGGATGTAAGGTAATAGTGAACGAACAAAACGTGGCATAGACAAACGTGAGACATAAGCATACGGAGTATAGCTAAACGAAAGGCAAACCCACGAAGAGGCTATGATTACCGTTCAACGGAACGTACTTACTAAAGAGTCTTATGGGGTGAAGCTCGAACTTGATGAACCCTGATTTTCTGTGTACCGATTTGGCCTGTTCTGACTACACTCCTGTGTTCCTGCTCCGTGATCTGACCCGGCCTGGCTGACGTTCCTGCTCGTGACTGATCTGGCTTGTCTGAGAATCTCCTCCGTGATCTGACCCAGCCTGGCTGACGTTCCTGCTCGTGACTGATCTGGCTTGTCTGAGAATCTCCTCCGTGATCTGACCCAGTCTGGCTGACGTTCCTGCTCGTGACTGATCTGGCTTGTCTGAGAATCTCCTCCGTGATCTGACCCAGCCTGGCTGACGTTCCTGCTCGTGACTGATCTGGCTTGTCAGAGAATCTCCTCCGTGATCTGACCCGGCCTGGCTGACGTTCCTGCTCGTGACTGATCTGGCTTGTCTGAGAATCTCCTCCGTGATCTGACCCGGCCTGGCTGACTTCCTGCTCCGTGACCTGTACTGGCTTGCTACAGTCTCTGCTACCATTCCTGCTTCCTGCTGCTGTTTTCGCTCTGGCAACATTCTGATTCCTGCTGTGTTCGTGGCAGAGCTGATCGAGACTGTAACCATTAACTCCTTCTGAGCCGTGTCTCCTGAGCTGAGTCTCCAGTTACACTTGCAGAGCTGTGCTTCCAAAGCTGAGTCTTCCTTGGCACTTGCAGAGCGATTCCTTCACACGCTGAGCCTCCGATTGTACTTGCAGAACTATAGATCCTACCCTGGTGCTGTTGTTAACTCTTGCAGTGCTACAGTCTCCCTGATCTGAGCCTTCTTAACACTTGCAGAGCCGTTGCAGTTATCCACTGCTCCTGCTGAGCCGGCCGCGTTGTGGGCCTTGGTTAGACGGCGGCTCATATTGTCAACCATAGCAGAGTAGTCGGTCTCTGTTAACGCGCCCGTGGGAGGCGCTATTGGCTGTAGCTCCATCAGTGTTACTCTCCGTTACTGCCCGGTGGGGCTGTTGGCTCAAGCACTTGCAGCACTAGTGGTTTCCGTTACTAAGGCCCGTGGGGGCTATCTGCTCAAGCTCTTGCTGTACCCAGTGTCCGTTGTTACGCCCGTAGGGCTATTGGCTCACGCTCTTGCAGTGCAAGTTGTCTCCGTTATACGCCCGTGGGGGTTATTGGCTCAAGCTATCACTGTACGGTTGGTCTCCGTTATACGCCTGTGGGGGCTATTGGCTCACGCTCTTGCAGTACCATTTGTCTCCGTTATACGCCCATGGGGGCTATTGGCTCACACTCTTGCAGTACAAGTTGTCTCCATTAACTACCGGTTAACTACTCCGCAACGTTCTGCCTCAGTCCCTGTACTGCCAAAGCAGCTCTCTACACCTATGGACTTAAGGTGTTGCATAATCTAACACCTATTGCTGCCTCTTATTCACCTTGGTCGTGCCAAACTCCACAACAGAGACTGACCATTCCTTTGTATTTAACTATTGATTATCAGTCACTATTCTGAGCCTGTCCTGTGACAGTATATGTATTATCCATACTTCTGTATACTGGTCCTGTGAAGGCATATGTAGCCTATCTAACACTATTTACTGTGTTGCCTATTGAGGGCGATCCTTGTTCTTTATTTTTTTTAATAAAACTGTGTTTTATTCATTCCTGCTGTCTGAGTGTCTGAAAAACCGTTACAGTTTCTCCAACTACTATAGGAGATTCATTAAGAACTTTTCTAGAGTCATCCAGTCCATCATTCGCCTGACTTGCAAAGGAGCTGATCCCTCCTCTTGGTCGCAGGAAGCGCTGGATGCCTTCCATCTGCTTAAACAAGCCTTCACTTCCGCACCACTTCTCTCTTATCCGGACCCTTCATTACCTTTCATAGTGGAGGTAGATGCTTCTGAACTCGCTGCAGGGGCAGTTCTGTCCCAGCGATCCAGAGACTCTGGTACGTTACACCCTTGTTCCTACTTCTCTCACCGCTTGTCCACGGCTGAGAGCAACTACGACACTGGCAATAGGGAGTTGCTCGCCATCAAGCTTGCTCTTGAGGAGTGGCGCTATCTGTTGGAAGGAGCTACTCATCCAATCAGTATCTTGACTGACCACCGTAACCTGGCGTACTTGGCGTCCGCCAGGCGCTTGATGGTCCTTGTTCTTTTCCAGATTTGATTTTACCATCTCTTATATTCCTGGAACCAGGATTCTCAAGGCAGACGCTCTCTCCCGTTTACACAACGAGAACTCTACCGTACCAGTGGTTCCTGAAACTATTGTACCCCCTGCACGTGTCCTGGGGTCCCTGTCCACCTCACTCTTCGAGCGCATCAGAAAGGCTCAGCCACCTGTTGACCCCAACGCTCCTTCCGATCCTTTACTGTTTGTTCCTGAGGAATATAGACATGCAGACATGACCTGGGCCCATCAATCCCGTGTAGCGAGGGCACCCGGGAGTGGAGCAAACTCATGAGCTCCTCTCCCGCTACTTTGGTTGGCCTACGTCCCGTTCAGACGTCTCCCTCTGGGTCCAAACCTGTCCAGTATGTGCTAGGATGAAGACACCTCGTGTCCGCCCCGTGGGGATACTGGTACCCCTTCCGGTTCCTACTCTGCCTTGGACTCAGCTGGCCATGGATTTCGTGGTTGATCTGCCGGTCTCAGCCGGGATGACCACAATCTTGGTGATTATCGACAGTTTCTCGAAACAGGGGCACTTTATTCCATTACCCAAATTGCCCAGCGCTTCTGAACTCGTAGACATCTTTATCTCCCACATCATACGGCTGCATGGGGTACCACTCCACATCACCTCGGATCATGGTTCCCAATTCGTCTCCAAGTTCTGGAGGTCCTGTTGTGCCAGATTGGGAATCGCCTTACATTTCTCCTCCGCCTATCACCCGCAAACCAATGGGCAGACGGAACGCCTAAACCAGGCTTTGGAACACTACTTGCGGTCCTACTGTAACCATCAACAGGACGATTGGGTTAGCCTCCAACCCTGGGCAGAATTCTCCTACAACTCCCTCCGTCATTCATCGTTGGGATGTTCGCCCTTCTTTGCGGCCCTGGGATATAACCCGCGTGTACTCGTTCAGGCTCCCGGGGTACCTTTGGTCCCAGCTGCGGAGGCCAAGGTGCGGTCCATGACAGAACATTGGAGCTCCGTACGGACAGCACTGTTGCAAGCACAGATCCGTCACAAGACTGCTGCCGATCATCGGCGTACCCCGGTACCCTTGTATAAGATAGGGGACCGGGTATGGATGTTCGCGAGGCATATCCGCTTGTCCCAGCCTTCAGCTAAGCTAGGTCCCAAATACCTGGGCCCTTTCTGTATCCTTCGACGACTGTCTCCAGTATCGTATCGTCTTGCTCTGCCTCGCAGCCTACAAATCCATCCTGTCTTCCATGTGTCCCTCCTGAAGGCTTTCCTACCGTCTGTAGCTCCCTCTTCCGGTCCTCGACCTCAGGCACCGGTGACGGTGGACGGACAGGAGGAGTATGTGATCGATGGCATCCTGGACTCTCGTCGGTCCCGTGGCCGACTCATGTATCTTGTGAACTGGAAAGGATACGGTCCAGAGGATCGTTCCTGGGTGCCTGTGGTGGACGTGCACGCCCCTGCCTTATTGAGCTCCTTTCACCGCTCCCATCCCGATAGGCCAACCCGTTAGGCTCCGGAGGCGCCTCCTGGGTGGGGGACAGTGTCACCCTCGCTCCCGTTCTGGGTGCAGTGCGGGGCTTACCGTTGTTCCGGTTCTCTTCCGGGTTCTGACGAAGCTGCGTCAGGTGCGTCATGACGTCATCCCACGGCGCCTATTTTTTGAAGCTCTGGATAGACACTGGTGCACTCTGATAGTATTCCAGTTGTCTCTCTCTGCCAGCCACCTTGGAAACCTGTAAGCCACATCCATGTATGACCTAGCCTGCCTTGACTACTCTCTCTGTCAGCCGCCTTGGAAAACTTTAAGCCACATCCGTGTATGACCTAGCCTGCTTTGACTACCTCTCCTGCGGGTTCTGACCCGCCTGGTGTTTCTGCTCTGAAACCTTAAACGCGTTAAGGACTCAATACAGGCTAAATCACCATATGACGCAGCCACTACAAACAAAGTTGAGAAATTAACTTTGATCTCTACGTATAGCACTGCTAGCCCACAACTTAATTCTTCCATCAGGAAACATTGGGACATAGTAGCCACAGACAATTCATTACCCACAGTATTTAAACTTCCCCCAGGATGTGTTACAAAAGGGGACAGAGCTTAAGGGGCCAGCTAGTGCTTACTGACCTGCAACACTGTTATTTGGAGAAATACACTTCATGGTTTCCTTCACCCAAAAAGGGATGTTATAAATGTTCGGGATGTACAACTTGTAGATATTTAATCACAGGCCAAACCTTTAATCATCCACATACCGGTTAACCCATTAGCATCAAGCATAGACTTACATGCACCACCAACCACGTAATCTACTTCATTAAATGTCCATGCAGCCTAATGTATATAGGTAAAACCATTACATCCTTTAGGAACCGTATGGCCAACCACCGCTCGAACATCAGAGATGCAATTAGCGGATGCAAAAACGACAAACAAGTTGCTCACCATTTTGCTAAATCCAAACATACTATGGCGGATTTACGCTACATGATCATAGACTTTCAACCAGAACTACCAAGAGAAGGTGACAGGGGTAGATTATTACTCCAGAGGGAGGAAAGTTGGATTTACCATCTGGACACACTGCAACCCAGGGGGTTGAATGACAGAGCCCAATGGACCTGCTTTTTATAAGACACGGGGTGCTCATTCTTTGCTGATGTCTGTGAATGGTAGTATACTTTCCCGAATGGGTGTTGTAGAAATCTTTTGCCATGTCCAGAGTGGAGGGTTCTCTCCAGGTGACGATGGGCATAGAACCCTGACTAGCAGGGCGTTGCCATCAACACGTCACCTTTATGGGACTTGACTCCCTCCACAGATAGGATCCATAGATCTACACTTTTGACCTCTAGCGATGGACCAGCTGAATATATTAGAAAGTCCTTGTCACCAACTATATCATCATATTCATGCATCATTGACCTTTAGTGATGGATCAGCTGAACATTGATTAGTTCACCACACGGAATGTGTCACTATACAGTACACTAGATGATTACTTGGATGGTGCATGTCATCCACGATGCTTCTGGGCTCTGATATAGGTATGTGACCTTGTATTGAATTTGACTATTCATTCCATTATTAGGGCACCCTCTCAGAGTTATTCAATCCCTATGGGCTGCAAAATTACCCTATGCTCCACAGTTGTTGCAGACTTATTTTTATGTGTTGTCAAATGGACCCTTATAATCTCTCTGCAGTTTCCTGAGCAATTGTATGACTGACCAATAGATGGTGCCACCGCTCTGCTCGCTTAGTGGACTACTCTTGTAGTTATCACTCCAATATGTACATTATGGATTAGGCAGGTTGTTACGCCTGAGTACGATATTGCTGCATATAACACAATACTTGTGGTTTAACTTATCATCATCAATTATCTGAGGGGCACGAGATGCCTCACAGTTGCCTCACAGTGCCGGACTAACACTTCGCTCACCCCCAACATAGAGGGAAGTTGAGACGGGTGTAGCCGTCCGAGTGTGAGACACTGTGCGACATCCGTTTTAAAGTTTGGCTTACAAATTGTTAGGTTTGCTCAGCCTCTATATTCTTATAGTTTTGGCATAGCATACAGTTAAATGTTTGTGAAACTGTTATTTTTTTGCTTTTTACACGGCTACATGGTTTTAACCTTTACAAGTCCCACCTGTCTAGGTGGCCAATGAGGAACGTCCACTCGCCCTTACCCAATCGGCGGAGGAGCGGGTGATGACGTCATCATGTGGCTCGAACGACGCTGGGGTCAAAAGTTATTTAACACTAGGCCTTTACACACTTCTATTGTCTTAATAAAGTTCCAGTTGGTGGACCAAATCATTGACCTTTTGTTTTTGCCTTCAATTGCTTTAAATAAATTATTTAAAAAGACCCACGGGGGCTGCCCCTCCTTTTTGGTTACATCATCTATATTGGGATTGTGCATCTGGGCAACATTTATTCACTTTGGAATGAGTGCTTTCTTCTATATCACTAGATACTCTCTAGTTCTAGTATATCCTTTTTCAGAGCTGGTGCACAACACTGCACTGCATACTCAAAGTGAGGTCTTACCAATGATTTGTACAATAGCAAAATAATGTTATCCACTCTTGCTTCAATACCTCTTTTTATGCAAGACAGGATTTTGTTTGCCTTTGCTTGTTTGACACTGGTCACTGTTTCCAAATTTGTAGTTGACAAGGATACCGAGGTCTTTAGCAACAAGTCCCCTAAAATGATTCCATTAAGTTTATAAGTAGCCTTGGGATTATTTCCTCCCAAATGCATGACTTTACACTTCCCCACATTAAACTTCATATTCCATTTGTTTGCCCAATCTTCCATTTTATATAAATCCCTCTGTAGAGAGCAATTACCCTGTTCTGAACTAATTACCCTGCATAATTTAGTGTTATCTGCAAATATTGATAATTTGCTTTCTATATCTATTTCTAGGTCATTTATAAACATGTTAAAAAGCAGCGGACCTAATACTGAACTCTGAGGTACTCCACTCTCCACTTCAACTGTATTGGAGAATTGTCCATTTACAACCACACACTGTTCCGTATCCTTCAACCAGTTTTGTATCCAATTGCAAAGGTCATCTCCTAGCCTCGATTTCCTTATTTTATACCCCAGAATTCTGTGTGGCACTGTATCAAATGCCTTTGCAAAGTCTGCATATACTACATCAACTGTCTTGCCATTATCAATTCTCCATGCCTGTATAAATATATGGGCAAAGCAAGCAAGCATTTCTTACTATTAGGAGCTAAAGCATTGTAGGCTGCAATCAAACACAGGAGATAAATGTTACCTCCCGTTTTAGCAAAATGCTTACTATTGAAGTCTATGGGGATACCTGGAGATAAAAGCAGAGAAAATTAGCACCTGCAATTGAATTCAGCCCTGCGTATCTCTCATCTGAGAGGGGGTAAAATATTGCAACAGTCCTGGGTTGATTTTCAGCCAAATTGATGACCAAGTACCTATTCTAATTGGCCTTGCATGAGTCCAGCAAAGCAATACACCATTACATAGTAACATAGTAACATAGTAGATAAAGCTGAAAAAAGACATGCGTCCATCAAGTCCAGCCCATGCCAATAACACCCCTGTTGATCCAGAGGAAGGCAACAAAAAAGCCCTCTGCAGCAATTTCCAGTGTAGGAGTGTGTGTGTGTGTGTGTGTGTGTGTGTGTGTGTGTCAAATAGTTCCCCGGCTCAATATCCTATTTGCTTTGAAGCCATCTGTCATAACTGTCAATATTGTTCTGTGCTAGATAGGCATCCATTGCTTTTTTGAATGCAGTTACATTATCTGCAAGCACAACATCCCGAGGCAAAGAATTCCATAGCCTTACCGCCCTTACTGTAAAGAATCCCTGCCTGTGTTTTAGTCGAAAGTGCCTTTCCTCAAGTCTTAATGGATGACCTCTTGTTCTTAGCTCAGCTCTTTGCATAAATAATTCATTGGATAGTTCTTTGTATTGACCTTGAATGTATTTGTAAATGGTAATCATATCACCTCTTAGACGTCTCTTTTCTAATGTAAACAAACCCAGTTTGGCTAGTCTCTCTTTGTAACTCAGATCCTCCAATCCCTTTATCAGTTTTGTTGCACGTCTCTGCACCTTTTCCAGTTCAGCAATGTCTTTTTTTAGAACAGGCGCCCAAAATTGTACTCCATATTCTAGATGAGGCCTAACCAAGGATTTATACAGAGGTAGGATAATATTAGCATCCCTTGCTTCTACACCTCTTTTTATGCAGGCTAGTACTCTATTTGCTCTTGCAGCAGCTGAGTGACTCTGCACACTGCTGTGAAGACTATTGTCTATCAGTACACCTAAATCTTTCTCTAATGAGGATTTCCCAAGTTGTTTCCCATTTAGAGTATATGCAGCAAGTTTGTTTCTACAACCCAAATGCATAACCTTACATTTATCTACATTAAATGACATCTGCCACTTTTCTGCCCATTCACTTAGTTTATCTAAATCCTTCTGTAGGGAAAAAACATCGAGCTCTGTATGTATTTCCTTACATAGCTTAGTGTCATCAGCAAAGATTGAGATGCTACTTTCAATTCCCACTTCTAGATCATTAATAAACAAATTAAAAAGCATTGGGCCCAGGACTGAACCCTGCGGCACCCCACTTATAACCCTAGACCAATTTGAAAAAGTTCCATTTACAACAACTCTCTGCCATCTATCATTTAACCAGTTCTCAATCCATGTACAGATAACACCACCAAAACCGAAGCCTTTTAACTTATGCAGTAACCTGTTGTGAGGCACTGTGTCAAAGGCTTTTGCAAAATCCAAGTATACTACATTAACAGCAATTCCCCTGTCCAAATTACTACTCACTCTTTCATAAAATGCAAGTAAATTAGTCTGACATGATCTGTTTTTCATGAAACCATGCTGATTCCTACTAATGATATTGTTTGTCTTCACATAGTTCTGAATACTGTCAGTTAATAACCCTTCTAGTATCTTACCCACTATGGAAGTCAAGCTCACAGGTCTATAATTTCCTGGTTTGGATCTTGCTCCCTTTTTAAACAATGGAACTACATCAGCTTTCCTCCAATCACAGGGCACTATGCCTGATGAAAGTGAATCAATAAATATTAAGTATAATGGTTTTGCTATTACTGAACTAAGTTCCTTAAGTACCCTTGGGTGTATACCGTCCGGTCCAGGCGCTTTATTCACTATAACCCTTTCCAGTCTCTGTTGGACCTTGTCCTCAGTAAGCCATGTAGAAATTGGAAATTCCATAGTTTTGTCTGTTTGCCCACAGCTTGTCATTTCTGCTTCCTTTGTATATACTGAAGCAAAGAACGTATTTAGGGTGTCAGCCATAGCTTTATCCTCACTAATCAATTCACCTGTTTCAGTCCTAAGAGGACCAATATCAACCTTAACTTTTTTGTTGTTAATATACTTGTAGAATTGTTTAGGGTTTTTCTTGCTCTCATTTGCAATGTTTCGCTCATTTTCTATTTTAGCTAGCTTAATTGCTTGTTTGCAGATTTTATTACATTCTTTATATTTTTTAAATGATGCATCTGATCCGTTTGACTTAAACACCTTAAAAGCCTGCTTTTTATTTCTCATTTCCCTGCTAACCACATTATTAATCCACATTGGTTTTGCTTTACTTCTCTTGTGCTTATTCCCCAATGGTATATATTGACGTGTATATTTGCCCAAGAGCATTTTAAATACATTCCATGATTCTTGTGCATTTTTATCTTTGAAAATTACATCCCACTGGATATCCTTTAAAGCTTCTTTTAACTTTGTAAAATTAGCCTTTTTGAAATTGAATGTTTTGGTTAAACTCTTGCTATTGGGTTTCTCATAACAAACTTCAAAGGATACAATATTGTGGTCACTGCTGCCCAAATGTTCCCTTACCTGCACATTGTTTACAATGTCAGAATTGTTTGAGAGCACTAGGTCAAGCAAGGCCTCTTTTCTAGTTGGCTCCTCTACTAGTTGGGACATAAAATTATCATTTATCATACTTAGAAAAATATTTCCCTTTGTTGTGCCTGAAGTCATATTGCTCCAGTCAATTTCAGGGTAGTTGAAATCTCCCATTATAATTACCTTTGCTGACCTAGCAGCCTTTTCCATTTGCAGTAAAAGTTGGGCTTCCTCCAACTCCCCAACATTAGGTGGCTTGTCGCAAACCCCCACCAATATCTTTTTATTATGTGTGCCCCCAGTGTGTATTTCAACCCACAAGGCCTCTACCTTTTCATTGGACCCTTCATTTATATCTTCCCTTAAACTAGGTTTTAAGGCCTGCTTTACATATAGGCATACCCCTCCTCCCCTTTTATTAACCCTGTCCCTCCTAAAAAGTGAATAACCCTCTAGATTGACTGCCAAGTCATACGTATCATCTAACCAGGTTTCAGACACTCCAATCAGATCATACTGCTCATATACTGCAATCATTTCCAGTTCCCCCATCTTACCAGCCAGACTGCGAGCATTTGCATGCATACATTTTATCTTTTTGCCATTCTTAAAGATTTTGTTCTTTTTCAGATGTATTTGTCTTTTATCAGGCTGTAACAATGGCAACTCCCTATTAGATGAACTAGCCCATTCCCCCTCTCCACCCCCATGACCCTTCTCTAATCCCATTCCCTCAATTATACTATCTTCCCCAGCCTGTGTTGCAGCTCCCTCCCCCCCTTTCTAGTTTAAAGTCTCCTCCAGCCTTCTAACCATCCTATCGCCCAGCACCGTGGCCCCCCTTCCACTAAGGTGCAATCCATCACTACTATAAAGATTGCTCCCAAGGGAAAAGACTGACCAGTGCTCTAGGAACCCAAACCCCTCCTGCTTACACCAAGTCTTTATCCACGCATTTAACTCCCTAATCTCCCGTTGCCTTTCTAATGTAGCGCGTGGCACAGGTAGAATTTCAGAAAATACTACCTTAGAGGTCCTCTGCTTAAGCTTATATCCTAGGTCCCTGAAATCCTTCTTAACGGACCTCCATTTTCCACTGACTTTGTCATTAGTACCAACACGTACCATGACAGCCGGGTCATGCCCAGCCCCTACCAACAATCTATCAACCCGATCAGCCACATGTCGAACCCGAGCTCCCGGGAGACAGCAAACTGTATGATTGTGGCGATCTTGGCGACAAATTACCCTGTCTGTCTTCCTAATAATAGAATCCCCTACCACCACCATCTGTCTAGGACTGCCTGAGTCCTGGATCCCATCCGTGCTAGAGGGGCTGTTCACTCGGCTGTTAGAGAGAACAGTCCTCTCCAGCAAAGACATTCCTGTGTCAGCATCCCCAACATCATTACTTAATGTAGCAAATCTGTTAGGATTAGTAAACACAGGAGTGTCCTCCCTATTTCTCTGTCCACCCCCCTTGCTATGTCTAACTGTAACCCATCTGGCTACCTGCTCTTTCTTTGTGGAGTCTCCACCCCCAGAACTACCTACCACCGCTTCCTGCTGCTCAGTCAGCAGACCCCTCTCAAGATTGTCCGTCTTTCTCAATGTTGCAACCTGCCCCTCCAGATCTCTAATACGAGCTTCCAGAGAGACCACTTGCTCACATCTGCCACAGAGGTATGCACCCTGGAACGGTTGTTCCAGGTGTGCAAACATATGGCAGTTTGTGCACTGAGTTAAATGGACAATCATGCTACCACTCATATGTGCCAGTTACCACAAGATAAAAAGGCAGGCAGGCAAAAATAGCTGCACAATAAGTTTGATAAATGTGTTCCCCTGTGTAACCCCCTGTCTTTGAATTTCCCTGTTTTAAGTTCCCACACTTACCACAATTCTGCACTTACACACGGAGACAAGATTCACACGTTCAAGTATTCACTATGTATCCGCTATTTAAGCCAGGAATCCACCAATTACAAACACAGCAATTAGTCACTCCCACCACACCAGGCTTCAATTATTTACTTGTATCACAGCAAAGAGGGAAAACAAAACTCAGGGAGATTTGTTTTTAACCTCTCCCTTACCACACCACACAATATTCTTATGCTATTATTCCAGCAAGTATCCAATCTCAGTCTTTCAGGGCACAGGGCACTGATGAACTTACAGAGCTCTCTCACTCCTTGCTATATAAGCCAGGAATCCACCAATTACAAATACAGCAATTAGTCACTCCCACCACACCAGACTTCAATTATTTACTTGTATCACAGCAAAGAGGGAAAACAAAACTCAGAAAGATTTGTTTTTAACCTCTCCCTTACCACACCACACAATATTCTTATGCTATTATTCCAGCAAGTATCCAATCTCAGTCTTTCAGGGCACAGAATGAGGTTTCCTGTATCTTTCTTTTTTGAAAATCACCTCTAGGAGACAAACTATTTTGAAAAACAAAGAGTCTCACAGAACATTCCTCTAGAGTCCTCAACGTGTAAACAGGTATAATAGCCATACCAGGTAAAAGTTCAAAAGCCAATAGGAGAAACTGTTAAGAAAGAGTAAACAAAACTGGCTTAGGTGTAGCATGCTGAACAAGCGTGCCTCAGAGTCAGATTCTCTTTTTACAAGGAAATGCACACTTGCTGAAAAAAGTGCTAATTTAGCAAAAATAATGTGTGACTAAACCTGATACAAAACATAGAATAAGGAATAGGATGAAAAGTGAACATTATTATTAGTGCAAAGATCTAAAATTGAATATACAAAGAGTAGAATATGTTCATGAATAAAAAAGAATACAGATTTATGAATGTGATGTATATGATGTGTAAAACATTGTGAAAATGTTAAAGTAATAATAAATAACATATTTCCCTTGTTAGAAATTCCATTTATGATATCTGCATGATAATAATGGTCATTCTTGATCCCATTACTTAGTGCATATTTTGTGTCATGTTTAGTCAGTCATAGTGTGTGTTAAATTAGCACTCTTTAATTAAAGGGACAGTAATGTCCCATAAAAAATGCTTAGAGTTTTGTAGAGTGAACTGAGCCCTGAAAGACTGAGTTTGGATACTTGCTGGAAAAATAGCATAAGAATATTGTGTGTGGTGTAGTGTGGTAAGGGAGAGGTTAAAAAACAAATCTCTTTGGGTTTTGTTTTCCCTCTCTTTGCTGTGATACAAGTAAATAATTGAAGTCTGGTGTGGTGGGAGTGACTAATTGATGTGTTTGTAATTGGTGGATTCCTGGCTTAAATATCAGATACATAGTGAATACCTGAACGTGTGAATCTTGCATTAGTGTGTAAGTGCAGGAATTTAAAACAGGGGAATTCAAATACAGGGGATTACACAGGGGAACACATTTATCAGTCTTATTGTGCAGCTATTTTTTGCCTGCCTGCCTTTTAGCTTGTGGTAACTGGCACAAATGAGTGGTAGCATGATTGTCCAACTCAGTGCACAAACTGCCATATGTTTGCACACCTGGAACAACTGTTCCAGGGTGCATACCTCTGTGGCAGATGTGAGCAAGTGGTCTCTCTGGAAGCTCGTACTATAGATCTGGAGGGGCAGGTTGCAACATTGAGAAAGACGGGCAGTCTTGAGAGGGGTCTGCTGACTGAGCAGCAGGAAGCGGTGGTAGGTAGTTCTGGGGGTGGAGACTCCACAAAGAAAGAGCAGGTAGCCAGATGGGTTACAGTTAGACACAGCAAGGGGGGTGGACAGAGGAATAGGGAGGACACTCCTGTGTTTACTAATCCTAACAGATTTGCTACATTGAGTAATGATGTTGGGGATGCTGACACAGGAATGTCTTTGCTGGAGAGGACTGTTCTCTCTAACAGCCGAGTGAACAGCCCCTCTAGCATGAATGGGATCCAGGACTCAGGCAGACCTAGACAGATGATGGTGGTAGGGGATTCTATTATTAGGAAGACAGACAGGGTAATCTCTCGCCAAGATCACCACAATCATACAGTTTGCTGTCTCCCGGAAGCTCGGGTTCGACATGTGGCTGATCGGGTTGATAGATTGTTGGTAGGGGCTGGGCATGACCCGGCTGTCATGGTACATGTTGGTATTAATGACAGTCAGTGGAAAATGGAGGTCCATTAAGAAGGATTTCAGGGACCTAGAATATAAGCTTAAGCAGAGGACCTCTAAGGTACTATTTTCTGAAATACTACCTGTGCCACACGCTACATTAGAAAGGCAACGGGAGATTAGGGAGTTAAATGCGTGGATAAAGACTTGGTGTAAGCAGGAGGGGTTTGGGTTCCTAGAGCACTGGGCAGTCTTTTCCCTTGGGGGCAATCTTTATAGTAGTGATAGACTGCACCTTAGAGGAAGGGGGGCCACGGTACTGGGTAATAGGATGGTTAGAGGGCTGGAGGAGACTTTAAACTAGAAGGGGGGAGGGAGCTGCAACACAGGCTGGGGAAGGTAGCATAATTGAGAAAATGGGATTAGAAATGGGACAGGGGGTGGAGAGGAGGAATGGGCTAGTTCACCTAATAGGCAGTTGTTACAGCCTGATAAAAGACAAATACATTTGACAAAGAACAAAATCTTTAGGAATGGCAAAAAGATAAAATGTATGCATGCAAATGCTTTCTATCTGGCTGGTAAGATGGGGGAACTAGAAATGATTGCAGTACATGAGCAGTATGATCTGATTGGAGTGTCTGAAACCTGGTTAGATGATACGTATGACTTGGCAGTCAATCTAGAGGGTTATTCACTTTTTAGGAGGGACAGGGTTAATAAAAGAGGAGGAGGGGTATGCCTATATGTAAAGCGGGCCTTAAAACCTAGTTTAAGGGAAGATATAAATGAAGGGTCCAATGAAAAGGTAGAGGCCTTGTTGGTTGAAATACACACTGGGGGCACACATAATAAAAAGATATTGGTGGGGATTTGCTACAAGCCACCTAATGTTCGGGAGTTGGAGGAAGCCCAACTTTTACTGCAAATAGAAAAGGCTCCTAGGTTAGCAAAGGTAATTATAATGGGAGATTTCAGCTACCCTGAAATTGACTGGAGCAATATGACTTCAGGTACAACAAAGGGAAATATGTTTCTAAGTATGATAAATTATACTTTTATGTCCCAACTAGTAGAGAAGCCAATTAGAAAAGAGGCCTTGCTTGACCTAGTGCTCTCAAACGATTCTGACATGGTAAACAATGTGCAGGTAAGGGAACATTTAGGCAGCAGTGACCACAATATTGTATCCTTTGAAGTCTGTTATATGAAATCCAATAGCAAGAGTTTAACCAAAACATTCAATTTCAAAAAGACTAATTTTACAAAGCTAAAAGAAGCTTTAAAGGACATTCAGTGGGATGTAATTTTCAAAGATAAAAATGCACAAGAATCATGGAATGTATTTAAAATGCTCTTGGGCAAATATACACGTCAATATATACCATTGGGGAATAAGCACAAGAGAAGTAAAGCGAAACCAGTGTGGATTAATAATGTGGTTAGCAGGGAAATGAGAAATAAAAAGCAGGCTTTTAAGGTGTTTAAGTCAAACGGGTCAGATGCATCATTTAAAAAATATAAAGAATGTAATAAAATCTGCAAACAAGCAATTAAGCTAGCTAAAATAGAAAATGAGAGAAACATTGCAAATGAGAGCAAGAAAAACCCTAAACAATTCTACAAGTATATTAATAACAAAAAAGTTAAGGCTGATATTGGTCCTCTTAGGACTGAGACAGGTGAGTTGGTTAGTGAGGATAAAGCTATGGCTGACACCCTAAATATGTTCTTTGCTTCAGTATTATCACGGTGCCCGTGCTCCCCTTGTTATTGTTTTCCTGTCAGTCTACACTGTGTGTGCTCCCATTGGCTGTCCTGTGTTTGTCCCTCCCAGTATGGCCTTTATATACTGGGCTCCAGCACCCATCCGGTGCCCTTTCTTGGTGTTCCTGTACCAGTGCTAGTTTCTGCACAGTGATTCCCAGTGTACCGACTTGGCCTGTCTGACTACTCTGCATCTTGTCTCCTGCTCCTGTGTCCCGACCCGGATTTCCTGACTATTCTTCTGCACCTGCTCCTGTGTACCGACCCAGCTTGGCTGGCATACCTGCTCCTGTGTACCGACCCGGCTTGGCTGACGTTCCTGTTCCTGTGTACCGACCCGGCTTGGCTGAGGTTCCTGCTCTGTAATTTGACCCGGTCTTGGCTGACGTTCCTGCTCCGTGATTCGACCCGGCTTGGTTGGCGTTCCTGATCTGACGGCCTATTGTCGCCTTGGCGACATTCTGATTGTACAGGCAATATAGTCCCTGTTTCTGGTTCAGCAGAGTTCGAGAGTCAATTTCCGTTACTGCTACAGCAGTGTGCCATTGGCCTAGTCTCCGTTATCGCTCCTGCAGAGTGCAAGTGTCTGCCTCCGTTACTGCTACGGCAGTGCCCTCCGTTACTGCTCCTGCAGAGTGCAAGTGTCTGCCTCCATTACTGCTATGGCAGTGTGCCATTGGTCTAGTCTCCGTTACTGCTTCTGCAGAGTGCAAGTGTCTGTCTCCGTTACTGCTACGGCAGTGTGCCATTGGCCTAATCTCCGTTACTGCTCCTGCAGAGTGCAAGTGTCTGCCTTTGTTACTGCTACGGCAGTGTGCCATTGGCCTAGTCTCCGTTACTGCTCCTGCAGAGTGCAAGTGTCTGCCTCCGTTAATGCTATGGCAGTGTGCCATTTATTTAGTCTCCGTTACGGCTCCTGCAGAGTACAAGTGTCTGCCTCCGTTACTGCTATGGCAGTGTGCCATTGACCTAGTCTCCTTTACTGCTCCTGCAGAGTGCAAGTGTCAGTTTCCGTTACTGCTACGGCAGTGTTCTATGTTACTCAATTCCTGATAGTACTCTGGCAGTTCACGTTTGTTCTGCTAACCTGTTCCTGGGCGTTAAGTGTCTTGAAGCTCTCTATATGGAAAGAGCTCTATCACAGAACTCTCTATACATGGTACTGTTTACACTCCTTGAAGACCTTTAACCCATGCAGTACCTTTGTCCTGGGAATCCAACATATTCTGCCTAACCTGTGTCAGTATAGACTGCTATGGACTTTATGGTTATACTGGACCTGTGTAGGCATATGTATATATAACCTGTCGTGTGTCTGTATTATACTGCCTGTATACTACAGGACCTGTGAGGGTTCTTATTTTATTGTGATTTAAGTAAAACTGTGTTTTATCCTAAACCACTGTGTCTGTGTGTCGAACAAACCGTTACAGTATGAAAGGGCCATGACCTCAGACAGTAAAGGTGAAGGAAATACACAGAACATCCACTGGAGGATGGATGAACATGAGCAGCGTTTGGACCAGTTGGCACTGGCCATACAAACTATTTTTGAGCGCACGGTGCATCTCGATAAACCAGTTCAGAATCCGGTGGTCCCCCCAGTTTTGACACCGGAGAGTCAGTCCTTGACAGCTGTTGCCTCAGTTAAAGGGTTAACCGCTTCTGCCCCGTTACCACTCAGATATGATGGCGAACCCACCCTGTGCAGAGGGTTTATTAATCAACTAGTTGAACAGCCCGTTACACGGGCCACAGTGCCTCTGGCAGCCGGTCGAGGGGCAGTCACGCGCAGTAGAGACTCCCAGCTCTGTATCAGCCGCGGCGCGGGCAGTCTCTACTGCGCATGACTGCCACACGTGCAGCAGTGTCTACTGTGCATGTCGGGTGTTACACACGATTTAGTGAATTATTATATAGGATTAGAGATATTTATGGAGTTAACCCCTCACACTTTTCCTAATGACCTCAGTAAGGTCAGGTTCATGATATCACTATTGACGGGCAGAGCCTTGGCATGGGCCAATCCCTTATGGGAGAATGCTAAACCTTGCACCAGGAACTTCAGGGAGTTTGTGCAGACATTTCAGAGAGTATTTGAAGTTCCTGATAGATCCGCCTCTGCTGCCAAATGATTGATGGAGATACAACAGGGCAATCGTGCTGTGGGCAACTACGCTTTAGAATTCTGTACATTGGCAGGAGAGGTAGGGTGGAACGACGAGGCATTGGTGGCAGCCTTTGCTCAAGGTCTTGCTGACCATATTAAGGATGAAACAGCAGCTAGAGAATTGCCTAATGATTTGGACGAATACATTGATTACGCCATTCTGATTGATTCTCATATTTGTGAGAGACTTGTGGCTAAAAACCGTAGGCTACGGCCTAGAAACAGTGGGCATAACAGCTTTTTGATCCCACCCATGCCTCCCTCGCCTCCCATGCCTCCTGATTGTAAACAGGAATCCTGTGAACCAAGGAACGGGCACACAGCAGGAGGCAGGGGTTATGTCTATACTGTGGTAAAGCTGGGCACCAATTACGTACCTGTCCTGTATGTCCGGGAAACGAACGCACCTGGGGTGCCTTGGGGGACAGACCCTAGGTAGTGTTCAGCAATCCCTAGACCCGATTATGCAGAAACCTACGATCCAGGTGGTATTCTCTTGGGCAGAACACTCTGTGGAGGTTCTGGCCCTGGTTGATTCCGGTGCGGCTGGTTACTTCATGGATAGTTCATTTGCTGCGTTACATAATATTCCGTTGGTCAGAAGGGAATCTCCCTAAACCATTGAGGCCATTGATGGCAAACCGTTAGAACCAGCTCAGATCACTATGGAAACGATTCCGCTGTCTATGACTATCCACATGGAGGAACAGCGATTTCAGATATTTCATTCCCCTCACCATGCGGTCATATTAGGGTTCCCATGGTTACATTTGCATAATCCCCAGTTTGACTGGCAGAGTTGTGAGATCACGTCCTAGTCCAAGTACTGTATGGAGCATTGTGTGACTCATCCAGTTAAGATTTTGTGTACCTCTCCCTCTGTGCCAGCCGAATACCACCAATTCAGTGACGTTTTTACTAAGGGAGAGGCTAGCACATTGCCCCAGCATAGGGCATACAATTGTGTTATTGATTTGCCCCCTGGGGTTGTGCCCCCTAGGGGTCGCACGTACCCACTTTCGTGCAATAAAAATCGTGCTATGGAGGAATACATTGATGCCCTTAAAAGAGGGATCATTAGAAAGTCGACCTCACCTTCTGGTGCTGGTTTCTTTTTTGTGAAAAAAAAGAATGGCAACTTAAGGCCGTGTATCGATTACCGAGGATTAAATAAACTTATGTCCAAGAATGCCTACCCCATACCTCTCATCACCAAACTATTTGACAGGTTAAAAGGTTCTTCCATTTTTACAAGATTAGATCTACGAGCTCCCTATAACCTGATCAGGATAAAAGCTGGGGATGAGTGGAAAACGGCATTTAATACCAGATCCGGGCATTATGAATACCTAGTTATGCCATTTGGCCTCTGTAACGCACCTGCTGTGTTTCAAGAATTTATTAACGATATCCTCCATGATATGCTACAATCCTGTGTAGTAGTCTACCTTGATGACATACTCATACACTTGGCTAATTTGTCCCAACACATCAAGGATGTGTCCGAGGTCTTGCTTCGTTTACGCAAGAATAAGCTATTCTGTAAGATGGAGAAGAGCGAGTTTCACAGGTCCAAAGTGCCTTTTTTGGGTTTCGTGATCTCTAAGGATGGTATTGCTATGGACCAGGAGAAACTCGCAGCAGTCTTACAATGGCCACGGCCCAAAGGGTTAAAAGTGATTCAGCGCTTTTTGGGGTTTGCCAATTATTACAGGAAGTTTATCCAAAATTTTTCCACTATTGTTAAACCTCTGTCTGACCTTACGCACAAGGGTGCTGATCCTTCCCAATGGTCTGATGCAGCTGATCATGCTTTTGAGACACTGAAATCCGCTTTCGCATCCGCTTCTGTACTGTCCCACCCCAACCCTTCCCTTCCATTCACATTGGAGGTTGATGCCTCTGTGATTGGGGTAGGGGCAGTACTGTCAGAGCGCCGGGTGGCAGGGGGCACTCTCAAACCATGTGGGTTTTTCTCTAAAAAACTGTCTACTGCCCAGAGTCACTATGAAATTGGCGACAGAGAACTCCTGGCTATTAGTCTCGCCTTGAAAGAGTGGCGTCACCTGCTGGAAGGTACGAGAACTCCTGTGTTAATTCTAACTGACCACAACAACCTGACTTATCTCTCAGAGGCTAAGAGATTGTCCTCTCGTCAGGCCAGATGGGCCCTGTTTTTATCCCGTTTCAACTTTGTAGTATCCTACTTGCCGGGTTCCAAGAATGTTAGGGCCGATGCCCTGTCTAGACAATTTGGGCCAGAAATAGAGAAGGATGAGGTCCCCGTACCCATCATTCAGCCTGATCGCATCCTGGCCACCCTACGTATAAGTATCACTTTGCCACTGGAGGAAGAGATTCTGGCAACCTAGGCTATGGCACCCCCAGAAACCCCCGTGGGCAAGTGCTTTGTGGATGAGCCATTTTGTACCTGTTTGCTCGAGACATACCACTCTTCTAAGGCTGCTGGGCATATTGGGAGGGATCAACTAATATGGTCCCTCTCACAAGTTTTCTGGTGGCCTTCCCTATGGGCTGTCTGCTCCGCATTTACCACAGCCTGTACCACCTATGCCCGTGCCAAGACCCCTAGACACCTCCCAGTGGGCCTACTCCAACCAGTGCCTATTGGTGAACGTCCTTGGTCCCACATATCCATTGATTTCCTGGGAGAACTGCCAGTGTATAGGGGTTACTCGTTCATTCTTATGGTGGTTGATAGATTCTCTAAAATGGCTCATTTCGTACCCCTTCCTGGCCTCCCCTCTGCCCAGGAGTTGGCAGTTGTCTTCGCTAAAGAGGTGTTCCGGTTGCGAGGGGTACCTAGAGTTCTGGTGTCCGACCGTGGGAGCCAATTTGTATCCAGATTTTGGAGAGCATTCAGTAACCAGATGGGCATTCAACTGTCCTTTTCTTCTGCCTACCATCCCCAGACCAATGGAGCCGACGAGCATGCCAGTCAGGGATTGGAACAGTTCCTGCGCTGTTTTGTCACCAATCATCATGATAATTGGGCAGACCTGTTGCCGTGGGCAGAGTTTGCCAGTAACTGTGCGGTTAATTCATCGTTCGGGAGCTCCCCGTTTCTCATCAACTACGGGTTCCAGACATGCTTGCTCCCGGACTCATTCCAGTCGCAACAAATTCCAGCTCTAGACGAGCACATCGAGCAACTCCGCTCCACTTGGGCACAGGTTCAGAGGTCCCTCAGTCGTTCCAGCGTCATCAGCTCCACACTAACCGTAGATGGCTGCCTGCGGTCTCCTTTCAGGTTGGGGACAGGGTATGGCTGTCCTCCAGAAAACTTAAGTTGCAAGTTCCGTCTAATAAGTTGGCTCCCTGGTTCATTGGTCCCTTCAGGGTGATCCATAAAATTAACCCTGTTTCATATGCCTTGGATCTCCCTGTGTCTATGTGCATTCATAATGTGTTCCATGTATCACTGCTGAAACCTTTGGTATGCAACCGCTACACTACCACTCCTGTGGTTCCCGGTCCGGTGGAGGTTCAGGGTCAGGAGGAGTACGAGGTCCAAAGCAAAATCGATTCACGCAGATTTAGAGGAAAATTGCAATATTTGGTCCAATGGATGGGCTATGGCCCTGAGGAACTATCACGGTTCCCGTGCTTCCCTGTCAATCTTTGCTGGGTTGCTTGTACATTGGTAGATGCTGATTGGCCCACCCAGAATGTTCCTTTATCACTGGGCTCTGGGCACTTGTCAGTTGCCCTTTCGTGGTGTTCCTGAGCCTGCAACTTGTTGCTGTGTTGCTGCTTTCCGGTTTACCGACTCGGCTAGTCTGACCATCCCATTATTCCTGCTCCGTGATTGACCTGGCTTTGGCTGACGTTCCTGCTCCGTGATTGACCCGGCTTTGGCTGACGTTCCTGCTCCGTGATTGACCCGGCTCTGGCTGACGTTCCTGCTCCGTGATTGACCCGGCTTTGGCTGAGGTTCCTGCTCCGTGATTGACCCGGCTCTGGCTGATGTTCCTGCTCCGTGATTGACCCGGCTCTGGCTGATGTTCCTGCACCGTGATTGACCCGGCTCCGGCTGACGTTCCTGCTCCGTGATTGACCCGGCTCTGGCTGTCGACTCTAGCTCCAAGTACCGATCCGGTTCCGGTTGGGCTCCAGTGCTGCATCTGTTCCTGCGTTCCTGCGTGTTCCAGGTTGCCGGCTGGCGACATTCTGAACTGTGTTTGTGTTGCTCTGACTAATCCTCTCTCGAGTATTGGACCGTTGCCTGAGCCTATTCCTTTACACAGCAGTACCAGTACCCGTGTATGACCAGTTTTAACCCTTGCTGTGCCGGTTGCCTCTGATTTCTGAGCCTGTATTCTTACTTGCCAAGCCAGTGTATTCCTTACGAGCCTGTTAACACTGAATGTGCCTACCTGACCAGACCTTCCTATTGCACGAGCTGTAGCCTTTCCGGTGCCGTTACACCGCTACCACGCCGGCTGGCGTTGGACCCTCCATTTGCTCTTGCTGTTTGTGCTCCATTGGACACCGGTGTGGTGTTCCGATCCAGGTCACCTTTAGCGCTCATTGTGTTACTACCGTATTTCCATCCGTTGGCTCACTATCGATTGTGCAGTATTCATGCGCTTTGGCACCCAAGGGGTGCGTACGGCTCTCCTCCCGTTGCCATAAGCAGGGTTATATCTGTGACAAGGTTAAGGGCGATTCCGATTCTGGTCCATCTACTGGCAGTGACTCTCTCCAGATTACTCCATTAGGTGGTATAGGCTCGGTCCTGGGCATTTGCTGGTCTATCTGGGCGTTCATTTCCAAAGGTTCTGAGAGTGATTAGTTCAGTCACACAATACACCCTTCTCTTCATCATCAAGAGACTGATATCTATTCTGGGCGTTGGCCAATCAGTGAACTTGTCTTGTTCATTTTCTCCACATTTAACCCTGTGTTTGCTTATCTGTACTTTTATTCTGTAGACATATTTGGGCCTGTATCACAGTTACCATTCTTGGCCCCCAGGGGCCTGTTCTTTCATTTTTATTTTCAATAAAACTGTGTTTTACTATATCAGTGTCTGAGTGTCAGAAAACCGTAACAGTACGAAAGGGCCATGACCTCAGACGGCAAAGGTGACAGTAATACACAGAACCTCCACTGGAGGATGGATGTTCACTAGCAACGCTTAGACCAGTTGGCACTGGCTATGCAAACCTTACTAGAACGTACGTTACACCTTGGTAAACCAGATCAAAATCCGGTGGTCCCCCCAGTTATGACACCGGATAGTACTCATGGGCAAGTGTTGGCTTCCTCTAGAAGTTTAACGGCGGCAGCACCGTTACCCCTAAGATACAATGGCGAACCCACACTGTGCAGAGGTTTTCTTAACCAATTAGAGATTTTTCTTGAACTCACACCCCACGCCTTTCCGAATGACCGTAGCAAGGTGGGGTTCATGATATCTCTATTAACTGGCAAAGCCCTGGCATGGGCTAATCCTCTATGGGAGCAGGCTAAACCATGTACTCTGAGTTTTAATGAATTTGTCAGACAGTTCCGCAGAGTATTCGAGATGCCTGGGAGAGCCACCTCTGCGGCCAAAAAACTGATGGTTATACAGATGGTCGATCGTACTGTGGCTGATTATGCAATAGAATTTCGGATTTTAGCTGCAGAAGTGGCCTCGAATAATGAGGCACTACTGGCAGTCTTTACCCAAGGGTTATCGGACCCCATTAAAGATGAGATTGCGGCCAGGGAAGTACCCACTGATTTGGATGAGTATATAGATTACGTGATACTCATTGATACCCGCATGCGCGAAAGGCGCCTGGCAAAAAGGGCAAGTTCCAAGACCCATGGGCACGATAAGTCTTTTAACCCACCCTCTCCTCCCACTCCTCATGACCGGGTACCTGAAACAGGGGAGCCTATGCAAATCGGCTTCACCAGGCTGTCCAAGGAGGAGCGGGCTTACCGCAAAAGACAAGGGTTATGCCTATATTGTGGCAAAAATGGGCATTTACTACGCACATGTCCGGTACGTCCGGGAAACGCATGCACCTAGGGTATCTTGGGGGACAGGCCCTAGGTGGTGTACAATCGTCCCTGGATCCTTGTTCTAATAAACCCACCATACCGGTGAGTTTTCTCCTGGGAGACCAAGCTGTAGAGGTACTAGCCTTGGTAGATTCTGGCGCAGCAGGCTATTTCATGGACCGGGCATTTGCTGAAAGACACAATATTCCTTTGTCTAAAAGAAATACTCCGCTAGCCATTGAGGCTATTGATGGCAGACCTCTTGAACCAGCCCTTATCACCATGGAGACTACTCTCCTCACTTTGTCTTTTGGGGCCCTCCACAAGGAGGAGGTTTGTTTCCAGATTATTCACTCTCCCCATCATGCGGTCATTCTGGGGTTCCCTTGGTTAATGCTGCACAACCCCCAGTTTGACTGGCAAACTTGTGAAATTAAGTCATGGTCTGACCACTGCTCTGGTCACTGTATATCTCGTCCTGTCAAGATTATGTGTACCTCTCCCTCGTTGCCAGCTGAATACAGCAAGTTCAGCGACGTATTCAGTAAGGGTGAGGCCAGCGCACTGCCTATGCATCGGCCATATGATTGCTCCATTGATTTGCCCCCGGGAGTGGTGCCACCGAGGGGTAGGACGTATCCATTGTCTTGTGACTAGGGCCATGGAGGAATACATTGAGGATGCTCTCAGACGAGGGATTATTCGTAAATCATCCTCTCCGGCAGGTGCAGGGTTCTTTTTCGTGAAAAAAAAGAATGGCGAACTACGACCTTGTATTGTCTACCTTGGCCTCAATAAGCTGATGTCCAGAAACGCATACCCCATTCCACTCATCACAGAGTTATTTGAGAGATTGAAAGGCTCCTCTATTTTTACGAAACTCGATTTACGTGCCGCCTACAACCTAATAAGGATAAAGGCCGGTGATGAGTGGAAGACGGCATTCAATACTAGGTCAGGCCACTACGAATATCTAGTGATGCCATTTGGGTTATGTAATGCACCTGCCGTATTCCAAGAGTTCATCAACGATATCCTCTGCGACATGTTACAGTCTCATGTAGTTGTTTACCTGAACGATATTTTGATTCACTCTGCCAATTTAACCCAGCACATCCAGGATGTTTCTGAGGTACTGCTTCGATTACGCAAGAACAAATTGTTCTGTAAACTGGAAAAATGCGAATTTCATTGTTCCAAAGTACCTTTTTTGGGTTTTGTTATATCTAAAGATGGCATAGCTATGGACCAAGAGAAGTTGGCTGCAGTCTTACAATGGCCACGACCCAAGGGGTTAAAAGCTATCCAAAGGTTCTTGGGCTTTGCCAGTTACTACAGAAAGTTTATCCAGAACTTTTCTATCATTACAAAACCCCTCTCTGACCTTACGCATAAGGGCGCAAATCCCTCTCAATGGTCTGAGGCAGCTGAGATAGCCTTTGAAACCCTCAAGAAGGCGTTTGCATCTGCCCCTATACTATCCCACCCTGCCTTTTACGCTAGAGGTAGATGCCTCTGAGGTTGAGGTAGGGGCAGTTCTCTCCCAACGTCCTAAGGAAGGGGGGAACCTGAGGCCCTGTGGGTTCTTTTCCAAAAAACTTTCTAGTGCCCAAAGCCATTACGAAATTGGTGATAGGGAATTGTTGGCTATCATCTTGGCATTAAAAGAATGGTGACATCTTCAGGAAGGCACAAGAACCCCAGTTTTGATCCTCACGGACCATAAGAACTTGATATACCTATCCGAGGCCAAAAGGCTGTCATCTCGCCAGGCTCGATGGGCCCTATTTCTGTCCAGATTTAACTTCATAGTATTGTACCTACCAGGGTCTAAGAACATAAGGGCAGATGCCCTTTCTAGACAATTCTGCACAGACATTGAGAGGGATGAGACGCCGGTTCCCAAAATTCAGCCAGATAGGATTCTGGCCACTATTCGTACCAGCATCACCTCGCCACTGGGAGAGCAAATCTTGGCGTCACAAGCGCAGGCACCTCCTGAAACCCCAGTTGGCAAGTGCTTTGTGGACAAGCCTTTTCGTACCCGGCTACTCGAGACCTATCACTCATCCAAGGCAGCTGGGCACATTGGCAGGGATCAGTTGGCATGGTCATTGTCCCGTACATTCTGGTGGCCTTCCCTGAAGGCTGACTGTTCTGCGTTTACCGCTGCTTGTGCCACCTGTGCCCATGCCAAAACTCCCAGGCATCTCCCAGTGGGACTGCTCCAACCTGTGCCCAATGGTGATCGTCCGTGGTCCCACATCTCTATTGATTTTTTGGGAGAGCTGCCAACTTCCAAGGGCTTTACGTTTATACTGATGGTGGTAGATAAGTTCTCTAAGATGGCTCATTTCGTGCTCCTCTCTGGCCTTCCTTCGGCCCAGGAATTGGCAACAATTTTTGCCAGAGAAGTATTCCGCTTTCACGGGGTTCCCAGAGTGATTGTATCTGACCGGGGGAGTCAATTCGTGTCGAGATTCTGCAGGGCTTTTTGTGGCCAGATGGGCATTCAGTTGTCATTTTACTCTGCCTACCATCCCCAGACCAATGGGGCCGCTGAGCGTGCCAATCAGGTACTGGAGCAGTTTTTGCGCTGCTTTGTGACTGGTCATCACGATAACTGGGCCGACCTGTTGCCGTGGGTGGAGTTCGCCAGGAACTGTGCGGTTAATTCATCATCTGGGAGCTCTCCATTCCTTGTCAATTATGGGTTCCAACCCTGTCTACTCCCAGACTCATTTCAGTCCCAACAGATTCCGGCTCTGGATGAGCACATGGAGCAGCTCCTCTCCACTTTGGCACAGGTACAAAGGTCCCTCAGTCAGTCCTTCCACAGACATCAGCGGCATGCCAATCGCAGGCGGTTGCCAGCGGTTTCCTTCCAGGTTGGGGACAGGGTATGGCTTTCCTCCAGGAATCTCAACCTGCAAGTACCTTCGAACAAACTGGCCCCCCGGTTCATTGGGCCGTTTAAGATTATTCGCAAGGTCAATCCTGTGGCATACACATTGGAGCTTCCTAATACTATGCGTATTCACAATGTGTTCCATGTGTCATTACTGAAGCCCTTGGTTTGCAACCGCTATACTACCACTCCGGTGGTTCCTGGGCCGGTGGATGTGCAGGGCCAAGAGGAATACGAAGTCCAGAGCATTATTGACTCCAGGAGATTTAGAGGCAAGTTGCAATATTTGGTCCACTGGAAAGGGTATGGACCTGAGGAGCGCTCTTGGGTAGACCACAAGGACCTCCATGCTCCACGATTGCTGCACAACTTTCACTCTAAATATCCTCAGAAACCGAGACCCTCCGGCAGGGGAGGGGGTCTTTGAGAGGGGGGTACTATCACGGTTCCCGTGCTTCCCTGTGAATCTTTGCTGGGTTGCTTGTACATTGGTGGATGCTGATTGGCCCGCCCCCAGAATGTTCCTTTATCACTGGGCTCTGGGCACTTGTCAGTTGCCCTTTTGTGGTGTTCCTGAGCCTGCGCCTTGTTGCTGCTTTCCGGTTTACCGACTCGGCTAGTCTGACCATCCCATTGTTCCTGCTCCGTGATTGACCCGGCTTTGGCTGACGTTCCTGCTCCGTGATTGACCCGGCTTTGGCTGACGTTCCTGCTCGGTGATTGACCCGGCTCTGGCTGACGTTCCTGCTCCGTGATTGACCCGGCTTTGGCTGACATTCCTGCTCCGTGATTGACCCGGCTCTGGCTGACGTTCCTGCTCCGTGATTGACCTGGCTCTGGCTGACGTTCCTGCTCCGTGATTGACCCGGCTCCGGCTGACGTTCCTGCTCCGTGATTGACCCGGCTCTGGCTCCAAGTACCGATCCGGTTCCGGTTGGGCTCCAGTGCTGCATCTTTTCCTGCGTTCCTGAGTGTTCCAGGTTGCCGGCTGGCGACATTCTGAACTGTGTTTGTGTTGCTCTGACTAATCCTCTCTCGAGTATTGGACCGTTGCCTGAGCCTATTCCTTTACACTGCAGTACCAGTACCCGTGTATGACCAGTTTTAACCCTTGCTGTGCCGTTTGCCTCTGATTTCTGAGCCTGTATTCTTACTTGCCAAGCCAGTGTATTCCTTACGAGCCTGTTAACAATGAATGTGCCTACCTGACCAGACATTCCTATTGCACTAGCAGAGCTGTAGCCTTTCCGGTGCCGTTACACCGCTACCACGCCGGCTGGCGTTGGACCCTCCATTTGCTCTTGCTGTTTGTGCTCCATTGGACACCGGTGTGGTGTTCCGGTCCAGGTCACCTTTAGCACTCATTGTGTTACTACCGTATTTCCATCCGTTGGCTCACTATCGCTTGTGCAGTATTCATGCACTTTGGCACCCAAGGGGTGCATATGGCTCTCCTCCCGTTGGCATAAGCAGGGTTATATACCCTTACAAGGTTAAGGGCGATTCCGATTCTGGTCCATCTACTGGCAGTGACTCTCTCCAGATTACTCCACTAAGGTGGTATAGGCTCGGTCCTGGGCATTTGCTGGTCTATCTGGGCGTTCATTTCCAAAGGTTCTGAGAGTGATTAGTTCAGTCACACAATACACCCTTCTCTTCATCATCAAGAGACTGATATCTATTCTGGGTGCTGGCCAATCAGTGAACTTGTCTTGTTCATTTTCTCCACATTTAACCCTGTGTTTGCTTATCTGTACTTTTATTCTGTAGACATATTTGGGCCTGTATCACAGTTACCATTCTTGGCCCCCAGGGGCGCTGTTCTTTCATTTTTATTTTCAATAAAACTGTGTTTTACTATATCAGTGTCTGAGTGTCAGAAAACCGTAACAGGAACATTCCTGGGTTGATCAGATGACCTTCATGCTCCTAGATTACTGCGCAATTTCCACTCTAAATATCCTCATAAACCAGGTCCCTCTTCCAGGAGAGGGGGTCTTTGAGAGGGGGGTACTATCAAGGTGTCCGTGCTCCCCTTGTTATTGTTTTCCTGTCAGTCTGCACTGTGTGTGCTCCCATTGGCTGTCCTGTGTTTGTCCCGCCCAGTATGGCCTTTATATACTGGGCTCCAGCACCCATCTGGTGCCCTTTCTTGGTGTTCCTGTACCAGTGCTAGTTTCTGCTCAGTGATTCCCAGTGTACCGACTTGGCCTGCCTGACTACTCTGCATCTTGTCTCCTGCTCCTGTGTACCGACCCGGATTGCCTGACTATTCTTCTGCACCTGCTCCTGTGTACCGACCCGGCTTGACTGACGTTCCTGCTCCTGTGTACCGACCCGGCTTGGCTGAGGTTCCTGCTCCGTGATATGACCCAGCTTGGCTGATGTTCCTGCTCCGTGATTCGACCCGGCTTGGTTGTTGTTCCTGATCTGACGGCCTATTGTCGCCTTGGAGACATTCTGATTGTACAGGTAATACAGTCCCCGTTTCTGGTTCAGCAGAGTTCGAGAGTCAGTTTCCGTTACTGCTATGGCAGTGTGCCATTGGCCTAGTCTTCGTTATCGCTCCTGCAGAGTGCAAGTGTCTGCCTCCGTTACTGCTACGGCAGTGCCCTCCATTACTACTCCTGCAGAGTGCAAGTGTCTGCCTCCGTTACTGCTACGGAAGTGTGCCATTGGTCTAATCTCCGTTACTGCTTCTGCAGAGGGCAAGTGTCTGCCTCCGTTACTGCTACAGCAGTGTGCCATTGGCCTAGTCTCCGTTACTGCTCCTGCAGAGTGCAAGTGTCAGTTTCCGTTACTGCTACTGCAGTGTTCTACATTACTCAATTCCTGATAGTACTCTGGCAGTTCACGTTTGTTCTGCTAACCTGTTCCTGGGCATTAAGTATCTTGAAGCTCTCTATATGGAAAGAGCTCTATCACAGAACTCTCAACACATGGGACTGTTTACACTCCTTGAAGACCTTTAACCCATGCAGTACCTTTGTCCTGGGAATCCAACATATTCTGCCTAACCTATGTCAGTATAGACTGCTATGGACTTTATGGTTATACTGGACCTGTGTAGGCATATGTATATATAACCTGTCGTGTGTCTGTATTATACAGCCTGTATACTACAGGACCTGTGAGGGTTCTTATTTTATTGTGATTTGAATAAAAATGTGTTTTATCCTAAACCACTGTCTGTGTGTCGAACAAACCGTTACAAGTATATACAAAGGAAGCAGCAATGACAAGCTGTGGGCAAACAGACAAAACCATGGAATTTCCTACAACATCTACATGACTTACTGAGGACAAGGTCCAAAAGAGACTGGAAAGGGTTATAGTGAATAAAGCACCTGTACCGGACGGTATACACCCAAGGGTATATAAGGAACTTAGTTCAGTAATAGCAAAACCATTATACTTAATATTTATTGATTCACTTTCATCAGGCATAGTGCCCTGTGATTCGAGGAAAGCTGATGTAGTTCCATTGTTTAAAAAGGGAGCAAGATCCGAACCAGGAAATTATAGACCTGTGAGCTTGACTTCCATAGTGGGTAAGATACTAGAAGGGGTATTAACTGACAGTATTCAGAACTATGTGAAGACCAACAATATCATTACTAGGAATCAGCATGGTTTCATGAAGAACAGATCATGTCAGACTAATTTACTTGCATTTTATGAAAGAGTGAGTATTTGGACTGGGGAATTGCTGTTGATTTAGTATACTTGGATTTTGCAAAAGCCTTTGACACAGTGCCTCTCAACAGGTTACTGCATAAATTAAAAGGCTTCGGTTTGGGCGGTGTTATCTGTACATGGATTGAGAACTGGTTAAATGATAGATGGCAGAGAGTTGCTGTAAATGGAACTTTTTCAAATTGGTCTAGGGTTATAAGTGGGGTGCTGCAGGGTTCAGTCCTGGGACCAATGCTTTTTAGTTTGTTTATTAATGATCTAGAAGTGGGAATTGAAAGTAGCATCTCAATCTTTGCTGATTACACACATGCTATGTAAGGAAATACATACAGAGCTGGGTATTTTTCCCTACAGAAGGATTTAGATAAACTAAGAGAATGGGCAGAAAAGTGGCAGATGTCATTTAATGTAGATAAATGTAAGGTTATGCATTTGGGCTGTAGAAACAAATTTGCTACATATAGCCTAAATGGGAAACAGATTGGGAAATCCTCATTAGAGAAAGATTTAGGAGTACTGATAAGACAATAGACTTCACAGTAGTGTGCAGTCACTCAGCTGCTGCAAGAGCAAATAGAGTACTAGCCTGCATAAAAAAGGTGTAGAAGCAAGGGATGCTAATATTATCCTACCTCTGTATAAATCCTTGGTTAGGCCTCATCTAGAATATGGAGTACAATTTTGGGTGCCTGTTCTAAAAAAATAAATTACTGAACTGGAAAAGGTGCAGAGACGTGCAACAAAACTGATACAGGGATTGGAGGATCTGAGTTACAAAGAGAGACTAGCCAAACTGGGTTTGTTTACATTAGAGAAGAGACGTCTAAGAGGTGATATGATTACCATTTACAAATACATTCAAGGTCAATACAAAGAACTATCCAATGAATTATTTATGCAAAGAGCTGAGCTAAAAACAAGAGGTCATCCATTAAGACTTGAGGAAAGGTGCTTTCGACTAAAACATAGGCAGGGATTCTTTACAGTAAGGGCAGGAAGGCTATGGAATTCTTTGCCTCGGGATGTTGTGCTTGCAGATAATGCAACTGCATTCAAAAAAGCAATGGATGCCTATCTAGCACAGAACAATATTGACAATTATGACAGATGGCTTCAAAGCAAATAGGATATTGATCCGGGGAACTATTTGACTACCAGTTGGAGTCAGGAAGGAATAATTCCCTCCCACACACACACACTTGGGACTACATTGGAAATTGCTCCAGAGGGCTCTTTTTTTGCATTCCTCTGGATCAACAGGGGTGTTATTGGCATGGGCTGGACTTGATGGAAGCATGTCTTTTTTTCAGCCTTATCTATTATGTTACTATGTAGAGGTTAAAAAAATAAACAATATGACACAAATCCTATCTCTCAAACCGCCATGGTTTGAGAGATATCCTCCATTAAAGTTTCCCTCTCCCTCCCCTTCTCCTGACGTCAGCTGTAAGCTGACAGTAGTAGTTCCTGGTCTGGGGACCGATAAGCAGCTCTTCAGCAGAGCGGAAATAGAGCAATTTAAAAATAAATATTTCTTTGGAATGGTCTACAAAGTGTGCCTGGTTTGCAAGCACTCTTTTTAGACCATTCCAAAGAAGTATTTCTTTTTAAATCACGCTATTGTGGCTCTGCTGAAGAGCCTCCACGTGTCGGCCGACACAGCTCTCCTTTTGTCAGCTTTACAGCTGACATCAAGAGAAGGGGAACTTTAGTGGAGGATATCTCTCAAACCATAGCGGTCTGAGAGATAGGATTTGTGTCATATTGTTTATTTTTTTAACCGCTACAAAACTCTATGCATTTTATATGAGACATTACTGTCCCTTTAAATGTGTTTCATCATGAAAAGACTTTTGTTGCACATTTTGGGTATGAGTAAAATCTCTTAGTAATAATACCTTACTATGGACAATAAATCATAACAGTCTCTATGACTGTTGCCCTGTACTGGATAATCATGCCTATAGAGGCAGACATGACAGTTGCTGGCTGTTTTTAAACTGAAGCAGACAGAGTTCATGAACCTACTTTAAGGACTAGAGGAGTGCACAATACATTGCATACTCCTCTGATTCTTAAAGGGTTAAGAAACCACGTGCAGTGTGAGGCGTTTGTGCTCTATGGACCTCCTGACAAATGTTACATTTGCCTCCATGTAAATGCATACAGAGCAGGATGTTTATTTCCTCTGCAGAAGGATTTAGATAAACTGTGTGAATGGGCAAAGAAGTGGCAGATGACATTAAAGGGATAATAATGGTTAATTTTAAGTTGATTTAATATTGTCGACATTAAAAAAAAGGTTAACTTCTATGCAAGTCTTATCTCTCAAATCTTTATGGTTTGAGAGATATAACTTGCTAAAGTTACCTTTTCCTGGCTGTTTCACTCAAGTCTGCCATCTAGCTGACAGCTGCAGATTCAAGTCATTTGACCAGACAGAGGCTCTTCAGCAGAGCTGAAATCACGCTATTTAGAAATAAATACTTCATTGGAACAGTCTACAAAGTGTGCTTGCAAACCAGGCACACTTTGTAGACCATTCTAAATGAAGTATTTGTCTTTAAAGGGATAGTAATACTTAAGTATTACTAATCCCTATAGCAAAGTACTACTTAAAAAAAACTTATTGCCCCCAGCGTCATCTCTCAAACCTTTATGGTTTAAGAGATGAACACTTCTAAAGTTGCCCTCTCCCTCCCCCTTCCCCGTAGTCAGTATTCTAGCTGACTGATAGGAAGAGAGTCGTACGACTTTCAGGTGGCTCTCCAGCACAGCCGGATCGCGTTACTAAAAAAGAGAACTTTCACTGAAATGGTCTTCTACGTGTGGCTTGCAAGCACACGTAGAAGACCATTTTAGTGAAAGTTTTCTTTTTAGTTAACGCGATCGCGGCTCTGCTGCAGAGCCGCCTGATGATCTCTGACCGGATTTCCCTGAGTCAGCTAGAATGCTGACTATGGGGAAGGGGGAGGGAGAGGGTAACTTTAGAAGAGTTCATCTCTCAAACCATAAAGGTTTGAGAGATGACACTGGGGGCAATACGTTTGTTTAATTAGTACTTTGCTATAGGGATAAGTAATACTTAAGTATTACTATCCCTTTAAATATTGTTATATCGGCACTGCTGAACACTCGCATCTGGTCAAGTGAACAGAATCTGCTCTGACAGCTTTACAGCTCGTCAAGCAGAAAGGGGAGGGAGCGGAGAACTTTATTTTCCTATATCTCTCAAACCATAAAGGTTTTAGAGATATGAATAAGTGCAAGTACTCGCTTTTAATTGTATCTACCATATAGTTAATACTTTTTTCTGACATTACTATCCCTTTAAATGTAGATAAATATAAGAGCTGTAGAAACAAGCATGCTTCATATACACTAAATGGGAAACAACTTGAGGAATCCTCATTACAGAAAGATTTAGGAGTACTGATAGAAGACAGACTTCACAGCACTATGCAGAGTCACTCAGCTGCTGCAAGAAGAAATAGGGTATTATCCTGTATAAAAAGGAGTATAGATGCACAGGATGCTAATATAATTCGATCCCTATATAAATCCTTGGTAAGGCCTCATCTCAGCCTTTGGATTTTACCCAGGTTGCCCTGGGTGGCAAGTTTAAAGGAACCCCATAGACTTTTCATGGAGAAAAGTAGGTGTCACCAGATAGAGAGATTTAGGACTATAACATTTGATATATTGCTCATTGTATGGTGTATTATAATGTAATAGTGTGTGGTGTTATAATACACAGTCTAACGGATGTGGTAACTGGAAGCTAGAAGGCAGAGATAGTGGGGGTTGAGCGTTGCTTCCAAAATATTCTAGGTCTGGGCTAAGGAAAGATTGGAATGTTAATTGATTCCTGCTGTGCTTCCTTGACCAATCAGGGAGGTTATTTATGATCCAGTGAGAAGGTCCCTTTTTCAAGCCCTAATATGCATGCTTATCTTGATAAGGGTGCTGGTGACTGATTGGTCAAGCATAGAAAAACTGTCCCAAGTCCTCGTTTGCATGCTGATCTTGATAAGAGTCTCTGTAGTGTATATAAACTGTGTGTTTGATTCTATAAAAGAGAGTTCTTCCCTTCATCAAGTCTTGGCTGATGTTTGGGAACAGGAGGTTCGGTATACTATTGGAGTGTTATTCTGAGGGAGAAAGAACTATAACGGAAGTATCCAGCTTATGATACAAGGTGTCACGTTACATGGAGTACAGCTTTGGGCACCAGTTCTTAAAAAGACATTACTGAACTAGAAAAAGTGCAGAGACGAGCAAAAAAAAGCTGATAAAGGGATTGGAGATTATCTGCGTTCTAAAGAGAGACTAGCCAAACTGTTTTTTTTTACATTAAAAAAGAGACATTTAATGATAGGATTACCATTTACAAATATATTCAAGGTAAATACAAAGAACTCTGTAAGGAACTGTTTACTCAAAGAGCTAAGGATGCGCTGAGCTAAGCTGAGCTAAGAGCTAATGCTGTCCATTATGATTAGAGGAAAGGTGCTTTCAATTAAAACAAAGGCAGGGATTTTTTACAGTAAGGGCAATAAAGTTATGAAATTCTTTGCCTCGGGATGCTGTGCTCATAGATACTGTAACTGCTTTCAGAAAAGTTTGGTTTCAAAGCAGATCGAATGTTGATCCAGGGAAATATGTGTCTGCCATTTGGAGTCCGGAAGGATTTTTTTTTTACCTACTTGGGGCTTATTTGGAAATGGCTTCAATGTTTTTTTTTTCCTTTCTCTGGATCAACATGGTTGATTTGGTATGGACTGGACTTGGTGGGCGCATGTCTTTTTTCAGCTTCATCAACTATGTTACTGTGATGATCAGACTGAGAGCGCCCAATGTAAGATAGGCCATGCAGAGTTGAATCCCCGCAAAGAAAGAACAGACTGCTATTTAATATATAAACATACAGCTATGACAGAAAACAAACAGAAAAACTCACTCGGTAGGCCTCAGTGAGTCAGCAGCTAGGGAGCGCAGGCTAGGAAGCATTGCTAGCAAACGGGGGCTGCTCCAATGAAGCCTTGCTGCAGCCTAGGCCAGGTTAGAGGTGCTGATCGGAAAGCCAGATGACATCCTAGGACACAGACAACTCCTCACAGAGTGTGGATCCAGTATAGATAACCTACCGGCAGTACCGTTGTCTCTGTCGTAAGGTAGAGACTGGAACAGCAGTCGTAGTACCAGGGGTTGCAAGGTAACCACTCTACAGCAGGTTGAACAGGAGATACTCAACGGCAACAAACGCGAATGGTGGTCAACACCATCAAACTCGACACAATGGGCACAGGAGAACCCTCAGAGTCGAAGGAAGAATAGTCAACAAGCCAAGTTGGTAACAGGCGGGCAAAGACTGTACCAGGGATGAGAAAGAAGAATAGTCAGGCAGGCCAGGGTCAAAACCAGTCGAGCAAATCGGTACACAATCAGCAGGCAGAAGAGAAGTCGAATAAACAGGCGAAGATCAGAACCAACACAGGATATCGAAGCCAAATCAGGAAGCAAGGATGTAGTAGAGGAAAGCTGGGTCAAACACAGAAATCACTGGAACAAACAGGAACTCAAGGAACTATGTTCCAACTGGAACAATTTGATCACACACCGACACAAAGTGCCAATGCTAGGTAAAGGCTTAAACAAGAGCATCATAACGACAAGGCAGAGAAACAAGAACAAGAGAAAACCAGAATACTTGGCAGGAGATGCCAACAAAACCCGTGAGGAATGACAGTTACTATGACATTCGGGACTCGAAATGTAGTATCTTGAAGAAAACTATGAGGGCAAAAGTCATAGGCGTCATCAAAATCTTTTGGCCATAACAAGGTAAGGTTGTGGGTAGGGGTTATTGTAGGAAATGATACTTCTCATTTAACCACAGCTAGTACCAAACTGCTACACCACCACAAACATGCAATACAAGATTGTTAGTGGGGTGGGTGATAGACTGCAGGACACCATTCATGGGAATAACTATGGATGTCTCTAGTGTCTTGTAACCCTTACTCCCCACACCTAGATTTTCTGGAGCTGTCCATCTATACCCCCTCTATTAGGAAACACCTTTCAACCCAGAGTAGACCAGTTATTTGTATTTTGATCTAGAGCAGTCTCAGCCCTCAGGGAGCATCAGCCAGTCAGGTTTTCAGCATTTTCCTAATTAAGAACAGGCAGCTCAATCACTGAGCCAATGATTACTCTCCAGTGATTAAGTGCAGATATTTTAAAAAGTTGCCCTGTCAGCGTGCCACTTGGAATAACCTTGAGAAATGCTAATCTAAATTCCTCATCTGCATTTGTGTCTGCAGAGCATTACACCACAAACTCTTTGTATGATTAATTAGTGTGCTCAAACTGTTTCATATCTTTCTGGCATCCAGGTTGTTAATCCTTTGTATGCAAAGATGCAACCTTTCTTACAAAACAAGGAGTGGTATGGGGAGGTGGGTGTTAAACTTGTTGGCACCTCATTTACTTCTCTGATGCCTGAGGGAGTGAACTTTGTCCACACTAAGTACAAAGGCCTTTATAACAAATTCCAGATGTCGATGATGATTGGCCACTGTCTAAGGTGTGTTAGGGTTGCAGCCTATGAAACAGCAAGGCACCCACCACCCCCCTCTTCAACACACAGTTTATATAGAAGCTGATGTGGCTGATTTTGTTGTGTCACTTCTAAGATCCTGTTTGTATTCCTGCAGAACACGTATCATACAGTAAGTACTGAAACCTTTTTGTTTTTTTGAATAGATGCAGCAATATTCTACTTATTTATAAGCAGAATAAGCAACCGTTTAAGGACAAGAGGTGTGTGCAATGCAATGCGCGCCCTCTGTTCTCTATATGGTTAATAAAGGCTATACTAATGTCGGGGTTATCCTTGAGGTTATTACAAAATAATCATTGCGTGTCGACCTTAATTGTGCAGTGGTCGCGGAAAAAAAACATCCTTTGGGGACCCGTGCAACGCATTGCAAGCAATGGTTTGCGCAGCCTTTTGGTTTCTACTGGTTTAAACTGCGTTCTTGGGATTTTTTTTTTAATTACTATTACATAACGCAACTTTGTGGCGTGGAGGCTACACTCCAAAAGTGCCCATGCGTTCCACATGCTTCTGGTACTCAAAAGGTTAACAAACCGATGTGGTACGGAATGAGTACAATACTAATCGATTGCCACTATTCTAGGTTGACTGAAAGGAACACTTACACCGAAAATGATACTGGTTTATATAATGTTAAATAGCATATATTTCCGGTTTGTGTTAAATCCTTACAATTGAATACTAAACTTGAATTTTTAATGTGTAGCCTCTCTTACGTATTCAGTTGGATAATTGCGTGTGTACACAGCAAATGCTGTTAAATTATGGGGATCGGCAACCTCTGTTATTCCAGTCGGAAAGATTGCTACATTATCTCACCTCATTTGCAGAAAAAAACATAGTATAATTTCCAAGATGCTTAAAAAGATTACTTCGGTAACGGCAGACGTAGAAAATACAGACATTATAGCCCCCACAAGGCTATGTATGACTAGTCACGCCTCAGAAAACAGATAATTTTTATAGATGTTAGCATGGGGTACAAGGTATTTGTCTGATCCCCAGGTAATTTTTAGGTGTCCTGCTCTTACTGGAGAAATTCAGGAGCAAACACTTGGCTTAATATTAGCCCCGTTAGTGTTCACTACAAGCTGTGGTGGTTTTGACAGCACAATTTACAGTTCTATAAATTGTGCTGTCAACGACCACCACTGCGCAAAACTGTCCAATGGGAGCACAATTTGCACCCATTGGACATCATGTAAAAAAAAGCAGACTCACTGCATGTGAAGGACCACACTTTTCATGGAGAAAACCCTGTGTCATGAAAAGGAGGTGTAGAGTTTCCAAACTGTGGTTGAAGAACAGAAAAAGATAAACCCTATGAGTGCCAGTGGGGTGTGCAACGCATTACTCAGCGTCTCATACCCCACTAGTACTCATAGGGTTAATCTAGAAACAGTTCACACATGTCCTGACAAATAAAAGCTTACCAGTAATACTGATGTCCACCAGGGCTGCAGTTTGTTTGTTTGTGCTGTATTTCACTTACAATAAAAAAAAAAATTAAGCTCCCCAAAGATGCAACTGTTAACCCTTTGAGTGCCTGAGATGTAGTCCTCTGGCGCTCAAAGGGTTAACATAGGTGGCATATTCATGTCAGTTTTGAAAATATATCATTTTTTTTTTTTTTTTTTTAAATTTGCCATTGAATAAGAAATGTGGGCAATATTTCCCCTGTTTTCCTCTGCCACTTAACCCCGTAACGACACTTGATGGTCATAGTAGGTCAAGGGTCGATCTGACTGAACGATCCATGACGTACTATGACCGTCATGGCGTTCCGGGCTCCCACCGCAGCTGCACGCCGTTCGGGGAGTCCGGAACCAGGAAAAAAAATGCTCTGCGGTTGTTCAGTCACATCGCCGCGACGATCGGCCGGTCGTTAAGGGATTAAGCACCTTCCAGCCAATCAGCTTCTAGCGGGGCTGATCACGAACTAAAAAAGTGATATCATTGGAGAAGTCATCTCCTGTTTATCACACATCTTAGTGCATAACCCCCAAGGTCTTTTTCTCCTCACACATATATATATATATATATATATATATATATATAACATCTCAGACAGAATCTTGATACAGGATGATACATATTAATCAAGCATATGAAGATGACTTAATTGGTTTTAAAAAAAAAAAAAAAAAAAAAAATATATATATATATATATATATATAATCTATTGAACAAAATGCATTTGGAAGACCTAAACTATGCTCCCCCATCAAAAAAAATTGTCTGTTGTGATGTCCTATATAATCTCTTCAACAAACCAGGTGAAGCATATTTGAAGTTCAGTAAAGTTTTAACTATGAAACTTCCCTGCTTTTGATATGTACATATGAGAAAGTTGAAATGAAACTGGTATTTTTTTCCTTCCTTAATCATGGTCATGTACCATCTGCATGGTGTTGTGAGGGAATCATGTGCAGTTAATGTTATTGGTATTTCTGGTAAATTTAAACAATTGATCAGCTAAAGGGCAGAACTCATTCATTTTTGTTAATGGGAAAATTGAACTGTTAAGTACTCTAATTAAATGACATGCAAAATTATATTTATTGTGGTTCTGCAATTATAATTACGTGCTGATATGCATGTAACTTGTTTCACATTAACAGAAAAATAAGATGCAAATGTACGGAAATGGTAGAAATATATTTTTTCTTGAATTTTTACTGTTTTGGTTCACCTCAAAATGTCTTGTCAATGCTGCTGCACAAACATGAAACTCACTCCACCCATTTCTGTGTGTGTGGATCAGGTCTGGCTGCTTTATCAGTGGAACTCTAACCCTGTGCACTGTGACCTAGCTGAGTTTGACTTTAGTGGCTGGCAGGGAAGTGAGCTAGGAATTTCTTGTCTAATGGCTGTTTGTATATATCATTATATACTCCATTTTAAAAGCATTGAGCCTTCAAAATAGTTTTGTCTTCAGGGATATTTATCAAAGCTGTAGCATCTGCTTGACATTCTCTCTTTCCTGACAAGATATGATTGCTGAAATGTTTATAATCATTAACTGCACATGAGCTGCACTTTGCACCTTTGTGATAACAGTCTGTGGCTGGATTTCTTGTTGCAGATTGCTACATTTTCAAATTAAGAATTCTTTGACTTTGAAGAACTAATGCATTGTCTTTGCAAGGGTAAAAAGTATCCTTGCAATTTTATTTCTTGTTGGGGCATGTTGCTATCAATAAGCAGTGGTATTTTGTATGCCTGGCATCTTCAGCAGCCTAACTAGTGTTTGTTAACATCCCCACAAGCTGGCAAGAATGTCTCCTCAATACCCTGCACTTTCTGTGGAACAGAAAAAGGAGCTGTCTGAAATTGCTCAACGTATCGTGGAAAAAGGGAAGGGGATTCTCGCAGCAGATGAGTCTGTAGGTGAGAGAAAGTTGCATATTATTTTATGATGTTTAAACACTGGGGATTCTTATTCAAATGTTTGAGAATTCCAAGTCACCATATATTAGGATTTTGTTTAAAAAGTTAGATACTGACCCTCTCAGCTGGCAGGGAGGGTGGTTGCAACCTGGAAGTCTCACTTCAACAAACTTCCGAGTTGCATGATCAGCTCCAGATACTGCTAGGGACCCAATAGAAATCCCATTTGTACCATTTATGGGGACTGCCAGGTCTCACCCTACATGACAGAACTGCAAAATTTGAGTTTGTAGTCTCTTAATGGATTACAGGATTGTACCTGTATCCTTGCTTGGTTTACCTGTTCTGGGGGCTCATAATACTGCCTAAGCTTCCTTGGCAAACTGAGGGGGCACGGTCTACATCAGTTCCTCAGGTCAGGTTTTAAATTCCCCTCATCCCCCACACACACAAAGTGCACACCTCACTGTTCCTTTTTAAAGGGTTAATGACCTTTGCAGATGCCATATTTAATGCAAACACATAGATATTAAGATATCCGAGGTGCCATTTTACAGGCACCATGGGGAGCCGCCTCAAGCGCATCAATGTGGAGAACACCGAGGAGAACAGGCGTGTTTTTCGAGATATCCTTTTCTCTTCTGATGCCTCCCTGAATAAAAGTATTGGTGGTGTAATTCTCTTCCATGAGACTCTCTACCAGAAATCTCGCAATGGAGTCTCCTTCCCCAAACTTCTCAAGGATCTTGGCATTGTCGTGGGTATCAAGGTTGGTGTTTAGACTTCTGTTTCTGGCCTCATTCTTGAAAGTGTCCTCACTACCTGAGTTCTCTACTTATTTTAGGTTGATAAAGGTACCGCTCCCTTAGCTGGAACTGATGGAGAGACCACAACACAAGGTTTGTTTCTGGGAAGAGAAAGGTAGAAATCACACTGAACTCCTTTTTTTTTTTTTTTTTTTTTTTTTTTTTTTTTTTTCCCTCTAATCAAATCTTTCTTTTTCAGGTCTGGATGGGCTTGCAGAGCGTTGTGCTCAGTATAAAAAAGATGGTGCTGACTTTGCCAAGTGGCGCTGTGTACTGAAGATTTCTGACTCTGCACCATCAAGCCTTGCTATTTATGAGAATGCTAATGTGTTGGCCCGATATGCTAGTATCTGCCAACAGGTGAGTGATTCAATCTTTTACTTGGCTGTAGGTACTGCTGATAACTTATTTAAACATGTATTATACTGCATTGGCAGGTCCACTTTAATTTATGGTAATGTTAAATAAAATGTAGATGCTTATACACACCTAAGCAGTGGTTCGGGTGTAAGGTTTACATAAAGCTGACTTTTCATTTCAGTGAAACCCAAGTGGACTTCAAAAATGCTTTTTCACCACTAACTTGTAAATGTGACTTATTCGAGTTTTTGATCCCCTTCCCATTGGTTATCAAGTGTTTTCAGAACCATTTCTACAAAAAAATTCCTATATAACAGTTCTGCACAATTGGATGAATAAGCCTGTATTCAAATCTTGTACTCATAGCTGTACCACTATGATACCCCAAGGTCTGGGCTGTGTTACTTGGGCAAACTCAGTCCCCATGTCATTGATCAGAGTTGTGAGGATGGTTGGAATAACTGCTGGACAGAGTGCCCTGTCATTTTGTAGAATCACAAAGTCCCTTGTACCTCAGCCTAATAGGCATTCAATGCAGTTATATACTGCTGTACACTGCAGCTCTGAACCATCAATGTCAAGTCACCATTTCCCTTATGGAGCTCTAATATATTTTGGGCAAATAATTTAGGCAACTTGATCACAAATGCATACCTGCAGTGTAATAGAGTGCCATTTTGGGCTGGCCTGAGTCTCTTTAAATCGTTAATGAGTTGGGGTCCCTTTAAGGCATTCTTGCCCTTAGGTATCAGGAAAGTACATAAGTGAAGGAGTGAAGGTAGTCAGAAATCTTAGAGAGAATTATGTGCTCCATGAGGGCCGCTTCATGCTGTAGCTGCATTTAAGACATCTGCCCTGAGAGCTAGAGAATCTGTATCAAGTGATGTGGATGATGTGAGTTCCCTCAAAGAATCCACTGTGGACCATCACATATCTGGAAAAAAGGACTTTCAAGAAATCTTGAATGATCTCCCAAATTTAACAAAGTGTTTGATCCCTCTCCTACAAGTTAGACAATTCCTGGCATTTGGCAAACAAAGAGAAGGGCCCTCCTTATCTCTCGGTGAATCAGAAAATAGCTAACATTAATTGTCTGCTTATGTTTTCACTGCACTTCTATTGGTATATGGAAAGGCATGGTAAGTTTGCTATATTGAAAACCCCTGCCACCCAACTATGTAACCTGAGCTCTACACAGTTTGAGCAGTATGTACATCTGAGACAAGGGCTCACTAGTATCCCTGGATTACGGATTAAGAGGTGTGTCTTGACCTCTACATCCCCTGTAGGAAAAGGTGACCCACTACTGTAGTCCAAAGGAAGATATCCAGGATAGATTTAAAGGAGAAAGTGGCAATATCATGAACTGTTCAAAACTAACACAAATGAGGAAGTAAATGTGTAAATACTGGAAACCATATTATACAATCCTACATTTAAAAGGATTTTTAAAGAAGCAGTACACTTTTTTATGAAAAAATATATATTGTAGGGATTTTCCTATTGAGTAAAATAAGGGAACTCCCACTGCCGAGAGATTTATATTTCCAGAGTTATAACAGTTTAAACCAATGTTTTTTTACATTAGCAGTGCCCTCTAGTGGTCAAATTCTAATTAGATTTCCTGTTAGATTCTAATGGAGAGAAAAGTCAGAGACATACAGTTCTCCACAGAATGTGATAGAAACTGCCTGTCACTTCCTGTGAGTTAGAACTATCAGGAAGTAAACACAGTAAATTCACTTCCTGATTATTTAAACTGCTATAATTTTTGAATAAAACATCTGACAGAGATGGGAGTGACCTTGTTTTATTCAGCAGGAAATGATCTGTAAAATATGTTTTCATAAAAAAAAAAAAGTTTACTGCTCCTTTAAGCATCTTGTCCACCACACTACTTTTTTAGATTTTCCCAGCTTCCTTGCTGGCTTCTAGAGTATTCAATTTGAATACTGGGGCAGGCTGACACTATAAGATGTTAAAATGACTTCTAGTCCATTTGCCACTACTCTGATCAGGCACCAATGCAAGGTAACTTGTGTAAAAAGGAGAGGCTCCAGCTTTGCAGCTCCATTCTCCCTAACCGCCCCCCAAAAAATAAACCCACTATGGAACTGCCACCGAAAAACATTTGTAAAGCTAATGTAATTAAATGGATCTAATTTTGTTGTCCTAGCAATTTTTCTGTCAAGTGTTTCTTGAGATATGTATCTTTTATTTCAATGACAGGGTTTTATGGTAATTCCCTGCATAGTATAACAATTAATTCTATTCCAGGCTGAACATATTGATATTGCTTGCTTTGCTATTAGAAATACCCCCAGTAATATGACTGAGGTTGAAAAGTCAGATGTGTCAAGTTCAACATTTGTTACAGCACCACTGTTTTTTTTTATACAGAGGAGGGCTAAAACCCCATTGAAGCAATTTTCAGTTAAGCCTCAAGTTGGATATTTCCCTGGATCAACATCCTATCTGCAGTGAAACAAACTGTCATAATTCTCAATATTATGAGCTAGGAGGCATCTGCAGTATCTACAAACATAGCCTCCCTGAGGCAAGTAATTCCACAACCTTATCATCCTTACTCTAAAAACAAATTCCTGCCTTTTTGTTTGTCAGGAGCACCTTTCTTCTAGTCTTAATATGTGACCCACTTCTCCTTTGCTGAGATCTTTTAATAAGTGGTTTCCCAGAGTTTGGCATTAGTCTCTAATATTTGTAAGTGGCAATCATAACCCGCCCCCCCTTAGATGTCTCTTCTCTAATGTAAACAGACTCAGTGTTGCTAGTCTCTATAAATAAAACCTTCCAAAACCCGTATCCATTTTGTTACATGTCTGTAAACTGTAAAACATATTCTAGATGAGTCCATACCAAACATTTATAAAGAGGTAGAACTGTATTCCCATCCAGTTAATCTATAACACTTTTTATACATGATTGTACAATATTGTCTATTACAGCAACTGAGCAACACTTCACACTGCTGTGAAGTCTATTATCTATCAGTACACCTAAATATTTCTCTAAAATTGTCTGCAGAGAAAAGCAGGTGGCTCTGTATGTATTGTCTTTGACAGAGTAATTAGCAAACATTGACCTCAAGAGCATTAAGAAAATTTTTTTAAAAGCACTGGCACCAGGACTTAACCCTTTTAGGTTTACACCAACTTGAAAAGGACTCATTTACTCAATACTATGCACTCTGTCACTTAAGCAGTTCTCTATGCATTCCGTAGCCTTTTTAATTTATGTAGCAAGCCATTGTGAGGCACAGTATCAACAGCAATACCCTTATCCAAGTTGCTACTTAACCCATTCATAGAATGCAAATACATTAGTCTGACATTATTTTATTCCCATGCTGACTCATACTAATAATGTTAGCTGTTAAATAGTATTGAATACTGTCAGTTAGTAATCCTTCTAATCTCTTGCCCACTATGGAAGTCAGATTTATAGGTCTGACTTCAAGATCTTGCCCACATTTTGAATATTGTTACTGCATCTGTTTACTCCAGTCACAAGGCACTTAGCCTGAGAGTGAATTCTTAAATATTAAGCATAATGGCCTTGCTATTACTGAACTAAGCTCCTTAAACCGTCAGGAGTGTATACCATCATGTCCAGGTGATTTATTCAACATAACCTTTTCCAGGCTGTCTTAGACTTTGTCCTCCATAACCCGTGTACATGATTGAAGAAATGCTGTGATTCTCCCTGTTTGCTCAAAGTATGTAATTGCTGCTTCCTTTGTATATAGGGAAGAAACAAATGTAAGGTATCAGTAATCGCCTTATCCTATCTATTGAATTAATCTTTGTCATGGTCCAGTCCTAAGTGTACCCATTGCCTGATCTGGTACTATGGTCCTGCATTTGTGGTCCTCCCATCATCTCATTTAAAGAGCTGCCTCTTTTTCAAAACTGTGCCTGCTCAAGCCTTCCAGTTATTGACCAGGCCTGTTCCTGGCCAGTCTGTTTACTACTTGTTTCTACGTTGAACCCGCTTTTGCTGAATCTGACCTGTCTATTGTTTGACACCTGTTCATGTGGTGATCTGCAGTTACTGTACAGAACCTTGTCCTGTCTTCACTGCCATGTTGTGCTTGTTGCTGTTTGGCCTGTGGCTGCTGAACCAGTCCTGTTCCAGCCCTCCACTGCTTGACTCTGCTTGTGCTGTTTCTTGCTTGTTCTAGCCTGGTACTATTGTTTATGGTGTGCTGTACCCTTGGACTTGTTTCAGTCACTTATTTCTGCCTCTACTTCTGTCTCTCCTGTACACTAACGTATTGTGGATATCTGTACCTGCTCTAGTGGCACTGAGCCCCGTTCCAGCGACTCCAGTTTGAGTCCAGTCTGTGTGGCAGCCTGTACCCAGAAACTCCTCGTAGTGTTCTGTTACTGCAGTCAATTTCCGGCACCTTAGTTTAATTACTTGTTTGCATTCTCTTGCTGAATTATTTATATTTTTAAATTACATTTTGAATATGTCAAAGGCCTGGTTCTTATCACTCCACTCCCCAGTGGTGGTTCTCCTAGCCCCCCCCCCTTCCTAAAGGCCACTTTTTGCCCCTCCCTCTAGGGTCATACATTTTGTTTCTCCTTCACCTTTTCTCCATCACTTATGTCTGTCTCCTCCCCTCCTCCTAACCACTTAACTTTAGCAGAGACACCAACCGGCTTCAATTACCCCGCAGAGCATCTTTGCACAAAATGTATCTATGTTCTTACTGTAGCCTATGCTACTGTACTGTAGCCTATTTATTTTCAGAATTCAATTTATCAGTCCCACCAGCATCTCGTCATTTCATTACCTCATTTTACTGCTACTACTGTAGCAGACATTTTCTAATCTGCCTTGGGCATCATCATTGTTGGTCAAATCTTTTACGATGTCACAGAATTTAGGAGTCTTTCTTTTTCTTGAAGCACTATGCTTTCTTTTACCTCACTTCAAAGGCCATAGGAGCCCATTAGATTCCTTATTTAGAGTTACCCTACCTCTTCATTCGAGGTCACAGGTTTTCATTTTTCAGTCTGAGGAGAACTACCCTAAGAGTTGAGGCAATATTCCTAGCCCATCGTTTAACTTGTTCAGGTGGCCTTAGACTTCCTCCTACCTCAGTTGCCGAGGCCGAAGGTCACTAGAGGGGTAAAAACAACTTTGGTTTTGCTGTATCTGTTCTATATCTCATTGCACGTCATGAATCCGCAGATCATCTTTGCTTTAATTCACTGCTGGAGGTTGAAAGTTTGCTGTGCCTGGTTCTCTTCACGGACCATCTTCCACCTTTTCTTAAGACTGAAGGATGACCAGCTTCAAGACTCCCTTTCCTTGGTGAATCAGAGGCCAAGATCTAATGATCCCTGTTCTCTCACTAGACACATTTCGATCGTTAAGTTTGGTCGATCGTTCTCTAAGGTGAGACTGGTTGGTGCTCGCTTATCCTTACCTCTTCTTCAAGGCGAATGCTCAGTCAATCACTTTCCTTTCTCTTACTATCAATCACTGCACAACCCACACCACAACACGCACTTTCAATTTCTCCTCTTGGTCAGCACTTCATCTAGCCTCATAACTTCTGCCTCGCATGGTTTTTATTCCAATCAACTTGGCTTCATTTCTTATTTCTCCTTTCAAGAATATCACCATGGAGGATTTGACTAATGAAGTTGTCTCATAGTAAATTAGGTTGAATAAAGACACAAGTCCATCAAGTTCAACCTTCGCCTCATACCCCAGTAACTGAGAATTTTATAGCTTTCCTGCTACCAATTAAATTAGTCTTTATCAGACCTTCCTGATCAGCCTACTGATAAACAGTATAACTCTGTATGTTCCCTTTTGAAAGAAATGTATCTAATCTTCTCTTAAATGTATCCATTGTATCTTCCATAACTACTTCCCTGGGCAATGAATTCCACAATTTAACAGACCTTACTGTAAAAAAACCCTTCCTCTGCTGAAGATTAAACCTCCTTTCCGCTAATATCAAGGGGTGTCCCCTGGTCACCTGATCAGGCCTTGGAATAAATAGTTCACTGCAGAGATCCTTGTATTGACCTCTCATATACTTGTACAATGTGATAAGGTTTCCTCTTAGTCGTATTTTCTCTACAGTAAATAAACCAAGTTTGTTTAGTTGTTCCAAACTTAATTAATTTTGTTGCTCTTCTCTGTACCCTCTCTAGTTCTAGTATATCCTTTTTCAGAACCTGTGCCCAAAATTGCACTGCATACACAAGGTGAGGTCTTACCAATGATTTGTATAATGGCAAAATAATGTTATCCACTCTAGCTTCAATACCTCTTTTTATGCAAGACAGGATTTTGTTTGCCTTTGGTCCTGCTGTTTGACACTGGTCACTGTTTCCAAGTTTGTAGTTGACAAGGATACCCAGGTCTTTCTCTAGCAATGAGTCCCCTAAAATGATTCCATTAAGTTTATAAGTAGCCTTGGGATTGTTTCATCCCAAATGCATGACTTTATACTTCCCCACATTAAACTTCATATTCCATATGTTTGCCCAATCTGACATTGTATTTAAGTCCCTCTGTAGAGAGAAAATATCCTGTTCTGAATTAATGACCTTGCATAATTTAGTATCATCTGCAAATATTGATATTTTGCTTTCTATATCTATTTCCAGTTCACTTATAAACATGTTAAAAAGCAGCGGACCTAATACTGAACCCTGAGGTACTCCACTCTCCACTTTAACTGTACTGGAGAATTTTCCATTTACAACCACACACTGTTCCCTATCCTTCAGCCAGTTTTGTATCCAATTGCAAAGGTTATCTCCTAGCCCCAATTTCCTTATTTTATACACCAGCCTTCTGTGTGGCACTGTATAAAATGCCTTTGCAAAGTCTAGATAAACTACATCTACTGCCTTGCCATTGTCAAGGTTGCTGCTTACCTCCTCATAGAAGCTGAAAAGATTAGTTTGGCATGATCTATTCTTCATAAAAGCATGTTGATTAGTGCTAATGATTTTATTTTTTTTGTGTTGTAATCCTGAATATAGTCTCTTATTATCCCTTCTAGCAGTTTTCCCACTACAGAGGTCAAACTCACTGGTTTATAATTCCCAGGTTCTGTTTTAGTTCCCTTCTTAAATAGAGGCACTATGTTAGCTCTTCGCCAATCCTGTGGCACTGAGCCTGTGGTAATAGAATCTTTAAAGAGTAAATATAGGGGTTTTGCTAACACTGCACTAAGTTCCTGAAGAACCCTTGGATGTATACCATCAGGACCCGGTGCTTTGTCGGTCTTAATTTTGTTCAGTCTTCCCATGACATCTTCTTGAGTTAACCCAATATCTGTTAATTGTATTGTTTTATTTGTTACTTGCAGAGGCTCTTCTATCATTCCTTGCTCCCTTGTATATACTGATGCAAAGAAAGTGTTTAAAACATCGGCCTTTTCCTTATCCTCACTAACCAACTCACCCATCTAATTTTTGAATGGTTCAATGCACTCCCTCTTTTTTGCTATTTATATATTTGAAAAACGTTTTTGGATTAGTCTTGCTTTCCCTTGCAATTCAAGTTTCATTATCTATTTTTGCTACCCTAATTGGCTTTTTGCAATCTTTGTTGCACTCCCTGTATTTTAAGAAAGATTGTTCAGTTCCTTCAGACTTAAATAATTTTAATGCGTTTTTTTCCCTTGCCATTTCCTTCTTTACATGTGCAGTTAACCGCATTGGCTGTGACTTACTTCTTTTGCATTTGTCCCCCATTGGTATATACTGTTGGGTACATTTCTGCAACCTAAATTTGAATTCTGACCATTTTTCCTCAGTAGTTTTGTCTGTAAATAAAATTTCCCAGTCTATGTGTTGCATTGAAGCCCTTAAAAATTTGAAGTTAGCTTTTTTAAAATTCTGAGTTTTAGTTGAACCTATACAGTTTTGCTTTGCCAGACTGATCTCAAATGTAACCAGGTTGTGATCACTGTTTCCCAAATGTTCTCGTACCACATTTAGTCTCGATTTCTACCCACATGGACTCCACAATTTGACCAGTTTCCTCACTAATGTCACCCCGCAAAACTGGATTTAGCTCTGTTTTCAAATATAAGCACATAGCTCCCCCTTTTCTATTAATTCTGTCCCTTCTAAACAGGGAATAGCCCTCTATAGTTACAGCCCAGTCATGTGCATCATTCCACCTTGTTTCTGTTATTCCAGTTATGTCCAATTGCTCATTAACTGCCAGCAATTCTAGTTCTCCTATTTTATCTACCATACTTCTTGCATTTGCTAGCATACAATTAATTTTGAAGTCTTTAATCCCTACATGCCTTTTTTCTGCACCTTTGTTTACTAGGAGTTCCTCCCTATTGACTAAATTTATCCCCACCCTTTCTCCACCCCCCTGGTCATTTACTTGGACCCAGTTCCTATCTGCTCTATCTACCCCATTTTTGTTATCTATACCCTCCCCCCTTTCCTAGTTTAAAAGCTCCTCCAAGCTTCCTAGCATTCTCTCCCCTAGCACAGAGGCTCCTACCATTTAGGTGCAATCCATCTCTTCCATATAGATTGTACCCAAGAGCAAAGTCTGCCCAGTGTTCTAAAAACACATAACCCTCCTTCCTACACCATTGCTTGAGCCATGCATTAAGCTCCCTGAGCTCCCTCTGCCTACCTGCACTGGTGCATGGCACAGGTAGTATTTCAGAAAATACTACCTTAGAGGTCCTTGCCCTGAGCTTGCACCCTAAATCCCTGAAATCATTCTTTAGGGACCTCCATCTTCCTCCTGCTTTGTCACTGGTTCCAATATGTACCAAGACAGCTGGATCACTTCCAGCCTCTCTCAGTAATCTGTCAGCCCTGTCCGCAACATGCTGAACCCGAGCACCCGGGAGATTGCATACTGTTCAGCATTCACGTTCCTGGTGGAAGATTACCCTATCTACCCTCTCGGATTCAGAAGTTTTCTCAGCTGATGTGTGTCTACCCCAAGAAACCTTAATCCCTCATTTTAGGAATGGACTGTACCAAAATTGATGGTGAAACTCTCCAGGAGACATATCCTCTATCTTGATTCAGCACTCTAGGCACACCTTTTCTGTCCTCTTTCCACCCCCAACCTTCTCCCAGTTCCCCTCCTTTACGTGACTCCTTCTCCCAGCCGTTCCACATAACTTGGCTATTGACTGTCCTGACCTCCACACTATATGACATCAGGAAAGACAGTTCTTTGAAAATAGCCTGCTTACTCCTCTGAAACGGGTTTCAACTCTTAAACCCTCCTCTTTTCAAGGTACTGCCACTACTCCTTGTATTATTCTGGGTTACAGGATTCCTGCACATATCGGAAAGGATATTTTAGAAGGGAAAGACGTGAATCTAGTCTCACTACTTATTGCAACACAAGACATGTTGCAGAACTGCAGTTAGTTGTGATGATGTGTAAGGTACCTTTAAAACTAAGGATCCCAGACTATCAAAAAAAATGTATCTATCCTTGAGTTTGTATTGGACTTCAGTATTTTTTGGGATATTCCTCTAACCAGGCAAGAGATGGACCAATATCTATCTCCTTTGCAACCTGAAATACATATATAGTAGTTCCACATTCTTTATTTATCATAGGTTCTTTTCAGCCAAGGCTGTGGCGGCCCTCTCCCAGTTCAATTTTGTAACTGATTGGAGCTCATTGGACAATCAACTCTTTTGCAGACACTTTGCTTGTCTAAAAAACCCTGTTTGCCCAATTTACAGTCTGCTATAGCCGACTGTAAGCCAAAGAACTTAGTTACCTTACTGACTCTTTTTAGTTTACTCCCTTTCCAATATGGCACATAAATACCTTAGGAATAGCAACTAAAAACCTTTTTCCCTCAAGAAAATACTTATTTTAGACTTCTCTACACCTCATCACTCATCTCTCTCCTAGTATGAATTCCCTTATTCCCTAGAGGGAATTCACCTTATCCTGCCGTAATATATATTTTGCAATTACGCTTATTAGGTAAGCTGGAAGGGACTGTTGGTTCTTCAAAACAGACATAGTTGATGCATTCAAACTTCTCCTAATTTACTCCTCTGGGGCACCTCCATGGGGTTAAATGGTGCCTGCAGTAATACTTTGTGGATTGCCTCACTTTTGGGTCTAAGAGTAGCCCAAAGCTCTTTTATTCATTCACTGAAAAGTTAATTTGGCATTTCCTCAACCATAGCCATTGCCCCATGGTTCTACACTACTTGGATGACTTCATTCTCATAGAACCCCCTTCCCTCCCTCTAGCCTAAATAAGCTATATTCACTTTTTCAGGAACTTCTTATTCCCATAGCCACTGACATCTAAAATGGAAGCCAGCCTACCCCTAGATAAACTTATATGGAGTCAAAATATTACAAACGAGTTCATTGCAAAGTTCTCATGCATTAAAACTGAGCTTCATTCTCTTGAAGGCCACTTGAATTTTTCCTCAAGACAGGTCCTTTGTTTCCCACCACCTGTTTTGTCTACTGCCATGATGGCCTTTCTATCATTTATTTCAACCATGCAGCCAAATCACATCACATCACTGAATGGGTCAGTCTCTATTTCCCTTCCCTCCATCTATGTCTTCCCCTTCAGTATTCTCGGATGCATCAGCATCACATAGCTATGCAGCATTCTTTCAGTTGGACTGGTTTGTGGGAATATGGCCTCCTGAAGTACATGAACTTCTTCAGCTTTTCTCCACATCCCTTCTTTTCGAGCTGTATCTTATTGTGGCTGCAGCTGCCCTTTGCGGTCCCTTATGGTCAGATCAACCAGAAACCTTCTTTACGGACAATTTGACTACCTCCAACCTAATGTCGCCCTCTCACACCATCATGATGTTCCTCTGTAAATTAACACGACTTTCATTAAAATTCTCATGTAAATTGCAGAAGTTCTTTGCCCTGGTTCTCTTGGCCAATCCTCTCACTTCTTTGACTCCCACCTTTCGAAATTTGATTTGCTATTGAACCCATTCCTGTCAACGGCCAAAACAATTATGCATTAAGCACTCGCTCCAAATACCCAGAGAGCATACATAAAAGCATGGATCACCTTTCAGCACTTCTTACTGTATACAAAACCTTCTGACCAATGCTCCATCTTGGTTATACTAGCCTTTGTTGCTTACTGCCATCATTCAGTGAAACTCTTACCCTTCACTATCAAACTTCACTTTTCAGGCTACAGCATCAAATGGCATTCATATTTCATATCATGCATTCATTTTCTCATCATATCAAATTATTTTTCAAAGTCCTGATGGAAACTCCTCGCTGATCGCCCTGAACATTTTTAACTATAGATGGCCCTATATTTTGCAGGCTCTATGACCTATTGAGATTTTTAACCTTTTTGACCATAATACCAATTACATTCTGCTAGCTGCTATTAATCTGGCCATTTTTGGCTTCGAGGCCTGGCGACTCTTCAGTTTCATCTTTCTCTTCGCCTTTTCACAAAGGTTGATCTCACCCTTTATCTATCACAATCAAAGACAGACCAGTTAGGCTTAGGTTCTCTCCTCAGATATTATTTCACAAATGACAGATTGTGTCTTTTCTCTGCTCTCCAACTCCTTTCATCTATGCTTATGGCCAAAAGCCCTCTAAAGTCATCCAACTCATCAAACTTATCAGAATCCTTCTCTCCTGTCTTGATTTTAACTCTGCCTCAGGGCAATCCTTCTGCATTAGGGCTGCTTCTTCAGCCACTACAGTTTTCCTCCCCACATAATTCAAAATCTAGGGCATTGGAGAACCTCCTGCTTCTCGGGCTATATTCCTTACCCCAGGCATGAAGTTTGAATGTCCCTCTCCTCTCTGTCCTAGTGATTGCAACTGTCTTCTGTTCGCTAGTAATACATTTTAACTTTTGGTTTTGTTCCTTTTTGACATCTAATCAGACTGGCCATGTTGTCATCTCTCCTAGGTTCAATTAGGACCCTAGGTTATGCCACAGTGCATGTAACTACAAGCTTTGCTTGTTTTTGTGGGAGGGGCTGCAAGCCTATTTATACTCCCCAGCAGCCGGGACCTGGACAACCAGAAGTCCCTCCCATGGCTCTTCCTCCCACTCTTTTATCTACAGTCTCTTCTTTCTCCATCTTCCCCTATTTAAAGGGTTAGTAATGTTGCAGGAAAATTGTAGTCATGATACATCCTTATAGTTTATACTATTGCTGTATCCCCCTCCCGCCCCTTTTACCTAGCGTAAGCCACCTCCCCTCAGATGTGGAATCTGATCTTAGGACCAGATGGCTCACAGCAAGGGACAATCTTCTTACTGTGAGATCAATGAAAACCCTGTACTCCTTGACTGGTTTTTCACTTATGCTAATTGAAAATTGTCCCTCTCTGCAAGCCATCTGGACACCACCTTTCTGTTCTTTGGTGAGCAGTGTTACATCAGTAAAAGGGGCAGGAGGGGGATACTTTATCATTCAATTGCTCTTGAACTACAACTCGGACAGTATTGAAATAACACTTTCCATGGCCGAAATACTATGAAGATTAATCAGAGCTGCTTTTATTGTGAAACATTACTATCCTTTTAAATAGTTTAAATGCCTTTTTTTCCTTGCCATTTCTTTCTTTGCATTTCACCAAATTTGCTTCTTTTGCATTTGTTACCCACTGGAATATATTTTTGAATACACTTCTGCAACCCAAATTTAAATTCTGACATTTATCCCAGTCTGTGTTGCACTGATGCTCTTAACATTTTGAAGTCAGCTTTTTTAAAAGTAAGAGTTTTGGTTGAACCTATACATTTTTTTCGTTTTGCAAACTGATCTCAAATATAATCATGTTGTGATTACTGCAACCCAAATGTTTGCCTACCTTGTCTGTTGTTTGTTATCATTGGGTCTTGTCGGCACTTCCACCATTTGTGACATGTAGCTATCCCTAAGCATGCTCACAAACCTGCTACCCTTAGCATTCTGACAGGTCTCATGTTTTCAGTTGATATTAGGATAGTTAAAATCTTCCATAATTATAGTATACCCAGGATGCTCAGCTTTCCTTATTTGCAAACAGTTAGCCTCAATTTTTACTTATAAGGAATCTACACTATGGCCAATTTCCTCACAAATATCACTTCTTAAAATTTAGATCTGGTTTCAAATATAAGCACCCTCCCCCTTTTCTATTAATCCTGTCTCTCCTAAATAGGAAATTACCCTCTATATTTACAGCCCAATCATGTGTATCATACCACCTTGTTTCAGTTCTACCAATTATGTCTAAATGCTCGTTAACCACAAGCAATTCTATTTCTCCCTTTTTACCTACCATACTTCTTGCATTCACCAACATGCAATTAATTTTGATGTATTTACGTATTTTACCCACTACTTGCCTTTTTTCTTTATCCTCATTTAACAGGAGTTCCTCCCTATTGGCTACATATATCCCCACCCCCATGATCCTTTATTTGGACACCATTGCTATCTACTCCCTTTTTACTGTCTATAACCCACCTCCTTTCCTAGTTTTAAAAGCTTCTCCAACCTTCTTAGCATTCTATCACCTAGCATGGTGGCTCCCCTACCATTTTGGTGCAGTTTATCACTTATAATGTACACAAGAGCAAAGTCAGCCCTGTGCCCTAAAACTGCAAATCCACCTTCGCCAATATTTAATCCATACATAAAGCTCCCCAAGCTCCCTCTGCCTACCTGCACTGGTTCAGGGCATACCTCATTGTTTCCATAAAATGGTTAATAGTCTTGTATCTTAACAATCTACTAGTTATAAATGTTATATACTAATGTCGTACGATATACAGGTGGTCAAACACCAGCCAAATAGGTATTCTGGTTTCCACAAGCTGCTTATTGTATATGGGCCCCGCCACTCGTTTGCTTCAAAGATACATTTTGATCAGACGACAACGCTCTTTTGATGAAACTCACAAGGTGTATCCATGGTAAAAAAAAAAAAAGCATGTAAGTCTCGACAGTTGAAAATGATCCACCTTAAATTCACACACTGTAATTACCAAGAGATCTATCTCTTTAAATACCTCTTGTACCATACATTTATATGCGTATTACCAACTCACCAGTGCTTACGTATTAGTAGTTATTTATTTTTGCATAAAATTCAAAAAAATACACTGACCTATTGGGAAGTGTGATTCATATAAATAGGCCAACCCTAAAACAGTATACATTTTTAATGGGCAAGTTAGACAAAAAATATAATGATTAGTGGAGGAGCCTATTAAAACTAAAATTATGTTAGCTGCAGGTGAACTAATATTGGTACCAACAAAAATGTAAAAATAAAAGAAAACATTTTTAAGTGGATTGTATTCAAGTCTGTGAACTTTTAACTTTTTTTTTTTTTTTTGTAATATTTTTGTTGGTACCAATATTGGTTTGTCTGCAGCGAACATAATTTTAGTTTAGTTTTAATAGGCTCCTCTAACAATCATTATATTTTTTGTCTAACTTGGTCTTTAAGAATTTATACTGTTTTAGGGTTGGCCAATTTATACTAAACATACTACCCAGTATGACAGTGTATTTTTAAATTTAGGCGTGAATAAATAACAACCAATATGTGTGCATCCTACACAGTTGTGTTGGTAATGCACAAATAAATTTATGGTACAAGAGGTATATAAGGATATAGATCTCTTGGTAATTAAAGTGCGCAAATGTAAGGTGGATCTTTCTCAACTGTCGAGACTTACATTCTTTTTTAGTACCATGGATACACCTCGTAATTTTCATCAGAAGGGTGTTGCCGTCTGGTCATAATGCATGTTTGAAACAGACAAGTTGCGGGGCCCTTATACAATATGCGGCTTGTGGAAACCAGGATACCTATTTTGCTGGCGTTTGACCACATGTGTATCATAAGACATTAGTATATAGGATTTATGACTGGTAGATTGTTAATACAGAATATTATTAACCACAATATTTCTTTGTTTGTCTTGTTAAGTTGGAAGGGTATCCCAGGCATGGGCCCTTGCTCTTTGTGCCTAGAGGGAATCAGCTGCACCACACCAACAAGGCCCACATAGGCCAAAACGTACGTCTGTGGTTTTTCTGATTCTCTCGTCCAGGGAGGATTTGCCTGACATTTTGGAGCTGGACTGTCTGAGGGTGGGACCAGTCTGATATGGACATGGAGATTTCCTTCCTGCAATGGCACATGGGAGAGAAACACGTGATTTGTAGCACCTCTTAGAGGCTACCATGCCTCAGAACAAAATACTTTATTTTGTTCATCCTTAGTGAGTTCTCATCACAATATTTCTTTTTCTTCAATAGCTACTAGCAAATCACAAAATTAAATGAATGGACTTGAGCTTAAAGGGATGTAATACTTCTATTAAACTGCAGCCCTGAGTCATATTATATATATATATATATATATATATCGTGTTGTGTTGTAGTTCAAGCTCTCTTCAAGCCAAAAGGATCCCCCTCCAGCCCCTTTCCCTGCATCATTCAGCCTCTCAGTCTGGTCCGGATGGAGCGTGGAGAGGGACAATCTTCAGTAAGCAAAAGGAAAATCCTGCCCACCTTCATCAAGGGGGTAGGGTTTCCTTTTAATTACTGAATGAAGATTGTCCCTCTCTTATCCATCTGGTCCCACGACCGTATTCCAGATCTGATGGGAGGTGGTTAGAAGGGGTGTGAAGGGGATCCTTTCAGCTTGAATAGCACTTGAACTACAACACTGTAAGTAATTAAATATATACATGTTAAAAAAGAAAATATAAAGGAAACTCTGAGCCACTATCCCTTTTAATCACAGGCCATGTGCAATTACCCGGTCCATCCATGTAGTCCAGGCCCACAGATGTGACAGATCAACTAGAAAGGAAAGATATTTGGGTTAAAAAAAAAAAATAACAATCATTATTATAGCAAATACTTTACCGGCTGGTGAAAATGGGTAAGTGTTTTGCTTGGGAATATAGAAGATAAGAAAAGGAAAAAAAGCTATAAGTTATGAGCTGAGGTACAAGATAGGTGCCCTGTCTGTGGAGACAGCAGTGTCATCTAGTAGGCAGGCACAACTTATTACATACATAAATACCCTATGACATAAAATAGGTAACGGTACAGAGATAAAGGAAAGACCCTAAAGGTAGGGGAGTGTGGTTGGCATATTAGCATAACAGTCTAAACAGGTGTTCCAAGTGGAAAGAAACTCAGCCATTGTGGAGTTGGCAATCACCTGACACCTTTCTAGAGAGACTCGTGTTAAAGGGTAGTAATACTTCATTTTATCTTTATTTTATTTTGTAGGCATTAAAAAAACATGAACTATATATTTTATCTCTCAAACCTTTATGGTTTGAGAGATATTCACAAGCAAAGTTTCCCCTCCCGCCCCTTTTACCTAGTGTAAGCCATCTGTTCTCAGATGTGGAATCTGGTTGTAAGACCAGACAGATAACAGAAGGGGACAATCTTCTTCCTATGAGAACAATGAAAGCCCTGCCCCCCTTGGCAAGTTTTTCAGGTTTTTCCCTTAACTTTATTGAAGATTGTCCCTCTCTGCAGTCTACCTGGCACCTCCCTTCTGATCTGGCTGAACAGTGTTACATCAGTAAAAGGGGTGGGAGGATACTTTGTCATTGAATTACTCTTGAACTACAACTCTGACAGAATTGAAATAACACTCTCCAAAGCCCAAATATTATGATGATTAATTAGAGCTGCTTTTATTGTGAAATATTACTATCCCTTTAACCTTATCTAACCAGAGGTGTAAGGGTAAGGGGAAACGACTGCAAAATGCACGGATCAGTTACGGCATTTAGCATAGAATACCAGGCACTGGATTGACATTTGGAGACATTGGGGCATTGATATTGGGCAAAATGAAAGACAGAACAAATGATCTTTAAGATAGAACTAATCTGTTGGAGGCACAAGAAGATCTAAGGGGCCCAGCAAATATGGAATAAAGTCCCTGCTGCCTTTTGACATCACCAACATATATCAGAGCATGACATGAAAAATATGAGCAAAAAACATGATGGTTCTACACCATTGGGAATACAGCTTATAGTTCATCACTCTCATAGAGAAACTCGTAGATCAGACTCATTGACACAAAAAGTAGTGCTTAACTAATGAAAGTGGCTCAGACCCATGAGAGAGGTTGGTGGGGGAAAGTTCGTAAAGCAGGTTTCAAAAGCGGTGAGCTCTTTGGGGGGGGGGGCGTATCCTTGATGTACCTCCGCTGTCATCCTGTGCTGTACCTGTCTAAGTCCACCAGTTCACCTGAGTCCCTCCCCCAGTCTTACCGGAGACCAAGTTGCATAGCAGACAACCTGAAGATGTTACTAGGTCTCAGAGTGAAGCTTTTAAAGTCTTAACTAAAAGGGGGAGTGTGGTCAGGTGGGAAAGAAGAGAACCTTATCAACATAAGCTGAAGTTTAGAATCCCTTAGCAACCAGGGTATGATCTGAATATCAGGGTTATTTCTGATAGTTTGAAGAAGGGTTTCTAAAGACAAAATAAATAAAATTGACAATCCTGGCGAGTACCATTCGTAATGGGGAAAGAGTCCGTTCACTTTAACTTTTCTTTTAAGATCAGGTAAGGATAAGTTGTTTTGTGCAGCAGGTCATATTTGTCTCATTTGTTTTTCATTTATAGAGTTTGCATGAAAGGCCGGAATAGCCATGCCAAAGTGCCACAAATGGCCCTCAGCCTTATTCTAACCATCACTCTCCCTTTTATTTTTTAATGTGAACACTAAGTGTAAGGATAAAGTACACACATTTTGCAGCAGACAACCTGCACTATAAGGGATAAATAAATTCCAGTTGCTGTATATCCCCAAAAATATTTGAGAGGTCTCCCAACTCATTGTATAGTATTAAAAGGGTTAAAAACACCTTTTTAAATTCAGGGGGAATTTTTGCTTATCTGTGGGACAGCTGGTTTCCTCAAGAAGTGCTTCACTTTTCTTAGAATGTCAGCCTGTGTCACTGCTAGTCACAATGTTCACTATCACTCCTTTCCTAGCAGAAAGAAAGGAAGCCAGGTTGTCTGAATAGTGTGGTTACGTGCTATTACTAATGACTGGTGTCCCATGCACTCCCTTTTTGCAAGGAGTTAACTTTTTAAAACAAAAATGCAGCCAGTGAGAGTTTTTGTGTATATAAAATCTATAGGGGTGCACCAAAATTTCGGCAGCCAAAATGTTTCTGATGAAAATGGTATTTTCGGCAAAAAGTTGGAGAAAAAAAAAAAAAAGGCCGAAAATATGGCCGAAAAAATCTGTTGTGATGGATTGGAGGTTACCTCTGGAGTAAGCAATTGAAATAAGCAACTCTCTAACGGCGATTGTTTAAATAATCATGTGGGACTATGACAGCCTGTCATCCACTACAAGGCCCTAGTGCCAACCTAGTCCCTGTTGGTGATAATGCATGTGACTATCCGCCTCATGTCATTGGACTGTGGGCACAGCAGTTTGAGAGATATACATTCCATCCTCATTGGCTATGTCACAGTACCTTGTTTCCAGAGCCACCGCTTCAGCAACGCTCAACGTCTTCCCACACGTCATCTGCAGGCAAGAGGCTTCAAGCATGCTGCAGGCCTCTGTTTTATGTGTGTTTGTTTCCTGTAGCCTCCTCCTACCTATTTCCTCCCTCTAGCTGCTCCTCCTACATACTTCCTGTGGAGGGGTTTTAAAGGGCAGACTGAATCCTGACTCAATCACCCTTACGTTGTTGTTCTGAGCAGTTCTTTTCTAGTATTCCTGATTCCTGTGTATGATCTGGCTTGTCTGTCTATCCATTCTGGTGTTGACATGTGGCTCTGTCTGACTATTCTCCTTGGTGTTCCACTTTGGCTCAGATATCCTTTCTGGTGCAAACCTGTGGCTCTGGCTGACTACCTGCTCTGTGTATGACCTAGGCTTGTCTGATGTTGACCTGGGGCTCTATCCACTGCGCATCCAGCATACATACGCTCCAGTGGATATCCTTTCTGGTGCAAACCTGTGGCTCTGGCTGACTTCCCGCTCCATGTATGACTTTGGCTTGTCTGACTATCCTATCTGGTGCTTACTAGAAGGCTCTGTCTTTTCGCTCAGTTTGTTGTTCCATTATTCAGACATCCTTCCTAGTACTGACCCGGGGCTCTAGCAGACTCCTAGCTACTAACTGCAGGCTGAGTCAGTATCTCTTGGGCGTTACCTTACCACGAGACTCCAATGGGATGAGGCCTAGTCTCAGACAGTGTGGTGCAGAGATTGGGAGACTGCTATTCCAGATACAGTGTTCGCCGTTTCAGTCACCCACTGTGTGTTTATTTATATATTGCATTAACTGTCATTATTCTCAGAATAAAGGTTCTATTAACTATACCATCTGACTCCTGGTTTTGCTTGCCTACCATAACAGGCTATTACTGGCACACTAAGGTGTAGTTATCCGCGGTGGCTCGCAATCCGTTGGCTGCTCGGTTAGCTTAGTCGTCATGATTGGCTGTCTGTGAAATGCCAGATTGCACCTTGTCATTGGTGCGCCTGCATAGTTAGTCTGTTCTTGTACAACAGCTAAGTTCTAATTTCATGTTGGCTGCGCACAGGCCTGGGGGTGTAGGCGATGGGTACTATGCAGGCGTAGGTGGGGATGTGACTGTTCGACAGCTGGGTGATGAGGAAGCCGCTGTGATCTGGAGGTCGGGGTATTACCCACACGAGGCGGGGAGAATCTGGGCTGGGAGAGGAATCACTGGAGCCCAGGTAATTGGTTTGCAGAAGGCATTTATGTATATGTGGATTTTCAGCTTTTGTTAGACTAAATCTAATTTTAATCCTTTGAATTCCCAGATGAGCGTAATGGAAGTTTTAGTTCATTAACACCTGGTCAGTGGCCATCGGGTGGAAATTGTAGTCCAAAAACAGGTAGAGAGCAACAGGTATTCTCTAATTGAGAATTATGGGATTACAATGCAGCATCTGAAAACCATCATGGTAATGGCATCAAGGATGATGGCAATAGCAGACTGTCACTTCCTAGTGTGCCACGTCTTGTTCCTTCCTTATAGAGAAGTTTTAGTAAATATCTAATGTATTTCTGCTTATAGGCGTGTTCTCTTGCTTGTATCAACTAGTACACATAGACTCAAACTGTAGATACAGGTAGTAAGGTAGATATCTGCAAATCTGGAACAAACCAAGTGCATCATAGGGGACTAATGGAAAGTCCCAATGATTTAAATGGGGGCTTGAATTATGAATGGGTAAACATATTGTTACACATTGTACCATAATTTCACCTCTGTCCTCTTTAGCTCATTGAATTGTACTGACCTTTGATGAGCTTCTACCGGCTCATGTGCCCCTCAACCCCCAGATGCAGCACAGGTAAGCCAGTAGTACTGGATGGCCTGGTGCTGGGGGAGGGTACTGGATGTCATGGGGGGTACTGGGAAAAAAAGGTAATTTTCGTTTTTCGGCCAAGTGCATCTTGACGTTTCGGTGCACCCCTAAAAATCTAATCTCCTTGTGACTTTTAATTCCCAAAAATGGAGTCTGGATGTATTTAATGGCTGTGTGTTAAGGGGTTAATTTTTACATGGCTCACTGGTACCTTTCACAAATTACATTTAAAAATTGTGAACAAAACTGCTAATACAGCCCTCATTACTATTGTGCATTCTTTGGTAACAATGCTATCTATAACTGTAATACGCTCACAACTTCTTTGTTTGTAATGTATGTATTCTGTTCTGATTTTTCCTTCTTAATACACATGCTTGTAGTCTTTGACATGTTCTCCCTTGCTATTTCTTTCACACAGAATGGTCTTGTCCCGATTGTAGAACCTGAAATCCTGTCTGATGGTTCACATGATCTTCAAAGATGTCAATATGAGACAGAAAAGGTGAGCATTACATTAACTTCTCACATACTAGCTGGAACTTCGGCTGGGCAGCTGCAGTTCATGGTACATTGGCTTGAAAACCTGATTATCTCCAAGCTGTGATGAGATTATTGGATGGTTATTGTTATGTGTAGTGTAATTAAAGAGCAAACTTGTTCATGTGCTCACTCAAGTCTGCAAAAAAACTGGAAAATGCAATTTCTTAAAGACAAACACTGACCGCTCTTCTTTGCTGATGACATTGATGTCTGACCTCATCTGATTGTACATTATTAGTATGTATTTGTATACACACTGTAGTGGTACTTTATACATCATAGTAAATAGCCACTCTGTGTGCACTAGTATTTTGCTATGCACGATACTGCTATACACAGTACTATGATTTCAAGCAACATAGACACATTGTACAATATGCACAGCACACACATTGCTGACATTTGAAATACAGAATAGTTCTATATACCATGGTTCTAAGCAAACCACACTATGTTTATGCACACACTGTAAAGCACAGCTATATAGTTTACAATGTAAATCAAAAAAGGATAATGGCTTACTTTTAATTATGATATAACAAGCTAACTAATGATTTCACTTTGTCATTTGGGATGTTGTATAAGATATATAGTTGACATATCAAAGGAGTCAGAATTAAGATTTACCCTAAAGGAACACAAAACGCGAAAATTCAGTTATGTAAATTCAGGTATCTTGTTCTTCATAAGCTAGCATAAAATGTAGTTTTAGATTATTTTTTTTTAATTAGACATATTTTAATATGTACAACTGGAGGGGGGATGAGGCATTACAAGACACAATGCAAAGTTGTGGGATTGTTGAATGAAATAAGTAATTTGACTTGTAAGTTTCTGTGTTATAAGGCACCACTATTGTTGTCCCATAGCAATTCTCAGTGTATAATGTTTCAGTAGATGTTTAGATGTAGGTGATTACTTAGTTCTTCAGTATAGAGTTGAACGTCAGTAAACAGAGGGAATATGGGTAACAAGAATGTGAAGAATAGTGAGAAAACAGAAACGAAGCATGATATAAGGGAAAAATAAATGCAGGAAAGATAAGGTAAAATGAAGGAAATAAAACGAGGCAGAGGAAAGAAAGGAGAAGAAACAAAAATTATCCTCTCATCCAAGCATCATTTAGCAATAGAGGTCAGTGTGAGAGAATACAATTACATAGACATGGCTAGTTCTAAGCTCTGTTTGCCAGATACTTAGTATATCAAATGTGCAGTAGAGTGGCCTTGGGTGACCCACATTTTGGACAGTGACCAGTAAGGGAAATTCCAACAGTCTTGACTTGTACAAGGGGAAGGTATGATGTGCAGAGTAATCCATATAGTAGGCCATGAAAATACATGGCTGGTGAACTTGCTTAGACGTCTGTTGTAGTATGTCAGTATTGATTCTATGGTAGCAGATGGGGTGTCTTTTGTCCATTTAAAATACTTGGATGGGGATTATTATAATCTAATAATGGTAAAGTATGTTTGTAAATTCTGTATGTGAGGTCTGATCTTGTTTGCGTATGGTATCAAGTGGGTTACTACTCAATTGTGGTAGTAATTTTGGGAGCAATGAATTGACATAATGTCTGGCTTGTAGATATGGGAATAAATGTCTAGATGGGAGACTATACTTGTTTTTTGGATCTCTATACAGGGTAGAATGTATTTTGGCTTTGACTGTCAGTTGTCCTACAGAGGCTAGGCCTTTTGATCAGCAGTGGTGAAAACGCCCATATAGCTGACTGCATTGAAAATCTAGGATATTGATAAATGGGAGAAAGATGGAGAAATGTTTTGGTCTATGTCGTGACCTGGAATGTTGCCATGCAAGTATGTTAATTATCAGTAGAGGGTTAGTTTGGCAAAGTGTTGGGATGTGGGCTCATGGAGCATGCAGAAGATATGAAAGATTTATCTGGGGTATAAGTGATTGGTCTCTAGCATAGTTAGAATAAATGTTTGTGCCATGAAGCCATTCCTTAGCATATCTGACCAAGCTCTGTATGTTTAACCTGATGTTAGGAAGGTTAAAAACACCATTATTTTTTGGTTGATGCAGATTGGTCAGGCTAATATTAAGGCACTTCTCATTCCAGATAAAGCTTGAGAATTTCCTATGAATGGATTTAACATCAGTAATAAATAAAGTTAACATTTGATGTTTCCAACCTTGAAATTCTTGGGAGAGCTGAACTAATAATGGGATAACTGGGCCTAGAAATTATAATGTAGTCTGGTGACCATTTGAAGGAAAGATGGAGGTGTCTGGAATGAGTGGTTGTTTGGTTAGCCATAGTGCTTCTGATTTTTCCAGGTTAATCTTGAAGCACGAGACTCCAAACTCTTTAAATTTCTGTATTATCAGAGGAAGGACAGTGCAGGGGTTGCTCATGTATAAGATCATATTATCAGCAAAAACTGATATTTTATGTTCTGTTTCTCCTATTGATATGCCTTTATAAGCATCTAAAAGATTATAGGTATCCTGTGTCTTATTAATTAATCCAGGGCAAGTTTAAACAGTAGCGGGACAATGGACAGCCTTTTCCAGTACCGTGCTGCTGTTTGAACAGGGAGGGATTATTGGTGATGATCATAGCTTTAGGGGAATGGTACGTTAGTTTGATATATTCGGTAAATCATTGTACATTGCACGTGTTTTAGTTGGCTAAGGTTTTTTCTTTTCTTTTAATGGGATTGTGTGTTCTTCCTATATTCTATCATGTAAAGTTTACACTAGGTGTTTACAATATGTGTTCTTTTGAATATTAGGGCTCATCTGAGAAGGATAAGGATGTTTTTTAAGCGTGTTTAGTGTTGGAGATCTTAGGTACCTCTCCCAGCAAGGAGGCCCAAACAGATGAAGCGATAGTGCAGTGTCCTGATCGTGATCCATTACAAAAATAGGTCATATTGTATTGTAGGCAGTATGTATGTGAGAAATGAGTCTTGTAGAGCAGAAAAGATGGTAGAACATAACAACTGTAAACAAATATCCATAATAAAACAAGTAATGATTGTATTGGTAGACATCCTAATTGTAAAGTATAGAACTCAACAGTTCTTATAGTTCTGCATGGCCCACCAGGTGTATACAAGGTAGGGAAAGCAGGAATTCTCTCTTGTCCCTCATCCATGTACTCCTTCCTGACTCCCAGCTCCTTCAACTCCCACCTCCCATGACAGCATTGCAATTTGGAAAGTCATATCTTTGCCCAAATGGTCCCTCATGGGTGGTCCCTCCACAGCTGTGTTGCCAAGACCCACACCAGGCAGATCTGGATATTTTAGTGAGAGGCTGGTATTATGTGGGAAGAAGCAGATTGGAGGGTGTATCCAGTGCGACATCAGTGTAACTAGTTACGATATGCAGTGGAGTTTTTAAATGGGTTAGTGATGTATCGACTTATGAGCTATACTGGAGATTAAAACATTAAAAAAGCTAGTTTGTGATGAGTGTAATTGTTGTCGTCTCTAATACACAGTGTGGATAGTTGCCACCGCCCAGTTTGCCCGTTCAACAAAACATGGGGTAATCTCTAATAAACTAGAGGGAAGATCAAGTCCCAGTACCCTGTATTAATTAGATGGTGGCATGCTCTAATATTTAGAGTTCCACCACATCACAGAGTAGCCAAGTAGACTTCATATGGGAGGTGGGATCCGTAAGAAGCTGCAAGTGAGATGAGGCAGGATATAATGTCCGAGGTTCGAAAAAGTGGTTTTCTGGTGGATGATTGAAACCAGACCCTGCAGGCAAGTAAGGAAGAAGAGAGGTAAGCACCAACAGGGAGCCAGAGGTTACTATGGATGACATGTTACAATTTCCAATATTTAAGTATGGTGAGGGGATAGTTCAAGAGAAGCCAGAATGTATTTGGTCGCCCAGGTCATAAGTTGTCAAAGAAATAGTTTGCCTCTTCTGGTGACTCAAACCAATTTGGAGTTTCATCATGGGTAATTTTTAACTTGGTAGGTAGATCAGTGCAAACTCTCCTTGATTTCTGCTCAGCCCTTTGTATAAAAAGTTTCCCAGAGTTTTGTATAGCCTTTTAATATATTTGTAAATCTTATTCATACCCTCCATTCTTTTTCTAATGTACAAAATATTTGGTATAGGCTCTAATTAAAATGTTCTAATTCTGTTTTTATCATATTTGTTGCATTCTTCTAATTCCGTGATCCTCGGCTCCAGACCTCTTAGCACACAAATAGGTCAAGTTTTCAGGATATCGCCACTTAAGCACATGTGAATTAATCAGAATATCTGAGCTACCCATTGCTCACCTTTTGATTAAACCATAATATCTTGAGAACACGTACTGTTGGTATGCTCAGATGACTAACATTGTGAAACACCGATCTAATTCTTCTGAAGCGCAGTTCCCCACAGAAGTTCTCCTTGGATGTAAATGGCAACTGTAACCTTTTGTCACCATCCCATTTTTATAATAAAATATCACATTAGATGGGAGAACATTCAAAAGTTATTGCAGCTTAAACTTGCTGGAGTGTTTTTTTTTTTTTTTTTTTTTTTTTTTTTTTTTAATGGGAGTATAGGTGCAGTGCTTCTATGTCCTGAAATTTTTTTTGTGAAATTTTACTACAACAGCCTCTTTTTGTCACTGAGAATAGCTGTCAATGGACTGCTGGACAACAAACAAACAAAAATAGTGAGAACAGAGGGGGAAAAATCACAATGTCCCCTCAGGACCCTGACAGAAAAAGATAGTGTCCAGTCAAAAGGAGAATCCACCGCCCCACCTTCTCTATCCTCTAAAGACCAGTTCAGTATCATAGAAAGAGACTAACCACCTTAAAATATACCTTTTATGAATAATGTTATTAAAATATTTCTCACACACAAGGAAACATTGTGACTATCATGTTTCCTAATTAAAAACACAGTGTAGCACTTCAAATGTCTGAAATATTAATTGTTTCAATTAGTGTGCCCTAATAGCATGACACTTTGCGGGTAACCGGTCTGTCTTTACATAGTAACATAGTAATTTAGGTTGAAACCCTTTTCCGATTCCTGTTTACCATAGTTGATCCAAAAGAAGGCAAAAAACCCCCCCTCAATATAGCAATTTAAAATTCTGCCTTGAATGGGGGGAAAAAAATTCCTTCTTGATTCTAAATGGCAATCAGATTTCTCCTTGGATCAACAAGCCCTAACTAAATATTAATCCCAATACTAACGTACATAGCCCTCTATGTTATTCTCTTTTAAATAAGATTCCAGGCCCCTTTTAAAGGCATCTAATTTATTTGATAGCACTACCTCCTCAGGCAGTGAATTCCATACCTTTATTGTACTTACTGTAAAGAAACCCTTCCGCTGTTGTAGATTAAATCTCCTTTCCTCAAATCTAAGCGGGTGGCCCCTTGTCCTGTGTACTGTTCTGTTAATGAACAGGTCTTTGGAGAGCCCTTTGTATCGGCCCTGAACATATTTATATAGTGTTATCATATCCCTATAAGACACCGTTTCTCTAGTGTGTACAAGTTTAACTTTTCTAGCCTTTCTTCATAACTAAAACTTTCCATTCCCCTTACTAGTTTTGTAGCCCTCCTCTGCAATTTCTCTAGTTCCATAATGTCCTTTTTCAGAAAGGGCACCCAGAATTGAACAGCAAAAAAAAAAAAAGATCCTTCCTAGTATCGGTTGTAAATAGTATCCACTGGATAGATATAATGAGTAGCTGCAGGCTCCCTGCTGAGTCAGTAAAGAAAATGAAGTAAGCTAAAAGACACCCTGCTCCCCGTGTATTGCTCTACAGTAGCTCTAATTACCGACTCTCAGTTCGATGAATGCTTTACATGTTGCATCACTTGTGTATTGACTCATTATACTTGCTACTTTAGTCTAGGGACATTGCAGGCGCTCCGTTTATCTTAGTACAAACACCTATACCATATCCAACAGTTTGAATCTGCAGTTGCCCTGTACTAGCGTCTCGCTCGAAGATGAATCAGTCAGTAATTCAACATGATGACGTATACTATACTTGTATCGTTTCACTATTAGTTCATATCTTTATTCATTTCTCTGAGTCTGCTATTAGTGCTAGCACTCTGCCTGTTGCGGTCGATAAGGTGCCTATATCTTAAAACAATCTCTCCATTACTCCTGCAAGTGCCCCTCTCTCATTAATCTCCCTGTATCTAGACTTCCGATTCAACTGATTGATTCATCTTCGAGCGAGAGGATAGTACAGGGCAACTGCAGCTTCAAACTGTTGGATATGGTATACTAAGATAAACGGAGCTCCTGCAATGTCCCTAGACTAAAGCAGCAAGTATAATGAGTCAATACACGAAGTGAAGCAACATGTAAAGCATTCATCGAACTGAGTGTCAGTAATTAGAGCTACTGTAGAGCAATACACGGGGAGCAGGGTGTCTGTTAGCTTACTTCATTTTTTGTACTGACTCAGCAGGGCACCTGCAGCTACTCATTATATCTATCCAGTGGATACTTGTAACTGTTTGTATGACACTCAGACACAGTAGGTTAGAATAAAACACAGTTTTATTAAAAAAGACACAATTAGAATGCCCACCAGGGCTATGGAATATCACAGGAAATTATCAATCATGTACATATGCCTTCTCAGGCCCAGTATACATATGTAGAGAGTAAATACTGTCACAGGACAGGCATATCCAGGCTATTTCAGAACAACATGGGTTAAAGTTCATAGAAAGTAATCAGTCTCTGATGTGGTGTGTTAGTCAACGCCCAGTATGATGGTAAATGTATCGAGAGACTATGGTGCAAGGTGGAAGCACCTAGTAGTAAGCAGGACTGAGACTTTACCCTGTGCTGAGCAGAAACGGAGACCACAATACTCTGCTAGAGCTAGCACTACCGTGAGCCATGAGCACCCGACCGGTGCGGTAACGGGAATACTGACACTGCAAGAGCTGATGGACTTAGAGCCAATGGCACCCGACCAGTGCGGTAACGGAAATACTGTACACTGCTAGAGCTGATGGACTTAGAGCCAATAGCACCCGACCGGTGCGGTAACGGAAATATTGTACACTGCAATAGCTGATGGACTTAGAGCCAATAGCACCCGACCGGTGCGGTAATGGACAAACTGTACATTGCAAGAGCTGATGGACTTAGAGCCAATAGCACCTGACCGGTGCGGTAACGAACACAACAGTGCTCCGCAATGGTTAACGGATGGCTCAGTGTAAACGGAGGCACAGTGCTCTGCCAGTGTAAACGGAAGGCTCAGGGTTAACAGAGGCAAACGTGCTCTGCAAGTGTAACGGAAGGCTCAGTGTAACGGAGGCAAACGTGCTCTGCAAGTGTAACGGAAGGCTCAGTGTAACGGAGGCAACAGTGCTCTGCAAGTGTAACGGAAGGCTCAGTGTACCGGAGGCAACAGTGCTCTGCAAGAGTTAACGGAGGTCTCAGTGGGTTGGAGGCCACAATACTCAGTCTGCTAGACCAGCACTTGTGGAAGTAGGAATGTCGCCCAAGCGACACTGAGAACAGGATCAGGATCGCTGGCCGAATCACAGTGCAGGAACGTCAGACAAGCCGGGTCAGGTCACAGAGCAGGAACGTCAGCCAGGCCGGGTCGAATCATGGAGCAGGAACGTCAGACAAGCCGGATCAGGTCACGGAGCAGGAACGTCAGCTGGGTCGAATGACGGATCAGGAATCATCAAGAGTAGTCAAACGGGCCAAGTCAGTACACAGGAACACAGCAACACAGTAGCACTGGTACAGGAACACCACGAAAGGGAACCTGACAGGTGCCAGAGGCCTGGTATAAGAAGGCCATACTGGGCGGGCCAAACTAAGCTCAGCCAATGGGAGCGCACTACATAGAGAGTGACAGACCAGAGCACGGCCACCATGATAATACTATTTACAACCGATACTAAAGACAGACCGGTTACCCGCAAAGTATCATGCTATTAGGGCACACTAATTGAAACAGTTAATATTTCAGACATTTGAAGTGCTACACTTTGTTTTTAATTAGGAAACATGATAGTCACAATGTTTCCTTGTGTGTGAGGAATATTTTAATAACATTATTTAATAAAAGGTATATTTTAAGGTGGTTAGTCTCTTTCTATGATACTGAACTGGTCTTTAGAGGATAGAGAAGGTGGGGCGGTGGATTCTCCTTTTGACCGGATAGTATCTTTTTCTGTCAGGGTCCTGAGGGGATATCGTGATTTTTTTCCCCCCTTTGTTCTCCCTATTTTTGTTTGTTTGTTATATATTTAAATATAAGACCTGCGGTATTTGATAACATATAATAACTAAATTCAAATTTCAAGATCAGATATATAAATATAATGGACTGCTGGAGCAACACTACCAAAATAAAGGTTCAGGCCATGAAGTAAACCATTTCTTAAAAACCTTTATAGCAGTTTGAAATGCCCTACAATATTGTATGTGTGTATGTGAAATACTAGAATGAGGGGACTTTGTGTAAACTTGTCATCAGCCAATAAATTTACTTTTTCCCCTATTCATACAGGTACTGTCTGCTGTGTATGCTGCTCTCATTCAGCACCATGTATATCTGGAGGGAACACTGTTAAAGCCGAATATGGTGACAGGGGGACAATCATGTCCTCAAAAATTTACCCCAGAACAGGTTGCCATGGCTACAGTCACTGCATTGAGGCGCACAGTTCCTGCTGCTGTTCCAGGTATCAAGCTAATTGAATTTCATATTTGTAGCTTGTTATCTGTCCCCAGGGGCACCATTAAAGTACACAGCAGCTATCTTATTCTCAGTTTTCATTTCATTTATCACTTTTTTTTTAATCATAGTAACATACATAGTAACAGAGTTTATGAGGCTGAAGAGAAAACATGCATCCATCAAGTCATCATAATTAGAATTATAGTTCTGTGATAGAATAATATAATAATATTGTTGATCTTAACATAGTTCTGAATACAGTCAGTAAGTAACCATAATATCTTACCCACTATGTCTGATGAAAATGAATCAATAAATGTTAAGTATATCTATTACTGAACGAAGTTCCTTAAGTATCCCTGGGTGTATACCATCAGGTCCAAGTGCTTTTCACCATAACCTTTTCCAGACTTGTTTGGACTTTGTCCTCAGTAAGCCATGTTTATGATGGAGGAAATTCAGTGTTTGCCCATAGCCTGTCATTGTAGGATCTTTTAAGGGGTCAGTTATAGCCTTATCCTCCCTTATAAATTCACCTGTCTCAGGCTTAAGAGGACCAATATTAACCTTAATTTTGTTATTTACCTCTGTATTTAATTATATACACAGTATTGATATCATTTGTCACCTCATTTGACACCTCACAGCACATACTGTCTTAGACCACAACATATATCTGTTGCCAGTGTTTTAGCACAACTACAAATTAGCTGTATGAGATTCCATAGATTTACAATGAAATTACAAAAAATCCCATGACTTTGATGCTGATATTTAATGAGAAAGGAACACTGGGAGAGTAGGAAGGGGGAAGTAGAAAACAATTTAAAAAAATGCAGCAAAACATAAGCTTTTCTTAATACTGCTATATGTGTGGAATTGTTTAACATTTTTCCTGGCAAGTCAGAATTTCACTAACTGGATATCTCTGGTGGTATTTCTAGGGATCTGTTTCCTCTCAGGAGGTCAGAGTGAGGAGGAGGCATCACTGAATCTGAATGCTATGAACATCTGCAGTCTTCCTCGACCATGGCGTGTGTCTTTCTCTTATGGCCGTGCACTACAAGCATCTGCTCTCTCTGCATGGCTTGGGAAACCTGAAAATGAGAAGGCAGCACAGGAGGCCTTCCTTAAGAGGGCAGAGGTTAGGATTCCATATGTCTGGCTGTTAATCACTAGTTTTAAATATGGGATGAGCAGCTCTACCACTACAGTGATAAGAGGTCTTATCGGTGGATGATTGTTTTAATTGGTAACCTAGCATCTACTTAGATCACTGACTCTCTGTAGGGATAGGTGAAAAGTCCTGCAAAAAGTACAATTTTATTTTTTTTTAATTCTCACCCATAGAGAAACCTGTCAGTTCCTTTTCCTGCCCATTGTTTCTAATGGCAGGAAACTTCCTGTTTCCATACTATAAAAACACCAGAACTTCCTGCCATGCAGCATGGTGTAGTTTAACAGAGAGAGTGGAAACAGGCAGAGCAAGTGAGGGAATAAAAGTAAAAAAAAAAAAAGTTGTTTGGAGTGCTGGAGTGGCTAGCACAATGATCAGAAGCAACAGGAGAAGCTGTATGGACTCTGCTGCAGCACCAGCAGCAAAAGATCCCACATTCCCTTGACCCAATGCACCCCAGTCCCTCAACATCATTCCTTGGGATGTGGTGAATCATACTGAAGAAAGCAAAACTTGGTAGTATGAACATTACATGTCAGCTGCTTGTGCCCGCTGCTACTGCTCCAGTGTTCCATCCTCCGTTTTCTTCCCCAAACAGTCCCATAGAGCAGCGAGGGACTTGTGGTGATGATATTGAGGGCGATGGTGGAGCAGCTGGTGTGAAGGAGAGTATGAGAGTATTTTTGGGAAATAGAGATCCAAATGGGGATGGGCATCATTGCGACCACCAGCAGTGACAGACTGGAGTTTGCTGCCATGTCATCAGAGACAGACATTCATCTGCCACATCAACATGGTGATGGTGAGCAACCTAGTGTGCCAAAAACCACAGTGGCCACCATGGGCTTGGGTTCTACAAGTAGGGATATGGAACTAGGACAGGCTCCACTTGCCACCAATATTGGCAACCTGTTCTGGAGTACATTTTTGAGGACATGGTTGCCTTTGGGTCCTAGCTCTATTGGCAATGCTGAGGCAGCATCACTTGTCCCAGCCAGTGAAGCTGATCTAGAGAAGGCCATTCTTCTCTACCTCTCCTCACTGAAATCATAGGTGTGGCAATATTTTTATCCTTGGGGTAGGCACAGTACAGTCATCAGTGAATGCACTGTGTGTATGTGATAAGATAGAAAAATAGGAAAGGAGGGGACACACCTTGGCACATCTGCCCTCATAAAGCACATGCAACATAGACACCACGATGTTGATGTTAAGCATTTTAAGAGCCACTGTCACTATGCCCTCTGTCTCTTCAGAGGACACAAACAAGGGGGGAGAAAATCCCAGACAATAGAAACCCAGCATGGAAGTTTGATGAGTGTACCTGCTTTGCGTTGTTGTCTTGTGCTAGGGTTCTGGGTGTGGGGAAATGTACCCACTGTCCCAGCCCTGGCACCTTCAAAGTCCTATTTCTCTTCCCCTGGCATATCACCTTTGCTTCCATTAACCAATCTGGCATAGTAACATAGTTGATGAGGCTGAAAAAAGACATGTTTCCATCAAGTCCAGCCCAAGACAAAAACACCCCTGTTGATCCAGAGGAAGGCAAAAAAACCCTCTGGAGCAATTTTTTATTTAGTCCCAAGTGGGTAGAAAATGTGTTGAAGCCATCTGTCATAATTTTCATTATTGTTCTGTGCTTGATAGGCATCCTTTGCTTTTTTGAAAGCAGTTACATTATCTGCAAGTACAACATGCAGAGGCAAAGAATTCCATAGCTTTACCACCCTTACTGTAAAGAATCCCTGTCTTTGCTTTAGTCAAAAGTGCCTTTCCTCTAGTGTATATAAACCAATCTGGCAGTTTGTGTCCACACATTACACAGACCACACATGAGAGCAATCAGATGCAGGGTATTAGGAAGCATCTGCAGACATTCCATCATACTGAATACATTAAGCTGGTGCCAGGGAGGATTCATTATTTCTATTACATCTTCTATCTTGACATCACATGCCCTTAGCAAAGTGGAAAAAGTCCATAGTGAGCGCAGTACTTGGTTTCTTGGGGTATGGTTTTACATTGCTAACCTAAGCGCCAGCTAAAAACAAACACCTTGTGCCTGTTGCTTAACATGAGAGCAGATGTGTCAATTGTTATGCTTCTTCCCCAGTTTCACCATGTTTTCTTTTTCACACTGCAGGTGCTGATGAAAGGCACATTTCTTTCCTGCTCTCAAGGGGAAAATGAGAATTCCACTACACTGATTATTTTAGAGGTGGTGCAGGAGGAGAAGCATGATTGACAACTTCTCTCTAGCTGCACCTGAAGTGATGTGGTGGCTTGTTGTGGTGTTGCTGCTGCCTCAGCAACACTAGGGCATGTGGCAAGTAGAAGTATCATCGTACCACTGCCCATCTTATATCATTGCTGATGATCCCAGACCCATGCAGCAGCCTAATTCCCCTACTGCTCAGAGGATTCAGTGGCAGCAAATGCCAGAATGTCACTAGTGCCATTTGCAACCACCATTTACCACTGCTGGCAATAGGCTAGTAGGTGATACAAAGCAAAATGCTGTGTTTATTGAGTCAATGTTTCAGTGCACACTGGCTCCTTTATAAAGACAAACCTTACAGTACACAAACACCACTTTAAATACCTAAAATGGCCCCAAATCAAACAAGCTTGGGCTGTAAGAGGCATCAGAATGACGTTATAAGTGAAAGTTCACTAATAACCCTCCCCCAAGTGAAACAAATTTGCTAAATGAAATGATAAATACATGAATATTGATGGTACATCACTGAATAATTCCCCCCAAAAAGTAAATAAATGTGTTAGTCCATTATATGCAATTTATGGGCATAAAATAAAAATAAGACAATATCAAAAAAGTAAAACTAGAAGAGCCTTACGTGAACAACTAGTTCTAGATTACCAGAACACATAAGGGGTGAAGGCAAGGGGTTCCCCATATGATAAACTGGTATCCCCTCCATCATCACCTCAGTGTATCACTGCTTCGTAACCCCCAGTGATAATAAACAATCGGGGACAATCATTGTGAGCAATTTAAGGAATTGCTGCCTAAAGGACAGACAAAGCCAACCAGAAGCCACCAGATGGTCCCAAAATAAGGGCACGATATTACACAATGCAAGGTATAAGACATAAAACCAGAAAAGGCCTGGAGAAACAGGTAGTAGTGCAGGGCGACCCAGTGACACACCACAGCATTACACGGCATTCCATCCAGCTGTTATTACTAACAATCCAAGTCTGATGGAATCAATGAGGACAAATGCTTACACAAAAGTGCATATCAAACAATTAGAAAACGTGTGAGACCAGATCTCAGGCATCACATCTTCACATTACACAGCGCTCAATGAGTACTGCAGCCTCAAACTAATAGTGGGCATAATTAAAGAAATGAAGACTAAATAATTTAAAATAAACAATCACAATAGAGTAACTGTAATGCACACTGAGATGGTGTGCAGTCAGAGATCCTGCCATCACATCATGCAGCAGTCATCTAAGTTTACTACTCTCATAGGATATTCACCCCAGGTATAGAAGTGGGCCAGTTTGTGGTGCTTAGTGGACCTTCTTCCCTGTGGAAGTTGGCTTTATGATAACTCTTCCTCATGCCTACACAAAATAAAAGTCAAATCCTGACTTTTACAGATAAACAATCTATGATGTACTACAAATAACACAGTGGGGTTTTAGTAACATATTTTTGGCATGGAACACCTGCCTGCTCTATCAAGGCACCACAGATTCGGGCAAGTCCATATCTGCCTTCAATCTGTAAACATAGCAAGAGGAAAAGAAAGAGAAATCCACTATGGTTTACTAGAGAGGTAAGAGCTATAGTGAAAGATAAAAAATCTGCCTATAAGAGATATAAAGAGACTGGAAGTGAAGCGGACAGAGAAGGGTATAAAACTATACAGAAGAAGACTAAACAGATGATAAATGCTGCTAAAGCCTCAAAAGAGGAAGAAATGGCCAAATCTGTTAAGAAGGGGAATAAAACCTTCTTCAGATATATCAGTGACAGGAAGAAGAAAAACTGCGGGATTACAAAAATTAACAACGGAAAAAATCAGTATATAGAAGAGGAAAAGGCGGTCGCTGACCATCTGAATAACTACTTCTGCTCAGTTTTTTCAGACGGCGGCCCTCATAATCAGAAAATGGCTGAACACAGCATTGCCTCTAGTTGTATAATTTTAGCCCCAGTGTTTTCAGAGGCCGATGTTCTAGAGGAACTTGTCCGGCTAAAGTCAAATAAAGCGATGGGTCCGGATGGAATCCACCCTAGAGTTCTTAAAGAACTCCGATCTGTCATAGTTGGCCCCCTGACTAATCTGTATAACCAGTCCCTTCTTACGGGAGAAGTTCCTGATGATTGGAGAATGGCCAATGTTGTACCCATTCACAAGAAGGGTAGTAAAGAAGAAGCTAGTAACTACAGGCCAGTCAGCCTGACATCTGTAGTGGTAAAAATGATGGAGACTCTTCTAAAGAAGAAGATAATTGACCATCTAACAAAAAACAACCTGATGGACCCAAACCAGCATGGCTTCACTGAGGGCCGATCCTGTCAGACTAATCTCATTGATTTCTTTGACTATGTAACTAAAGTGCTGGATGAAGGTGGTGCTGTGGATATCGCCTACCTGGATTTCAGTAAAGCTTTCGATACAGTTCCCCATAAAGAGCTGATAGATAAATTATCAAGAATTGGACTTAACCCCTGGATAGTTCAGTGGATCTGCAGTTGGCTGAAGGACAGAAACCAGAGGGTTGTTGTTAATGGAGTGTATTCTGAGCAGAGACTGGTTACAAGTGGAGTGCCACAAGGATCTGTTCTGGGCCCTGTTCTGTTCAACATATTTGTAAGTGACATAAGGGAAGGCTTGGCAGGGAAGGTTTGCTTGTTTGCTGATGACACAAAAGTGTGTAATAGGGTTGATGTTCCAGGAGGTGTCTGTAATATGGAGAATGATTTGGCACTATTAGATAAGTGGTCAAAACAATGGAAACTTCAGTTCAATGTTTCCAAATGTAAAATAATGCACTTGGGGAAAAGAAACCCTCAATCTGACTATCGTATTGGCAGTTCTGTGGTAGCAAAGACTTCAGAAGAGAAGGATTTGGGGGTGGTCATCTCTGACAGCCTCAAGATGAGTAACCAATGCAACCAGGCGGTGGGGAAAGCAAATCGTATGCTTGGCTGCATAGCTAGAGGTATAACAAGCAGGAAGAGGGAGATTGTGATCCCTCTGTATAGAGCTCTAGTGAGACCACATCTGGAATACTGTGTACAGTTCTGGAGGCCTCATCTGCAAAAGGATATAACTAAAATTGAGCGGGTTCAAAGAAGAGCTACAAAAATGGTGGAAGGTCTAAAGCATAGAACTTATCAAGAACGACTCAGAGATCTAAATATGTATAGTCTGGAGGAAAGAAGAGAAAGGGGGGACATGATTGAAACCTTTAAATATGTTAAAGGACTGAACAAGGTTCAGGAGGGAAGTGTGATTAATAAGAATCTGAATACAAGAACAAGGGGGCACAATCTGAGGCTAGTTGGAGGAAAAATCAAGAAAAACATTAGAAAATATTATTTCACTGAAAGAGTAGTAGAAACTTGGAACAAACTTCCAGCAGAGGTGGTTGATAAATCCACAGTAACACAGTTTAAACATGCCTGGGATAAACATGTATCTATCCTAAGATAACAATAAAGGAATACTAAAGGGCAGACTAGATGGACCAGGTGGTCTTTTTCTGCCGTCAATCTTCTATGTTTCTATGTTTCTATGTAACATGTATTTAGTATAATGCAGTTAAAAAGCAGTGATTCTACCTTACCTCTACTGTGAACAAAACCCATGTGAGGGAAATGAGGGAGATACTGATACCATCCCTAGTTCTGCTATTGCCCTGTTTGGGGGCTACAAACCAAGAGAAGAGTAGGATCCAAAACCTTCCAATATACATGCAAAAATATAAAATATATAGGTAACTGGTGAACTCAAAATAGCTTTTATTAATAGTGTTCAATTAGTTACATTGCTGTAAGAGCAGCAAGGACTTTATCTTGGCTACATATACAAAGTAAACAAAAGGAAAGTCTGTGTGTCAAATTCTGTGGCCTATTTTCCACTTCCCACAACTGTAAAACCTACCTTTGGAAGTCCAGCTCTGTCTCCTTCACCCTGGTCTTCCTTTGTCTTCTTTAATTCCTTTCAGTCTTGTTTCTTCTCCTGTAAATCTTCTTTCTTCATTAATTCATCATTCTTCCTACTTTAAATCATCATTAAATATAATAAAAAAACAAACAAATAATATCCCCCATTGATATCTAACAAAGATTGGCTTTTATATGGCCAGTCTCTGTTCAAATTGCATCCCATACTCCCATTGGCTGGGATGTGGGAATATGCAGCAGACTAAACATGCCCTGAGTAGCCACCCCTCCCAGCCAATTGGCTTCTAGCTGGAGGGGGTTAAGAATAAGTATTTTGTCATCTGTCCAGCTATTGGAGAGCTGTAGGGATAAGAAAACACTTATTTGTGACCCCTTCAGCTAGTAGCTGATTGGCTGGGAGGTGTGGTTACTGTAGGACATGTTTTGTGCCCTGCGTAACACCACATCCCAGCCAATGGGAGCTTGGGAAGCAATTTGAACAGAGATTGGCCATATATAAAAGCCAGTCTCTGTTCAGATTTCCTCACTCTGACTTGGGCAACGGCCCGAGCAGGAACTGCTATGGAGGGTACGTTTTGTTTTGCTTAGTAATGGTGGCAATGGATATCAATGCAGGATATTATTTACTTTTTTATATTTATTATATTTAATAAAGATTTAACTAAGCGGTTAAAAAGAGGTGACAAAGTGGAGATGACTTCTCTAGTTTATCACTTCTCCAATTCCTATGTTATTCTATGGAGACTATGCATTAAAATTTCTTCAGCTTTGGAGATCTGAATAGGTTTCATAGAATAACATAAGAAATGGAGAAGTGATAAACTGGAGAACTCTTCTTCACTTTATCACGGCTTAGTGAATGTCCTCCAAGGCTTTCAGAAGAAGGAAGAAGACTGAAAGAGATTAAATGAAGACAAAGGAAGACCAGGGTGAAGGAAACACCACTTGACCTCAGAAGTCAAAATGTTAATGTGTCATCTGTGGGGAATGGGCTGTAGGATAGTGTTAGGCTTTTTATAACTTTATATTTAAAGTAGGGTGTAGTGTAGGGCCAGAAGGCTACTTTTCGGATAAGTGTTTAGGAGGGTGACTGTGTTACTAGCTCACGGTCAATGTTTGACCTGTCAAAAAATGAGCATTAGCTAGCTTCCTTTTGTTCCCATTATTCACGCTATTTAGCTTGCTTTGTGGGAAATAAAATCCGCAAGGAATGTTAGGCCGCAAGACGAGTTTTAGCAACCGACTCTCATTGTGGTGCTGACCAAGCAGTTGAATTCTGACGGTACAACTGTGTGTACAGGCCAGAACTCATTTTGTCCATAACAACTGATTTAGTGGCTCTGATTGAATTAAGCCCTTTGTATGTTGTCTTAGCACTCATTTTTCTCTCTATTAATCTTGGGGCAACGATTGCTGCCTGCTGTTTTGGGTTTTAATTCTTCTAAATAGTCACTTGTCCTTGCTATTTCAGGACAAGGCCTTGTTCAGGACTGACCTGAAGCAGATCATTAGCGACCGCACTGATGGAAAAAGTACACTGTTTTACTAATCTCCACAAAATGGTCCTTTATGTCAAGGAATATTTGTGGGTTTAGTTGCTACAAGTTCTGTCATCACAGCAATATGCCCGAGGGAGTTTCTGGCCTCCTTGGATCTTCTGAATGTGTATCTGCATATCCCAGTTCTTCCAGATCCCTAACACTTCCTGCATTTTACAATCACTATCAGTTTACAGCTCTGCCACTTGGCCTCGATTTAGCACCCAGAATCTTCATGAAGGTCATGGCAGCCCTGGCCACTTACACCCATGTTCAAGACATTTCTCTGACATCATGTTTGGACAGTATACTGATCAAGGGTTCTTCAGAAGATATCCCCATATCCAAGAGTGCGCCTGCATTCTAGCGCATCATGGTTGGATGCTCAACCTAAATAATTCTTATCCCACCCCAGTTTACTGGTGTTTCTGGGCATGAGATTCGACACCCTTCAGGGGAGGGAGTGTCTCACGGAGGAGAAGAGCCAATTCATGTCTCAGGTTGTCACGGGCACTACTAACTCCAGTCTGAGTGGATGAAGTGCAACCCTGGGCCACCTGGGGGGCCAGTGGACAGGGTGGGTCTCTTGTCCATCAACATTCTGGAACTTTCACCTGCCTTATTTATTTCCCCTGGTTCCTCTTATCCCCTGGGTGATGCAGAAAATCAGAATGGAAAAGGCAAGATGTCTAGCAAACCTCCCTTCCTGTTATTTACCAGGATAAGGAGATACTTCACACCTCACAAGAGGTCTTACCTAAGGTTTCCTCAGATTTCCACATCAATCAGGAGATCATTCTGTCTTCCTGTTGTTGTGAGAGATCTCCATCAAACTCAACCTTTTTCACAAAACTGACTCCCGTTTTGTCATCCATGAGAGACCTAGGGCGGGTTAGTCGGCATCCAAGGTCACATGCCTCTTGGATCAAGGCTACCATTTACCTTTCGTATGTGATCAGTATGAGACCTGTTCCTTTTTAAGATTACACTGCTCTCATAGAAACATATAATTTGATGGCGGATAAGAACCATTTGATTCAGCTAGTCTGCCCATTTTCCTACTGTAAAAACCTCAAGCCATATTTGGTCTTGTCTTATGTTCAGGACATCCTTATGCCTATTCCATACATGCTTAAATTCCATCACTGTATTAACTTCTACCACCTCTGCTTTAAGGCCATTCCACTTATCTACTACCCTCTCGGTGAAGTAAAACTTTCTTACATTTCTTCTAAACCTCTGTCCCTCTAGATCTGGACCATGACCTCATGTCCTAACATTTTTACTCCTTTTCAATTTTACTTTCCTCCTGCACTTTGTTGAATCCCTTCATGTATTCATTGTTTTTATCATGTCCCCCCTTCTCTTCCCTCCTCCAAGGTATACATGTTCAGATCTTTTAGTCTATCCTAATATTTCTTTTCAACCAGATTGGTTGAGTGATCCTGGGCCAACAAAAACTAGGCCTCAGGTGAATAGCTCTGAAAGGCTGCAACATGGTCCTCTTTGCACACAGTTACCAAATACTAGCGTGTCAATATCCTGGCCTTGGAGAAGGCCAGCTTTGCCCGGAAGGTCCTTCAGAGAGTTTAGCCTGTCTACTTCATCTTCTGTCCAGTTCAGTAGTTTGAGTCCTGTTGGCTCTAGTCTGGTGTTGTCACCTTAGGTTATACAGATCCAGTTTAGTCCCATGGAATACTAGCATCATGGGTGAATAGTGAGGGTTTGTTTCCTCCTTTCCTTTTTCCCTCCCTGGAATCTTGGGGATGATTTGGTATATCCCCATTTTTCCTGAGTCCCATATTGGACATAATAGAAACTAGAATTTTAGAGGACTTACATTTAAATGCTTTTCTCTTTAGTCCATATGGAACACAGGACTCATGCCTGGAGAAAAACCTACCCGAGTGTCCTCTTAGGTTTTAGTCTTGGGAGCCTCCTTTTCTTACCTTCGTAGTTTCTTTTATTCTACGGCACTGTTCACAAATTAATCTAGAAGGCACAGGAGGAGCTCAACCCCATGGAGTAAAGAGTAAAGGAAAGAAGAGTTAGAGGGCATTAAGCCCTCATACCCTCAGTAAGGTAAGACGGGGTAGTGGGGGCAGAAAAAAAAGGGGGGAGAAGGGAAAAGGTAGAGAACAGTGGGAGAGGAAGCACAGCAGAGTCAGTCCACATCTAACTCTCCGGTGTCTGTATTAGCTAGTGAAATGTGAGCCAAGGTTCTCAAACCTGGGAGAAACACTCCTGGGAATTATATAGGAGTCATGTCAACTTCTCCATAGAGTAGATCTTTCAGATAGCCTGCATTAAACATGTGCCACCACCAAAACAAATGTTAAGTTGCTTCCCCTGCATCTCTCTCTCTCAAATTCATCTGTATCTGAAGGATAGAAGGATGCTGGAGGGATTTCTTCTAGATAATATTCTCCTCAATAATTAGGTCATCCTCAGTATCACCTGCCACTTCTTTCCTACTACTCGTATATTCCTCTAGGCTTTTTGAAGTTATGACAGATGGCTTCAATGCAGATAGGTTGTTGATCCAGGGAACTATCTGACTTGCATTTGGAGTCAGGAAGGAATTTTTTTTTACCCGCTTGGGGCTAAATTGGAAATGGCTTCAGAGGGCTTTTTTTTTTTTTTTTTTTTTTTTTGCCTTCCCCTGGATCAACTGGGGTGTTATTGGCATGGGCTGGACTTGATGGAAGCATGTCTTTTTTCAGCCTCATCAACTATGTTACTATAAAGTCTAAAACTATTTATTTTACTTTTTCTCTCAGAGAAATTTTCGGAACGGTCCCTACTGTTTTTTTTTTGTTTTTTTTTTATTAATGGTCCCTATCACCATTGAAGGAGAAAAAACTCTTTGCAACTGTTTCTTCCCCTCTTGGCTTTTAGCCAGTTTCAAGAAGATTTTTACTGCTGCTTTCTCTTTCTCTCTTGAGTCTTTATTTCAGTACAGATGATTATGGTAGATCTTACTAAATATGCTGCTTCCTCTTCTGGCTGTTGAATGAGTCGGTATCAGTCGAAACTTGTTTGTCTATTGAGTGTCAGTTTGCTAAATATTCAGTGGCTCAGCCAGTTCTGGAAGGAACTTGGATAATCTGTCTTGTCTCAGTCACACAAGATTTTGGGGTATTTAAGGTACATCTGCTTTCTCCCTGTGCACCCCCAGACTCCCCTAACACAAAATCTAGCAGAAAGGAACTGATCACAATTTCATGTCTATTCTCAGTTATTCAAGATTTTGGGGTACTTGTATTCTCTCTCCTTTCTTGCTGTACACACCCCCAGATTCCCCTAACACAGAGAACATCCAGCTCAGGAAGGAACATTTATACATGCCTGTCTCATTCACAAAATATGTTGGGATAACTCTACTGCCCTCCTTAAAGGGAGAGTAATACTTAAAATGTAAAAAAAAAATATGTTGTAGGGTTTATCCTCCTGAGTAAAACAAGGGTGCTCCCACTGCTGAAAGGTGTTTCATTCAAAAGTTATTAATTTTCAAAGTTGAATTTTTTAGGTGCAATATCACAGTGGCCTGAAATTGTACATTGGCGCTGTTGCTACACCATCCTATGGAGATTTATGGTCCCGGGACCAGAGCTGTCCATAGGATTGTGTAGCAACAGCGCCATTGTACAATTTCAGGCCACTCTGATATTGCACCTAAAAAATTCAATTTTGAAAATTAATAACTTTTGAATGAAACACCTTTCAGCAGTGGGAGTACTCTTGTTTTACCCGGGGGGATAAACCCTACAACATATTTTTTTCACATTTTAAGTATTACTATCCCTTTAACAAATTACCTGCCAACAAGACTACCTAAACTACAATCCAACATAACTTTATATGCCTTTCATAAATAGCTCAAAAATTGTGCTGCTTTTTCGTGCTTTTCAGGAGAAATTTCACCCATCCAAATTCTCAGACTGGGTAGCATAGTGAAAGAAACCCTGCCTTCATTTTAGACTAAAGCTCCTTTCCTCTAGACTTGGATGACCATGATTTTTTTTTTTTGTCCAGCTCTTAGAGTAAATGGTTCCTTAGACTTAGAGCGTTTTTTGCTTTGACCTTGAATATATTTGTAAATGGTAATCCTATCAGCCCTTAGACCCAGGGCTAGATTTATCAGTAGGCAGACTAGGCACTGGCCTAGGGCACCAGATTTTCAGGGGCACCTAGCAATGACCTGTCACACCCACCAACCTGCCCACATCCCACCCACTTGAGAACCCCCAGAAAATTCAATGCAGTGCACTCACTGCTCAGCTAGTCAGCTTCCTTGTAATCAGCCAAGTAAAACCCCCACCCCCCCGTGAGTCTCTGCTCACCACCTGCTGAAATCTTGAGGGTTGATGTAGTAATGTGCAGCCACGCAAAACGCTGTCCATCTTGGAGTAGAACTTTTGGTCATCAGAGATCTGATTGGCTGAGCTGGAGACTGCGCATCCTTCCCCAACCTCCACCATAAGATAGATATTATATATAGAATACAATATTATTGTTCATGAAACCATAAGAGACATTGCATTACATTATTCATTGAAAAAACATTAGTTAAGTAATTAAGTGTGAAGAATATATACACATATGTATTTTAGAGTCCTTGTACCAGTTGAAAGATATTGCTGCATGTTTATGGAATTTCTTTTTCACCTTTTTTCTTTTTATAGCTGGGTTTAATAGTTTATTCAGTGTTAGTATGATTTATCACAGGCAGGGTTGTATGTACCCTTCCCACTATATTATAGACCTTTGAATCTCAAAATTATCTATGTGGACACCTTTGAATGTCTTATCTTGGATGCCCAATCTTATTTCACCATATCTGTTACTATAGTAGCATTTAGGAACTTCAGAATTGTTTCCCTTGATGCAGTGGTTCTCAATCTTTCTTGTTCGGGGCACCCCTAACACATAATCTACAACATTCAGGGCACCCCTAACATATTTAATACTTTATCAAGGGCATAAGAAGGGTACAATCCTATATAATAATTCGCGAAATCGTGTGTAACGCCGCGACCTGGGCAGTAGACACTGCTGCGCGTGCTGCAGTCAGGCGCAGTAGAGACTGCCTGCGCCACGGCTGATACAGAGCTGGGCGCTCCGAAGGAGTGCCCCGCTCTGTATCAGTTGCGGCTCTGGCAGTCTCTACTGCGCCTGACTGCCCCGTGACCGGATGCCAGAGGCACTGTGGCCCGTGTAACGGGCTGTTCAACTAGTACATAAATATACCGTTATGATTAGGTTTTATAATCATAATATCAAAACTAAATCTATTGTGCATTTTTGTTAGTCTTCATAGAAAACATGGGGCACCCTAAGCTGATGTCTGTGGCACACTAAAGTGCCACGGCACCCTGGTTGAGAATCACTGCCTTGATGCCTAAGTTTGCCATACGGAGATGTTGAAGTTGGGATCTTGCTATAGTTTTCTATGGAGGCAGAAGACAGCTGTTTCTGCTGGAGGACAGATACAACAGCTACCCCCCCCTTGCCCCTTTGAGTGCACAGGGATGTGCCTTTTGGCATATTTAGTGCTCACTGCTTGATTTTTCTGTATTGGTTTGATCTTTGGTACCTATACCTTTCCATTACTTGGGTATTAAACATGGGGAACAGGCAAGCTGCATATTTAGCAAAGGTCACTTATGGTTTTTGTATGTGTGCTGTATATTCCCCATTCTTTATGTAATATTTTTATCCGCCTCTGGAAAATGACCATGTTACTGTGAAGAATAAATCTAAAGAGGTTTGGCCTTAAAAAAGGTGTCATTAGGGGTGGGGCCAAGGCAGGGCTAAGGGCACCAGAGGATGCTGTGCCTAGGGATGTAAATCTGGCCCTACTTGGACCTCTCTTCTCTAATGTAATCCCTGTTCATCTAGTCCTGTAACTGTTCTTCCAATCTCTTTTTCAGTTTTGTTGCAGTCGCTGCACTTCTTCCAGTTCAATAAAGTATATTGTTTTTAAAACTTGACGCCCAAAATTGTTCTCAGTGTTCTAGATGAGACCATACAAATGATTTTTTAGGGATTCCCATGCCATGCATCTATAACCTTTTTATATACAATAGTACCCTATTGGCTCTTGCAGTGGCTAAGAGACACTGCTGTGAAGTCTATTTCTTATCTGTACTCCCAAGACTATCGCTAAAGAGGATTCCGCAAGGTTAATTGTGTATGTAGCATGTCTGTTTCTGCAGCTCAAATGCATAACCTTAGATTTACCTCACCTACTACTTTTCTGCCCATTATCTCAGCTTTTCCAAATCTTCCTACAGAGAAAAAAACATCTTACTCTGTATGCATTTCCTTATACAGCTTAATGTCATCAGCAAAGATTGAGATGCTACTTTCAATACCCAATTCTAGAAAATTAATAAACAAATTAAACACAATTAGGCATGGACTGAATCCTGTACCACTCTACTTATAAGACTAGACCTGCTTGAAATGGTTCCTTTTAGAACAACTCTCTTCTACCTATTTAACCAGTTTAGATGCACAGATATCACCTCCCAAACCAAAGCCTGTGAAGGATAAGTGATTTCACTATACAAATATTAAATGATGAGATTAAAGTGTATGTTGTGTGTTTCTGTGACACTGTTACTATAGAGCAGGCACATCAACCTTGCATATAGTTGAGGGTTGCATATAGTTGAGGGTTGTGTGTGTGTGTGTGTGTGTGTATATATATATAATATATACACACACACACACAGTTCAGTAGACATAGAGACGGCTCACACAGGCTCTTGTTAGATGCAAAAGAAGGTTGCATTTATTTAATCAACGTTTCAGCCGTCCAAGCAGCCTTTCTCAAGATGTTCAGAAAGGTTGCTTGGATGGCCGAAACTGAACATACTGAACTGTATGTATCTCTTTTTTTAATTTGTGCACCCAGGCAATGTATAGAGTGTTACAGTGAGTGCAATCCATCACCTATGAAAAAAAAAAAAAAAGAAAAAAAAAAAAAAAAAAATATATATATATATATATATATATATATATATATATATATATATATATATATATATATATATATATATATACACACAGTGGGGCAAAAAAGTATTTAGTCAGCCACCAATTGTGCAAGTTCTCCCACTTAAAAAGATGAGAGAGGCCTGTAATTTTCATCTTAGGTACACTTCAACTATGAGAGACAGAATGGGGGGAACGAATACAGGAAATCACATTGTAGGATTTCTAATGAATTCATTGGTAAATTCCTCGGTAAAATAAGTATTTGGTCACCTACAAACATGCAAGATTTCTGGCTCTCACAGACCTGTAACTTCTTCTTTAAGAGTCTCCTCTGTCCTCCACTCGTTACCTGTATTAATGGCACCTGTTTGAACTTGTTATCAGTATAAAAGACACCTGTCCACAACCTCAAACAGTCACACTCCAAACTCCACTATGGCCAAGACCAAAGAGCTGTCGAAGGACACCAGAAACAAAATTGTAGACCTGCACCAGGCTGGGAAGACTGAATCTGCAATAGGCAAGCAGCTTGGTGTGAAGAAATCAACTGTGGGAGCAATTATTTGTAAATGGAAGACATACAAGACCACTGATAATCTCCCTCGATCTGGGGCTCCACGCAAGATCTCACCCCGTGGTGTCAAAATGATCACAAGAACGGTGAGCAAAAATCACAGAACCACACGGGGGGACCTAGTGAATGACCTGCAGAGAGCTGGGACCAAAGTAACAAAGGCTACCATCAGTAACACACTACGTCACCAGGGACTCAAATCATGCAGTGCCAGATGTGTCCCCCTGCTTAAGCCAGTACATGTCCGGGCCCGTCTAAAGTTTGGTAGAGAGCATTTGGATGATCCAGTAGAGGATTGGGCGAATGTCATCTGGTCAGATGAAACCAAAGTACAACTTTTTGGTAAAAACTCAACTCGTCGTGTTTGGAGGAGAAAGAATGCTGAGTTGCATCCAAAGAACACCATACCTACGGTGAAGCATTGGGGTGGAAACATCATGCTTTGGGGCTGTTTTTCTGCAAAGGGACCAGGACGACTGATTCGTGTAAAAGAGAGAATGAATGGGGCCATGTATCGTGAGATTTTGAGTGAAAACCTCCTTCCATCAGCAAGGGCATTGAAGATGAAACGTGGCTGGGCCTTTCAGCATGACAATGATCCCAAACACACCGCCCGGGCAACGAAGGAGTGGCTTCGTAAGAAGCATTTCAAGGTCCTGGAGTGGCCTAGCCAGTCTCCAGATCTCAACCCCATAGAAAACCTTTGGAGGGAGATGAAAGTCCGTGTTGCCCAGCGACAGCCCCAAAACATCACTGCTCTAGAGGAGATCTGCATGGAGGAATGGTCCAAAATACCAGCAACAGTGTGTGAAAACCTTATGAAGCTTACAAAAAACGTTTGACCTCTGTCATTGCCAACAAAGGGTATATAACAAAGTATTGATATGAACTTTTGTTATTGACCAAATACTTATTTTCCACCATAATTTGCAAATAAATTCTTTAAAAATCAGACAATGTGATTTTATGGATTTTTTTGTCTCATTCTGTCTCTCATAGTTGAAGTGTACCTATGATGAAAATTACAGGTCTCTCTCATCTTTTTAAGTGGGAGAACTTGCACAATTGGTGGCTGACTAAATACTTTTTTGCCCCACTGTATATATATATATATATATATAATATATGGTACTGTGCTGTGCACAACTGCTGTAAAGTAAGTGCTTTCGAAAACAGACATAGTTTATTTTTATCAATTAACAAAATGATAGTGAGCGAACAGAAGACAAATCTAAATCAAATCAATATTTGGTGTGACCACCCTTACCTGTTTATTGGTTACAAAACCTGCCCTAATGGACTATTTACTTATCTAGTGCTAATTTAACTTTCTCAGATTTGCTGCATGAATTAATCTGTCTTTTGTATCTCTTGCAGATTAATGGTCTTGCATCTTGTGGTCTTTATGTTCCATCAGGATCTGCTGATTCTACCTCTTCTCAGTCACTCTTCCAACCCAGCTACAGCTACTAAAAAAACTTACAACCTGATATCTATTCCATTTGTTAAACCTGCCACCAAACTTGTTTCTCAGGGACATGTGGTAATGCACATTATGACCAAATCATCTTACTGTTCTTCCCCTAAAGTTTAATTTCTAGATTTGGGTTTTCCACCTATCCAACTTTCTCGCAATGCACAGAAGAGACATGAAAACATTCCCCACTTACAAATTATTTTGAGTACCTTTATTGCCTGTACTGCTGCTATTTGAAGTCCTCTGCCATTAAAACAGAATTCCTCATTAACATACTTCCTGTACTTTTTGTGTGCATTTATACATTTAGGCCTCGATTAAAAGGTCCCCGATAATTGATAATGTCTCTTTAGCAAAAAGTGCTAGCGGAGCTATTCAGTTGTCCTTCCAGCTGAAAGCACAATGGACGTTAGGCCATAGAAAAGGACTTGTGGCCAAATGTCCATTTTGTGGGTTACTTTCCCAAAACGCTGCAAAATAGCATCAATAATGGGAACATCAAAGGAAAACAGTTAACGTTTGGTGCCTGACATCATACTGTCAAGTAGGTACTAAATTGAAGGCTTGTTCTTAAAAGCGTGCCAGTTGGCAGCGTATGAATGAATCCCAATTTCCATGAAGTGAGTAGACTAGAGCTCTGCCCCCTGCTGCTTATTTATACCCAAGAAAAGATTGAATATTTTTAAAAAGGCATTCAGCTAAAGTAAAATGGAAAAATCTCCAATACATTTAAAGTTGAGAGTGGAGTACCTCCGGGATCAGTATATTTTTTAACATATTTATAAATGACTGGAAATGGGTACAAAAAACAAAAATGCGATATTTGCAAATTACACTAAATTATGCAGGTTAATAAATTCAGAGCAGGATGTTTCTTTTCTGCAAAGGCATTTGCATAAATTAGCAGATTACAGACAAATGGAATATGAAATGTATTGCGGGAAAGTGCAAAGATCTGCATTTAAGATGAACCAATCTCCGTGCTTCTTATGGAATCATTTTAGGAGACTCTTTGCTAGCAAAAGATCTGGGAGTCCTTGTAAAGTACAGACTTGGAGTGACGGTTACAGGGGTTACTGATTGGTGGCTTAAGCGATTATCCAGTCAGACAAAAAGATAATAAATTGCATTTATTAGAGAGGTCACAGCACCCACACATAGGACAACTACAGGCTAACAAAAGGGTAAAGTATAAAAACTACATGCTTCTACTATTCTCTTCTTGGTATGCTAGCAAGTTGTACAGATTACCAGGGGTTCCACTTAAAGGGACAGTAATGTCCCAGAAAAATCTTTATAGTTTTGTAGTGCTTAAAAAAATAAACTATATGCAAAAATTCCTATTTCTCAAACTGCTATGGTTTGAGAGATATTCAGCACTAAAGTTCCCCCTCCCTCCCCTTTCCCTGACATCAGCACAGTGCTGACTGCAGGGGAATCCTGTCCAGGGACCAACCGGTGGCTCTGCAGCACAGCCGAAATCGCATTATTGGAAAAAAATTACTTCATTGGAAAGGTCTACAAAGTGTGCCTGGTTTGCAAGCACACTTTGTAGACCATTCTAATGAAGTAATTTGTTTTAAATAACAAGAATTCCGCTCTGCTGAAGAGCCTCCTCGTGTTGGCTGACACGGATCTCCTGCTGTCAGCTTTACAGAGAAGGGGAGGGAGGGGGAAACTTTGAATATGAATATCTCTCAAACCATAGCAGTTTGAGAGAGAGGATTTTTTGCATATAGTTTAATTTTTTAAACACTGCAAAACTATGAAGATTTTTTATGGGACATTGCTGTCCCTTTAATGCTCACAGTGCATTTTAGGTTTATTCTGGAGCTTAAACAAAGTCCCAATAGAGGCAGAAGTAAGGAACACAGCCCACTGAGCATGGTGCTGGATTGCATGAAGTTACTTTGTACCTTCTAGTCCTGACAAAGGATTTGTAGAATGCTTCCCAAGACAGTATCCACAGTCACTTTCCTTATTCGTGGGCCGTAATCACCGAAGTTTAGCTCCATCCTGGCCCCAGGCCTCCCTCCATTCTAGGGAGGACTTCCCCCTGCACCTACATTTACATCTCTCTCCTCCTCTCTGAGTTTCTCTCGAAGACTTCCTTCTACCCCATCCCTTCCAGGATCTGATGTCACAGTTACCATTTACAAGATATATTTTGCATAGCCTGCTCCGTGTGAGGGGAGGAAGGGACACACATTCCACTCACATAGATTTTTTTTTTCTACCCCCTGTATCTGCTCAGGTTTTAAATTCCTTTCCTCAAGTTGTACTAGGGGGGCTAGCTGATAACACCGAATCTTAGCTAGACTCCATGGCACCATCACTCTGTACTTCAAACATACTAACTCCTTCAATGCTGGTAAAAGGCCAACACTCTCATGCACACACAGGGGAAATTAATGTTTTCAAGAATGGGAACACATGGTGAAGACAATGGAGGTCACTGAAAATAGGGTTCATCCTCAGGGTGACAACCATTCCGACACACTTGGAAAGAGTGACTAGAGTCAAACAGCAGTAGCAAAGGCAATGTCCTGTCTTGCATAAAAAGAGGTATTGAAGCAAGAGTGGATAACAGAATTTTGCTACTGTACAAATGGTTGGTAAGACCTCACCTTGAACATGCAGTGCTGTTTTGGGCTCCAGTTCTGAAGAAAGATGTTCTAGAACTCGAGCAACAAAAATAATTCAGAGAAAGGAGGACCTGAAGTACAAAGAATTGTCTTCTCAGATTTTGTTTATTTACTCTAGAGAAAAGCCGACTTATTATACTGTTTAAGTGTATGCGAGGTCAATACAAGGATCTCTCTGGTGAGCTTTTCATTCCAAGGCCTAATTTAATAACTAGGGGAAACCCCTTAAGATTATTGGAAAGGAGGTTTCAACTACAGTAGAAGGTGTGTTTTTTTTTTTTTACAGTAAGGTCTGTTAAAATGTTGAGTTCCTTGCCAAAGCTTATGGTAATAGCTGATACAATGGATACATTTAAGAGAAGGCATTTGTAGCACAAAGGAACATGTAGGGTTAAACTGTGTATTAGGTAAAACAGGTAAACAAGTCCTGGTAAACAGAGTAATACCCAGTTAGGAGTAGGGAAGTCTTAATCAATATTTGTTTTCTTGGTTATAATGTGGTAAAGGTTGAACTTGATGGACTTGTGCATCTCATTATGCTGGTCATATAACCTATGCATTTTTACTCATATCAAACTGTACTTTGTCAAGGCTAACCATTTCATCTATATTTAAACAGATGTAGCAAGACTTGAGATTGTCCTTGTTTTCTGCTTCTGACAAATCATTTCCAATGACCTGCATGAGTTTTTGTTTTCTTAATCTGATGGTCCAGATAAAACTCAGTTGAAGTGGTGTGTTTTTTTGTGGTTGGCTTATATGTGAGAAGACTTGGTAAAAAGCAAGGTGAAGCTCTAAAAACATCAGCTACTCAGGGGGTCATAAAACTTCACCCTCTGCTGCATGCAACCTGGTATGGCTATCAGCCACACACTGCTATGTTGTGTGCACAGTCCTCACAAACCCTCTTTATCAGGCCTTCAAGGCTGATACAGAGGGTCTATGGGGATCTGCATTGCACAGGGCAGGAAAAAAACTGCAACACTTAATTTTCTCTGTCCTCCAGTACAGGTTACTGGTAACTCTGGGAGGTGATCCGCCCCTTATTAGGCAGGAACAATTCTCAAAGTGTATGCAGGGGGTGGAGCCTCCCTTCCTTGGCTGCAGCTAGCCAATCAGCTGCAGAAAGATTTGTTCCTCGGTGAAGACAACACCAGGTGGAGAACAGTTCTGCTCTAGTTTTAGAATCTTTTTTATTTTCTGTTAGATATGGAATACCACCATTAGGCGGATTACCATGACTGACAGATGCACTTAAATGTGGCCATCTCAGTATCCAGGTGCTTTTTGTTGACCTTAAGCCCTGAGGGGGAAAATCTTGATTCCAAGTACTTTCCCAGGAATTACCCACTGTGGTACTTCTTACTCCATGGTAATCTGAAGACAGAAGATCTGCAGGAAAGGTGAGCTACCCTTTGAGTGCTGCAGGTCCACTTGTCCCACAGTGCCCCTCCACACAGGGGTGTATTTCTGGAGTTCCTATTGCACACTCCAGCACTCACTGGGTATATCTGTATGTCTGTTGGATGTTTGGAGCAGGTTTATGTGGTAACTTAACCCTTTATTGGGGGGTTTATTGACACTTTTCCTACCGGATTAGTGTTTTCTGGGTATCTTCACATGTTCTGTTGATGTTTTACATCTTTTTATGTGTTGCATCTTTTTATATTTTACTTTAATAATTGAACAAATTGAGTACTGCGCCTTTAAGGCGCATTTTACCGCATAGACTCATTTGCTCCATTCATTCCTATGGGACTGTACTGTTTGGGACGTATCTCTGCAACCGTTTAACCTAGCAACTTCAGAGGTGGCTCGTTTTACTTGTGTACCCTTGCTCTATCATCCGGTTCATATTTCTAGTGTGTTGGGGGGCTCAGGGGGCTTCAGGCACCGTTTGGGGTACTTTTTGGGAAAAACGACATTTCCCATGAGCGCTTGCTTCACACCCTTGTTTCTGATTGGGTACTGCCATGGCAGCCATTTTGTGAGCATTTCTGGGCGAGTATCCTACACAGGGCTTGGACTCTCCTGCTCTCCTCTGCAAATTAACCCTTCGCTTGCCAGATAAGTTTATTTTTGCGTTTTCTGGGGTGAAATTTTAATCTTACATGCTATAACTGGGTGATTTATTGTACAGTTGGTTATTTTTACACTGTGAGAATGTCTATACCACTGGAGCATTGCTCTTCCTGTCACTCAGGGCTACCTAGAGAATATTAGGGTCATTTATGCCCAGCATGTTCTGATGTCCCTGACACCATTCCAGGGACTTCCAGCTATGCCATAGAACCCCCTTGGGTGCAAGAGTTCAAGGCTGCGACTAGGGACTTTAGGTCCACATTGCAACTCTTTAAATCCCAGTTACAGGGGGCCTTTCAGGCTTGGCAGGCCCCCTTCTCAGTCAGATCTTCCCTGCCTAAACCTCATGGAGTACCTGACGTGTCAGATTCCTCTGAAGAGCAACTTCTGGTGGATTCGGATGTTAAGGACTGTTCTGTGTTGGAATCCTCTCAGTTTCTTGGGGACCCCTTTGAGGCTGATCCTGAACCCTCCACTGAGTGTCTAATCAGGGCTGTTTTAACTATGCTCAACATTCCCCTAGTTCAGGAGGTTCCTTCTGATCCCTCTGATGTTTTCCAGGAGCCTGCTAAGGCCCTTACATGCTTTCCACCTAACCCCACTCTTGACCGCCTGGTGTCTGAGGAGTGGAAATCCCTGGACAAGAAAGCTTCTGTGTCCAGAAAATTTTCTAAGCTTTATCCCTTTTCTGAGGCTGCGCTTGCTCAGTGGGTTCATCCTCCCAAAGTGGATGCCCCTATTTCCAGACTTTCCAAATCTACTGCGTTGCCAGTCTCTGATGCCTCTGCTCTGAAGGACTGAACTGACAAGAAACTTGAGGTTTCCCTCAAGTCCATTTTTGCCACTGCTGGTTCTGGTATGCGTCCAGCTTTTGCCGCTGCGTGGGTGAACCGGGCCATTGCAGTCTGGACTGAACAGCTCACCAAGGCTGTCCGTCAGGATGCACCTACTTCAGATAAGTTGCGCCTCCTCGCCAACATATCTGAGGCACAACACTATGTTTCTGCTGCCTTATTTGATGCCATCCGTATGATGGCTAGGGTTTCCAACATGTCTGTGGTGGCCAGACGAGCTCTTTGGCTCAAGATTTGGTCTGCCGACACGGCTTCTAAGAAGGTCTTGCTTTCCCTGCCTTTTCAGGGTACATCCTTGTTTGGGCCAGATCTTAAGGATCTGATCAGTGAGGCTACAGGGGGTAAGAGTACTCTTCTACCTTTGGTTCCTAGGAAGAAGTTGCCGCTTAAGTGTAACCGGCTTTTTCATTCCTTTCAGAATGAGACATGTCCGGCGAACCAGACGGTTCCCTCAGCTCCGTGTACCTCCTCCAAGCCTAAACAACAATGGAAGCCCAAGGTCTCCTCCAAGCCCAAGGCTTCCAAGACTTCTTTGGCATGACTCGCCGAACCAGGGTCCGCACCCCGCTGTGGGTGGTCATCTGCGACACTATCACACAGTCTGGGAGGACTCTGTGATGGACCCATGGGTTTTTACAAGTGGTGATGGAAGGGTACAAGATCCCTTTCATTTCCCTTCCTCCCTTTCATTTTCGTCCTTCTCCTACTCCTCAAGGTACAGTGAAATGCTGTCTGTTCGACAGTGCTGTTCAGGCACTTCTGGACAAGGATGTTATGGAGCCAGTGCCTATACAGGACAGGGGTTCGGGGTTCTACTCAAACCTCTTTGTGGTAGCCAAAAAGGACGGAGGTTGTCGCCCTATTTTGGACTTGAAAGACCTCAATTCCTTTGTGACCCTGACTCATTATAGTCAGGAGTCTCTACGCACAGTAATTGCTGCTATGTCCCCGGGGGAATTCCTTGCTTCTCTGGGCCTTCAGGACACGTACTTACACATTGCCATTCATCCAGGGAGCTGGCAGTACAAGACTGCATTCAGGCTCTCACCCATCACGGGTGGATCATCAACTTCGACAAGTCGGATCTTGTTCCATCCCAGCATCTGGTCTTCCTGGGCCTTCTCTTCGACACTCAGAAGAGCATGGTGTTCCTCATGGACGAGGTGGCTCACCAGATTGCCCACAGGGTTTCGGCAATTCTGTCTCAGCTTCTGGACTGGAACTGGATCCTATCATCTCTGGTGGGGAAATTCATATCCACCATAGAGGCGGTTCCGTTTGCCATGGTGCACACCAGGGAACTCCAGAGGTTCGTGATCCAGGTGCCCAAGGGTCAACAGGATCTTTGAAAGTCATTTGTCTCCCTTCCTCTTCATGTGGAACTGAGCTTGTCATGGTGGCTCAACCTCTCCAACCTGCTGAAGGGCAGGTCTTTCTGGTGACCTTTTGGACCAAGGTGACGACAGACGCCAGCCTATCTGGCTGGGGGGCGGTCCTGGGTCGCTTGAGCGCTCAGGGTCTATGGTCTCCAGAGGAGTTCCTCCTTCCGATCAACATTTTGAAGCTTTGGGCGATTAAGACATTATACATCTCAGCTAGAAGACTGTCCAGTCCGAGTGGAGTCCGACAATGCCACAGCTTTGGCTTACATCAACGAGCAGGGCGGCACAAGAAGTCTCGCCGCTTGGTTAGAAGTGAAGGCTATTTTGTCTTGGACAGAAGATCACTTTCCTGCCATATTCGCAGTACACATTCCAGGCGTAGACAACGTCATGGCGGACTTCCTCAGTCGACACACGGTGGACAGCAGAGAGTGAGAGTTGCATTCTCAGGTGTTTCAACTCATTGTCCAACGATGGGGTCCCCCTGTCACGTTTTTTTGATGAACACTCAGACCAGATTGGTGAGGTTAAAATTATTTTTTTAGAATAAAGTACAAACAATTAGTTATGCCCTTAGACCCACAATAACATATATAAATGGATATATACACAGCAATAGCAAGCCAGTCTTAGAAACATATCAGGAAATGAATGCAGTCACTGGCTAATGAGAGTTCTGGGCTTGAACACTGAGGACTGAAGGCAATGCAACACAGGAGCTGACAACAGGACTCAGATGACAAGTAGTCCAGTAGTAGGTAACTGGCACAAAACCCAGATGCCTGGGAGGCACTGAACCCAGTAGGAGTGAGGCAACAGTGACCCTGGCACTAGGGTCACAGGGAGACAGAGGCAACCGCTTTAGGTAAGCAACACTGACCCTGGCACTAGGGTCACAGGGAGACCGAGGCAACCGCTTTTGGTAGGCAACACTGACCCTGGCACTAGGGTCACAGGGAGACCGAGGAAACCGCTTTTGGTAGGCAACACTGACCCCAGGACTAGGGTCACAGGGAGACCAAGACAAGCGCTTATGGTAGGCAAACCCTAGAACGCTAGAGGTGGATCGAGATATACTTCAGGAAGGCAACTTGTGCCCCCTCACACCAAAGTAAGATGTAATGCAACCGCTAGCTTCTGAGCCCAAAGGCTACTGCAGAGGAGAAAGGAGCACTGGCCCTGCCTAGAAGATCTAGGCACTGAATGGGTCAATCGGTAACACCCAGAGAGAATACTGCAACTCCAAGAGGGAGTGAGCCCAGCTATGATAGGGAGGTGGACACAGATAGAGATCAGAGTAACTCAGTCAGCGCTATGCAGCACTGTACCGGTACTTTGCGTGTGCACACCACCTGAGGCAGTTAAGGAAGCGGCTATAGCATGAATATCAGCCTACAGTCGGCAGAGAATGATAGCACCACATGGTGCACAACAGACAAGCGTAACAAAAAGGCCAGAGCGGGTAACAATGGCCAGACAGGAGGCAACCAAGCGGTATAGCCAGACTCTGATGGCAACAGAGTGGGTTCTCAGCCAGATCCAGTCAGTAGCGGAGCGGGTTCTCAGCCAGATCCGGTCAGTAACGAAGCGGGTTCTCAGCCAGATATAGTCAGCAATGGAGCGGGTTCTCATCGAGATATAGTCAGCAACGGAGCTGGTTCTCAGCCAGATACTGTCAGCAATGGAGCTGGTTCTCAGCCAGATACGGTCAGCAACGGAGCGGGTTCTCAGCCAGATATAGTCAGCAACGGAGTAGCAACACAGGAAACGCAGGAACGTTGTCAGGCAGGCCAGGTCATACATGATCAGAGAGACTAAGGAACAAACGTCAGGAACAAGTACACCACAAAAAGGCGCCTCCGTATAGACATGACTAAGTATATAAAGGCTAGGCCTGGGGCGGCGACAGAGATATCTGGCCAATCAGAGAAAGGCAATGAAATTAGGAAATCAGAATGTCACCGTCTGCGGCTGTGAGCACGGGCATCATGATAGTGCCCCGCTTGCAACGAATCCCTCCCTGTGGAGGAGGACCAGGCTTAGAGGGAAACTTAGCATGGAATCTACGCAACAATAATGGTGCATGGATATCTGAATGCTTGACCCAAGAACGTTCCTCAGGCCCATAGCCTTTCCAATGAACCAGGTACTCCAATATACTTTGAACCTCATACTCATCATGGTTTTGAATGCGGACAGGACTAGGAACCACCGCAACAGTAGTATAGTGGTTACAAATCAGAGGTTTGAGTAGAGATACGTGAAAGACATTTTGAATAAGCATGCTTGCAGGGAGTTCCAAAGTATAGTAAACAGGATTGACGCACCAGAGGACTTTAAATGATCCAACAAACATTGGGGCAAATTTATTACAATGAGTCTGCAGATTCAAGATTATGGAAGAAAGCCACACACGGTCCCCAACTTGGAAAACAGGAGCCGGCAGCCTCCTGTTATTGGCATGCCGTCAATAACGTTGGAAGGACTCACGTAGAGAGTTTGCACTTGTACCCATGTGGAATGGAGGTGTCAGATATGTTCGTCAAGGGCTGGCATCTGCTGTGCCTGAAATTAATAGCACAGTGTCTAGCGAACTCTGCCCAAGGTAACAACTCAGCCCAGTTATCATGGTGGTTGGATACAAAGCAATGAATGAATTGTTTGAGCTCTTGGTTAGAGCACTCCGCGGCTCCATAAGTATGTGGGTGGTAAGCAGACGAGTATGACAACTGAATGCCCATCTGGCTGCAGAACGCCCTCCAAAATCTAGATATAAATTGACTGCCACGGTCCGAAACAAGCACCTTAGGGACACCATGGAGTCTAAATACCTCTGGCGAATACTACCACCAGCTCCTTCGTGGAAGGCAGACCAGGGAGAGGCACTAAATGGGCCATTTTTGAAAATCTGTCTACCACCATCAAGATATACGTGTAGCCCTTCGAGACAGGTAATTCTCCCAAAAAATCAATGGATACATGCGACCATGGTCGGTCGCCATTGGGAACGGGCTGTAGAAGGCCCACTGGCAGATGCCTGGGTGACTTAGAATGAGCACACACAGTACAAGCGGCAGTGAAGTTAGCACAATCCGTTCTTAGGGTGGACCACCAGAAAATACGAGACAAGGACCAGAACAATTGATCTCTGCCCACATGACCTGCGGCTCGAGAAGCATGGTAGGTCTCAAGTAATATGGTCCGAAAGGGTTCGGCCATGAAACATTTGCCATGGGCTTTTCAGGGGGAGACTCAGCCTGAGTTGCCAGGATCTCCTGGCCCAGAGGAGAAGTGATGCTCGTCCGTAAGGTGGCCAAGATGCGGTCAGGGGGAATAATAGGTACTTGCTGCACATCAGACTCCACTTCAGGCCCATGCTGCCTGGACAAAGCATCAGCCCGCACATTCTTGGAACCAGGCAAATAGGAAACCACAAGATTGAAACGAGACAGGAAGAGGGCCCATCTCGCTTGTCTTGGTGACAATCTCTTAGCTTCCGACAAGTACAATAAATTTTTGTGATCGGTCAAAATAAGAATCTGTGCCCTGGTGCCCTCCAGCAAGTGACGCCATTCACGTAACGCCAGGATAATTGCCAGTAATTCACGATCACCAATCTCGTATACAGATTGTGCTTTGGTCAGTTTTTTTTAGAAAAGAAACCGCACGGTTTAAGTACCTGACCAGGACCAGAACTCTGTGACAGTACAGCACCCACGCCTGTGTCAGACACATCCACTTCAAGTGTATAGGGTAGGTCTTTTTTTGGGTGGGACAGAACCGGTGCTGAGGCAAATGCAGCCTTTAGTGCCTCAAAGGCTTCTTCAGCCTCCTCTGACCATTCGGACGCCTTAGCCCCCTTATGTGTGAGATCCGTGGAGGCTTGACAATTCTGGAAAAGTCACGAATACATTTTTGATAATAATTGGCAAAGCCAAGAAACCTTTGAATGGCCTTGAGACCCTTGGGACATGGCCAATGCAACACAGCAGACGACTTCTCCTTATCCATGGAAATGCCCTGTTTCGAAATGACGTAGCCCAGGAGGCACCGTGATACCCCCTTACATCGACCTGATGGTGACAAGACACAACAGGAAGGTTCCTCTGTTCTGCTCTCGATGGCTAGACCCTCTGGCTCTAGCGGTGGATGCAATGTTCATTCCTTGGACCTTTCCTCTGGATTACATATTTCCTTCCCTTCCCATGTTGCACAGGGTGTTACGGAAATTACGACTGGCGCATTTCCCAGTCATTCTGATTGCTCCATACTGACCTCGCCAGTCTTGGTTTCCGGAGCTTGTGGATCTGTCAGTGGCGGAGCCGTTTCGGCTCCCCGACCGTCCGGATCTTCTTCTACAGGGTTACCTGTGGAAGGAAGATGTGCATCTGCTAGCTTTGACGGCTTGGAAAATGAATCCTCAATATTGAAGAAGGGCTTGTCTTCTGGTGTGGTGGCAACTATGCTCAGTGCCAGCAAGCCTGTTTCTTCCAAGACCTACCATCGTATCTGGTCAACTTTTCTGTCCTGGTGCGCTGACAGGGACCTGTCTCAGGACTTTGATCTACCTACGGTCCTGGCCTTTTTGCAGGACAGTGTGGATAAGGGCCTCAGTTTGAGTTCCCTTAAGGTTCAGACTTCTGCTCTCTCTGTTTTCTTTCAGAGACGCATTGCCATCCTTCCTGATGTCAAGATTTTCTTCCAGGGCGTTACTCATACGCATCCTATTTTCAAGTCTCCCACTCCTCACTGGGATCTTACCTTTTTTGTGGGAGTCCTCCAGCTCCCTCCCTTTGAGTCTTTGGCTAATATTCCTCTACGCCTGTTGATGTGGAAAATGGCTTTTCTCCTGGTGATTGTGTCAGTTCGCCATGTTGCAGAGTTACATGCCTTGTCCTGTAAACCGCCCTATTTGGTGTTTCATAAGGACAAGGCGGTGCTTCGCACTTCTAAGGAGTTTCTTCCGAAAGTGGTCTTGAGTTTCACATCAATCAGGAGATTGTGGTGTCCTCTTTCTGCCCTGGCCCTACCTCTGACAAGGAGAGAAATCCCCACTTGTTAGACGTGGTGTGTTGTCTCCAGTTTTACGTGCATCGCACTGAGTCTATCTGGCAATCTGACGCACCGTTCATCATTCCTGAGGGTCCTTAGGCAGGAAGACCTGCATTCAAGGTGACTATTGCGTCTTGGATTAAGTCCACTATTCGCATGGCTTATGAGTTGAGGAAGAAGCCTGTCCCTTTCAGGGTAATGGCTCATTCCTCTTGATCTATTGGGGCCTCTTGGGCTTACAAGAATCAGGCCTCGGCTGATTAGTTATGCAAGGCGGCCACATGGTTGTCTGTGCACACCTTTTCGAAGCACTACTGTGTGGATGTGTTGGCATCGGCTGATGCCAGCATTGAGAGGAAAATCCTGGAGGCAGTATTGCCTGTCTAGGATTTTCCTTGGTTCTTAGTGCTTCCTTCTCTGTTGAACCCTGTTGGTTCTAGTTTAGTGTGCTGTGTAACGTTCCTGGGGTGCCGTTACCTTTGTTTTGTGTCCGTGGACACTTCAGTTGTTGTTGGGCTGTCTCTGATCTGATGGTTCATATATGTTCTGGTGCCTTTGGGGGCCTTGCACCTGGTCCTTGCCTTCTTCCCGCCTCTCGGAAACTTAATGGTTGGACATCCCAGAGTTACCAGTAACCTGTATTGGACGACAGAAAAAAGAGGATTTTAGTCTTACCTGTTAAATCCTTTTCTCTTAGTCCATACAGGTTACTGGTCTCCCACCCTGTCAAGAGACCATGCTTGGCTCTCCTATGGCAGACAGTGGGGGTCCTTCGGGCTCATGCTCACAGGAGTCTTCTTCCCTTCTTTTAGCTAGTCATAGTTAGTGTCTCAAATCTTTCTGGAGCTGATTGGCTAGCTGCAGCCAAGGAGGGAAGGGAGGCTCCACCCCCTGCATACATTTTGAGAATTGTTCCTGCCTACTAAGGGGTGGATAGCCTACCAGAGTTACCAGTAACCTGTATGGACTAAGAGAAGGATTTAACTGGTAAGACTAAAATACTCTTATCTTCCTGGAAGAGCATTGAAAAGTCTTTTTGCAGGCCTCCTTTGAGTACTCCCATTGGTTTGCTGGGGCTTGCAGGCAGATCTGGGCAGTCTGCCGTTGGGACACTGTCAGATGGTGGTTGCCCCGTTTTTAAGTGTACATCATTTAGCTACCAAACTGGAAGTGTGAATTCTGGTTTGAGTGCTATAAATGCAGGAAAAATAAAAGAAAGAAATTAACTTTGCCAATCCCAGACTGATTTGGTCAAAATGGGAGCCGTAGTGAATGAGGTCTTTAATGAATCAAAAGCTTGTAGGACTGCTGATGACCAGTTTTGAGGATCAGATCCTTTCTTGGATAAAGCCATGATGGGTGAGAAATTGTGTATAAATCTTTGATAATAATTGGAGAAGCCTATGAATCATTGAATGGCTTGTATACCTTTAGGAATTGGCCACTGAGTAACGGCTTGTACCTTGGTGGGATCCATTTATAGCCCATGAGAGTAGATAACATACCCCAAGAAGGAGAGTCGTGGTTTGTCAGATTTGCATTTGTTCAGATTCACAGAGAGGAAGTTATCTTGAAGTCATTGTAGTACTGTTCTTACGTGAGCAGGATGATTTTCTAAGGAAGTAGAATATATAAGAATATCTTCTAGATACACTATGACTTGAGATAATAGCATATCATGAAAAATGTAATTCACAAATCCTTGAAAAACTGCCAGGGCATTACAGAGGCTGAAAGGCATTACCATATATTCATAATGACCGTATCTCGTGTTGAATGCTGTCTTTCACTCATCCCCTGATTTTATCCGGATTAGGTTATAGGCTTCTTGAGGATCCAGTTTAGAAAAGATTGAAGCTCCTTTTAGTTGTTCCAGGAGATCTAGGATCAGGGGAAGAGGGTAACTATTCTTAATAGTTATTTTATTTAGGCCTCGCAAGGTACCATCTTTCTTCTGGACAAAATAAAATCCTGCCCCGGCAGGGGAGGATCAGGGACAAATGAAGCCTTTCTCCAGATTTTCTTGGATGTATGAAGCTAAGGCTTGATTCTTTGGGGGGAATAGAAAGAATGTTCATCCTTTAGGAGGTGTGGTTCCTTGAAGTAATTCACTGGCACAGTCGGATGCTCAATGAGGTGGAAGATGAGTGCTTTTGTCGGTGGAGAATGCTGAAACCAAATCCTTATAGGGAAGGGGAATGGTATTTTTGGTATCCGACTGCTGAATTTCCACCATAGCTGTGGCTGCACGGATGGGCCGAATGCATGACTGAAGGCAGGGGGAACTCCATGATGAGATTTGGTTCGATCGCCAATCAATAACTGGATTGTGCATCTTGAGCTAAGGAAGGCCCAAGATGACTGGAGTATGTGGGGCAGTAATGACATCCAATACCAGTGTTTCCATATGCAAAAGGCCCGTAGATAGAGTAATTGGGATGGTTTCTAATATAATTTCTCCAGTACCCAGTGGTTTACCATCGATAGTGGTAACCAGTAAAGGTGTGGCCTTAGGTTGAAGAGGTAGATTCCAACAGATGGCCCAGTCTCTGTCAATAAAAATGACAGCGGATCCAGAATCAATGAACGCTGAGGTACTGATGTTACCCATAGTCCATTGAAGAGATACTGGGACCATTAAATGAGAAGAAATGGAAGGAGAAGCAAGAATATCACTCAGAGAGGTCCTCCCATTACTCTCTAAGTGGCAGAGTTTCCCGGCCATATTGAGCATTGTCTTAAGAAATGACCTTTATTGCCGCAATATAGGCACAGGCCCATAGACCGCTGTCTACGTTTTTCTGTCTCAGATAGCTTGGACACACCTCCAACCTCCATACGTTCCTCAGAGCCTCCGGATTCCATAGCGAAGGGGTGGGAGGGAGGGAAATTTCTTCCTTGATGATGCTGGTCCCTTTCCACCTGTCTTTAATTCTTCGGTTACTGTACAAATTGAATTAAATAGGCCTAGGGGAAAACGTTCGTGTATGGATTGGAAATTGGCTGAAAGAATGCAAAGAGTGGTAGTAAATGGCAAGTTCTCCAATTGGATAAACGTGATAAGTGGAGTACCTCAGGGATCTGTCCTGGGTCCTCTTCTTTTTAATTTGTCTATTAATGACCTCCAAGAGGGCATAGGGAGCCATGTATCAGTGTTTGCTGATGACACAAAATTAAGTAAGGTAATAAAGTCTGAACTGGATGTGTGTCACGGTTTGTTAAGACTCTCAGAAGTAAGGTTTAGGTAAAAACATAACTTTATTGAAAAGTTAAGGCAATCCCATAGGGTTTTCATACACATACAAACATCACATATATATATATATATATATATATATATATATATATATATATATATATATATATATAATTGACAATTGAGATAGGTTCTACCGGCCTTGCAAATAATACCGTCAAGGCAACCCAAGCAATACTGAAGGAATCGATAAGTAGGCTCTACCGGCCCTGCCAATACCGGGTAAGGCAACCGTAAGATGGTATCATACTGGTTCTACCGGCCTTACCAATACCGGGCAGGGCAGCCTGAGGAATACACAAGGATAGGCTCTACTGGCCCTGCCAATATCGGGTAAGGCATCCTAAAGGTGGCAACGTGAAAGATTCTACCGGCCTTACCAATACCGGGCAGGGCAGCCCAAGAAGGGAGACACCACTAAGACCAGTGACTGTCAGATGACAATGACAGTAGGATGGTAAATAGAGTATATTGTCAAGCTATCTCACCAAAGGAGAGGCTAGTGTTGGTACACATCTGAAACGAGTGCTGCTAGGACTGGACAGCACCAGAAGCCTGACTGCAAGTCAGGGAGTAAACCAGCGTCCGCACGCTGGGACCAACAACTGTACCTTGAGCCGCAAGGCAAATGGAGTAAACCAGCGTCCGCACGCTGGGACCAACAGACAGTATAGTGAGCCGCAAGGCTAATGGAGTAAACCAGCATCCGCACGCTGGGACCAACAGACAGTATGGTGAGCCGCAAGGCTAATGGAGTAAACCAGCGTCCGCACGCTTGGACCAACAGACAGTATTGTGAGCCGCAAGGCTAGTGGAGTAAACCAGTGTCCGCACGCTGGGACCAATAGACAGTATAGCGAGCCGCAAGGCTAATGGAGTAAACCAGCATCCGCACGCTGAGACCAACAGACAGTATTGTGAGCCGCAAGCCTAATGGAGAAAACCAGCATCCGCACGCTGGGACCAACAGACCGATTGTGAGCCGCAAGGCTAAGGGAGTAAACCAGCGTCTGCACGCTGGGACCAACAAAAAGTAGCGAGCCGCAAGGCTAATGGAGTAAACCAGCGTCCGCACGCTGGGACCAACAGACAGAATGTCCCCGGAGCGACAGGAGAGAAATATCGCCACAGGAAATGAACACAGGAAACAGCAGGAGCAGGCCGAGGCTGCAAAGGTGCAGGATAAGACTGCTGTAAGTAAGCCCTGAGGATGGGCGCAAAGGAGCAGGTTAAGACTGTTTTACAGTAAGCCCTGAGGATGGGCACAAAGGAGCAGGTTAAGATTGCTTTACAGTAAGCCTTGAGAATGGGCGCAAAGGAGCAGGTTAAGACTGCTTTACAGTAAGCCCTGAGGATTGGCGCAAAGGAGCAGGGTAAGACTGCTGCAAGTAAGCCCTGAGGATGGGCACAAAGGAGCAGGTTAAGACTGCTTTACAGTAAGAGAGGTACTGAACGTCTGGTCTCCCAATAAACTGACCCCTACTGACTATCCAAGGTTACCACCAGTGATGCCTATTCTGGGCTATCCACAGAGGAAAACTAACGGAGAATAGGTATTCTGTATAGCCACCAGAGGGAGCCCTGAACCACAGCCTACCCTACCACTGAACCTCCCTTCAGTCACCCTCTCAGCCATCCCAACCAGCGAACAGCAAGTCACAGAACCCACAGGAACCAAATCCTGCCAGTCGGTGGAACGGCCCAACTGGCTAGGATACAAAGCCCCAGAGAGAGGAGACGCAAAAAGGTTGGTCGGCTGCGTGGGACGCCAATCACTAGGCTAGGTCGTCCCACGGAGAAGTGAAAGCGGGTGGGAGAGAGCGGACAGAGGGTAGAGATCGAGCAAGCTCTCTGACAGATGCGAGATAGAGGAATACAGAGTCAGACAGGCCGGGTTACCAGGAGCGGATAGGACAAATCAGAGATATCAAGAGCCATAGTCAGGACAGCCAGAGTCAAGAGGAGCAACAACAATATCAGAGGTAATACAAGAGACACAGTCAAAATACAAGAGCCAAGGGATAAGAACCAGAATAGACACAGGAACAAGCCAAACAACGCAGAGCACAGGAAATCGAACAAGCTCAAATAATTGGCACAGGATACTGGTCTCCAGCGTCCCTATAAACCTAGAAGCACCAATGACCATCAAGGACAAGGTTCAAGAAACTGACCAGTAGCGATCAGGCTGTGACAACAGCTGAATATCCATGACCAATCTTCTAAGAAGTCACCAGTGTCCTTGCCTTTCCAGGGCAATGCCCTTTTTGGGCCTGACCTGAATAAGATCATTAATAACTCTACTGGTGGCAAGAGCACCTTGTTGCCACAGATTTCTACCAAGCGGCCCTTTCCTGCAAGGCAGACACATGGATTTCATTCTCCCCACCAATCTGGGGAGCAGAGGGTCAAACCCCTCAGATCTCCCAACAGCACCCAGCTGCAAAGCCCAGACAAACCTGGCAGCCCAAGCCATCAGCTGCAAGGTCTAAGTCTGACAAAGCAACCTCCACAAGACTCAAAGAATCCTGGTCTGTTCTTGCCTGTAGGGGGACATCTCCACCTTTTTCAAGATGCCTGGGCAGGCCCATAATGGACCAGTGGGTTTTGCGCATGATGTCAGAAGGGTGCCTCATAGATTTCAGATCCCTTCCTCCATATCACTTCTTTTCCTCCAAGCCATTTCCACACTACTGGAAAAACAGGTTCTGGTATCAGTCCCAGCCCAAGGGCACTTTTTAGGTTTCTATTCCAACTTTTTTCCGTGGACACTTCAGTTGTTGTTGGGCTGTCTCTGATCTGATGGTTCATATATGTTCTGGTGCCTTTGGGGGCCTTGCACCTGGTCCTTGCCTTCTTCCCGCCTCTCGGAAACTTAATGGTTGGACATCCCAGAGTTACCAGTAACCTGTATTGGACGACAGAAAAAAGAGGATTTTAGTCTTACCTGTTAAATCCTTTTCTCTTAGTCCATACAGGTTACTGGTCTCCCACCCTGTCAAGAGACCATGCTTGGCTCTCCTATGGCAGACAGTGGGGGTCCTTCGGGCTCATGCTCACAGGAGTCTTCTTCCCTTCTTTTAGCTAGTCATAGTTAGTGTCTCAAATCTTTCTGGAGCTGATTGGCTAGCTGCAGCCAAGGAGGGAAGGGAGGCTCCACCCCCTGCATACATTTTGAGAATTGTTCCTGCCTACTAAGGGGTGGATAGCCTACCAGAGTTACCAGTAACCTGTATGGACTAAGAGAAGGATTTAACTGGTAAGACTAAAATACTCTTATCTTCCTGGAAGAGCATTGAAAAGTCTTTTTGCAGGCCTCCTTTGAGTACTCCCATTGGTTTGCTGGGGCTTGCAGGCAGATCTGGGCAGTCTGCCGTTGGGACACTGTCAGATGGTGGTTGCCCCGTTTTTAAGTGTACATCATTTAGCTACCAAACTGGAAGTGTGAATTCTGGTTTGAGTGCTATAAATGCAGGAAAAATAAAAGAAAGAAATTAACTTTGCCAATCCCAGACTGATTTGGTCAAAATGGGAGCCGTAGTGAATGAGGTCTTTAATAAATCAAAAGCTTGTAGGACTGCTGATGACCAGTTCTGAGGATCAGATCCTTTCTTGGATAAAGCCATGATGGGTGAAATGATGGGTGAGAAATTGTGTATAAATCTTTGATAATAATTGGAGAAGCCTATGAATCATTGAATGGCTTGTATACCTTTAGGAATTGGCCACTGAGTAACGGCTTGTACCTTGGTGGGATCCATTTATAGCCCATGAGAGTAGATAACATACCCCAAGAAGGAGAGTCGTGGTTTGTCAAATTTGCATTTGTTCAGATTCACAGAGAGGAAGTTATCTTGAAGTCATTGTAGTACTGTTCTTACGTGAGCAGGATGATTTTCTAAGGAAGTAGAATATATAAGAATATCTTCTAGATACACTATGACTTGAGATAATAGCATATCATGAAAAATGTAATTCACAAATCCTTGAAAAACTGCCAGGGCATTACAGAGGCTGAAAGGCATTACCATATATTCATAATGACCGTATCTCGTGTTGAATGCTGTCTTTCACTCATCCCCTGATTTTATCCGGATTAGGTTATAGGCTTCTTGAGGATCCAGTTTAGAAAAGATTGAAGCTCCTTTTAGTTGTTCCAGGAGATCTAGGATCAGGGGAAGAGGGTAACTATTCTTAATAGTTATTTTATTTAGGCCTCGCAAGGTACCATCTTTCTTCTGGACAAAATAAAATCCTGCCCCGGCAGGGGAGGATCAGGGACAAATGAAGCCTTTCTCCAGATTTTCTTGGATGTATGAAGCTAAGGCTTGATTCTTTGGGGGGAATAGAAAGAATGTTCATCCTTTAGGAGGTGTGGTTCCTTGAAGTAATTCACTGGCACAGTCGGATGCTCAATGAGGTGGAAGATGAGTGCTTTTGTCGGTGGAGAATGCTGAAACCAAATCCTTATAGGGAAGGGGAATGGTATTTTTGGTATCCGACTGCTGAATTTCCACCATAGCTGTGGCTGCACGGATGGGCCGAATGCATGACTGAAGGCAGGGGGAACTCCATGATGAGATTTGGTTCGATCGCCAATCAATAACTGGATTGTGCATCTTGAGCTAAGGAAGGCCCAAGATGACTGGAGTATGTGGGGCAGTAATGACATCCAATACCAGTGTTTCCATATGCAAAAGGCCCGTAGATAGAGTAATTGGGATGGTTTCTAATATAATTTCTCCAGTACCCAGTGGTTTACCATCGATAGTGGTAACCAGTAAAGGTGTGGCCTTAGGTTGAAGAGGTAGATTCCAACAGATGGCCCAGTCTCTGTCAATAAAAATGACAGCGGATCCAGAATCAATGAACGCTGAGGTACTGATGTTACCCATAGTCCATTGAAGAGATACTGGGACCATTAAATGAGAAGAAATGGAAGGAGAAGCAAGAATATCACTCAGAGAGGTCCTCCCATTACTCTCTAAGTGGCAGAGTTTCCCGGCCATATTGAGCATTGTCTTAAGAAATGACCTTTATTGCCGCAATATAGGCACAGGCCCATAGACCACTGTCTACGTTTTTCTGTCTCAGATAGCTTGGACACACCTCCAACCTCCATACGTTCCTCAGAGCCTCCGGATTCCATAGCGAAGGGGTGGGAGGGAGGGAAATTTCTTCCTTGATGATGCTGGTCCCTTTCCACCTGTCTTTAATTCTTCGGTTACTGTACAAATTGAATTAAATAGGCCTAGGGGAAAACGTTTGTGTATGGATTGGAAATTGGCTGAAAGAATGCAAAGAGTGGTAGTAAATGGCAAGTTCTCCAATTGGATAAACGTGATAAGTGGAGTACCTCAGGGATCTGTCCTGGGTCCTCTTCTTTTTAATTTGTCTATTAATGACCTCCAAGAGGGCATAGGGAGCCATGTATCAGTGTTTGCTGATGACACAAAATTAAGTAAGGTAATAAAGTCTGAACTGGATGTGTGTCACGGTTTGTTAAGACTCTCAGAAGTAAGGTTCAGGTAAAAACATAACTTTATTGAAAAGTTAAGGCAATCCCATAGGGTTTTCATACACATACAAACATCACATATATATATATATATATATATATATATATATATATACAATTGAGATAGGTTCTACCGGCCTTGCAAATAATACCGTCAAGGCAACCCAAGCAATACTGAAGGAATCGATAAGTAGGCTCTACCGGCCCTGCCAATACCGGGTAAGGCAACCGTAAGATGGTATCGTACTGGTTCTACCGGCCTTACCAATACCGGGCAGGGCAGCCTGAGGAATACACAAGGATAGGCTCTACTGGCCCTGCCAATATCGGGTAAGGCATCCTAAAGGTGGCAACGTGAAAGATTCTACCGGCCTTACCAATACCGGGCAGGGCAGCCCAAGAAGGGAGACACCACTAAGACCAGTGACTGTCAGATGACAATGACAGTAGGATGGTAAATAGAGTATACGGTCAAGCTATCTCACCAAAGGAGAGGCTAGTGTTGGTACACATCTGAAACGAGTGCTGCTAGGACTGGACAGCACCAGAAGCCTGACTGCAAGTCAGGGAGTAAACCAGCGTCCGCACGCTGGGACCAACAACTGTACCTTGAGCCGCAAGGCAAATGGAGTAAACCAGCGTCCGCACGCTGGGACCAACAGACAGTATAGTGAGCCGCAAGGCTAATGGAGTAAACCAGCATCCGCACTCTGGGACCAACAGACAGTATGGTGAGCCGCAAGGCTAATGGAGTAAACCAGCGTCCGCACGATTGGACCAACAGACAGTATTGTGAGTCGCAAGGCTAATGGAGTAAACCAGTGTCCGCACGCTGGGACCAATAGACAGTATAGCGAGCCGCAAGGCTAATGGAGTAAACCAGCGTCCGCACGCTGAGACCAACAGACAGTATTGTGAGCCGCAAGGCTAATGGAGAAAACCAGCATCCGCACGCTGGGACCAACAGACCGATTGTGAGCCGCAAGGCTAAGGGAGTAAACCAGCGTCCACACGCTGGGACCAACAAACAGTAGCGAGCCGCAAGGCTAATGGAGTAAACCAGCGTCCGCACGCTGGGACCAACAGACAGAATGTCGCCGGAGCGACAGGAGAGAAATATCGCCACAGGAAATGAACACAGGAAACAGCAGGAGCAGGCCGAGACTCAACCGGGACGAGCACCGCAAGTCGGCTGGCAACCGGAACGACAGCAACCGGAACCGGACTGGAACTGACAAGCAGGCAGGAACACAGGAACAGGTAAACTCAGGAACTCAAGAACTCAGGAACAGGCCCAATAGCTACAGCAGACAGGCAAAGTGAATGCTGTCAGAGACACCACGAAAGGGCAACTAAAGGGTGCCCAGACTGAGTTTAAAAAGGCAACCAGAGGCGGGCTGACTGCAGACAGCCAATGGGAGCCCCCTGCAGGTGATAGACAGAGAACTGCAGCAATCACGGGCACCGTGATAATGTGTCTTCATTACAAGAGGATTTGGACAAACTGAGTAACTGGGCAGGCAAATGAGATTCAATAGAGACAAGTGTAAAGTTCTGCATTTTGGGTATAATAATAATAATAATAATAATAAAAATGCAACATATAGTTTTAATGGTGTTTCTGTGGGGAAATCTACTAATGAAAAGGATTTGGGGGTAATGGTAGACAATAGACTTAGCAGTAGTATGCAGTGCCAGCTGGCAGCTGCAAAGGCCAATAATATATTGGCATGTATTAAAAGGGGCATTGACTCAAGGGAGGAAGATATTATTATGCCTCTTTACAGGTCCATGGTAAGACCCCACCTACAATATGCTGTTCAATTCTGGGCTCCCTTTCTGAAAAAGGACATTATGAGAGAGAGTGCAGAGGAGGGCTACAAAACTAGTAAGGGGAATGGACAGTTTTAGTTATGAAGAAAGGCTATGAAGAAAAGTTAAACTTGTACACACTAGAAAAAAATGGCATCTTAGAGGGGATATGATAACACTATATAAATATGTTCAGGGGCCATACAAAGGGCTCTCCAAAGACCTGTTCATTAACAGAACAGTACAAAGGACAGGGGGCCTACCGATTAGACTTGAGGAAAGGAGATTTCATCTACAGCAGCGGAAGGGTTTCTTTACAGTAAGGACAATAAAGGTATGTAATTCACTGGCTGAAGAAGTGGTGCTATCGAATACATTAAATGCCTTTAAAAAGGGCCTGAATACTTATTTAAAAGAGCAAAACATAGAGGGCTATGTACGTTAGTATTGGGATTAATATTTAGTTAGTGCTTGTTGATCCAAGGAGAAATCTGATTGCTATTTGGAATTAAGAAGGAATCTTTTCCCCCCATTCAAGGCAGAATTTGAAATTGCTGTATTGAGGGTTTTTTTTTTGCCTTCTTTTGGATCAACGATGGTAAACAGGAATAGGAAAAGGGTTGAACTAGATGGACGCAAGTCTTTTTTCAACCTAAATTACTATGTTACTAATTCAAGGCAGAGAGAAATATAATCTTCCAGTGCCTCTGGTATTTCTCAGCAAGTGAGTGCATCCTTCAATTTCTCATTAAGGCCTCTGCGAAAGTATGCATTGTTCCCAGTTGGTTTTGTAGGTGAGGGTTCTAAACTCTATTGCATACTGGCTTACGGAGTGAACACCTTGACGTATTTCCAATGCCCTTCTTCCTGGAACATCAAATACCAAACGAAAGGTCTTCAAAAAGTCCTCAAAGTTTTGTAATAGTGGAGAATTCTGTTCCACCAATGGAGAGGCCCATGCTTAGGCTTTATCCTTCAGTAAAGCAATAATAAATGATACTCTAGAGGAGTGAGTGCTGAAACAATTAGGCAGAGCACTGAAATGTAGAAGACATTAATTGATGAATCCTCTACACTCCAAAGAGTTTCCGGAATATTTTTCTGGCAATGATAGTTTGGGGGAGGCTTGTGTAGATGATTCTTTCCCCACATTTGTGCTTGTAGTAGGCGTGGTTGCAGTAGTGACTTGTGTAGGGGGGTTCCCCGGAGTTGCTGAACTTCTTAAAAATACCAATATCACATCCATCTTCCTCTCCAAATTTAATAAATGGTTTTCATGAGAGGTCAGGATCTGTCCCTGTTGGTCAGGTCTAGCATTGATTCATGCCAAGTCTGCAGGATCCATAATAATGGCCCAATTATTCTGTCACAAAGGTCACTGTTCGTCTGTTAGGACAAACTTGGATGCGTGTGATGCTAGACAGCGGCGTTCATGTGCTTTGCCAGCCCCTATAGTCCCTTGCTGTGACCGAAGCCAAATAAAGGTGCTGGCCGCAAAGCCAGATGCCTGATTCCAGTTGAGCCGGAACCTGGGCCTGGATAGGACTACCGGGTACTGGATGAGTAGCAACCAGCAGAGCGGACCATGGTGCAGAGGGGGTGCTGTAAGGCAGGAAGAGCAGGCTCGGACTGCTATATAACCACTGCCCTGTGGAAGGGCGCAACCATGCAGGTCAAGGCTGCAGTACAGGAGTGCCTTGGGGATAGACAGTATAAGCAGGCTTGGACTGCATAAGCACAACTGCCCTGTGGAAGGGCGCAATCATGCAGGTCAAGGCTGCAGTACAGGAGCGCCTTAGGGATAGGTACTATAAAGCAGGCTAAGACTGCTTTGCAGTAAGCCCTGAGGAAGGGTGCAAAGGTGCAGGATAAGACTGCTGTAAGTAAGCCCTGAGGATGGGCACAAAGGAGCAGGTTAAGACTGTTTTACAGTAAGCCCTGAGGATGGGCACAAAGGAGCAGGTTAAGACTGCTTTACAGTAAGCCCTGAGGATTGGCGCAAAGGAGCAGGGTAAGACTGCTGCAAGTAAACCCTGAGGATGGGCACAAAGGAGCAGGTTAAGACTGCTTTACAGTAAGAGAGGTACTGAACGTCTGGTCTCCCAATAAACTGACCCCTACTGACTATCCAAGGTTACCACCAGTGATGCCTATTCTGGGCTATCCACAGAGGAAAACTAACGGAGAATAGGTATTCTGTATAGCCACCAGAGGGAGCCCTGAACCACAGCCTACCCTACCACTGAACCTCCCTTCAGTCACCCTCTCAGCCATCCCAACCAGCGAACAGCAAGTCACAGAACCCACAGGAACCTAATCCTGCCAGTCGGTGGAACGGCCCAACTGGCTAGGATACAAAGCCCCAGAGAGAGGAGACGCAAAAAGGTTGGTCGGCTGCGTGGGACGCCAATCACTAGGCTAGGTCGTCCCACGGAGAAGTGAAAGCGGGTGGGAGAGAGCGGACAGAGGGTAGAGATCGAGCAAGCTCTCTGACAGATGCGAGATAGAGGAATACAGAGTCAGACAGGCCGGGTTACCAGGAGCGGATAGGACAAATCAGAGATATCAAGAGCCATAGTCAGGACAGCCGGAGTCAAGAGGAGCAACAACAATATCAGAGGTAATACAAGAGTCACAGTCAAAATACCAGAGCCAAGGGATAAGAACCAGAATAGACACAGGAACAAGCCAAACAACGCAGAGCACAGGAAATCGAACAAGCTCAAATAATTGGCACAGGATACTGGTCTCCAGCGTCCCTATAAACCTAGAAGCACCAATGACCATCAAGGACAAGGTTCAAGAAACTGACCAGTAGCGATCAGGCTGTGACAACAGCTGAATATCCATGACCAATCTTCTAAGAAGTCACCGGTGTCCTTGCCTTTCCAGGGCAATGCCCTTTTTGGGCCTGACCTGAATAAGATCATTAATAACTCTACTGGTGGCAAGAGCACCTTGTTGCCACAGATTTCTACCAAGCGGCCCTTTCCTGCAAGGCAGACACATGGATTTCATTCTCCCCACCAATCTGGGGAGCAGAGGGTCAAACCCCTCAGATCTCCCAACAGCACCCAGCTGCAAAGCCCAGACAAACCTGGCAGCCCAAGCCATCAGCTGCAAGGTCTAAGTCTGACAAAGCAACCTCCACAAGACTCAAAGAATCCTGGTCTGTTGTTGCCTGTAGGGGGACATCTCCACCTTTTTCAAGATGCCTGGGCAGGCCCATAATGGACCAGTGGGTTTTGCGCATGATGTCAGAAGGGTGCCTCATAGATTTCAGATCCCTTCCTCCATATCACTTCTTTTCCTCCAAGCCATTTCCACACTACTGGAAAAACAGGTTCTGGTATCAGTCCCAGCCCAAGGGCACTTTTTAGGTTTCTATTCCAACTTTTTCACATGGCTGTCATAGCAGCAATGTTCCCGTGGGGAGTATAAAGCAAATCTGTAGCTTCAGGACATGTACCTGCAATTCTCGATTCAGCCGGATTGTCAATTCTACCTGTGCTTTTCTTTTGACTGCAATCACTACAAGTTCATGGCTCTGTCGTTTGGCGTGGCTTTCAGCTCCCCGAATCTTCACAAAGATCTGTTAGCCCTGACCTCATACATATTTGGACGATCTCCTAATCAAGGCTCTCTCAGAAGACCAATTTTCTTGCCATATTCAAGAGTGCGCCTGCATTTTGGTGCATCACTGCTGGATTTTCAATCTCAAGAAAATTTCTCCAGTTACATGCTAGGTCCTGCTATTCCTGGTATGGAAAAACATGTAAAGCAACTATTACAAAAGTTACTAAGGGATAATAACCATGTGTATCACGCATAGGGTGCCTACAGATCCAAAATCCAACAGTACCAAAAGAAAAACAGTGGATCATAAAATGATATTTAAAATGGCACTCAATATCCTCCAATATTAAACATAATATACTAGAAATACACAGATCTATTAAACATAAATAGAATTTATTGACTACAAAATATCAATAAATACATCCCATAGGTAAACTGCGACAAAGTGTCACAAAAACCCTCACATCACCCAATCAATAAAAAACAATGTTGTGTTTAAAATAAAAGACCTAGGGGTAGATTTAAAAGCAGGCATTAGTTTAAAAAAAAACCAAAAAAAAAAAAAACCAACAACCCACTAACGGGTGCGTTAACGTGTTATAAGCCATTTAAGGGTCTGTCTTAAGAACAGCTAACAGCAGTTTGATAATCTTTACGGCCAGAAGACTGATGTGCATAGAGACGCATGGAACAAGATTCCCCAGAGCCATTTAAAGGTTCGCAGTACTGTTAAAAGCTTTAAAAAAGATACACTTAACGGATATAAGTTAAGAGCCAGTTTTCTTAGCCGTTGGACACAATGGTCAAAACAAAACACTCGTTATATAGGAAAACAGACAAAATGCTTACTGCACAAGCATGTAAATGGAAAAATTAACCCTTGTAATGCGAAAATAACACAAAAACATAGCCAGATACCACAAATCATTGTTATGCACAACAACAAGCAACACCACAGGGACAAGGACTTCCAAAAGAACACCAACACAACATGGCACAGAACAATGCGGGTTATCACACAACACAGACACCTGCCAATACAAAACAAGCTCACCTGTGTAACATCACGACATGATCCAGACGCAACCTGCACCCCACAACTTCACACCCGCAACTGACAGAGACACAGCAGTCAGAACACACCACATTTTAAAACACAGACACACCTGCAAACACTTACCTGGACAACAAACACCTTCCCATTGGTCATCACTCACCTCATCACCATACCTACACAAAGCCCTAACAGGTACTTAAAGGGACAGCTCACCACACTCACTTGTGACTTGTTTTCCACTCAGGAAGAGAGAGAGATAGAGAGAGAACAATAAGTATGTTGGGATACTTATTGATGAGAAGACTGCGGAGAAAACATGCAAGGGCAAGAGCTAGGGAACGAACACCAGCAAGCCCAAGGCACACCTGATCAACAGCCTTCACCTGTTGCAAGTGAGGAGGCTCTGGCTCAACAGCCACACAAGAGCCCATCCCCACATGTAGGACAGCACCTGCCTGCAGATGCACAGCTGCAGCAACAGGATGCTCCCCAGCTGCCACAGGGACCCCTGCAGCAGCGGGGAATGGATAGACGACCACCAAGGCCCAGGGTATACCGCCCAAGGGTCACTATCTTTGGAATGACCGATGAGGAGGTGATTGATCGCTATAGGTTGAGGGTACACAGAATCATTGTCTTGTATGAGGTCATCAAGGATCAGGTGGATCCCATCTACATCCTCAACCATGCCCTATCTGGCCTGCAAAAACTACTGTGTGCCATACACTTCATGGCAAGTGGTGCCTTCCAGTCCACTGAGGGTTACGCATCTGGCATGTCACAGGCCACATTCTCCAAAGTGCTGGCCCAGGTCTTGCCAGCCCTCAGAAGCAAGGCCAGTACCTACATACATTTCCCCACCACTGACATGGACTAGATACATCTCAAGCAGGGCTTTTATGCAAGGGGAAGCATGCCCATGGTCATGGGTGCTATAGATTGCACCCATGTCCATATCAAAGCCCCAGTACATGACACACAGCTATTCATCAACAGGAAGAACTTCCACTCCATGAGCATTCAGATGGTGTGTGAAAGCAACATGAGGATTATGAATGTCTGTGCAAAATATCCTGCCATCTCTCATGATTCGTACATTGTCCAAAACTCCTCAGTACACAGAGACTTTGAGAATGGAACTTATACAGGGGGGTGGCTTCTGGGTGAGTTCACAATACATCATCACACCACATCCACAGGTGTACACACAACACTTCTCAGAATGCTCCTGACCCACAGCTAGTAGGTCCACCATACAAAACATCATTCATGCAACATGTGCTCCTTGTCTCACCGTGTCACTCACATTACACAGGTGATGCTGGCTATGGATGCAAATCCTGGCTACTGACCCCGGTCGCCAATCCCCACACAGATGCCCAAGAAAGATACAACCAGGCTCATGGCAGAATGAGGAATGCCATTGAGCGGACCTTTGACCTCCTGAAGTCTCGATTCCAATGTCTGGACCACTCAGGGGGAGCACTGCAGTATGCACCTGTAAAAGTGTGTGACATCATAATGGTGTGTGCAATACTGCACAACATCGCAGTGGACACCAGGCTGGTGGATGATATCCAGCACCCCCATACCTGAAGAGCCAATGGACATCGGCCATGTTGAGGAGACCCTGAGATCAGAGACAGGCTCATCACGGACCACTTTAGCTGTGAGTATAACACAGGCATTCAAACACTCCATGCAAGTCCTCCATCAGTCATGTGAATTGGTGCCAACACACTAACCACACCACACATGATGTTCTGTTTTACCCCACAGGATCATTGACACAGCACTGCACTGGCAGCAGTATGGCCCCAAACATTATGCATACCATGGACGTGGCATGTTGTGTGTGGGGATTCCAAAACCATCTTCCATTCCCTTCTCCACATTGACATCGATACCTTAAGGATATCACGCACACGCCCAGGAGAAACGCCCATGTTCAGCATCTTACAGGGCTTGATTGACAGCAACTAACGTGATTTGCCATGATCATAGCCAGAGCAACCATGGCAGCCTTGTAGCGAAAGAGTGTTATCCAGTGCAATGCATTGGATAAAACTCTGTTGCATCAGGGGTTAAAGGGCCATTAGAGTCAACATGGGATCTGTAGTTTGCTAGAGCTGAGAAGAGCAGTAGAGTGATGGATCTACAGTGGTATTGTTACACAACATAGAGGTCATGAAACGTGGATCAGATCTCCAGGGACACCATGCTGACCTGTGAGTGCGTAGTGATATGTGGCCCTGACATGAATATACACATCAACAAATATGTCATAATAGTTCCATGAAACAAATAAAATTGGGCTGCCACTGTAACTCTTACAGTGGCAGCCCAAATACATTAGTTTCATGGAGCTCTCAGAACATACTTGTTGATGTTTGTATTCATGTCAGGGGAACATATCCCTAGGGCTGCTTTACATTTCCTTAGTTCTCTACATAATGGGTTACAGACTAGTACACAACACATTACAAAGCAAACTCACCTGTAAAGAAAAAGATTGAGGGGACTGGGAAATTGAAGTTGTTGCATGATGATCAGTTCGGGGTGCTGCTCCAAATCCTGTCCTCACGTCCCACAGGCATCCATAGCATGATCCATCCTTGAACAGAAGATCTTCCATGTGACTGGACTGATGTCTTGACAACACATATATGAAGCTCACCCCTTGGTGTTTCAAGTGTTTGTGTTGGTGATGCAATGTTTGATCTGATGTTCATAGCAACCTCTACTGGAACATTCTCATATAGACACAGAAAACGCTAATTCATGTGTGTACTAACATCAAGGTATCAAACCTGTACAGTTAGAATGCTCATCTACAGAGTTGTCAAACTGTGGACAACACATGAGCAGGACAGTAGTGTTTCTGAAGTATTAAGATATAGTTTCAAAGTACATTTAGTGTGCTCATACAAGTGTCTAATGCATATAGGCAATATACCCAGAAAACACATGAACGTTCTAATGTACTTTGAGACACAAGAAGAACCATCACTATTCAGTCTGTGTCTGTATGAAGATATGTTGGATTACACATGTCAATGTGTAACCACACTCAAGGCTACAGTATCCTCCATACATGGGAAGGCATGACCCATATCACAGGAGTCCACTACTTGTTTGCTAGTGAGTGGACTCTGTGATGTATTAATGCAAACAGATGATGGCAGTGATACACTAATGTGTGTTGGGAGTGAGAAAGAGGTGATACAGGGGACATACTTCCACAGTGATTTCAAGTCCATGGTTTCTGTGTTGCTCAATATAATCAATGTTCTGAGATTGCGTTAGTTTGACATATCTCAGTACATGGGCTACATCAACAAACAACCAGACTAAGTGGACAAGTAATATCACTGGTGATCTTTGTTACAACCTTGGTAAAACATCAACACAACTTACAAAATAACACAATGCTCATCCTAAGGTTTCAATGTGTGTGTGCTACACATTTAAATCTCAGGACGATCATTGGGTTGTCCAGGAAGTCAGTCTTGATTCTAACTCTTATTGTGAAACAGACTTACTGGAGAACCCAAAGCTCCCCCTAGGATTCCAATCTGTAGCACACACATTGAAATCCTTGGGTGACCATTGGGTTCTCCAGTAATTCAGTTTCACAGTAAGAGTTAGAATCACAGATATTTGGCTGCATATTCCATCATTTATCCTGCTTGTTAGTTCTCAGCTAAGTCAAATAGCTGTTTGGTTAAACCCTTAAACCACAACAATTGATGCAGATGAATTTTCACAGTGTTACACCAGTTGTTCTGCTAAGGGGTGGTATCTGTTCTTCATATTCAACCCACAACATGGCCACATACTACTGTCATGTTATATGGCTCCATGGATGGCTTGCCAGTTGAATTTGTACAACGGTGTGTGTGTGTTTGTGAACCCATGTTGTAACATCCCACAAACATGTTACCTAGGCAGAGGTTGTGTTCACTGCATTGCTTGCCACTGCATTGTAGACAACTATGCCACCCAATCTGTCACTAAACACAAAGCAGATCAGACAGGATTCCAAAGCACATTTATTTTATTTAGGGGGAAAAGAACAACTTGGGCTGTTTATTTCTTTTTCTTGGGGGGGACCTTTGACTGGGTGCCAGATGTTGATGCCCACGCTGACTGCCTGGTCACCCCTTTGCCCCCTAGGTGTAGCTTCAGGGGTCACACTGGAGGGAGTGGTGGGTGCAGTGGACCCCTCTGTCAACCTCTGCTCCCTCTCAACCCATAGGTTCTCCCTGCGATTGTGGTCTCTCAACTCCACCAGCACCTGGCCAATCATGTCCATCATCCCCGTGTGGTACTGATGGAGTTGTGTGCTGATCCTGGTCAGTTCAACCTCCAGGGCATGTGTGCGATCCTTTATCCTTGAGGTGTTTCTCCGGGATTCCCTTTGGCTCCTTGAGAATAGCCTCCTCTGAAGCACCATGCACTCCGACTCCATCCCCATGATGCGTGCAATGGTGGAGGTAGATGTGCCTGGTGACTCTGCTGGTGGTGTTGCCTCTGCACGTGAGTCCTCTGCTGATGTCGCTGCTGCTGCTGCTGAGGATGCTAGTGCTGAGTCCTCTGCTGCTGTGGATGCTGCTGCTGGGTCCTCTGCTGCTGCTGTGGGTGCTGGGTCCTCTTCTACTGCTGTGGCTGTGGAGTCCTCTGCTACTGCTGTGGGTGTGGAGTCCTCTGCGGCTGCTGTGGCTGTTGTGTCTACTGCTGGTGTGGCAGCTGGTGGAGTGGCTGCTGCAGATGATGGGTATATGCCCACCACATCTAGGGACTCTGAGCTGCCCAATGATGTCTGTGCTGGTGGAGGTGGTGGAGTGATGTCTTCCCTCAGTAGAGGGTGCTGGGGCTCCCCAATCAGGCCTAGGTGCTGGTAGTCCAATGGCCAAGGGTCATACCTTGACCACTGGTAGGTGCTTGTCCCCCACCTTGGATCATACCTGGGGCCATGCTGGGGAGCCATCCAGGAGGGTATGTCCATCTGGTCTCCATATGTGCCATAATGCTGGGTGGCCACTTTCCCTGGAAGCAATTTCCTCCCTGGTGATGGTGGTGCTGCTGCTGGAGGGTAGTAGCTCCTGAAGGTGGTGGGATGCATCCACCTCTTCTCCTGTTGCACCTCTCTTCTCCAGTGTCTGATCCTCCAGGGACCCCCTCAATGAGTGTGGCAGACATGTTCTGCCACACCATCTCCTCCCATCCGCAGAAGGTGGTCGGGACAGGTGGGCCATCTCCGGTACTTTGGGTGTGCTTGGAGATTTCGGCCAACTTATTTTTGACCACCCTCTTGCAGTCGCCCCATCTTTTCTTTATAGCGTCCACATCCCTTCTGCATGTGGCCACAGCGTTCACCCGGCTGCAGATCTGGTTCCATGCCACCTTCCTCCTAGCACACAGGCCAGGGACCTTCTCCCTCAGGAAGAGGATGGTCTCCCTCTCCAGCACAGCCTCCTTCAGGGCCCTATTGTCCTCCTCAGTATAACGGGGATCCCTAATCCTCTCCTCCTCAGCTCCTGCATGCAAGGAGTCGGAACCAGACTGCCCTGCCTGTGCTGCCCCTGCCTGTGTATGGTGGTCCCCACCATGTACCCCTCTCCCACTGCAGGTTCTGTCCCTGCCCTCTGTGTGCCTGCTCTTCTGGGCCTGGTCTCCCTCTGCCCTGCGGATCTCCCTCTCCCACCCCTACTCTCAACAGGGAAGTCTTGCTGTCCTTCCACCTCCTCAACTACTCTCTCCACCCCTCTCTCCTGTCCTTCTCTCCTCGCCATCACTCACCCACTCACACACAGGCCCTCACAGACACACTTGATTCCACTCACCCTCTGTCACTCTCTTTCACTCACAGATTCACACTGAGAAAATAAAGTTTAAAAACTGTTAGGTGTTTAAAGGTGATTTGGGATCTGTACGGAGAAGGATTCCAATTAAGGTTAAGGCCATTCCACTAAGTCTATAGCTGAGTCCTGGGCTTGCAAAGCTGTAGAAACTGTAGAGGAGATCTGCATGGCAGATACTTGGACATCCCTGTCCACAATCATAAAACATAACTTGGATATTCAAGCTTCAGTGGATTTGAGGTTTTGGAAGGAAGGTCCTCCAAGCCTCACTTTCAAGTTAAAGGGGAACTATCACCCCTATACAAGTTTGGCTCATAATTATCTTCATATAGCTATAATCTGTAATAGTGGTTTTAATTTCTTATTAAATGCATGATATGGAAAAATTTAAAGTTTTAAAAATGAGCCGGGCCTTACTTCCAGACAGACTGCGGTTACAGCTTTGCACCGCAGTCTGTTAATCTTTGTCTGCTCCATCCCCTGTAGCACATCAATTCAACGTCCTCCGATGACGGAGGATTTCTCCATGTAAGCTGGAGTGCTCTCATTAAAAGAAGAGGTTCTCTCAAAACCATCTATAAGAGGACTTTGAAAGGTATTTTGAAGATGTTACTTTGTTTGTATTTCATAGGAATGTGTTAATAAAAATAGATACTAACCGATCAGTATCCAAACTAAACTGACTGGATTAAAGGGATAGTAATACTTGAAAATAAGTTTATTTTATATTGTAGCCCTTAAAAAAACATGAAAAATGATATAAGTCTTATCTCCCAAACCTTTATGGTTTGGGAGATATTCAGAAGTAAAGTTTCCCCTGGAGTGACATCATTGCTCCACCCTTCAGATTTGGAATCCGGTCCCGGGACCGGCTGTGCCTTTCCAGAAGTGCTGAGACCACCATCTTTAAAAAGAATTTCTTAATTGGAATGGTCTACAAAGTGTGCTTTCAAGCCAGGCACACTTTGTAGATAGTTCCAATTAAGTAGTTCTTTCCAAAGATCGTGATCTCGGCACTGCTAAAGAGCTGCCGGTTGCTCTGTGGACCGAATTCCAAATCTGTCCACTAGATGGCAGACTTGGCTAAAACAGCCAGGAAAAGATAATTTTTCTGTATTTTACATGTGAACATCTTCCAAACCATAAAGGTTTGGGAGACAAGACTTATATCATTTTTCATGTTTTTTTAAGGGCTACAATATAAAATACAATTATTTTCAAGTATTACTATCCCTTTAAAAAAAAAAAAAACTCTGTGTGTGTATGTGTTAGTGTTTGTATGGGTGTATGTGATATGTTCAAAACTAAATATATGTGTATATATTTAGGTGCAACTCCAAATCTCTTTCCACTCCAAAAACTCCTTCGACCTCCAATGACAGCTCCTCTCTCCCTCGCTCTTGACACTATCCTCCGCTCCTGGATCCTGTGATCTAGCTCGCCAAAACTCGAAACACAGACAGGGTAAGACTGTTATTTTGGGGTATATATAGGTGTATTTGAACATTTTTGCTACTTTGGGGCCTTGGGATTGGCTGTAGGTTTGAATTTTGTTTGTGCATCTATCAGGGTTGCTAGCCAACGCCAGCCGAAATGTTACATTTTGATTTAAGTTGTGTTTTAACGGGTGTTTGGGACGCACGGTGATGAGAAAACAGGTGCGATGCAGGTTTTTGTATTATGTGTTTTTGTTGTGCCTACGCTCATTAGCTATTCTTCTACACTTACTTTTAAATCCGCCATAAATAATGTGTTATTTGCGGCCAATGTGCCTTTTTTACTTAGAGGCTGGTTTAACGTGAACCTTTAAATCTAGCCCATAACCACTAATCCTAAGTATACTCTACCCTAGGTACTCAATTGGCCATAAACAAAAAAAACTGAATACCCATGCTTATTTAGAATAATATCTGTGTTTGCACAATAGACCGTCAGCATAAAAGTCCAATGATCATGGAAATGAACAATGAAGATATCAGTCTTAAATATTGTCAGACTACATTTAAGACTGACATCATCATTGATCAATTCCACGATCATTGGACTTTTATGCTGATGGTCTGTTTCATGATACTATTGCAAACACATATATTATTCTAATTACCCATGTGTAGTGATTTTTTTTTGATGGCCAACTGAGTACCTAGGCTAGAGTATTCTTAGGATTAGTGGTTAGGTTGTTTGTATTAACCACAATGTTGTTTTTATGGGTTGGGTTTTTGTGACACTTTGTCTCAGTTTCTGTATGGGATATATTTATTGATATTTCTTACTCAATTAATTTGATTTCTGTTTAATATATCTGTGTATTTCTAGTATATTATATTTAATACTGATGCCATTTGTAGCAGACCCTTCCCAAATGATGGCCAAACTTTACTGATGGTTTATGAAGTTTTATTGAACTCTATTCCTTTAACTCCAAAAATTCACCGTAAGAGCTGAACAAAAATACAGAAATATACACATTAATATCTCATCCATAAACTCTGTCTATCTACTGCATTATTATTCACACAAACAGTAAAATTAACTAATATACTGACCTTATGCCTTATCCAGGGAGGGTTTGCTTAATAAACTGGTAAATTTTGTACTTACGCAAGAACTCTACAGATGCACAGCATTGCTATGTTTCCCTCTTTCCTTACTGCTGTGAGCTGTATCTCTCAGGATATCCTGTTACTTTCACTTCCTGCTACAAGTCCTCCCCTAAACTCCTTCCCTATGCAACATAGACAGTGCAAACATTATGCCTATCTGAACTTACAGAATCCTTGAAATACAAACAAAATAAATGGTACAATAAATGACAGCTGGGTCTGTTACACTCCCACCAAATTATACATGTTTTTTAAGCTTGAATAATTTTAACTTATAAAGATCTTAGTCAAAACATATAAGGCATGTTAAAGTCCTTTTTAAAGACTCATTTAATCAGCTTCCAATAACAATATCAACTTCTGAGCTGGTCTCTCTATTATTGAAGTCTTGTTTGTCCGTTCTCCTTTCTTGTTTAGTTTCTTGTCTCCAAGTGCTATTGTGGCTCTTCTCACCAATCCATCTGGTCTAGTTACAGTGTCAATGATTCTTCCTAGTCTCCATTCGTTTCTTGGTAAAGTATCATCTGCATCCATGACTACGTCACCAATTCTAAAGTTTCTCTTGGGAGTGTGCCAACGTTGCCTAACAGCGATGTTGTGTAGATATTCCCTTTTCCATCTACTCCAAAACTGTTCAATAAGATACTGTACCCTTCTCCATCTCCTTTTCCCATATACATCTTCTCTTATGAACTCTCCAGGTGGTGGCATGGCTTTAGTGGATTTCATAGTGATCAGATGGTTAGGAGTGAGTGGTTCTAAGCTCTTGGGATCATTCAAGTTGTCCACTGTAAGGGGGCGACTATTGACTATTGCCATGGCTTCATAAAACAAAGTCCGTAGTGAAGCATCATTAACCCTTCGAGTGCCAGAGTGATATAGAATGCATAGCAAAGCAATGCATTCTGTACCACTCTGGCACTCAAAGGGTTAAGTATGCCTGATGAAAGGGAGACTGTAGCATTAAGAACACTCCGTACAGTTTTGATTTGACGCTCCCATACACCACCAGCATGACTGGAATGAGGGGCATTCATAACAAAATCGCACTGTTTATTGGCAAGAAAGACAGTGAGTCTTTCTGGATCAAGCTCCTGCAATGCTGATTTCAGTTCGTTCTTTGCACCTATGAAATTGGTACCTTGATCGCATTTGATCTGTCGAACTGTGCCTCGAATAGCAATAAAGCACCTTAGACTGTTAATAAATGCATCAGTAGACATGTCTTCTAACATTTCTATATGAATGGCTCTTTAACAAAAACATGTTATAAGCAGTCCATACCTTTTGTACTGTTTTCTTCCTTCTTTAGTCATGAAAGGACCAAAACAATCCATACGGCAATACACAAACGGTGGAGAAGGCTCTACACGTTCTCTGGGGAGATCATTCATCCTCTGGCCTTCAACAGATTTTCTTAGCCTTCTACAAGTTATACAATGATGAATGAATGATGTGACAGCTCTGTTTATTCCAGGTATCCAATACCCACAAGATCTGATTTCATTAATCGTGAAACCTTTTCCTTGATGCTTTACACTTTCATGACAGTATGCAATTATCAGTTTTGTTACATGATGATCCTTAGGAAGTATCAGCGGATGCTTGAATGAGTGAGTGCATGATGAGTGGTTTAATCTTCCTCCCACCTTGATCATACCATCTGTATCTATGAAGGAGTCCAGATGATGAAGTTTGTTATGACCTGGAAGTTGTTTCTTCTGACTCAGAATATCTATTTCTTTTTGATATATTTGTTTTTGCACTCCCTTTAGAATCAAGCGTTTTGCATCCTCCTGTTCACTTACCGATGCCGGTGAATTAGTTTTATCTATCCTAATCCATCTCAGAAGGCGTGCGATGGCTTTGACAGTTTTAGACCAAGATGAGAATTTGGACAAATGGTCTACAAGATCTTTACTTTCGGTAGTCTTTGTTTGTAATGTCTGAATTTTTCTTACTTCTGGGTCTCCTATTGGGAGTTCCAATACAATGTTTGAGGTCTCTATTTCTCTCTTCCTCAAGAATGAGGGACCAGTGAACCAATTAGATGAGAGTAACTCATTTATTGTTCTACCTCTAGAAGCATTATCTGCTGGGTTCTCATTCGTTGGGACATACAGCCATTGTTTGGGTACTGTACTTTGACGTATTTTCTGTACCCTATTGGCTACAAATGTATGAAAGCGACGGGCGTCATTATTTAAATAACCCAGAACCACCTTTGAGTCTGTCCAGAAGAATTCATCGACATTGCCCAGGTCAAGCTCTTCTCTGAGCATATTGCTCACTTTGACTGATACTACTGCTGCTGTAAGCTCCAATCTCGGTATTGTAGTAATCTTGCTAGGAGTAACTCGTGCTTTGCCGATGAGGAAAGTACAATGAATCTCTTCCTTCTCATTGATCAGTCTCAGATAAGAACACTGACCGTAACCGTAGATACTTGCATCAGAAAAATGATGTATTTCAGTTTTTACAATCTTGCCAAATTCAGCAGGTACATAACATCGTGGTATGTTCACCCTTTCTAGATTGACAAAGTCGTTCTGCCATCTCTCCCACCTTGGGCTAAGTGTAGGAGAAAGCGAATCATCCCAGCCTATACCTTGACGACACATTTCTTGCAGGATTCTTTTACCATTGAGAACATATGGAGCAACAAAGCCCAAAGGATCATATATAGAGGCAACGGTTGACAATATGCTACGACGTAACATAGTAAATTATAGTAACATAGTAAATTAGGTTGAAAAAAGACACAAGTCCATCGAGTTCAACCTTCGCTTCATACCTCAGTAACTAAGAATTTTATAGCTTTCCTGCTACCAATTAAATTAGTCTTTATCAGACCTTCCTGATCTGCCTACTGATAAACAGTATAACTCTGTATGTTCCCTTTTGAAAGAAATGTATCTAATCTTCTCTTAAATGTGTCCATTGTATCTGCCATAACTACCTCCCTGGGCAATGAATTCCACAATTTGACAGACCTTACCGTAAAAAAACCCTTCCTCTGCTGAAGTTTAAACCTCCTTTCCTCTAATCTCAAGAGGTGTCCCCTGGTCACCTGAGCAGGCCTTGGAATAAATAGCTCACCGCAGAGATCCTTGTATTGACCTCTCATATACTTGTACAATGTGATAAGGTCTCCTCTTAGTCGTCTTTTCTCTAGAGTAAATAAACCAAGTTTGTTTAGTCGTTCCTCATATGTCAAGTCCTCCATTCCCTTAATTAATTTTGTTGCTCTCCGCTGTACCCTCTCTAGTTCTAGTATATCCTTTTTCAGAACCGGTGCCCAAAATTGCACTGCATACTCAAGGTGAGGTCTTACCAATGATTTGTATAATGGCAAAATAATGTTATCCACTCTTGCTTCGATACCTCTTTTTATGCAAGACAGGACTTTGTTTGCCTTTGCTACTGCTGTTTGACACTGGTCACTGTTTCCAAGTTTGTAGTTGACAAGGATACCCAGGTCTTTTTCTAGCAACGAGTCACCTAAAATTATTCCATTAAGTTTATAAGTAGCCTTGGGATTGTTTCCTCCCAAATGCATGACTTTACACTTCCCCACATTAAACTTCATATTCCACATGTTTGCCCAATCTGACATTGTATGTAAGTCCCTCTGTAGAGAGAAAATATCCTGTTCTGAATTAATGACTTTGCATAATTTAGTATCATCTGCAAATATTGATATTTTGCTTTCTATATCTATTTCCAGGTCATTTATAAACATGTTAAAAAGCAGCGGACCCAATACTGAACCCTGAGGTACTCCACTCTCCACTTTAACTATACTGGAGAATTTTCCATTTACAACCACACACTGTTCCCTATCCTTCAACCAGTTTTGTATCCAATTGCAAAGGTTATCTCCTAGCCCCAATTTCCTTATTTTATACACCAGCCTTCTGTGTGGTACTGTATCAAATGCCTTTGCAAAGTCTAGATATACTACATCTACTGCCTTGCCATTGTCAAGGTTGCTGCTTACCTCCTCATAGAAGCTGAAAAGATTAGTTTGGCATGACCTATTCTTCATAAAACCATGTTGATTCGTGCTAATGATCTTATTTTTTGTGTTGTAATCCTGAATATAGTCCCTTATTATGCCTTCTAATAGTTTTCCCACTACAGAAGTCAAACTCACTGGTCTATAATTCCCAGGTTCTGTTTTAGTTCCCTTCTTAAATAGAGGCACTATGTTAGCTCTTCGCCAATCCTGTGGCACTGAGCCTGTGGTAATAGAATCTTTAAAGAGTAAATATAGGGGTTTTGCTAACACTGCACTGAGTTCCTGAAGAACCCTTGGATGTATACCATCAGGACCCGGTGCTTTGTCGGTCTTAATTTTGTTCAGTCTTCCCATGACATCTCCTTGAGTTAACCCAATATCTATTAATTGTATTGTTTTATTTGATACTTGCGGAGGCTCTTCTACCATTCCTTGCTCCCTTGTATATACTGATGCAAAGAAAGTGTTTAAAACATCAGCCTTTTCCTTATCCTCACTAACCAACTCACCCATCTCATTTTTGAATGGTCCAATGCACTCCCTCTTAAGTTTTTTGCTATTTATATATTTAAAAAACTTTTTTGGATTAGTCTTGCTTTCCCTTGCAATTCGAGTTTCATTATCTATTTTTGCTACCCTAATTGCCTTTTTGCAATCTTTGTTGCTCTCCCTGTATTTTAAGAAAGATTGTTCAGTTCCTTCTGACTTAAATAATTTGAATGCTTTTTTTTTCCTTGCCATTTCCTTCTTTACATGTGCAGTTAACCACATTGGCTGTGACTTACTTCTTTTGCACTTGTTCCCCATTGGTATATACAGTTGGGTACATTTCTGCAACCTAAATTTGAATTCTGACCATTTTTCCTCAGTATTTTTGCCTTTAAATAACATATCCCAGTCTATGTGTTGCATTGAGGCCCTTAACAATTTGAAGTTTGCTTTTTTAAAATTAAGAGTTTTGGTTGAACCTATACATTTTTGCTTTGCCAGACAGATCTCAAATGTAACCATGTTGTGATCACTGTTTCCCAAATGTTCTCTTACCTTAATATTGGATACCATTTCTGTGTTATTAGTGATCACTAGGTCCAATACATTGTTATTTCTTGTCGGCGCTCCCACCATTTGTGACATGTAGCTTTCATGAAGCGTGTTCAAAAACCTGCTACCCTTAGCACTCTGACAGGTCTCATTTTTCCAGTTGATATCTGGATAATTAAAATCTCCCATAATTATAGTATGCCCAAACTGGGCAGCTTTCCTCATTTGCAATAGCAGTTGGGCCTCATCATTGTCATCGATATTTGGTGGTTTGTAGCATATGCCCACCAACAACTTTTTTTTACCATTCACACCACATTTAGTCTCGATTTCTACCCACATGGACTCCACAGTTTGGCCAGTTTCCTCACTAATATCACCTCGCAAAACTGGATTTAGCTCTGTTTTCAAATATAAACACACACCTCCACCTTTTCTATTAATTCTGTCTCTTCTAAACAGGGAATAGCCCTCTATATTTACAGTCCAGTCATGTGCATCGTTCCACCATGTTTCTGTTATTCCAATTATGTCCAATTGCTTTTTAACCGCCAGCAATTCTAGTTCTCCTATTTTATCTACCATACTTCTTGCATTTGCTAGCATACAATTGATTTTGAAGTCTTTACATATATTAATCCCTACATGCCTTTTTTCTTCACCTTCATTTACTAGGAGTTCCTCCCTACTGACTAAATTTCTCCCCACCCTTTCTCCACCCCCCTGGTCAGTTACTTGGACCCAGTTCCTATCTGCTCTATCTACCCCATTTTTGCTATCTATACCCACCCCCCCCTTTCCTAGTTTAAAAGCTCCTCCAAGCTTCCTAGCATTCTCTCCCCTAACACAGAAGCTCCTCTACCATTTAGGTGCAATCCATCTCTTCCATATAGATTGTACCCAAGAGCAAAGTCTGCCCAGTGTTCTAAAAACCCAAAACCCTCCTTCCTACACCATTGCTTGAGCCATGCATTAAGCTCCCTGAGCTCCCTCTGCCTACCTGCACTGGCGCATGGCACAGGTAGTATTTCAGAAAATACTACCTTAGAGGTCCTTGCCTTAAGCTTGCACCCTAAATCCCTGAAATCATTCTTTAGGGACCTCCATCTTCCTCCTATTTTGTCATTGGTTCCAATATGTACCAAGACAGCTGGATCACTTCCAGCCCCTCCCAATAATCTGTCAGCCCTGTCCGCAACATGCCGAACCCGAGCACCCGGGAGACAGCATACTGTTCGGCATTCACGTTCCTGGCGGCAGATTACCCTATCTACCCTCCTAATAATAGAGTCCCCTATTACCACCACCTGCCTTGGTTTCTGCCTGCTCTGCATCCCATCTAGCCTGTAAGGAGGACTGTTCCCCTGGCTGCTAGAGCAATCAGTCCTCTCCAGTGTTGCCAATTCTGAGCAATTCTCATCAACATCTTCACACAATCTTGCAAATCTGTTGGACTGAGTCAACTCAGAACTGGCCTTCCTCTTCCTCTGCCCACTACCTCCCCTCCTTACTGTTACCCAGCTGCCTACCTGTCGCTCCTCATCTACAACTCCACCCTCTTCACCACTAACCCCACATACTACCTGCTCTGTGAGTTCTAAACTCCTTTCCAGGTTACCAATGTCTCGCAATGTTGCAATATTTCTCTCCAAATCCAATATCTTGGACTCTAAAGAGAAAATATGCTCACACTTGGCACAGTGGTATGACCCCTGGAACGATTGCTCCAAGTGTTCAAACATGTGACAAGATGTGCACTGCGTGAGATTGGCTAACCTGCTATCACTCATGCTTGGTTTTACAATTCAAATAGCTTTGTATTATCCTCTAATGCTCACTATATGGTAAGTAACCAACCTTAAATGCAATAAATCCTTTGAAATGATAGTCACCAGATTCCTTCTAACTCTTCACCTGGAACCAGTCACTTTCAACAGCAGTGTTGTAGTTTGTCCCTTCAAGGGGATATGGAATTTAAAGTTATCACTTTGTATGTTCCAATGAATCCCTAAAGCTCTCTCGAGTGGCATGTTATTGAAGATAAGATCCTTTGTTTCAAAGTTTATAGCACGTTCCGATGCTGGTATGCTTTGCAGAACAGCGTTGTCAATTGATATAAACTTGTGAAGTCGAAAACCCCCTTTAGCACATAACTCTCGTGCTTCCCTTGCCAACTGAATGGCCTTTTCTACTGTCTCCACACTTGTGACTCCATCATCAACATAAAAGTCTTTTATGATGAACTGAGCGCCTAATGAGTGTGTTTGACTGTACTCATTGGCCAGATATTTTAATCCATAGTTTGCTCATCCTGGGGAGGATACTGCACCGAAAAGATGCACTTTCATTCGGTAATCTTGAAACGCTGAATTTGTGTCTCCATTTTCCCACCATAGAAAGCGTAGATAATCCCTGTCACTTTTTCTGACATGGAACTGGTGGAACATTTTTTCAATATCACATATTAAAGCTATGGGATGTCTTCTGAATCTCAAAAGAACACCTATAAGATTGTTTATCATGTCTGGTCCTGTTAACAAATGTTCATTAAGACTCGTGCCTTTAAATTTTGCAGAACAATCAAAAACGACCCTTAGTTTGTCTGGCTTCTTTGGGTGATAGATGCCATGATGGGGTATATACCACCTTTCACCATCAGATCCTTCTTCCTTCACTATTTCTACATCACCTCTCTCAATGATGTCCTTCATGCAAGTGATGTAGTCTGTCTTGTATGTCTCATTTTTATGGAACTTCTTGTTCAAATGATTGAGTCTGATTTCAGCAAGTTTCCTGTTGTCAGGTAAGTATGGACGTTGTTTAAATGGAAGGGGCATTTCATAATGTCCTTGAGCATTTTTCTTTATATTGTTCTTGAGTTCTTCTAGGAACATAATATCCTCTTGAGAAATTGTCTTGTCATCTGTTGTGACATTCTTAAAGTCCGACTCTAATATACGGATTGCCTCCATGGGTGTCAAAGATGGTATCTCCTTTGTAGTTATTCTGTGGCAATGACTGACTGTTGTTGATACGTTAATGCTTGGTGTGGAGTAGCCTACAATACTCCATCCTAAGTCTGTCAGGATAGCATAAGGTTCGTCTTCCTTACCTAGTATGACTTGTCTAGGAGCTAGCAATCTAGGGCAATTGTAGCCGATCAATAAACCTATTTCACAATTGAGAAGAGGTGGCATTTCATCTGTGATTACCTTCAAGTGAGCCCAGTTTTTTGCTGTTTCTTGCGTTGGTATGTGATCATGATTAATAGGAATACACTCCTTTGTGTATACCGGCGGAAGATTGATATGTACTGAGGAATTGTATCCTCTCACGCGAAGATCAGATACTCTTTTACTTTTGATGACCATATTGTCTCCTATCATGGTGGTAAGTTTGAGTTTTATTGGGTGAGTATCTACTTGCAGAACATTACTTATTTCTTCGTCAATAAAGGTAGTGTCACTTTGAGTATCTAACAAAGCATAGACAAGCTGTTCATTGGAAGGGTTTTTAACAGATGATACCCATACAGGTACTATCATAGATGTAACGACTGAATGACCTTTGCTTATGACATTAAGTGACATGGCATTAGTAGTTTCACTTTCATGTACATGCATATTGCTTACTGTGGACATTGGTTGTTTTCTATCTCCATTACTCTCATAGTTGTAATCATGAAGACATGTGGGATGTCGCAATTTGCATACTTCACATATGTGGCGATGGCGACACTCTTTAGCACAGTGACCTGGTCTTTGACATCCATAACAGAGTTTATTGTCTTTAACATACAATCTTCTATCTTTCAGAGACTTTTCCATGAGTTGTGGGCACTTGCTAATTTGATAATTGTCATCTTGACACAAGATGCATGGCGATTTTAACTGTCCCTTTACTGTTGTCTGTTTATTATTGTTTAAGGTTGCTTGCGTTTTAAGAACAGTTGCTTTGTTTCTTTTGGTTTCCTTTAAGGTTCTTCTCTCTACAGGTGACTCACGTATATGTAAAGCATGAAGGGAAGTGATAGGATTACACATAATTTCTGCTTCCTTAGACATGAACTTTGCAAAATCCTCAAAGCTTGGAAAATCTTTGCCATCCATAAGGGAGGTTGAGACTTGACGATTCCACCTGGAAGCTGCCCAGTCAGGAAGTTTCTGTACCAACTTTTGGTTCTCTTCACAGTCATTCAATATATCCAGGCCTTTAACATGAGATATGGCTTGCAGGCAGGCATTTAAAAAGTCAGAAAATGCTCTCAAACCTTCTGCATCTTTGTACTGTATTTTAGGCCATTTTGATAGCCTTTCCCTGAATGCTCTTTGAATAACGAAGGGCTGTCCGTATCTTTGGTTAAGCTTGTTCCAAGCGTCTTTATAGGTTTCTTCATCATTTCGATAAAAGGTGCCTTCAAGGCATCTGTGTGCTGAACCACTCACATACTTTCTCAAATAATAAAGTTTATCAGCTGCTGAGATGCCCTTTCTGTCTATAAGTGACATAAATGAAGCTTTCCAGACCACAAACTGGATTGGGTCTCCACTGAATACTGTAGGCTCAGGTACAGGTAACCTGTTGATGGCTATACTGTCCTGAACTGCTTGAGCAAGATGAGACACTTCATTCAGAGTTGTTGATTGGACAACATTGTACTGCGGACATTTTGTAGTTTCATTTATCTGACTTTCAAGTTCATTTTTTATCAACTGATCTTTCTTATCTTGCTTTACTTCCTTATCATAGGATTTTACTCTGGCCCGTGCAACTTCTAAATCCTTTTCTAATTGCAGACGTTCTAATTCAAACCTTTGACTTTCCAATTCCCTTTTGAGTTGCTCTTCTAAAGTTCTTATCTTTTCCCTTTGTTGCCTTTCCATTTGCATCATCTTATATTCAGCCTCTTTTGCAGCTAATTCTGCTGCAGCATCTACTCGTTTGCTCGCTGCACAAGATGACCTAGCACAGCTGCTGGCAGTTGTTTGTGAAGCATCAGAACCATATATGGAGCGAACATAACGATGAGCTGAAAGTTCATGTAGACGGCCCTTTTCCTTTTCTGCATCAAAATCTCCATCTACCGTTGCTATTCTTTCTAACACAAATTTAACAATGTCATTGGTCACAGCTTCACATGCATCAACTTTACGCCTTAAATCAGTGACAGGTGTGATATGTTCCCTTATTTCACTGAAGATTGTCATAATACAGTTCATTTTACCCTCTAGAGTGTCAGCAATTTCAGCAAGCTGCTTATCAGATATATTAGATTTTAAGTCCTGTCTTGCTTTACGAACGTCTATTTTCCATTGTTCATACAAAACTGTCAACCTTTTTTCTTTTCTACAGCATTCATCTCTTTGGTAAGCAAGCTTTTTTTGTGTAGGTATATGTGGACGTTCTGACCGTCGAGGGAGTTCTGCCCTGTGCGTGATACTGAAGTTCAGACATAAGTGTATCTTTGCCTTTAATTACTCCTTTTAAGTAATTTTCCTTTGTACCTTCTGTTTCCATTTGAGGTAGGCTTTCAAATTCCTGATCTACAGCTTCTTTCTCCATAGTGAACTCTTTTGCTATGTTTCAGCTCAGTATGACCTCAGGTTGTAGTCCATTAACTGTTATTACATCACCATCTTGCAAGCATGTGCAGAGGTATCTGAATCAGTGAAGGTGAAGCTCTTACTGTAGCAGACCCTTCCCAAATGAGATACACATTAATATCTCATCCATAAACTCTATCTATCTACTGCATTACTATTCACACAAACAGTAAAATTAACTAATATACTGACCTTATGCCTTATCCAGGGAGGGTTTGCTTAATAAACTGGTAAATTTTGTACTTATGCAAGAACTCTACAGATGCACAGCATTGCTATGTTTCCCTCTTTCCTTACTGCTGTGAGCTGTATCTCTCAGGATATCCTGTTACTTTCACTTCCTGCTACAAGTCCTCCCCTAAACTCCTTTCCTATGCAACATAGACAGTGCAAACATTATGCCTATCTGAACTTACAGAATCCTTGAAATACAAACAAAATAAATGGTACAATAAATGACAGCTGGGTCTGTTACACCATTGTATGATCCACTGTTTTTCGTTTTCTTTTGGTACTCCTGGTATTCCTGGGCATGAGATTAAACACTCTTTATGGAAAGGTCTTTCTCACTGAGGAGAAGATTCAGATTCTGTTCCAGGAAATGTCTCAGGTGCTGGAGTGGCCATCAGCCTTGATCAAGGACTACATGAGGGTCCTGGGGTGGCTGGTTTCTGCTCTGGAAGCAGTCCTCTATGCTCCATTCCACACAAAGACTCTTCAGAGAGACATCCTTCTGTTGTGGTCCAGGAATCCTAAGCATCACTCAAATCAGATGACTCTGTCTCTGAAGGCCAGGGAAGACTTTCAGTGGTTGTTACATTGCCCACATCTGGTGAGAGGCAGATATTTTTTGATCTTAGAATGGCACCTGGTAACAAAAGATACCAGTCTGGGGGGGGGGGTGAAACTGGATCACCTGGGTGCCCAGGGCAGGTGGACGGGAGAGGAGAGTCTTCACTCCATCAACATTTTGAAACTCAGAGCAGTTCAACTGGCTCTCTTGCATTTGTCCCAGGTACTCACATGGACTCTGGTGAGAGTTCAGATGGATAACTCCACTGTGGTGGCTTACATCAACTGTCAAGGGGGAACCCACAGTGAGATAGAGTGGAGAGAGAGGTGAAGGATTTCCTCAACTGGGAAGAAGCTCACTTTCCAGCCATCTTCTCAGTACATATTTCAGGATTGGAAAAAGTACAGGCAGAGGTAGACTTTCTCAGCCATCAAGATGTAGATCCAGGAAACTGGGATCTCCACCCAGAGGCATTCTACCTGGTAGTTCAACACTGGGGGATCCCAACAATAGACTTCATGGCAAGCAGGGAGAATAGGAAGGCTTTTATGTTCTATGCCCAATGAGGGACCATCTGGAGGTCATGTCCATTCCATGGGTTTTCACCTGTCCTATGTGTTTTCCTTTATTCCTTTCATCCCTAGGGTGATCCGAAAGATCAGGACAGACAGGTCAATGGTCATCCTGATTGCTCCATTCTGGCCCAGGAGTGTATGGTTTGGAGATCAAGTCAGTCTGTCTATCCAGGGTGAATCTCCTGTGATAAGAGGACATGGAGAGACCGGCCTTGACGGCATGGCTCTTGAGGCCACCTTTCTGAAGAGAAAGGAATTTCTGAGGATGTCATCCCCACCATGATCCAGGCTGAGAAACTGGTTTCAGTTAGGATAACCACAGGGTCTGGACTATTTTTCACCTGTGATGTGCCGAGAGGAAAGTGACCCCACAGTTCTTTGAATTGCTGCTAGTGCTGTCCTTCCTTCAAGATGGCATCAACAAGGGGCTCAGCTTGATTTCACTCAAGGTTCAGATCGCGACCCTTTCTGTTCTGTTTCAGAGACATATTACTGTCATTCTGGATGTGAAGACCTTTTTTCAAGGGATAGCTCATGCCTTTCCTGCCTTTTGGGATCCCACACCTCTGTGGGAACTCAAATTGGTCTTGGGCATACTCCAGAGGCCTCCTTTTGAACCTCTGGCTTCCATCCGCTAGCGTCAGCTGATGCTGAAGATGGCTATTCTCCTAGCAGTTGTGTCTGTTAGGAGGATGGCTGAGTTGCTTTTTGCAACCCTCCATTCTTGGTCTTTCATCAGGATAAGTCTGTACTTCGTACCTCTCCGAAGTTTCTTCTTAAGATTGTCTCCAAGTTTCACATCAATCAGGCGATGTCACGGTTACCCAGAGAAGTTCAAGAGTCAGTACGGCTTAGTTAATGCAGTTTATTAACAAATGACATAAAGAGGCTATATACAATATACACAATAGGAATAAGCACAGGGTAATAGCCAGCAAGCCTGCTACCAGAAATAATAGATTGCAATTCTAAACCACTGTGCTGGAGACTAGGCCTTAGCCACTGGAAGTCTCAGCTGGAACCAGGAACAGGAACTGGAACAGGAACCCAGGATCTTGATCCAATGAGGAATGACTCAGCCTGCAGTCAGAAGGAAATATCACTGACTCACACCTGGAGCCAGTAAGGGGGAATACTGATTCACTCCTGCAGTCAGTAGGAGCGAATACTGACTCACGCCTGCAGTCAGTTGAAGTAAGGTGAAAACTGACTCACGCCTGCAGTCAGCTATGCAACTCTACCAGAGCCCCAGGCCCGCACTAGATTGGGTGTCTGATCACCAGGGGAAAAGACAAAAGAATACTCAGACAGAGCCACAAGTCGGCACCAGAGGGGGTAGTCATACAAGCCGGGTCATACACAGTTCAGGTAGTCAGCCAGAGCCACAAGTCTGTACCAGATTGGATGTCCACTATTAGGGGTTAGGCAAAAGAATAGTCAGACAGAGCCACAGGTCAGCTTTAGAATGGGTGGAAGACTAGCCAGGTCATACACGGAGCCCAAGGTAACAGAACTGCTATGAACAACAACACAAGGGCAGCTGAGTCAGGCCTCAGTCTGCCCTTTAAACCCCTCCTTACAGTAGGTGTACAAAATTAGGAAGAAACCGATTCCTTATAAGATCACGATGCATTCCAGCTGGGTACTTCTTGTGCCTACAAGAACCAGGCCTCAGTTGAACAGCTGTGCAATGTTGCAAACTGGTCCTCGCATCATTTCACAAACACTACTGTGTTAATGTTTTGGCCTCTTGCCTGTTTAGGACTCTCACCTTCTTTCTTTTTCTATTGATTCTTTTACTATTTATTGTTCAGCAGTTTTTTCAGCCTTGTTTGCTCTTGTTTGATGTGTTGTGCTAGTCTGATGTCCATTGACACCCATGGTTATTCAGATTCAGTACAGGGATATCATGGGGATGTGTGGGTGGTCTTTCCTCCTTGCCCTCCCCAGAATCTGGGATTCTTTGGTATATTCCATTGGTACCTGTGTTCAGTATTGGATGTAAGAGACAATAGGATTTTAATGTTCTTACCTGTTTTTCTCTTGAGTCCATATGGACATAGGTCTCCCATCTATGCGTGGCATTGCTTCCCTGGGTAGAGGGGGCCTCTTAGGGTCTTAGTTCTGGGAGATTTTGTTTTCTTCTTAACTGCTTAGTTCTTTTATTTGGATTTTGTCATATGAATTTGAGGGTTTGAGTTGGAGGAAGAGAATGGATTCTCCACCCCAAAGACCCTGACTTTTGTGATGTGACCTGCTTTCCAGGAGGAGGGACTCAACCCTCATGGCACTTGTGTTCCATATGGACTAAAGAGAAAAGGAATTAACAGGTAATAACATTAAAATCCTATTTAAACCTTAAACCTACACTGTATACATCAGGACTAAATATAGTGGAAGAAACCGGTAACATGGTAAGACAATACCTTGAACATGATGTAACAGAAAATATGAAAGGTTACAATGAGAAAGAGGATGCAGTTATACTGTTGCCTGAACTGTAAAAGAGAGAGAACTATGAATCTTATAGACATAAACCATTGTACATAAAACTTAAAGGGATAGTAATAATTGTTTTCTGTAAGCTTTAATATTGTAGTTATGAAATAAATAAAGCAAAGCATCAAAGTCTTTTTGCTATAACTTTCCTACGTTTAGTGTAATATCGATCTAAAGTTTCCCCCTCCAGCCCCATTTAGCTACATCAGCGCTCTAGAAGACAAACTTGGATTCTGGTCTGCGGACCAGACAACGCGTCTGGAGAGCAGAAATAGCAGTGCATGCGCAGCAATTCTTCATGACAGCGTGTGCCTGGTTTGAGGTTTACAGAAAACAAGTATTACTATCCCTTTAAGGCATAAAGTAAAAAAAAAAAAAAAAGGGGAGCCCTAAGTCATGAATACGCTACACACCTATATAAAACATAAACTCAACACACACATACATGTACATACACCTATATAAATAAGTACAAATATAAGTACCCCTCCTGAATAATAACAGAGAGGGAGTGCCATGGAAAGACGCAGAGGAAATCTAAATATTGATGAGTAAATTTCATCTTTTCCATTGTGCCCTGTCCACTACATAGAAAATATGGGAATTCCCAAAGCAGTACCATAGAAGGGAGGGAAATAATGGCAAGATCCTACCCTTAATCAGGAATCACCTCCTGCAGCAATTTCCTGCCAATTTTTGCATCTGCTGATGCCTAAACATCCAGTCTATAATGCTTAATGAATGTTGAAACTGAAGACCAGGATGCAGATTTCCTCTGGAGTGGCAATCACTTTCTGGACCCAAGAAATGAAAATTCCTCTAGTAGAGTAGTCTTTAACCTCTTAAGGACTAGATGACATGCTACAGCTTCTTGTGCATTCCTGATTCAGTCTGTATCTTACCATTGTCATATTGTTGGATCTGATCCATACTGTTTTTCCTGCCATATCTCTTTTGAGAAGCCTTAAGCATCTCCAAACGGCCTCTAGTTCTAGGTTGTTGATGCAAAACACTGACTCCTGGCTGGACCATAGTACCTGAATATGGATACTGATGTTTCTATTTTTTATTCTAACTCCTATAACCAGATGCTAAAGATAGGAAAAATACAAGCTAATGCTGATTTGAGGTGCTGCCCTATAGTAGAAAACTGCTTCTTTAGAGCGCTATCGGTTCCCTTGTCCATTACATCCCTTAAAGTGGCACCATCCTCCAGAAGGATAATCGTTCTATGACATATCTGACTTTAAAGACCTCCTCAGTATATTCTCCTGGCATTTTTATTTTACTATCTGCCAATTTGGGTCCTGCAGTGGTTTCTTCTCTTGAGATATTTGGACTTTTTAGCCACCACTCCTGTTTGTGCCCAAGGCTTCTCCTTCCAATACTGCAGGAAATTGTGCTGGGTCTGTTTTATGTGCACTCTCACCCAGGGCACTATCTGAACAGCTGAGGAAATATTGCCCAAAAGACTGCAGAATCCCTGGCTGAATGCTCCTTCCTTCGAAGAAAAAAATTAATTCTTACTAATATTCTGATCTTCCTTTCTCCTGAATCATATTCACCTGGATCCCTAAAAATACCAGCTTTTGGGATGGAGATTTCTGGCTCTTGTCTTGGTTGATTATCCAACCCAGATTCGAGAGGAAGTCCAGACAGTTCTCTGCCCCAAGCGTCTTCACGAAGGTTCTAGCTCCAGTAATGTATTTTCAAAGGGAAAAAGGTATCCGTATAGTGCCATACTTAGATGATATTCTAGAAGAATCAGAGGAGAAATCACTCCAGAGCACAACATTCTGATGTTGTGCTCTGGAGTGATTTCTCCCCTGATTCTCCTAGAATATTGTCTAAGTGCAGCACTAAACGGATACCTCTTTCCATTAGAAAAGTCATTACTGGAGCTAGAACCTTTGTGAAGACCCTTGGGGCAGAGGCTAACCCAAAGGGAAGAACTCTGTACTGTTAATATTATCTGAATATTGAGAATCTTAGAAATAATCTGTGTGATGGTCTGATCTGAGTGAGAAATGTTTGGGATGATATCACTCTGATTCATGAAGAGGGGATTTCCATCTTGAACTTCTTCGTCCTTATGAATGAGTTGAGCCATCTGAGATCCAGGATCTGCCTCAAACCACCTGAAGATTTCTAGACTGTAAAAAGAATGGAATATACTCCAAATTCTGGTTCTCTGGAATTTCCTGTATTATGCTGTTGGTCAGAAGTTCTGGAATCAGTCCCCACATCTTTTGTTTTACCTTCTTGTTCATGGTATGGGATCGTATGAATCTTGAAAATGTTGGGACAGTTTTGAATTCCAAGGAATACCCTATTTCCTCAATTTGTTGCTCCCACTTATCGGATGGTATAGTTAGCCAAGTTTCTTGAAACTCTTCCAGCCTGCCCCCCACTGGAAAGAGAGATGGGGTCCATCTCATTTCACTGAAGATTCCTAGAAAATTGCCCCTTCCTAGGGAACACTCTCCTGGTTCCTCGCTTGTTGCTTTGTACTGGACCTTACAATATTTGTTCATAGCTCTGGCCTGGTTTGTACCTTCTAGCATCCCGAAAGGACTGCCTCCTGTATCCAGATGATCTTGAAGGAGACATTCTACCCCTTCTTTTTTGAGGCAAGCGGGTACACTTACCACCTGATGATTTATGGATGTTTTCTTCTAATTGATCTCTAAAAAGCATCTTGCTCTGGAAGGGTAGAGATATCAACATGTTCTTGGAGGATGCTGATTTGAGGTGCTGCCCTATAGTAGAAAACTGCTTCTTTAGAGCGCTATCGGTTCCCTTGTCCATTACATCCCTTAAAGTGGCACCATCCTCCAGAAGGATAATCGTTCTATGGCATATTTGAGCCACTTATGCATCTACCTTGGAAGGTGAGGTCCATGCTGCTGTACCTCTGAGAAGAGGTATATTCTCAAGAAATGTCTTGAAATTGCATATCTCTTGTCACCATGATTCCACTCATTCTTGATGGTATCATGGAAGGCATGAAGTACTGGAAAAACCAGAGCAGACTTTTTGTGCCCCACAAAGGCCGCTTCTATGAAGTCTAAATCCTTCGGAGTCCCATTTGAACTCAAGGTCTTCCTCATGGCCTTACGTAAACCATCAAGCCTGTCCAAACTAAAGTAGCCTGACTCCTCCACTAACTTGCCCTCCTTAGTGAAAGATACTGCTATCAGGCTTCCTTCCTCTTCTTCTTCCTCTGAGATCATGGATGGATCCTCATTCTGGTCTTTTACCCTCTGCCTTTTCTTTGCTGATTCCTGATAATGGAGAAACTCTCCTGCATAGAGGTTCTCATCCAGCCAAAAATTCCTTGAAATGTGATTGATTTTCATTTCGTCCTACTTTTTTCATGCATTCCAAGCACAGCTTTGAAGCATCCACTGGAGGGTTCACTTTTAAAAAGTTGCATGCAAAATAGTGCGCAACTACAGGGAGCAATCATCATCATGTCACCTTGATTAAAAGGGCGATATGAGAATGTCGCATTGCAGGACAGAGCGAGATTCAAACGGCACATCCAAGTCCCATCATCCTTAGCACCTGATTTACCGAGCCCAGCGCTGAACAGCACTCAGAGAAGGTGACAGAGCAAGTTACTTGTTCGAGCGTTGTGCTGCATTTTTACGCGTCCCTGTCACTTAAAGGGTTAAATACATTATTATTATTATACATTATAATGCTGTGTCTCAGACGACTGATCTTGAACGCACATGCAATTAAAACAATGTCTCAAATGATTTCACTAGATTCATGTTTACCAGAGGAGTGCACTTTGCAATTCATTGTGCACCCCTTCGGCACTCAAACAGTTAACAGGCTTGCTACCGCACATTATGGCACCAATGCTGTGTAAATACATGTGGTGATGTACAGAGGCGGACAACATTCAGCTTTACAGCTAACAGAGACCCGAAGCCTCTGTCTAGTGTATTAAAGTGGTACTTCCGTGGAAATCTTATAAAGTCCTGTCTGGCTATGGTAGGTTGTAAGTGGATCCTGCTGTGGAAAGCTCCTGGAGCCATGCATAGCATAGTGGTTAGTGGGTCCTGTCGTGGGAATTCACAGAGCGAATGGCAGGGTGAATAGAGCAGAGCAGGTTTATGCTAATCAGCTCACAGGGGAGGAGGAGTTAAAGTGGAATGAAAAGGAAAGTTTGCCTGTGTGCCCCATCATGGTGCCTGTGAATCCAATGTGAGGGCATTGTATGGGCAGTAATCGTGCGCCTGAGCAGGAGATGATGTGGGTGTGGATCACTGTAGTCAGGGTGCTACACACATATACTTTGAAACAGTTTATTCCCATTCTGTTTATCTCCATATATGTGAGGGTATTGTATGGGTAGTAATCATGTGCCCAAGCAGGAGATGTGGGTGCTGTGCGTGTGTATCACTGTACTCGGGGTGCTGTACACATATACTTTGAAACAGTTTATTCCCATTCTGTTTCTCTCCATATATCTCTATGTAGAAACGTGTAATGTGGTGTGAAGTCATTCGATACATTATTTTAATTGCACAGTTCTGTAAATCGGGTGCTAAGGATGATGGGACTTGAAGGTGCTGTTTGAAGACGCAACTTGAGAATGTTGTGCTATCCTGCAATGCGAGATTATCATGTCGCCCTTTTAATCAAGGTGACAAGATTATTGTACCCTGTAGGTGCGTGATATTTTGCATGCAACTTTTTAAAAGGATACCCCACTGGAGATAACTTGCTATTACAACCAGCACACAGTTTTGGCTTTTGGGCACTTCTGTCATCCTTGGGAGGCACTGTGTCAGCAGGTTTGGATTTCTCACCCTGGATATTTTTGGTGAAAGAGGACATAGCATATGCCACCAGATAAAGAGATATGTAACCAAACAAAAGATTGGCACCAAGAATTGTATATATAGCTTACATTGAGTATCCGACGCAGCCTTCCCATTTATTCTCCTGGGCATATGCTGAACTTCCTGAGTTCCACCAGTGGAACACAAGTCACCAAACTTCCTGTACTAAATTATAAGAGGATGTCCCCACTTCCTGGCAAGTCCTCTCTGCCTGCAAAGACTGCATTCCACTGAAGGAACATGAAGCTGCCATGACAGAACACAGGTATGCAGAGTATGGCCAGCTCAAGCCCCAATAGGTCCCATGTGACCCCAACATATAGGGTATCTAGACCTCAGCTGCCTCCCCATAACAATGCATTTTGTGCTTGCTGGCATCATGCCTAGGAAATCCAGGTAGCCTGAGTCTTATTAACTCTTCATTGTCATAACGACATACCAGTCAACATGTGGCAGATCGGGTTGATAGATTGTTGGGAGGAGCTGGGCATGACCATGCTTTCATGTACATGTTGGTTCCAAAGACAAAGTCAGGGGAAAATGGAGGTTCGATACGGAGGATTTCAGGAACTTAAGTTATAAGCTTAAGCAATGGACCTCTAAGGTAGTATTCTCTGAAATACTACCTGTGTTACACGCTCCATCAGAAAGGCAACAGGAGATTAGGAAGTGAAATTCATGCCTACGGACATGGTGTAAGCAGGAGGGGTTTGGGTTCCTAGAGCACTGGGTAGATCTTTTCCTTTTTGGGCAATCTTTATAAATGGATTGCACCTTAGTGGAAAGGGGCCACTGTGCTATCGGTTAGGATGATTAGAGGATACTTTAAACTAGGAAAGGGGGTAGGGTGACGCAACAAAGGATAGGCAAAGCAGTATAAATTAGGAAATGGGATTAGAGAAGGGGGCACTGGGGTGGAAAGGAGGAATACATAATTCAAATAACATAATTTTTCAGAATGGCAATAAGATAAAATGTGTGCATGTAAATGCTCATAGTCTGCCTGGTAAAATGAGGGAATTAGAACTGATTCCATTTTATGAGCAGTAGGATCTAACTGGTGTGTCTGAAATCTGGTTAGATGATACAAATCACTTGGCAATCAATCTAGTGGTGTATTCACTTTTAAAGAGGGATAGAGTTAATAAAATTGGAGGGGGGGGGGTATGCCTATATGTAAAGCATGACTTAAAACCTAGTTTGAGGAAGCCCACATTTTACTGCATATAGTAAAGGCTTCTCAGTTTTCTGTAATTTGGATTCATGATGCCTTAATCCGGTTGTGTATGAATACGCTACAACTAGACTAGCAACCATGAGTTTCTAGACCAACTCAGTGCCGGACGACTTTGTGAAGCAACATCAGTACATGTTGTATCGCTATTCTTTTTTCCCTACTTCCTCTGAGATGAGCAGACAGAGGGGCCATAGGAAGACCGGCAAAGATTTGGAGGATTTTTTCCTTCAGCAGGATTCCGTTGATGCCTTGGCGGATGTGCAGGTCTCTGGAATGGAGAGCGTTGTGCCTGTTTCTGCAGTGGCAGCTACTTTTACCCATCAGAGGGATCTTGATGCCTCACAAGATGGTGCTGGCACCAACCTCCCATGCTCCAAAGCAGATTTTGTGGAGCTAAAGGCTTTTATGGTGTCAGTAAAGTAAGATATCCAAAGGTGAATTCTGGGAGGTCTGATGTAGCTTACAGTCTGGTCTGAAGGGCATGGGAGAGAGGGTAGATTCCCTCGAACATAAACACCTTTGTCAATTTGTGTATATACCCTGCGGACACTTGTGAATGTTTAAGTGGAACAATCACTCATAGCACCATAGCACTGTTTGTTTTCTATTATGCAATATTTTTGTTGTCTATACTTCACTCTCTTAGACTCTTATGCAGATCCTGCCAGCAGATTCAATATCCTGCATGGCTCCATCAATGCACCTCAGCTCACCCTGGCTAGTGTCTATGTTCCCAACACAGACAAAAAGCAATTCTACAATGCATTTTTTTCTAAGCTGCAGCCTTCCCGTAGCCCGCGGTGTTGGTGGGGGGTGACTTGAACACAATCCTGCACAATAATCGAGACAGATCTCATGACTTGTTCGCTCATCCACAGCTGGCTCCGCTGGTATTGAAAGCCCTTCTTCAGTGTCATTTGTTAGGTGACATTTGGCGAGAATGACAACCTACAGAAAGCAACTACACTTTTTACTCTGCCCCACATCACTGTTATTCTAGAATTGATTTTATTTTTGCATCCTAATGGATCCTGACCAACCTTGTTGACTCTAATATAAAGATGGTTCCCTGGTCAGATCACTCCCTGGTTCTCTCTGACTTTGAAGATTTGGGCTCGGCGTTAAAGCCTCGGACTTGGAGACTCAGTGATGCCCTATTGACTCATCCCTCCCTTAGCCATAGTGTCTCAGAGGCCCTGATTTCTTCTCTTTTAATGTCAGATCTGTTCACTGTATCTTCTCTCTGTGGGAGGCGCATAAGACCACACTACAGGGGACACTGATACGTATTGTGTACCACTGCCAGCGAATCCATCTGGCCACCATGAACAGACTGACTATCACGGTGCCCGTGATTGCTCTCTTTTTATGTCTATCACCAGTAGGGGGCTCTCCATTGGCTGGCTGCCTTCAGCCCGCCCTGTATTGCCTATTTAAACCTAGCCTGGGCACCCTTTGGTTGCCCTTTCGTGTTGTCTCTATGCTGTTGAATATAGACCTTGTTCCTGAGTATCCTGGGCCTCTGCTGGGTTCCTGCGACCTGTGTTCAACCTGTTCCAGTGTTTCCAGTTGAAGTGTTCCTGCCTTCGTCTGATCCGGTTGAGCCACTGCTTTCTACTGCCAGTCTCCGCCGTCGTTCCTGATTCCGGTTGACCGTCTGCATGCTGGTTCCTGCTTCCATCTGCTGGTTCCTGCCCAGTCGTCTCCAGTCATCTGACGTTCCTGAGTCGCCTTGGCGACATTACTAACTTGCCGGTGATTCAGTACGTGGGTACTGGTTGCTTGACAGCCACCCGGCTGTCTCGGTATTGTTAGCGTTCCATGTACAGGGTACTGGCTTGCTCCTCTAGCCACCAGGCTGTCTCAGTATTGTAAACGTTCCAGGTACAGGGTACTGGTTCGCTCCTCAGCCATCCGGCAGTCTCAGTATTGTTAGCGTTCCACGTACAGGGTAATGGTTCACTCCTCAAGCCACCCGGCTGTCTCAGTATTGAAAACGGCCCACATACAGGGTACTGGTTCGCTCCTCAAGCCATCCGGCAGTCTCAGTATGTTAGCGTTCCACGTACAGGGTACTGGTTCGCTCCTCAAGCCATCCGGCTGTCTCAGTATTGTTAGCGTTCCACGTACAGGGTACTGGTTCGCTCCTCAAGCCACCCGGCTGTCTCAGTATTGATAGCGTTCCACGTACAGCGCACCTGGTTGCTACTATAGTGGTATGGCGTTCCATCTGTGAGAGCACTGGTGAGCTCCACATCCTTCACTATCTCTGCTGCTGGCGGCCTACTTACTCACTTAGCCTCATTACCATCATAGTGACTGCTGTTCCACCTTCCAGTCACTTAGGCGAGTGGTTGCCATTATCTCCTGTCTATGGCCTGCTTGCCCGGTATTGGTAAGGCCGGTAGAACCTGTCCTATTCCTTGGGTTGCCTTACCCGGTATTGGCATGGCCGGTAGAGCCGGTGTTATTCCTGTCAATTGGCTGCCTTGCCCGGTATATGGTAAGGCCTGTAGAACCTGTCCTGTTTCCTTGGGTTGCCTTACCCAGTATTGGCAAGGCCAGTAGAGCCAGTCTTAACCTCCTGTCTAAAGGCTGCCTTGCCCGGTATCTGGCAAGGCCGGTAGAGCCCCACCTCACGAGTTCCAATCCTTTGGCTGCCTTGCCCGGTATATTGGCAGGGCCGGTAGAGCCAATATTGCTCTTATTTGTATTGTATTCCGGGCTAATAAAGATATATGAGTGTACGTGTATGTTACCCTACGGGGCTGCATTAACTTTTCAATAAAGTTGTGTTTTTACCTAACTCTGCGTCTGAGAATCTTAACAAACCGTGACAGTACGAAAGGGCCATGACCTCAGACAATAAGAGTGATGGTAATACACAAAACATCCATTGGAGAATGGATGCACATGAGCAACGATTGGATCAGCTATCGGTAGCGATCCAAACTATACTTGAATGCACGGTTCTCTCTGAAAAGGCTGGCCTTAGTCCCGGGGTTTCCTCCGGGCAGACATCTGACAACGTTACCATGCCCTCAGGGGCCGCAGTCAAGGGGTTAACTGCCTCTGCCCCTTTGCCACTCAGATACGATGGTGACCCTAACCTTTGCAGAGGGTTTATTAACCAACTTGAAATATTTATGGAATTGACGGCTCAGGCCTTCCCCAGTGACCGCAGTAAAGTCGGTTTTATGATATCTCTGCTGACCAGTAGAGCATTGGCATGGGCGAATCCGTTATGGGAAAATGTGAAACCCTGCACAAGGAGTTTCGGGGAATTTGTGCAGTCGTTTCGGAGAGTGTTCGAGCCTCCTGGTAGAACCACCTCTGCTGCTAAACGCCTTATGGAAATACAACAGGGCAGGCATACGGTATGTGACTACGCCATTGAATTTCGCACCTTGGCAGCAGAGGTAGGTTGGAACAATGAAGCATTATTGGCAGCCTTTGCTCAGGCTAAAATTAAGTGACCAAATTAAGGATGAGATCGCTGCGAAAGAATTGCCCATTGATCTTGATGACTATATTGAATATGTCATTCTAATTGACACACGGATTCGTGAGAGACTAATGGCCAAAGACCGCAGGTCGCGGCAAAAGAGTAATGGATCTAGTAGTATTTTTTGCCCACCCGTCCCTCCCTTGGCTTCTAAGCAGATTGAAATGTCTCGAGAACCAGGTGAACCTATGCAGTTAGTCTTCACTAGGCTAACCAAGGAGGAAAAGACACACCTCAGAAAACATGGGTTATGTTTAAATTGTGGCAAAAATGGGAATGTACTAAGATTTTGTCCTGTATGTCCGGGAAACAAACACACCTAGGGTACCTTGGGGGACAGGCCCTAGGTGGTGTTCAGGCGTCCCCAGAGTGTGGCATACTGAAACCTGCCATACAGGTGGTACTTTCTTGGGCAAAACGCTCAGTGGACGTTTTGGCTCTGGTTGATTCTGGTGCATCTGGGTATTTTATGGATAATACCTTTGCTGAATTACACGGGGTTCCACACATTGAGAGGGAAACCCCACTCGCTATTGAAGCAATTGACAGTAGACCCCTGGAACCTGCTTAGGTGACTTTTGAAATAATGCCTTTGTCCATGTCTATTGGGGCTCTCCACAAAGAGGAACAGCAGTTCCACCTTATCAATTCTCCTCATCACGCAGTAATCCTGGGGTTTCCCTGGTTACAGTTGCATAACCCACAGTTTGATTGGGAAAAAATGTGAAATATCCGCTTGGTCTCAGTCTTGCATGGAACATTGCGTAACCCACCCGGTCAAGATCTTATGCACCTCCTCTGCTCTGCCAGATGAATACCAACAGTTTTGCGATGTATTCAGTAAGGGAGAGGCTGGCACCCTACCCCAGCACAGATCTTATGACTGTTGTATTGAACTGCCTCCGGGGACAGTGCCTCCTAGGGGACGCACATATCCATTATCCTGTGAGGAGAACCAAGCAATGGAAGAATATATCGCTGATGCCCTCGAAAGAGGCATCATAAGGAAATCCACCTCTCCCACTGGGGCTGGATTTTTCTTTGTAAAAAAGAAAAACGGCGAGCTGAGACCTTGCATTGATTACCGGGGCTTAAATAAGTTAAAATCTAAGAATGCCTATCCAATACCACTCATCACCGAGCTATTTGACAGACTTAAAGGTTCTTCTATTTCCACCAAATTGGACCTACGTGCTGCATACAATTTAATTCAGATCAGAGCAGGTGATGAGTGGAAAACTGCCTTTAACACGAGATCTGGCCATTACGAGTACTTGGTCATGACATTTGGTCTTTGTAACGCACCCGCTGTATTTCAAGAGTTCATCAATGGCATTCTTAGAGATATGTTGCAGTCCTGTGTCGTTGTCTACCTTGACGACATTCTCATTCATTCTGAGGGCGTGTCTGTGGTGTTGCTTCGCCTACGAGAGAAGAAATTATATTGTAAACTCGAAAAATGTGAATTTCACAGAACTAGCGTACCATTTCTGGGATTTATAATTGGCAAAGAAGGCATTGCCATGGATAAAGAGAAACTAATGGCAGTTTTACAATGGCCACACCCCAAGAGCTTGAAAGCCATTCAACGATTTCTGGGCTTCGCTAATTATTATAGGAAATTTATTAAGAACTTCTCTACTATTGTAAAACCTTTGACTGACCTTACGCACAAGGGTGCTAATCCATCCCAATGGCCGGTGGCTGCAGAGGAGGCCTTTGAAAAATTGAAGTCTGCTTTCATTAACGCTCCTCTGTTATCTCACCCCAATCCATCGCTTCCATTTACATTGGAGGTGGACACCTCAGATATTGGGGTTGGAGCAGTGCTTTATCAGCGTCCCATTAAAGGAGGAACTCTCAGACCTTGTGGGTTTTTCTCTAAAAAATTGACCGGGGCACAAAGCAATTATGAGATTGGTGACAGAGAACTGCAAGCCATTATTCTTGCGCTTAAGGAATGGCGTCACCTACTCAAGGGCACTAAGAACCCTGTCTTAATTTCTGACCGATCACAAGAACTTAATTTATCTCTCTGAGGCAAAGAGGTTATCCCCACGCCAGGCTAGGTGGGCACTGTTCTTGTCTCGATTTAACTTCATTGTATCTTATTTACCTGGGTCTAAGAACGTCAGGGCTGACGCATTGTCAAGACAATTTGAGGCTGAAATTGACAGAGACTAGGTACCAGCACCTATTATTCAGCCTGATCGAATTTTGGCTACTATACGCACGAGTATCACCTCACCATTAGGGGAAGAGATCTTGGCCTCCCAAGCCTCCGCTCCTCCTGAAAACCCGATGGGCAAGTGTTTTGTTGATGTGCCATTTCACACACAGTTACTCGAGACATACCATTCCTCTAAGGCTGCAGGACATACTGGCAGAGACCAATTGTTATGGTCTCTCTCGCAAGTTTTTTGGTGGCCTTCTATGCGGGCAGATTGTGCCGATTTTACGAATGCCTGTGCTACTTGTGCCCGTGCTAAGACCCCTAGAAACCTCCCTGTGGGGTTACTCCAGCTGGTACCTAATGGTGAACACCCTTGGTCTCACGTTTCCATCGATTTTATGGGAGAGTTACCAGTGTCTAGAGGGTATTCCTTTATACTCATGATAGTGGACAGGTTCTCTAAAATGGCTCATTTTGTGCCCCTCTGTGGCCTTCCCTCTGCTAAAGAATTGGCGGTGGTATTTGCTAAAGAGGTATTCCGGTTGCATGGTGTACCCAGAGTGCTGGTGTCCGACTGGGGGAGCCAGTTCGTGTCCAAATTTTGGAGGTCATTTTGAGAACAGATGGGCATACAGTTATCTTTTTCCTCCGCCTACCATCCCCAGACCAATGGGGCCGCTGAGCGTGCCAATCAAGGCTTGGAACAGTTCTTGCGCTGTTTTATTACTGACCATCATGACATTTGGGCCGACCTGTTGCCCTGGGCAGAGTTCGCCAGGAATTGTGCAGTTAACTCATCAGTAGGGAGCTCTCCGTTTTTGATCAATTATGGGTTTCAACCCTGTTTGCTCCCGGACTCTTTTCAGGCACAACAAATTCCAGCTCTGGATGAGCATATCGAGCAGCTCCGCTCCACATGGGCACAGGTGCAGAGGGCACTGGGTCAGTCATTCCAACGTCATCAACGTCATGCTAATTGCAGGAGGTTGCCAGCAGTTTCCTTTCAGGTTGGGGATAGAGTGTGGCTGTCCTCCAGGAACCTTAAGCTCCAAGTCCCATCTAATAATTTGGCTCCTCGATTCATTGGTCCTTACAGAGTAATTTGCAGAATCAATCCAGTATTGTATGCATTGGACATCACGGCGTCCATGCATATTCATAATGTCTTTCATGTGTCCCTCCTTAAACCTCTCATATGCAACTGCTATACAACTAACCCTGTGGTGCCAGGGCCTATTGAAGTGGAGGGTCAGGAGGAGTACGAAGTTCAGAGTATCATTGATTCCCGCAGGCTTAGAGGAAAGGTGCAGTATTTGGTGCATTGGAAGGGCTATGGTCCTGAAGAACGATCCTGGGTGGACAGTAAGGACCTCCATGCGCCCAAATTACTGCAAATGTTTAATTCCAAATACCCTCAAAAACCTAGACCCTCCTCTGGGAGAGGGGGTCTTTGAGAGGGGGTACTATCACGGTGCCCGTGATTGCTCTCTTTTTATGTCTATCAACAGTAGGGGCCTCTCCATTGGCTGGCTGCCTTCAGCCCGCCCTGTATTGCCTATTTAAACCTAGCCTGGGCACCCTTTGGTTGCCCTTTTGTTTTGTCTCTATGCTGTTGAATATAGACCTTGTTCCTGAGTATCCTGGGCCTCTGCTGTGTTCCTGCGACCTGTGTTCAACCTGTTCCAGTGTTTCCAGTTGAAGTGTTCCTGCCTTCATCTGATCTGGTTGAGCCACCGCTTCCTGCTCCCAGTGTCTACCATCGTTCCTGATTCCGGTTGACCGTCTGCATGCTGGTTCCTGCTTCCATCTGCTGGTTCCTGTCCAGTCGTCTCTAGTCATCTGACATTCCTGAGTCGCCTTGGCGACATTACTAACTTGTCGGTTATTCAGTACGCGGGTACTGGTTGCTTGACAGCCACCCGGCTGTCTCGGTATTGTAAGCGTTCCACGTACAGGGTACTGGTTCGCTCCTCAGCCATCCGGCAGTCTCAGTATTGTTAGCGTTCCACGTACAGGGTACTTGTTCGCTCCTCTAGCCACCCGGCTGTCTCAGTATTGAGAGGGTTCCACGTACAGGGTACTGGTTCGCTCCTCAAGCCACCCGGCTGTCTCAGTATTGAAAGCGTCCCACGTACAGGGTACTGGTTCGCTCCTCAAGCCATCTGGCAGTCTCAGTATTGTTAGAGTTCCACGTACAGGGTACTGGTTCGCTCCTCAAGCCATCCGGCAGTCTCAGTATTTATAGCGTTCCACGTACAGGGTACTGGTTCGCTCCTCAAGCCATCTGGCTGTCTCAGTATTGTTAGCGTTCCACGTACAGGGTACTGGTTCGCTCCTCAAGCCTCCTGGCAGTCTCAGTATTGATAGCGTTCCACGTACAGGGTACTGGTTCGCTCCATGCGCACCTTTTTGCTACTATAGTGGTATGGCGTTCCATCTGTGAGAGCACTGGTGAGCTCCACATCCTTCACTATCTCTGCTGCTGGCGGCCTACTTACTGACTTAGCCTCATTACCATCATAGTGACTGTTGTTTAGCCTCCTGTCTAGGGGCTGCCTTGCCCGGTATATTGGCAGGGCCGGTAGAGCCAATATTGCTCTTATTTGTATTGTATTCTGGTCTAATAAAGATATATGTGTGTACGTGTATGTTACCCTACGGGGCTGCATTAACTTTTCAATAAAATTGTGTTTTTACCTAACTCTGCATCTGGGAGTCTTAACAAACCGTGACACTGACCTCGGAGCTCTCCAACTTGACGGTTTCCCACAAAGCCTTTCCCTATTTGCATGCACTCTTGCATAGTTTCTTTACGAGGTCAGCTTAATGTGCTTCTGATAGCAGACACGGAGAAGGTGATGTGGTGGAGCAATCAAAAATATATCTTCTAATAATGCCCACACTATGCTGGCCACAAAACTTCATGCCACTCAAAAGACGTAAAAACATTTTTGGGATGCGACAATCGGAGTGTACCCAGACTCAGGACACACACCATATGTATGTATGTATGTATGTATGTATGTATCTTTATTTATATAGTGCCATACACGTACACAGTGCTTAACAGTAGTTGAAATAATATAATACAAAACGACAGAACTGGGTTAAGTGCATTAAGGTTAAGTACAATCATTACATTATTTGTGAGGGAAAGTGCAGCAAGGGAATCATACACTAGGAAAGGGACCCTGCCCCAAGGAGCTTACAATCTAAGCTGAATTCATAATGACAAACAGAGACAGTGGGATGAGGATTATAAGTTCAGGTACAGGTACATATCTCGGACTTGTTTCACTCATTTTTCTCTGGACACCCCGACTTTGAGATACTGCAGGCCATAAAAAAACTCAAGCAATCCAAATCCCCAGACCAGATGGGTTCACTAATAAATATTATAAATATTTTCAATCAGATCTTACTCCTTTCCTGTCCCAAGTCTTCATCTCACAGATAGAGGGGGCCCCCCAAAAATGATGTTGCTAGCTTACATTGTTCTACTTCTCAAGCCCAACAAAGATTCTCTCAGTTGTAATTCGTTTAGGCCCATTTCTCTTATTAACTCCAATGTTAAGCTGTTTGTGAAAATCTTAGCAAACCGATTGTCCCCGATTCTTCCCTCAATAATTCACCTGGATCAGACAGGCTTTGTCCAAGGTTGGCAGGTGTCGGATTAAGCCAGGCACATGGTTTCTCTAACTCATCACGCTATAGTCTCCAGGATCCCCTCTTTGGTTCTTTCGCAGCTCATGTCAGACATTTCTGGTATTCCAGTTGGTGATTCGCAATATAAGCGCTCTTCATACGCAGATAATATACTCCTGACACTTTCTAAACTGCTTACGTCCCTTCCTAATGTTATGCAGTAGCTTTACATGTATCAACGACTGTCAGGTTTTAAAATTAATATTAGAAAGTCTCAGGCCTTGAATACAAACTTGCCCAATCATATCTAAAATCTGCTCCATCTTAATTTTGACTTTAAAGCAGTACTATCATCAAAATATCATTGCCCTCCAAACACGTACTAACATAGGCAATAGGCAAAGGCATACTGTCATTAGGCTGTATAAGTCCTGCGTTATTGTTGAAAACCAACTTCTTCGGCTCACATCAGTCTGCACAGAGCTTACAAGAGAAGCTCTGTGCACCTGTGCCATCAGTAACTTCTGGTACCTTAGGGTAGCAAGAAACGCCAATCACCAGTGAACAGGACAGACACCGCAGGCTCAGAGCTACCTTTCCTCTAAGATGTCTGTGCTGTTGACCGCCGGTGGCTGCCGAAGAAGTTGTTTTTCAACAATAATGCAGGACTTATTCAGCCTAATGACAGCATGCCTTTGCCTATCGCTATGTTAGTAAGTGTTTGGGGGGCAAAGATATTTTTATGATACTTCCACTTCAAATGGCAGGAATCCCACCTCAATTACCTAGGCATCAAACTGACGGCCTTGTTTCAAACCCTTTATTCCGCAAATTATTCCCCCCTTCTGCACACTTTGATGGCTGATCTTGAGCGCTGTCAATTCTATGGCATTTGTTGGGTGGGTTGAATTGTTTCGGTAAAAATGAACTTACTTCCAAGGCTCCTCTACTACTTCAGAGTTTTAGCTCTCTCATTTCCATTGGCTGCAGCCAATGCATTGCAATCTTAGATCCTGAAATCTATTTGGAATGGGCAGTGCCCAAGGGTTTCATCTAAGATTCTTTCCTTCCCTCTAAGATTCATTCCCTGCCCAGAATGCAAAGCGGACTGGGCCTGCCTCATGTCTTCTCCTACTATGTGTCGGCTCAGTTGGCTCAACTGTTTCAGCAGCATCTCCCCTCCAAGCATCTCTCTTGGGGGCACATTGAGGAACAATTCCTCTCTCCTATACCTATCCAAAATTCAGTCTGGATACCAAAAGAGCTCCAACCTCGTTCTCTGTTTCAGGCACCCATGGTCGCTCATGCTCTTAAATTTTGGGATTCTGCCAAATTTAGCAGATCGATGACAGCACCTCTCACAAGCATGACCCCTATTTTAGGGAGCCCCTCCTTCCCCCCAGGGATGACTGGAAAGGACTTTCACAATTGAGCACCAGTTTGACACTTTCGCCTCTGTCATAATCATTTATTCCCGTTCAGTGCCTTGACAGAAAAATAAAATCTACCCCATACAGAACACTACCACTACTTTCAATAGCCCATATGCTCCACCCTGAAAAAACGGTTTCAGGTACTCTGCCCTATTGTCTGCCATATATATACATATCAAGATAGCCCTGTGGAGACTAAAAACTAAACATATGCTGGCTTGGAAACGAGATATTGGCTCAGAGCTTCGTTTTAGCTCCTGAACAAAACACAAGAAGAAGAGGGGAGAGACTTATTGTGCAGGCGTTTAAGGAATATGTACCAATTTACAACAATCGTAGATTCTACTCACATTTACAATATGTCATGGGTAAATACCAATGACAAAGCAGACTTGTGGAGGATATTGAACTGCCTCCACACAGATATTACAATCTTTGTTATGCTCAATCCTTCCAATCGTCCCACACAAAAATAGGAGAGCTATACTGAACTTTTAGAACAGCATAAAGATCAATATATGAGGGATGATTCGGTACTCAATTGTCTCACAGTACCCGGCTACCATGTATCGTAACCGGTTGTAGAGCCAGCAGGGGTGGATGATGCTGGTTTTCCCCGCAACAAAACCCAACAGTTTAGCATCAAGTGTCCAATATATATAAAATATATACTTGCGCTACAAAGTGAACGGCAGACCAGATGTAGTAAAAATATGTGTAAAATTTAATAAAAAAAATATATAAGAACAATCCTCAAATCCTCAGCATGTTTTGTGGCTCATGTAAGAAGAAAGAAGGTTTTGTGGCTCTCTTGCCACTTCATCAGGAGTATTACAATATGAAATAGGATATAAACTGGTCTGCTCACAATACACTGATTTTTATGCAGGGAATCAAATTGGGAACCCATTCTAATTGGTTGATCCGAATTCAAATGAACCAGTTAGGATTATGAATCCTTGAGTACCCAATTGAATTAACCTGCTCACATTCACAATGAACAATAAATAAAATACTATGACGAATATATCATACATATACTACCCGTATATATTATGCTACACTGGATAAATGCTCAATATATTTATGTATGAATCAGTCAGTTGCAATGTGTGCGCCTGCTCCCCCACTAAAAACATCCACATAATGAGGTATATGTATATATACATATACATCAAAGCGCAGGCTCACACCTTGCAACATTAACCCCCAAAATGCCACACACCAAACATAATAGTATAAAGTTCTTGATCTTCATATACAAAAGTTAAAACAAACCTCTAGCCTTGATATAACACTCATTGTAAGATTACTAACATACAGGTGATGTGACATGCAAATCCACATTGGATCCAAATCCTAGATGTTCACCCCCCCCAGAGTGGCTACATCCATACTGACCTGCAAATCCACATTGGATCCAAGTCCTAGATGCTAACACCCTAGATTGCCCACATCCATGCTGATCCAAAAGAATAGGTCCGCACCACAAATTAACTGCACTAAATGTTGTGATGTTATAATCTAAATACATAACTCAATTACTGACTACACATCAGACAAAGAATATGAAAAGACGACTAAGAGGAGACCTTATCACATTGTACAAGTATATGAGAGGTCAATACAAGGATCTCTGCGGTGAGCTATTTATTCCAAGGCCTGATCAGGTGACCAGGGGACACCCCTTGAGATTAGAGGAAAGGAGGTTTAAACTTCAGCAGAGGAAGGGTTTTTTTACGGTAAGGTCTGTCAAATTGTGGAATTCATTGCCCAGGGAGGTAGTTATGGCAGATACAATGGATACATTTAAGAGAAGATTAGATACATTTCTTTCAAAAGGGAACATACAGAGTTATACTGTTTATCAGTAGGCTGATCAGGAAGGTCTGATAAAGACTAATTTAATTGGTAGCAGGAAAGCTATAAAATTCTCAGTTACTGAGGTATGAAGCGAAGGTTGAACTTGATGGACTTGTGTCTTTTTTCAACCTAATTTACTATGTTACTATGTTACTATGATACAAAATAAAATGAATCTCCAAATGACATTGTGTCCGAATAGGAATATTAACCCTATAAATACTTAGATCATATAAATAATGGACTCGCATTACATATCACACCTGCCAAATATTTGGCTTAGATGGATAGCTCGAAACACTCACATCCCTTCTAAATTCTAGTGCAATATACAAAGAGCCTAATGACTCATTCCCACAAATAAACAAAAATAGCTATATATAATATACCCTAGTGGTATATAATACATAAAACAATATTGAAAAGTGACTTGTGAAAAAATGGTGAAGTGATTACCAATGCAATAGGACCATAATATGTATAAACTTGAATGTATACTCGTATATAAGTGAACTATAACCGAGTGAATATAATAGTGACAAATACAAGTAATATATTCCCCATTGTTAAATTAATCAAATATAAATGTGGACCCTCAACCTTGATTAGTGTATAGCTAAATCCACTAATGATAAATAATTTTATATGTGAAAACTAAGTGTCCCTCCTAAATAATGTAAACAAATGTCTCACATCTAAAACCTAGTGTTATATGATGTGCTATTGTAAAAAAAAAAATTAATGCTTGTGAAATCTACAGTGCTCTAAAAAACTAATATAATGTGTATATAAAAACAACTGGGAGCAATATTGGAATATTAATTATCATATGTACCCTCCTCCATTTCATTGAGACCCTCTGGATATGGGATTCTCAACTTAAAAATCCAAAAGGATTCACGATTTTTAAGGAACTGGTTTCTACTGATACCAACTTGAAAATGAATCTACTCTATTGGTGTTATATTAAACACTTCTGACTTCTTATCATGTTTCTCATCACAGTGCTTCGAAATACTATGTAATTTAAAGCCATTATGGATATTTCTGCGATGTTATCCAAATCTCTGTGTGATGGTTTGGATGGTTTTCCCCACATATTGGGAGCCACAGTTGCAACTGTATACAAGTCTCGATCTCTCTGGGATAACTTTCTTCAAAAATGTATCCTTCATTAATATAAGCCAGAATTTTTAAAAAAATATTCTGAATTTCCCTATGAGCACAATTTAATTTGGCGACAAAAGCTGTTTCAAACTGGTTACATGAGATCATGTCACCCCTCATTTTATTTATATCATTATTTATGCGTTTGTGTCTTCCATTTTTGTCCTTTTGATTAGTGGCATGATTATCTGTTTCATATGTTCTCCTTTTTTTGTACTTCAATAGGGAATCTCTACTTAATTTTGATGCTCTTATAATGGCACTATCCACTCATTTTTTCTGGATACCCTTTGTCTATAAATCTAGCTTTAACAAAACCAGATTGCATAAAGAATTGTTTGAGGATATCACAATTACCTTTTAAACGAACCATCTGACTATATGGACCGTTCTGCATTCATTTCTTAAAATGACAACTGTCATACCTTAGATAGCTGTTGGCATCTACCGTCTTAAAATGGGTAATGGTGTCAATACCACCAAATGAGCCCCCAAATAACATAAGATCCAAATACACTATCTTCTGTTTATCATATGTACATGTGAAGGTAATGCCCCATTTGTTATTATTAAGATGGTTGACAAATTTGGGTATATCTGTCTGGTCCCCCTCCCATATAATCAACAGGTCGTCGATATATGATTTGTAGAAGACAAGGTTCGCCCCAAAGCTGTGTCCCTGCCAAAAATGGAAAAATGCAAAAAAAAAAAACATAAATAAATTATCATAGCTTGGGGTGAATCTTGTCCCCATTGCGGAACGCCTTAATTGAAGAAAAAATTGATCCAAAAATTGAAAATAATTAGATCTCAAAATGTGATCCACTGCTTGTAAGAGAAATCTCTTTTGCTTGGGTGGCATAAGTGCATCATTCCTCAAAAAAACTCTACAGCCTCCAATCCCCATTCATGAGGTATATTGGAGGACAAGCTTGTCACATCCAAACTGACCCAACAACAACGGCTGGACCAGCTGAATCCTTGAAGTAATTGTATGTAAGTGGGTAGAGTCTTGTAATTAAGAGTCTAGTCCCACTACCAGCCATTGGAGATGGAAATCTACCAGTTGGGACAGATTGGACGTGAGTGAGAGAATCCCCAATATAATGGGTCGCCCCGGCAGGTCGGAGAGGGACTTGTGGATCTTGGGGAGATGGTAATACACTGCTGGTCGTGGTTCATCCACCAAGACAATCTCCACCCACGAGAGCACACCATCCATATATGTCAAATTGATCAATTCTTCCAATGAAGACTTAAAATGAGTAGTGGGATTGAAGGTCAGAGTTTTATAATAGGTGCTATCTCCCAATATACGCTTGGCCTCCTTGATATAATCAAGTCTATTCTGTACCACATCCCTCCCCCCTTATCGGCCGGTCTAACAATGATCTCTGTGTTGTTCTGGAGGGATATAGTGGCCGCTTTTTCAACAGATGAAAGATTGGATTGACTACTAAAACCCTTATTTTCAATCAAGTCTCTAAAATCTTCTAACACCATTTTGTAGAAGGTGTTTATAAATGGTCCCCTGCTGGTAATTGGGTTAAATTTAGACTGTGGATGGAACCGCACCATCCATAATAAATCTCTCCAATCCATCAATGTTCATCTCTACATTTTGTGTAGAAATAAATATTTCATCGGGGGTCTCACGCTTTCTCATATTTGACTGCATAAAATGTCTTTGCAATGTTAGATTTCGAGTGAACCTGTCAAGGTACACCAACAAATCGAACATATTTGGTTTTGCTGTAGGACAAAAATTGAGCCCCTTATTTAAAACTCTCTTTCCATCCTCAGTCAGTTTACGTGTGGAAAACTTGAAGATATTGTTGGTTCCTATATCTCCACCCTTACCACTTTGTTTTCTCTTACTTCTTCTACATCTTTTTCCTCTTGTTCATGTTCCAAACTTCTTTTTTTGTTCCCTATTGGATCGCATCGATGGGATTTTGAAATTGTTCCCACCATGGGGTTAAAGGATTTTCTCCCCCTGGTAGTTTTTTGTCAAGGTAGGAGGATGGAGAAGTGAACCATGGTGTTCAGTGGGTGTCCCCTCTAGAGGGTCCTCACCATGGGACAATGGGGAACTTATTCCTCCAGAGGCAACGTCCCCACCTTTTCCAGTTCTCCCTTCTCCCAAATTGATCGTCGGGTTTCTGCTGTCTTATCTGTGCCCACTATATTCAGTATAATTTGGTGGGAAAATATCATGCTGCCTATCAACTTGTGAATTAGTCCCATCCCTACCCTGTCTAGTTCTCCCTTCTCCCAAATTGATTGTCGGGGTATTACTCTCTTCTCTATGCCCCCTGTGTTCAATATAATTAGGTGAGATTGTATCACGCCATCTATCAATTTGTATATTAGCCCCTCCTCCTTGAATTCTCAGATGAGTAGACTCACTATTCTTTGAGTACATATAATGATTACTCCGACAGATAGTTCTTCCTGGGGGTTGTTTATTAAACCTACTTTTTTTTGTGAATTTGTTCTATCACCATTACGATTTGGTTGGCTATTGTTGGTGACCTGGTTATTTCTCCAATTCCTAACATTGCCTTCTCTGTAATCCTTTCTATCTCTTTCTAATTTGCAGTATTTATTATCAATTATCTCATCCTCAATTTTTTGGACTTTGGCAGAAACCTCTTTATCCAATGTGGAATATAATTGTACAGGTTTAAATTTCTCTAATTCATTGGTAGTGTCTGCAATGGTTTGTGCTAAAGTCTCCACTTTTTTTGCTCTCTGATTAACATTTTCATCAGACTCACAGAGCAAGTATCCAATTTGTTGTTCCGTTCAATTAAAAATTCTGTATCAACCCTAAAGGAGGAGCCTATATAGACTCTCAATCCCCTAGGGATGATCTTTTCTTTCAATATTGTTTTAAAATGGCTATATCCCACCAATGTCAGAATATAAGGAGTCCTCCAAGGTGTGATATAGATCCTTTAACTCTTTTGTAAGGGTCACATTAGCATTAGGATTGAAAGCTATATTTCTTGATTCACCCCTGGCTGTAAAGCAGTTCTCATTGCGAGCCAACCATGCCTCCATTCTATTTCTATGAGACATTGTTATATATCACAATGATGCTAACATACAACAAATTAAAGTATGTAATTGACAAACAGTGTGTTACCAATCCAAATGTTAAATGATCGAAACCAAGTCCTTATTTGAAGTCTCAGATGTATTCTTATGTGTCCCGCTGCTCTCAGAACCCTCCAGCAGATCTGGAAGATGTTTCTTTTAGTCCTCTGACCATATCCAAAAGGCCAGAGCAAACCAAAAGAAAAAGAGGGGAGAGACGTATTGTGCAGGCATTTAAGGAATATGTAGCGATTTACAACAATCGTAGATTCTACTCATATTTAGAATATATCATGGGTAAATACCGATGACAAAGCAGAGAGCCACGAAACATGTTGAGGATTTGAGGATTGTTCTAATACATATTTTTTTTAAATTAAATTTTACACATATTTTTACTACATCTGCTCTGCCATTCACTTTGTAGCACAAGTATATATTTTATATATATTGGACACTTGATGCTAAACTGTTGGGTTTTGTTGCGGGGAGAAGCAGTATCATCCATCCCCGCTGGCTCTACAACCAGTTACGATACATGGTAGTCAGGTACTGTGAGACAAGTGAGTACCGAATCATCCCTCATAGTTTGAGCTTTATACTGTTCTAAAAGTTCAGTATAGCTCTCCTATCTTTGTGTTTTGTGTTCTCTTAGCTCCTGGGTCATGATCTGGTCTGCGGCAGCCCGCAGCTCCATTTGTACTACTCACAAGGAGAGGGCATACAAATTGCTTCACAGGTAGTACTTAACTCCTCATAGACTACACAGAATTAACCCCTCCCAGTCTCCCCTATGCTTTAAGGGATGGCAGGTCACAGGTGATTTGTTTCATATTTGGTGGGGATGTCAGGCATGTACATGTTCTGGTCAATGATCATCCAGTTTGTTCACTTCATGACAAGTACTACTCTAGTACTCTAGACATCGATCCCTAGGTCCTGGTGTTGGGGGCTTTTCTAAACTCATCTCTAAAATTGATAGCTCATATTCTTCTGGTAGCACACAATTTGGTGGCTTCTAATTGGAAGAAGCTTACTCTTCCTGACCTGGCTTCCCTTACTCTGCTATTTGGCATTTGTATACCATGGAAAAATTGACTGCTCAGCTCACCGATCAATATGATATCTTCCTATCCAGCTGGGAACCATGGCTGGAGTTCACCGCCCCAGAGGCGGATGTTCGAGTTCCATGAGCAGACCCCTGAGAGTCTGGGGCTGCATCCCAATGAGGGTGTGAGTCCCCCTTTCTTCTTTCCTCTTTTCTCTCCCCCTTATTTATTTATTTTTCTCCCCTGCCTGCCACCCAAGGCACGTTGCTTTGTGGATAAGCTCCACCTACTCAGTAGTCAGATTGCTTGTTACGGTATTATTGGTGCTACAACCCCATAACTCAGGCCATTGCTCTGCTATTATATGTATGATGTGTTGTAACTTTTGCTTGTGGTTTCTCCTGATGTCTTCCTGTATTCCTTCCCCTTTTTTTCTTTTCTGTATTCCCCCCCCACACACACCTTATACTGCAAAAATTGTCAATAAAAATTAAGTAAAAAAAAGAGCTAAGAACAAGAGGAAAGGCACTTTTGACTAAAACAAAGGCAGAGATTTTTTTACAGTAAGGGCAGTACAATTATGGAATTCTTTGCCGTGGGATGCTGTGCTTGCAGATACTGTAACTACTTTCAAAAAAGTAATGGATACCTGTCTAGCACAGAACAATATTGATAATTATGACAGTTGGCTTAAAAGCAGATGAAATGAAAAACAAGCCACAATTAAAATCAGTATATACTGCCAGTTCCACATTTAAATAGAACTGCAAGGCTGTGGACTATAAGGCTATAAGAGAAGACAAATGGATTTGGAAGTAAGAATGGAGAGGATAAAGCTACATCTTCTATGGGCTCTGGTTGAAATCCAAGCTGGAAAGGCAGCTCAAAAAGGCAGCAAGAAAAATTCCCCAAACATATTTTAAATATGTTTAGTCTGTCTAGGTTTTAATTTTAATCTTATAGTTTTTATTGCAGCCAATAACTTAAAACCACCAGGTTTTGGTATTAAATATTATATTATCAGCTTCATCCTGGTACTTGTTTCTTGTATATTTCAAAGTTTGTTGAACTCAGACTAAGAATTTTGTGCCATATCTTCAGATTATTACTGATCTGAGATCATAGCTAAAGTCACTCCAACTGTATACAAAATAGACAAGACTATTTGTAAATAATTTGTAATTTGTAAATTTGTAATTTGTAAATAATACTAAGTAATGGCTGCATCTAGTAGCAGCAATTTACAAAAGACGTTTGAAACCAATACTGTGAGGAATGCAAAAAGTAGGTACAATTTTTTATCCTCAAAATATTGAAGGTGAAGACTTCTAGTTTTATGCCATATTGGATGGACAAATCTATGCTTCTCTCCTCCAAGCCATATGCATATTAAAATAAGAAGACTTTGTACCAACCAATAAATCCTTTTCTCTTAGTCCAACTCAGGGATGCAGGGACATCCTCCACTAGACAGCTCACACAATGATGAAACTCCTCCTACATTCTACCCTATATATATCCATTCTAGCAGCAAGATACTTTAGTATACATATAGCAAAGCCGAGAGAGGCAAAGATAGAAAAAGATATGACACACTGCTCCAGGTTCTCTCTGGGCATGTTCCCTGCATCACACAACTGGACTAAGAGAAAAAGGATTTATCTGTTAGTAAAAAAAAAACCTTTTTTCTCTGTCCTCCATTGAGGGATGCAGGGACCAATGAGGATGTCTCAAAAATAAAGGAAGTGGAAGCCTGCAATACTTTTTGACCAAAACTAGCATCTTGTTCTGCAAAAAAGATTTATGTTGTTGGGGCTCGATAATATTAGCCCTGGTATTTTCAAAACAAGCAGCTCATTTTACTGTGCTGTCAACACCAAAAACCATGCAAAAATCTTCAATGGGTGCACATTTTTCACCTACTGAACATTACCTAAAACTAGTCGCCTTTGCTATCCTATTCCATGTGGTGGCTTCACCACATATTTAGGACGCACTTTTCATGGTGCAAATCCTGCACCATGAGAAGGCAGGAGCATAGCCAAAAACAGGGGGTGAAAACCACCGTATATGTTGGAAAATTGGTTTCCAACATATAACTGTGGTTGAAACAAAGAAAAAGATTAACTCTATGAGTGCCAGTGCGGTATGCAATGCATTATACTGCATTGCACACACCAATGACACTCATAGGGTTAATCCAGAAACAGTTTTAAATATGTCCCGACAATTAAAAACGTACTAGTAAGCCTGATGTCTAGCAGGGTCGCGTCCGGCTTCTTCTTTTCTGTCTTCTGATCTTCTTTCTTCTGTCTTGCTTTAAAATAAAAAAAAATCCATTATTGGTTGTTCAGTTGTGATAAAATAACCCCCCCAAAGATGCTACTGTTAACTTTTTGAATGCTGGAGGGGTAGCCCGCCGGTTCTCAAAGGCTTACTGTAGGAGGCATCTCATAGTCCATTCCTCTTTAAATAGAAATATTTGTTATATATTTAAAATTGTCCATAAGCATTAAAATGTTCAAGTCAGGTACCCCCATGCCTCCACCACTGCTGTCTCCGATGGCAGTGGAAGGCACTGTATTCCACACAGAGGGATCCTTGTGACCTCTTGGGCCGATGCCCGAATCAGACTGCCGGAATTTTGAACCGAGACTGGCTTTTATATGCCAATCTCAGTTCAAAATAAATTGGCAGTCTCTTATTGGTTGGGAAGTGCTTATGCACCTGCCAGCCAATCATCTTCTAGCGGGGTTCGTCATCACCCAAGCTAGAATCTGATTGGCTGGTAGCATCTTTGGGGGGATTATTTAATCACAATTAACTGACCATTAATGGATTTTTTTTTTTTTTTTTGTAAATTTCTGCACCTCAAGCTAGGGGTAGAAAGGCAAGTAACCCCCTCATCTGATGCAATCTGATACCTATTTTTAAAAAATGTATACTTCTGGGGGTTATTTTGATGCTATGGGTTAATTATGCTTTCAAACTATATATAGTGCATTTTGTAAGAAAGTATCAGTTGAAATTCTGTTATTTGGGGCCCAGGGGAAGGATATAGATTTGTACACCTACAAATAATGGGTGTCAATGTATTCAGGAGATATGTGGCATTTATATATATTTTTGTTTTTTAACAAAAGCTTTATTGAAAGAGAAAAACATATAGTAATGTGCAAAAGTTTAGGCAGGTGTGACAAAATGCCGTAAAGTAAGAATGCTTTCAAAAATAAACATGTTAATAGTTTATTTTTATCAATTAACAAAACACAAAGTGAGTGAACAGAAGAAAAATCTAAATCAAAATTTGGTGTGACCACTCTTTGCTTTCAAAACAGCATCAATCTTCTAGGTACACTTGCACACAGATTTTCTAAGGCTCTCAGCAGGTTCAAAACATCTTGGAGAACTAAACACAGTTCTTCTGTGGATTTAGGCAGCCTCCGTTGCTTCTCTCTCTTCATGTAATCCCAGACAGACTCAATGATGTTGAGATCAGGGCTCACTGGGGGCCGTACCATCACTTCCAGGACTCTTTGTTCTTCTTTAAGCTGAATATAGTTCTTAATGAATTTAGCTGTATGTTTGAAGTAAATGCCATGCTGCAGAATAAATTTGGGGCCAATCAGATGCCTCCCTGGTGGTACTGGATGATGGATAAGTATATGTCTGTACTTCTCAGCACTGAGGAGACCATTAATTCTGACCAAATTACCAACTTCAAATTTTGACTCATCAGTCCAGAGCACGTGCTGCCATTTTTCTGCACCCCAGTTCCTGTGGATTCATGCATAATTGAGTCACTTGGCCTTGTTTTCACATCAGAGTTATGCCTTTTTTGGCTGCAAGTCTTCCATATAGACCACTTCTGACCAGACTTCTTCTGATAGAAGATGGGTATACCATGGTTCCTTTGTTTTCTGCCAATTCTGAAATTATGGCACTGCTGCACATCTTCCAATTGCGAAGGGAATTATGCATGATGTATCATTTATCTGCTGCACTAGTTTTCCTTGGCTGACCACTGCGTCTATGGTCCTCAGCGTTGCCCGTTTCCTTGCGCTTCTTCAAGGGGATCTGTGTGGGTAAATTATGACTCGTACTTGGGGAGTTCGATATCACTGTGCAATCTATATATATAAAAGAAGAAAGCTGCATTCCTGGGACACACAGCCAGGGGTGGCAGTAAGGAGGATACATTCAAATCTCCTCAATACTGACAGTCCTGGAGATACATGTGGTTGTGATTTTGACAGAAATGGCCAGGGGATCACTCCTGTCAAAATCTCTGCAAGGAGTTTACCCCCCGTGAACTTTCATCTGAAACAAAAAAAAAAACATGTCTGACTCATACACTTGCCTTACCTGGATCATCCTACAACCCATCCACACACACATGGTCTGTCAGGCTACCCTCACTCTGTGTCTGTCGGCATGCCACTCTGGTTCTCTCATGTTATGACCTATGTGTCTTCATTCCCACGCTTTACCAGTTTATGCTCCAATCTTCTCCTTCTCCACACTTATCCTCATGTACACAGAGCAACACAGGGGGGATGTGGACTCATTGTTACTGGAGGTAATAGATGAGAGTTGGTACCGTGTTAGCCGTAGAAATACAGACAAAAATTTAGTAAAGTTGAATCATGGAGGAGTATGTTTCTGATGCACTGCCCAGAGGCATCATCCTTAAGTCCTCATCTCCGGCAGGGGCCAGATTTTTTTTTGTTAAAAAGAAAGATGACAAGCTACGTCCATGTATTGATTTCCGAGGGCTTAACAAAATATTGGTTAAAAAAACGCATACCCGATTCCCTTAATTACCAAACTCTTTGACCGTGTCAAAGGATCTAAGTATTTTACAAAACTCTACCTAAGAGCTGCCTATAATTTGGTTCGGATAAAGCAGAGTCACGAGTGGATAACAGCTTTTAATACACGTAATGGGCATTATGTATATTTGGTGATGCCATTTGGCCTCTGCAATGCCCCAGCTGTCTTTCAAGAGTTCGTAAATGACATGCTAAGAGAACTCTTACAGAGTTGTGTGGTGGTGTACTTAGATTACATCTTGATTCACTCCTCCTCCTTGGAGATCCATCAGTCGGATGTATCCAAGGTCTTGATTCTTTTAAGCAAAAACAACCTGTATTGTAAATTCGAAAAGTGTGAGTTCCACAAACCACATATGACATTTCTGGGGTATATTATCTCTGCATCTGGGTTTGCTATGGATCCCCAGAAATTGCCCACAGTAGTGGAGTGGCCTCGTCCTATGGCACTCAAAGTGATTCAGAGATTTCTGGGGTTTGCAAATTATTACCGGAAATTTATTAAAGATTTCTCCACTATTGCAAAACCTTTGATGGACATGACCTGTAAAAGGTGCCAAGACCACTGAGTGGCCCCAGACGGCCATAATGGCATTCGAAAGACTGAAGGCAGCATTTGCTTCGGCCCCTATTGTGGTACACCTGAATCCCTTCCTGCCCTTTACTCTGGAGGTGGACGCTTCCGAGATTGGAGTGGGCGCTCTTTGGTCTCAACGCTCAGCTCCTGGCGAAGCTTTACGACCACGTGGCTATTTCTCGAAAAAGCTGTCCAAAGCTGAGCTGGTGTACCAAATCAGGGACAGAGAATTGTTGGCCATTATTTTGGCTCTGAAGGAGTGGCGGCATCTCCTAGAGGGCCCTACAACTCAGATCCTGATCCTTACAGATCAAAAAAATCGGATTTAATTATCAGAGGCAAAACGCTTATCTTCCAGGCAAGCCAGATGGGCTCTATTCTTGTCTCAATTTAATTTTGTGGTCTCCTACTTCCCGGGTTCCAAAAATGTGAAGGCAGACGCATTGTCCCGCCAGTTCTGCAGTCTTTCCAGAGAGGCGGTTCCACCGACCCCGATTATTCCAGCTGATCGGATCCTTGCGACCATACGGACTTGCATCACTTCTCCCTTAGCAGAAGAGATCATGGCTGCCCAGGTCTTGGCTCCGGCCGAAAAACCAGATGGGAAGTGTTTCGTCCTGACTCAGTTACGCATTAAGCTGTTGGAGATGTACCATGCATCCAAAATAGCAGTCACATTGGTCGGGACCAATTGATCTGGTCAATGTCTAGAGTCTTCTGGTGGCCAAGTCTCAGACCGGATTGTGCGGCTTTTACTGCTGCTTGCACAACCTGTGCGCAGAGTAAGACCCATTGACACCTGCCAGTTGGCTTGCTACAGCCTGTGGCTAATGGGGACCGTCCATGGTCCCATTTAACTATCGATTTCATGGCTGAACTTCCTAGTTCCATGGGCTTTACGGTCATACTTATAATCGTGGATAAATTCTCAAAAATGGCACATTTCGTACCTCTCAAGGGCTTGCCTTCCACGCAGTAATTGGCAGTGATATTTGCCAAGGAGGTCTTTCAATTACACTGCATACCCAGGGTTATTGTGTCTGATAGAGGAAGTCAATTTGTGTCCCGGTTTTGAAGGTGCTTTTGTGCTCAGATGGGAATTCAGCTGGCATTCTCTTCCGCCTACCACCCTAGGTCAAATGGTGCGGCAGAGAGGTCCAAACCGGACCTTAAAGCAATTCCTCTGCTGTTATAGCTCCGACCACGACAATTGGGCTACTCTGTTGCCCTGGGTGGAGTTTGCCTGGAATTGTGCTGTCAATTCTTCCTCATGGAGTTCGCCATTCCTTATCAATTATGGGTATCAACCCTTTGCGCTACCCGAGGCCTTCCAAGCACAAGAGATTCTGGTTCTGGATGAGCATTTAAAGAGATAGTAATACTTAAAATGTAAAAAAAAATATGGTGTAGGGCTTATCCCCCTGAGTAAAACAAGAGAACTCCCACTGCTGAAAGGTGTTTCATTCAAAAGTTATTAATTTTCAAAGTTGAATTTTTTAGCTGCAATATCACAGTGGCCTGAAATTGTACAGTGGCTCTGTTGCTATACCATCCTATGGAGATTTATGGTCCCGGGACCAGAGCTGTTCATAGGATCGTGTAGCAACAGCGCCACTGTACAATTTCAGGCCACTGTGATATTGCACCTAAAAAATTCAACTTTGAAAATTAATAACTTTTGAATTAAACACCTTTCAGCAGTGGGAGTACTCTTGTTTTACTCAGGGGGATAAACCCTACAACATATTTTTTTTACATTTTAAGTATTACTATCCCTTTAAGGGCACTCCGATCCTCATGGGCACAGGTACAGCATGCCCTACGTGGTTCTGCACAGTGGCAGAGAAGACAGGAGGACCATAGACGACTGCCAGCACCTTCCTTTCAGGTGGGAGATAGAGTGTGGCTTTCCTCCCAAAACTTGCACCTCCAGGTTCCATGCAATAAATTGGCTCCTCGTTTTGTTGGGCCCTTCTGAGTGATACGCAAGATTAACCCTGTGGCTTATGCTCTTGATCTTCCAGCCAATATGCGTATCCACAACGTATTTCACGTGTCATTGTTGAAGCCCTTGGTCTGCAACCAGTATACCTCTGCTCGTCTGTTTGTCTAGCTCCCGTTAGAGTTGCAGATCATGAGGAATATGAGGTACAGAACATTCTGGAATCCTGTGTGAGTAGAGGACACTTACAATATTTTATTCATTGGAAGGCTATGGTCCTGAAGAGCGCTCCTGGATACCTGCCAGTGATGTCCACCCTCCTGTATAGGTACGCAGGTTTCATGTTCAATTCCCTGACAAACCCCGTCCGGCTCTGCGAAGGGGGGGGCTTTGAGGGGGGGTACTGTTACAGCTTACCTTGGTTTCAGCATCATCTGCAGGCGCAAGGCTTCAAGCATGCAGCAGTCCTTTGTTTTATGAGTTTGCTTCCTGTAGTCTTCTCCTACCTACTTCCTCCCTCTAAGCTGCTCCTCCTACCTACTTCCTGAAGAGGGGTTTAAAGGGCAGACTGAGTCCTGATTCAGTTGCCCTTACGTTGTTGTACAATACAGTTCTGTTTCCCTTGGGCTTTGTGTATGACCTGGCTTGTCTGACCATCCATTCTGGTGCTGACCTGTGGCTCTGTCTGATTACTCTTTTGCCTGCTCCCATTGTGTAGTGGACACCCAATCTGGTGCTGACCTGTGGCTTTGGCTGACTACCTGAACTGTGTATGACCCGGCCTGTCTGTCCATCCATTCTGGTGTTGACCTGTGGCTCTGTCTGACAATTTTCCTTGTGCGTTCCGATTTGGCTTAGACATCCTTACTGGTGCAAACCTGTGGCTCTGGCTGACTACCTGCTCCGTGTATGACCTGGCTTGTCTGACTACCCACTCTGGTGTTGACTTGGGGCTCTGTCCACTGCGCTTCCAGCATACCAAACCTTCAGCGGATATCCTATCTGGTGCAAACCTGTGGCTCTGGCTGACTACCCGCTCCGTGTATGACCCGACTTGTATGACTATCCTTTCTGGTGCTGATTAGGGGGCTCTGTCTGTTTCCTCCGTGTGTTGGTCCCCATTCCACAGACACCCATCCTAGTTCAGACCTGGGGCTCTATCAGACTCCTAAACTGACTGCAGACTGAGTCAGTGCTAGTCCTTTGGGCGTTCTGAATAAACTCAAGGCTCCAGTGGGCTGAGGCTTAGTCTCGGACAGTGTGGTGGATCTATTGGCGGACTGCTATTTCTTATACAGTGCTTGCCTCTTTGATCACCCTCTATGTGTTATCTGTTTATGTGCATTACTGGTATTATACTAATAAAAGATTGTTCTACTTTACCATACTGACTCCTGGTTTATTCCTGGGAACCGTGACACCAGGACAGAAACATGTCATTTAAATACGGGAAGTCCATAGTTAAGATACCCTTCCGCCTGCGGAAAGGCTCTCTCTGCTAAACATGGTTGCCAGTAAGAATTATGGGGAGCCACATTTTATAGTATGTATTATAGGGTGCAAGCTGCCCATGGATTTCATGGAAATGTCCAAGGTTTGTTAAGAAAAGCTGTACCGTTGTTTAGACGCGGATTAGAAATTGTTTAACCACATGTCACAACTGCAGCAAAAATCATTGCCAGGGATGTAGTGGGCCGTGTGTCTACAGCGGTAATGAGTAAAATGGCTGTTGATCCACAGGAGGGGTCAGGGTTAGTCTATATAACTAAAGATGCCTCTAAAGGCCATAGGCGGGGACACTCTGATGCATTTCCGCCCAAAAAGCCACAGTGCCTAAACATAAAATGCAACTGCAGGAAAAAAGGAAAAGAAAAGCATCACAATGCAAAACAATAAATATCTTTTAAGCTCCAGCTAAGATTGAAGAACCATGGCATTTATCCATACAGCATCTTTAGAGTGTACCAATTCAGAATTGGATCTACACAGATCAGTATAGAAAAAAAATGTATGTGGAGATGCAGCCATTAGCCGCCATTTCAGAAAAAGTGCCTCTTGAATTCTACATAGCTGGCAGTGGCGAGTATTACTTGTATTTGAATAGACTACTATACCTTACATGTAAAATTCTCAAACCTAACAACATACTCATAGCTGATGGTGCATGTGTACCCCATAGCAACATTATTCAACCAGTTGGATCTTGCCCTGGGTGACAGACTCATTTCTCAATCCAATAACCTATATGCGTACCGTGCATACATTGAAACAATCCTTAATTATAGCTCTGATGCTTTCTCTACACAGTTTAGGGCAGGGCTATTTTACAAGGATACAGCCGGTCACCACCAAATACTCACACTGTGTGGTAACAATTTGGGATTTACAAAATGGGCAAAAATGACAACGCGTGGAAAAACTGTAGAATTACTTGGACATCTACACAGTGATCTATTTTTTCAAGAGAAACTTTGAATGGCTTGGATTTGAAAATTAAGCTCACCAGAAATAAAGACGCTTTCTGTTTAATGTCAGCTGAAGTTGATCCATTCAAAATTCAAATTCTAAATGCATCCCTGTTTGTGAAAAGCATTCAGATATCCACTGCTGAAAGGGTTACAAAAAGCACCAGAAAATGAGTCATTGTCAAAAAGACAATAATAATCATTTTAGGTAACTCTCCCAAGAACAGATTTTCTTGATTACATACACGACTACCCACAGGTATGCTAAACACTTTCATGCTGACTCTATCTATGGCATATTTCACTGTACTGTTTAAAAGGCCTTGAGCATGGCCTATGGCAGATGGAAGAATAACAGAGGAAGAGGTAGAGGTTACCAAGGTGGATACAGAAATCAATCAGGGGGCGACCTGGCAATCAAGGACCATGTTTTAATTGTGGGAAACACAGACATTAGAGACGGGAATGCAGGTCACCCCCACAGATAGGACAGACACAGACCACACTAAGTAACCCAGGACAGGAGGCTCCCCCCCACTCACTAGGTGCAGTGGAGACCACAACCCCAGTAGGGCTGCCAGAGGATTGAACGCCTCTGACTGCAGCAAGTGACTACTCTGTGGGAGTAGGCGGAATTCAAATTGAATGCAAGTTAACTCCAAAATTAAATATTGTTGCTGATGGTGTTACAGAATTGCCTCATGCCTTTTTGATTATTCCATTTGCCCTGTGAATCTGCTTGGGAGGGACTTGATGTCTAAATTGTAGTTATCTCTGCAGGTCACTGAAAAAGGAGGTATAGTGTGTTCATCAGCCTATTCCCTCTGGTGTGGAAGGAGCTGGCATTGCTGGACTATCACTGGTGGTTGAAAGTGACATTCTTTGCATGCTTAATAACGTATGTGAGCAGGTATGTTCACCCAAGGCAAGGGTAACTGTACAGCATGAGGCACCTGAATGTGTTCTGGGGACTGTTAATGGGTCTGGTGCAGAGCAAATTCAGGGGCTTTTCTTTGGTGTGCAGTTCATTTATGTTGTTACTACTAGAGGAGTTTATTTGTGGATTGAAGGTAGCTGGTTGATAAATAAAGATATATTCCTTTAGACCCAGTTATGACAATGTCTTTTACACACACAATCCACAATTCAGACCTACATCCAGCATTTACTGACCAGCCACACACCTTATGGGCCACTTCATCCACCGATCCAGGGTATATTGATTGTGCCCCTTATCAGGCCACTGTAAAACAGGATAGTGTTCCTACATACATTAAACAACACCCCCTTTCACAGAAAAAGAGACAGGAATAGAGGCCATGCAAGAATTAAGGGACTAGGGAATAAGAATACCTATAGTTTCATATTACAATACCCCTGATAACCCGGTCCCTAAACCAGGTTCTGGGACATGGAGGTTGAGACAGGATTTGAGGGCTATAAACTTGAATTATCCAGCCCCTGGCACTGGTAGTGCCAGATGTTAACTCCATACTGACTGCCATTCCTGCCACTAGCAACAGTTTCACGGTCATTGATTTGAACAGTGCTTTCTTTAGCATCCCGTTACACCCAGATAAGCAACCACTTTTTGCCTTCACGTATAGAGGGAGTCAATATACCTGGACATGTTTACTGCAGGATTTTTGTGACTCTCCCGCTGCCTGCTCCGCAGTCGTAAGACTCTGGAGAACTGGGTCCCAAAGAAAGGCTCCACACTGTTACAATGCTTGGATGACTTCCTTCCGTTCCACCTATACTGCACGGAGGGAGGTTCTACAATTGCAGGTGTCTTGGCCCTGGAGCATGGCTGTGGTGTCAGGAGTGGGATATTTTTCTAAAGTTTTACTCACAATGGTGCAGGGGATGTCTGCATGCTTGAGGGCAATATAATGGTAAATGTCACAGATGATGGTGTTGTCCCATACATTAATACTTCATACCACTTACCAAGTCTTATATATCCTTAACAACATCACCACTCAACACATGCCTGCACAGAGACAATTAGGGTATGAGACTAAACTGACATCCACACAAAACCTGTCTGTCAAGTAATATCCCTCCCAACCAGGCCCTTCTTTAGCACTACACAAGATGCTGTCACATGCAAACAGATGAAGGGCCACATGATTTTTTGGACACCGTTACTGCAGATACCTCACCTAGGAATGACTTACTTTCAACCCCCTACAACAAGGAGAGGTGGTATTTGTTGATGGCTCTTGTTCCAGGCCGGGCTGATGGTGTCTATTACACTGGGTTCTCAGTTGTGCGGTAGCCTAAGGTTATCTTAATGGCTAATTATTTACCATTTGTATCAGCACAAGCTGCAGAGCTTGTTGCACTCACTCAAGCATGTAGATTATTTAAGCATCAGGATGTCACTGTCTAAGATGACTCTAGATATGCTTATGGAGTTGTACATTATTTTGGTATTATATGGAGGAATAGACATTTTGTTACTGCAGAAGGCAAAGGCATATCACATGCTCAATTAGTCAATGACTTGCTTGATTTTTTTTGCCTAGGACTCTGTTCATTGTCAAGTGCAAGGGTCATAGTTCTGAGGATTCAGATGAGGCAAGGTAATGACCTGGCTGACACAGCAGCCATGGAAGCTGGCCTTCATGTGCTTCCTCACACTGATTATGATTCAACAATTGATACACAGCTTATGATGCTGATGGTATCCCCTATCCCCTCAGTGGATATTGAGGCTTTACAAGACTTGACTTCTGACTCTGGCAAAACGTTTTGGAATAACAATAATCTGACCATAGATGACAAGGGTCTCTCGTCAGATAAGGAGGGAAGGGTAGGAATACCAAGAACAGCAGCACCTATTTTTATCAGTCACTTTCACAGTTTTGCACACATAGATAAGAAACAGACAATCAATGCTATAGAAAAGCAATTTGTAGTAGAGGGACTGACAGAGTTAGTTGACAATCAGCTATCCAGATGTCTGACGTGTGCAAGGAACCTTAATGGTGCAATACATGGTACACATGAATATTTGCCAATGCAATATTTACAAATTGATTTTACAGACATACCAAAGTCAAAGGGATTCCGGTATTTGTTGGTCATCTATGGTCAGTTCTCCAAATGCGTTGAGGCTTTTCCTGTGGCCAAGGAAAATGCCATAACTGTGGTGAACATATTGTGTAAAGAAATCATCCCAAGATTTGGATGTCCACTGATTATCAACAGTGATAAAGGGACACTTTTCACAGCACATATAACTCAATTAATTTGCAAAAAAGAAAAAAATCATGCGCGGAATGGAAATTTCCCATACCATGCCATCCACAGTCCTCAGGTCAAGTAGAAAGAACTAATAGAACAATTAAGGATAAACTGAGGAAAGGTACCGGAGGCACCTTTGGGAATTGGCCAGTGCTGGATGAATTCAACACATATATCAGCCTTGTGACCACCCAGTACTATTTCAAATACTACCAAAACGCTAACACTGAAATGTAGACTTGTAAATGTAGAGGTTGAAATACATACACCGCCTAAAAAGTTTAGATTTGGTTTACAGGACATAACGCGGACTGAAAACAATACCGACGTACTAACAACAAAAAAACTCATCAACCACAAGTTAAACCTATAAAGATTACAGACTAAGCCTCAACGCATTTCAACGCGGATTGACTACATTATCACCATAAAGTGTACAGACTGTGCTTAGATATACACCACCAGATTTTAAGTGCTGAGTCCGATGAAATATTCCTTAAGTCCCGCGGGATGGATTTATATCTGTGGCTCAGTTGTGAATTTAATTTCTGGCAACACTTAAATCACGCTATATACTCTGTACTGTCTGCTGCTTAAGTTTTTATTAATATACCTGATAGCAATTTCTGAGCTCAAAAGGATACTGTATTGAAGCTGAGACTTGACAGGGCTATTGAAGACTTTCACACTGGTCTGTGTTTGTTAACCCCTTCAGTGCCAGAGGCTCGGGCCATTTTCTGAACCCTGCAGGCCAGACACTTTTTCAACATTTTTGCTATCCTTCCGTTTAGGCTTGATTTCCTCTGGGGATTTTTAGTTAAATATGGAAAACTATATATTGTTTTTTTCAGAACGAATTGAGCTTTCTTGTGGTACCTTACATGAAGAGAATTTTACATCGAGCAAAAAGCTATGATGTCATAATTACAAAAAAAAGTGAAAATTTACTCATTTTGCTAAAATCACATACTATGTATCAAAAACATTTACCTTGATTGAAAAAGTTTCAATTATTTGAAAAAGCCCCGAGTCCCCCGAGTAAAAAAATACCAAATTTGTATAGTTTTACCTACGTCCATGGCTAGCGTAGAGCCCTAATCACCAGCAGCGCAAAATGACATTTTCAACTTTATAAACTAAAATGCGCATTCTAGGGTTTTTGTGGTAAATCTACCCTAAAACAGTGGAATAACTATATAAAACTATATATTTCTGGAAAGTAGACAACATACTGCATCTAATGAGGGGTGACTTTCCTTGTTACCCCAAGCCTGGTGTGCACAAATGCCTCCAGAAGATGGCGCTAATGAAAAAAAAGGCATTTTCTTACATTTCTGCCCCTTCAAATGTACTAAAATGTGTGAAAATCATGGCATTTCCAACTGTATTCATTAGCTAGAGCTCTTAGGAGAAAAATGACACCCCATTGGTATGAGTTCACCTACCTCAGGGGGTGCTACAAGTACAAAACTACACCTATTGCAACCTCTAATTTTTCTACATTTTCTCAAACAATACTTGTCTGTACACAAATGGTTATAACAACTACAGAAGTGAAGAAAGGGTACACAAACCATACCATTTTGAAAAGAAGACACCCTGCCGCATCTAATGATGGGTGACTTGCCTTGTTACCCAAAGCCTGGAGTGCACAAATGCCTCCAGAAGGTGGCGCTAATGGAAAAAAAAGGCATTTTCTTACATTTCTGCCCCTTCAAATGTACTGAAATTTGTGAAAACCATGGCATTTCCAACTGTATTAATTAGCTAGTGCTCTTAGGGGAAAAATGACACCCCATTGGTATGAGTTCACCTACCTCAGGGGGCGCTAGAAGTGCAAAACGACACCTACTACAAACTCTAATTTTTCTAACATTTTCTCAAACATTACTTGTCTGTACACAAATGGTTATAACAACTACAGAAGTGAAGAAAGGGTACACAAACCATACCATTTTGAAAAGAAGACACCCTGCCGCATCTAATGATGGGTGACTTACCTTGTTACCCCAAGCCTGGGGTGCACAAATGCCTCCAGAAGGTGGCGCTAATGAAAAAAAAAGGCATTTTCTTACATTTCTGCCCCTTCAAATGTACTGAAATTTGTGAAAACCATGGCATTTCCAACTGTATTCATTAGCTAGTGCTCTTAGGAGAAAAATGACACCCCATTGGTATGAGTTTAACTACCTCAGTGGGCGCTAGAAGTGCAAAACGACACCTACTACAACCTCAAATTTTTCTAACATTTTCTCAAACATTACTTGTCTGTACACAAATGGTTATAACAACTACAGAAGTGAAGAAAGGGTACACAAACCATACCATTTTGAAAAGAAGACACCCTGCCGCATCTAATGATGGGTGACTTGCCTTGTTACCCAAAGCCTGGAGTGCACAAATGCCTCCAGAAGGTGGCGCTAATGGGAAAAAAAAGGCATTTTCTTACATTTCTGCCCCTTCAAATGTACTGAAATTTGTGAAAACCATGGCATTTCCAACTGTATTCATTAGCTAGTGCTCTTAGGAGAAAAATGACACCCCATTGGTATGAGTTCACCTACCTCAGGGGGCACTACAAGTACAAAACTACACCTATTGCAATCTCTAATTTTTCTAACATTTTCTCAAACATTACTTGTCTGTACAAAAATGGTTATAACAACTAGAGAAGTGAAGAAAGGCTACACAAACTATACCATTTTGGAAAGAAGACAACCTGCCGCATCTAATGAGGGGTGAATTTCCTTATTACCCCAAGCCTGTTGTGCCCAAATGCTTCCAGAAGGTGGCACTTTAGGAAAAAATGGCATTTTCTTACATTTCTGCTCCTTCATCTGTATGGAAATCTGTGAAAACCATGGAATTTCCAACTGTATTCATTAGCTAGTGCCCTTAGGAGAAAAATGACACCCAATTGGAATGAGTCGACCTACCTTAGGGGTGCCAGAAGCACATAACTACACCTACCTGTTTGCTTCTTCGAAAATGGCTGCTTGTACTAAAATGTCCATAACTGTTAGAGACATGAAGGAAAGGTATAAAAGGTATACCTTTTTGGAAAGTAGACATTCTCCCACATCAAGTGAGGGGTCACTTGCCTTTCTATCCCTGGGCTGAAGTGCACAAATATTTCCAAAAGGTGGCGCTATGGGAATAAATACATGTTTTTTTTACATTTCCACCACTTCAAAGATACTAAAATCTTTGAAAACCATAACATTTCCTGCTGTATTCAGAACCTGATACCAACATGAGAAAAATGGTAGCCCATTTGTGTGGGTTAACATACAACATGTGGGTGCTAGGAACACGTACGTAAACCTGACACTTTTGTTTTTTAAATTATCTGCTAGCACTAAAATGGTTATAACCATAATAGATATGCAGGAAAGTTAGAGAAACAATGCCATTTTGGAAAGAAAACAACCTACCGCATCTAATGAGGGGTCACTTGCCTTTTTACCCAAAGGCTGGTATGCATAAATGCTTCCAGGAGGTGGCGCTAATGAAAAAAAAAGGCATTTTCTTACATTTCTGCCCCTTCAAATGTATGGCGCTCTGTGAAAACCATGGAATTTTCAACTGCATTTGTTTGCTAGTGCACTTAGGAGTCAAACGACACCCCATTGGTATGAGTTGAACTACCTTAGGGGGTGCTAGAAGTAGAAAACTACACCAACTACAAACTCTGATGTTTCAAACATTTTCTCAAACCTGACTTGCCTGTACGAAAATGGCTATAACACCTTCAGAATTGAAGAAAAGGTAGATAAACCATACCATTTTGGAAAGAAGACAACCTGCCGCATCTAATGAGGGGTCACTTGCCTTTGTACCCCTAAGTTAATTGGCACAACTATTTCCAGAATGTGGTGCTACAGGAAAGAAAAACAAACATTTGTTTTACACATCAGTCACTTCAAAGATACTAAAATGGTTCAATTGCGTGGGATTTCCTAGGAGGACTTCTTGCCAGCCAAAAAAAAATGGTACCCCACTGCTCTGGGTTGACATACCAATTTACGCTACAAGAGCGTAGCTACCAGTGAAACAGAAATGGGAAAGCAAACAGTGTATGTGTGATTTTATGGCTAACAGATGAAAGAAGCTAGGACGTCAGCCGGTGTACGTGCGGACCTGTGACTACAAGTCTAACAAAATGTGTGAGAGGGTGAGGGATTAGGCAGTGTGTGTGGGTATGAGCAGAGGAGCAAGGATGGTGGTGATGGTGGGGCAGTGTCTGATAGAGTGTATGGGAGATCTCTGACTACCATTGTGCACTGTATGTCCCCTCATACAAAGCACTGCGTTGGACCCCCTTCCTGTTGCACATGCATTTTTTGGGGCTTTTTCCCCCCAATATTTTTGTGTAGACCTCGTTGGGGGCATCAGAACCCATACAATGAGGTCTAAATAAAAAATAAAGGGGGAAAAAATCCTTTATGTGCGACAGGGGTGTCCAGCACACAAAGGGTTAATTTTTTTATCGTTACTTTGTATTCAGATGGCCACCAAACAAGCTCTGATCACAAAGTAATGATAAAAAGTCCTGTGTGTACCACAGGAAGGGGGTCTGCATTGAACCCCCCTCCCAGTGGCACACACAGGGTTAATTTTTTATTTAATTTTTTTTTATTATATACCTCATTGAGGGGCATCAGGACCCCCTGATCCCTCCCCAATGAGGTCTTAGTAAAAAAAAAAATATATGTCCACAAACGGAGTGACCCTGTGAGTGCCACAGGGGTCTCCAGCGCATTGCAAAGCAATGCATTGGATCCTTGTGGCACTCAGAGGGTTAATTTTTTTTCTATCATTACTTGGTAATCAGAGCTTGTTGGGGGGCCATCAGGACCAATCCTGATGACCCCCCCAACAATCTCTGATAACAAAGTAATGATAAAAGCCCTGTGTGTGCCGCAGAAGGGGGGCTGCATTGCCCCCCCCCGTGGCACACACAGGGTTAATTTTTTTTAATTTACTTTTTTTTTATTATAGACCTCATTGAGGGGTATACAAACCCCCCTGATCCCCCCAATGAGGTCTTACCAAAAAAAAAAAAAGTTATCAAAAAAAGTGTCCCTGTGAGTGCCACCGGGGTCTCCAGCGCATTGCAAAGCAATGCATTGGACCCTTGTGGCACTCAGAGGGTTAATTTTTTTTTTATCATTACTTTGTAATCAGAGCTTGTTGGGGGGCCATTAGGACCAATCCTGATGACCCCCCAACAATCTCTGATAACAAAGTAATGATAAAAGCCCTGTGTGTGCCACAGGAAGGGGGGGGGCATTGGACCCCCTTGTGGCACACACAGGGTTACATTTTTTTAATATATTTTTTTTTAATTATAGACCTCATTGAGGGGCATCAGGACCCCCCCTGATCCCCCCAATGAGGTCTTTAGAAAAAAAAAAAAAACCCAAAGCAAGTGACCCTGTGAGTGCCACAGGGATCTCCAGCACATTGCAAAGCAATGTGCTAGGGACCCTGTGGCACTCACAGGGTTACTTTTATTTTTTTTTTATTTTTACCTTTTCAGACCTCGTGGCGGACATCAGGACCCCTCCTGGTGTCCCCTCAGTCATTGATCTCCCAGCCGATAGGAGTGAGCAGGACCGGGGAAACTTCCCTAACGTCATCGGTGACCATGTCACCGATGACGTTGGGAGGCTTCCCCCGGTCCCGCCCACGCCTACCCGGAAGTTCGGGTAGGAGAGACAGGAGAGGAGAAGCTGCGCTTTTGCTGCGCTTCTCCTCTGCTTTTATTGATCTCCCAGCGCGATCGGCTGGGAGATCAATAACAGGGGGGACATGAGGAGTGATCCTCATGTCCCCCCACGATTGCCCAGCTTTTTTTTTTTTTAAATGCGGCCACTGCATGCCGGTTATACCGGCTCATGCAGTGACCGCATTTTGGTGGGTACATTGTACGAGCTTGGCACAGCGGGTACAGCTGTCCAAACTCGTACAATGTACCCACTTGGCACTCAAAGGGTTAAAACTGGCATGACCAGGCATGTCTGGTCGTGGGTTGACGAGACCTTCTGACAGGTGGCAGATTCAGAGACGTAATACACAGCATAGGGTTAATTCTGTAAAACAAGCTATAAAAAGGCTGGCAGGTGTAAGAGAGTCTGCAGTGGTTAATAAAAATGACAGTTCACCCCACGTAGAATGTGGGGATATAGCTGTACCTCAAAGAACCGCAGGACCTGAAAACAACGTTAGTTTAACAGAACAACCAGATTTGACCCATCATACAGCGGCCGATGTAAGCTCACAATCCCCACTGTATGAGGACTCCTCTGTATGCCACGGGTCTGCAGCCAGCCCAATCCTTAATCAGGCTGTTGATGTACTGGTGTTTTTGGGAAGTACTCATCAGTATCGCCATGTGCGCAACAATTTTAATGCTGTTGAGTATCATGAACAGTTCAGATTTGCAAATTTAGACCGATTACCGTCATTTGCAGCTGCAATCCATGCTGTACATGGTGCTATACGGGATTTATTAAACAGACTGCTGCCTGACATAGGGCCCAATGATTTGATACAACTAAGACTGGATGGTGATGGCCTCACTAGACCATTATATTCTATTAGAAGTCCTAAATACTCCTTAAACACTGAATCCTTTTTAAATGATGTTGAAAATTTGGTACAATGTAATGCTGAGCTTATTGGAAACGGCTCTTTAAGGCTTGTGGTTATCATTGTTAGGAATAGAGCTGGTGGTGTAATAACTCGTATGCGTATAAAATCCACACCCTACAGTCTGATTGTGGCTAAAAAAAGACACTGGCTATTTGATTTAAACAATGATTGTCAGCACTCCTTACCCGCTCGCCGGCCACTTCTTGCTTGCGGCAGGTTGTTTCTTCCGAGTTGCTCCATTAGTCATTCACTGAGCCTCCACAAATAACACAGGGCACCTAGGAGAGCCCCCCGCCTCTTCCACTCCCATTGGCTATGACCTCCTATTTGAACGAGCTACCCCATGCTTAGGGAGCCCGTTCACAAGCTCATTTAGTGTCTCCTGGCCTTTGGTATACAGTTTGTCTTCCTGGTTCTGACCATTATGACTCTCCAGCCCCTGGTTCTGACCACAGCCTGCTCTGACTACTCTGAATCTCCAGCCCCTGGTTCTGACCACAGCCTGCCCTGACTACTCTGATTCTCCAGTCCCTGGCTCTGACCCTTGGCTTGGTCCGACCACTCTGAATCTCCAGTCACTGGCTTTGATCCTTGGCTTGCTCCAGACCACTCTGAATCTCCAGTCCCTGGCACTGACCCTTGGCTTGCTCTGATCACTCTGAATCTCTAGTTCCTGGCTCTGACCCTTGGCTTAAACAATATTGTGACAGATGTGGCTTGTACATAACTTAAAATGCCAGGTTTGCTATGCAAATCTAGACACCTTTTATGATCACGTTTGCTACATGAGAAAATACACCCCAGATGAACCAACAAACCGGTACATTTTTTATGACTTTGAGTGTATGCAGGAAACCGGGGTGCATATACCAAACTATATTTATGCCATGCCATTAGAGGGGGATGACCACTGGGAATTTCAGGGAGGACCATGTCTAGATGATTTTGCATAAAAGTTCACAGACATACCTTTTACAGGTTACACTTTTATAGCTCATTATGCCGGCAGGTATGACTCTTACTCTGTGGTTAAACAGCTGATAAAGGAGAAAATTGAGATAAAATTACTGCCTCAGGGTAGTAAATTACTCTGTGCACAGGTGAAAGATTTAAACAACAGATTTTTTGATGCCTTAAATTTCCTACCCATGAAGCTCAGCAAGCTGCCACAAGCCCTGGGTTTCACAGGCTGTAAAGTCACTTTCCACATTTTTTTTTAACACCGCTCATAATCAAAATTATATTGTCAATATGTCCGCTGTGGAGCATTATGGTTTTGAGACCATGATGCCTGATGGGAAGGCTGAATTCTTGGCATGGTATGATGAAAATCAACACCATGAGCTCAAATTTCAGGTTGAACTTAAAAAATATTGCATTGAGGATGTTAAAATTCTAAAACAAGCATGTATCTGTTTTAGAGAAAATGTGATAGAGATGACAAAGTAAACAGTGATTAAATGGTCTGATGATGCTGATGACGCTGAGCCCATTGAAATCATACAGGACATTGACCCTTTTCAATTCACTATGTTAGCCTGTGTGTTCATGGCTATGTACAGACTCACAAGACACCATAGGTGTCCTGACAATTATCACAAAAAGTAAAAACATTTTTCTACACCGTCTATACAGTGGTTATTGTTTGTAGGACACGAGGAAAACATCCCCATACAGCATGCTCTACAGGGTGATAAAAAGTCTGTTGGTAAATATTTTTTCGATGGTTATGCAATTATTAATGGTAAACCTACAGCTTTTGAATTCCAGGGTTGTTTTTTCCATGGTTGTACCATCTGTTACAATGAAAATGATTTTAACAGAGTTACACAGGCCACCTATGGGCAGCTGCATCACAAAACAACAATAAAAATAAAATTTCTAAAAACATGTGGGTACAAGGTTATTGCGTTGTAGGAACATGATTGGCAAGGCCTATTAGAAATGGACAAGGGGCTTCAGGCTTTTCTTCATGAAAGAGGGTTCCCACAGCCTTTGGATCAGTGTGATGCTCTGTAAGGTGGCTGCAAAAATGCAATTAAGCTGTACCACAAAGAAGATCCTAGTGGCAGCTTCCACTACTATGATTTCACCAGCCTATACCCATTTGTCAACAAAACTATAACATACACCAAAGATCATCCTGTAATTATTCATGATAAATTTAAGTCCTTTGACAACTTCTTTGGCATTGCTAAAGTAAAACTCTGTCCACCTAGAGGCTTTTTTTTCCTGTCCTGCCTGTTAAATTGAACAACAAGCTTGTATTCAAATTATGCCACACATGCGCTGTCAACAACCAGTCAGGACATTGCGAGCATACTGATAAGAGCACTGTCAAGTACATGATGTACAGCCGAAATTCAACTAGTCTAAAAGAAAGGTTACAGACTGTGTGAAATCTCTGAAATTTGGCATTTTCACAGGCATACAGACACATTGTTTAAAAAATATATAAAAGTTAATCTAAACTAGAGGCTTCAGGTTACCCCTTGTACAAATAATACAAAAAAACAAAAGTACATTGCTGATCATCATTCTAAAGAGGATGTTATGTTGCATGCAGAAAATATTTCTATCAACCCAGCAAAAAGACAATTTGCCAAATTATTTATAAATGCTTTGCGGGGTAAATTTGGCCAGAAATCTAATTTACAGAACACTAGTATTGTCACAGACCCTGATAAACTATTTGGCTATGCATTTTTACCGCATAGACCTCATAGATGATGAAACTGCCATGGTCAGTTGGAAGTATGCAAAAGAGTGTTATACTCTAGCACGTGACACCAATATTTTTATTGCTTGTTTTACTACTGCCTATGCATGATTTGAGTTGTACAATATTCTGGACTGTTTGAAAGAGAGATGTCTGTACCATGAGACGGATTCTGTTATTTTTGTCAGCAAAGAGGGTGACTGGAATCCCCTTTGGGTGACTATCTAGGTGAGCTGACGAGTGTGATACCAACAAGTACTTACATTACAGAGTTTGTGTCTGCTGGACCCAAGATTTATGGCTACAAACTTTCGACTGTTAAAACTGTTTTAAAGGCGAATGGGATAAAGTTAAATGTCAGCAATACTCAACTGATTAACTTTGACAGCTTAAAAGGCCTGGTATTAGACTACCCCTTACACTCTGACTCTGAGACCCAGAAAACAATTGTTGTATGTCAAGCGGGTATTAGGAGAAATAAGCGCTGTTGGGATATAGAGACATGACATTTACAGAAAACTCAGAAATGTGTATATACTAAGCAATGGCTGACGAGCTACTTTACAACCACACCATATGGATATTGATTGCTTAAAATGGACATTAGATTTCAGCATCCATTCTCATGTATATTAGTGGGACCTTCTAATTCCTGTAAAAGTTATTTTGTTAAGCACATAATTGACAATGCTAGCACATTATTGTCACAAAGGCCTAATAATATTGCTTGATTTTATGCGTGCTGGCAGTCCCTTTATGATGATTTATTATGCACAATAACGCATATTCGATTTAAAGAGGGGCTACCTAATACTTTCAATGATGATGAGTTGTTCCCACCTAAAAAGGTTAATTTAACAATTGTTAATGATTTGATGAAGGCGGCCAGCGATAGCTATGAAATTGAGAAAGCATTCACCAAGTATGTGCATCACAGAAATCTCAGCATCATGTATCTTGTACAAAATGTATTTTGTCAGGGTAAAAAAAGCAGAACTATAAATTTAAACAGGCATACCTACACAAACCACGTAATTGGCAAAAAACTAAAGACCCTAATAAGGGCATCACCACAACAGCGTAAAGCTATTTTGTGTACGTCCTCAAACGATTTAGTCACGGCTATCTGCGAATTTTGCACTTAATACGCTGAAAGGTAAAATCTCTTTAACAGAACGACAAGTAGGGGTTCTTAAAAGGTGGTACAAAATGTTTTAAAAATTGAGCAATAAGAAATTTTCATTTGGAAAAAAGAGTTTTGGTGAAACAGCCTGATGGTTTTATTGGGTCCTTGCTGGGTTTTACTATAGCGCTACTGACAGGCCTCCTAACTAACTGCTAATGGAATATGCTGAAAAAATGTACTTGGTCCGTAAACAAGATCTGGACAGGTTACAGTGAAATCCCCAGACCATAGAGGACACATCTGAAACTGACACGCAGCGCCTTAATGTTGAGATATCTGATATCCTACAGAGAAAAAATTTATCAGAGGATGATAAGGTAAAAAGATATACAACTGTATTGCAGAAATACTTGGTGCATGCTAAACAGAATGAAAAACAAAAGATGAGCTTACACTATTTATGCCACCGGGTGAACCTGGCTCACAATCAAACCACCGCTATCACATAGCCAGCATGATGCCCCGGCGGCTAGTGAAGCCCCTGTACTGCTTGAGATTAAGAGTAATGTAAATGCCTGCTATAAGAAAAATGCTGATTTACTACTTAGTAAAATGATGACTGGTAAGCACATCATGGCGTGGAATGACAAGGGGGATTTTATTTATAAAAACAATGTTTTCCTCTGTTCTAATATACTGGACTTGGTACGAGGTGCTACACAGAGTCATAATGTTACCCATAACAAAATGTCTCAAGGTTGGGGACTTTTTGTACATGCCTTGGCTAAATTGAATGTTCCTTCTATAGTTGTTGGCAATGTCAAAAATAGAAAGTATCTGGATCACTTAAAAACTACAGATGAACGAATCTGCAACATCACCAAGGAGACACTAAACACTAAGGAGTATATCATGCGGCAGCCTTGGTTTAACCACATCACACAGTTGTTTACTACCAAAGAAACATTCTGGGTCATTACTGCAACCTGTGGACTGGTTAAAGCTGTAAAACCAATCATGACTTTCATATATTTTATCTTTATGATTTATTTATGTTATTTCATTATGTGTGTTTAACCCCTTCGCGACCAATGACGTGCCAGGACGTCATGCTGGTCCTATACTTAAGGACCAGTGACAGTCCTGGCACGTCAAGAGTTAACTCTCCCATCACCGCCTCTGTGCGCGATGGGAGTGACGTGGGCTGGCTGTTACTAGGTGCTCTGATATCAGAGCACCTAGATTCAGCCAGTGCCCACATTGTTGATACATATGATTCCCTAAAATAGCGAATCACATATATTAAAATGCATATGACAGAAGCAGTGTTTTCAAAACACTGCTTCTGTCACATCTCTCTGTCTCACTCATCCTCAGACACAAATCTGAGGAGAAGAGAGACAAAGATCGTGAATGAAGTGTTCCTGCATTCCAGACATTGTTGCAACAAAGTAAAAAAAAAAAAAAGTAAAAAATTGATTTTTCCCCCTTTGATCACTGGTAATATAGTGATCAATCGATTTCCTTCCACTGTGATCACTAATTTTAGTGATCCATTGCTGCAGATCAGCTTTTGCTGATCTGTGGTATTTTTTTTGACCCCACCATTTAAATCCCCCTTTTTTTAAATAAAAATAGATTTTTTTTAAGAGTTTTAGTGTTTTTAGGTAGTTTAGATAAGTAATTTTACTGGGGCTAGGTAGGTTTAAAGAGTACGTGGGTTAGGGTAAGTTTTAGTGTTGAATTTAGGTCAGATTTAGGTTTAGGGAATTCATTTTTTTTTTTTAAATAAAAATTGAATTTATTTAAATATTTAGGCTTTTTAGGTAGTTTAGATAAGTAATTTTAGTGGGGCTAGGTAGGTTTAGAGGGTATGTGGGTTAGGGTAAGATTTAGTATTGAATTTAGATTTAAAGATTAGGGTTTTGTTAAAAAAAAAAATTATATATATATATATATATATATATATATATATATATATATATATATATATTATTGTAGGAATAGTATCTGTTTGGGTTAGGTTAGGTAGGATTAGGTTTGACGTAGGTTAGAGTTAGGTTTAGGGTTGGAGTTAGATGCAGAAAACAAAAATATATATATAGTTTTATTGTACGAATAGTGACTGTTTGGGTTAAGTTAGGTAGGATTAGGATTGATGTGGGTTAGGGTAAGGTTTAGGGTTAGAGTTAGGCACAGAAGAAAAAACAAAAAAAATAAAAAATAATATATATATATATATATATATATATATATATATATATATATATATATATATATATAGTATTTAGGTAGGAATAGAGACTTGTTGGGGTTAGGAATTCTTTTAGCAATTTAATAAATATAAAGCTTGGGTGGGTGGGTAGCTATTTAGAAAAAATTAGGGTAGGTAGGTTAAGTTAGTTAGAAGTCATTTAGAAAAAATTAGGGTAGGTTAAGTTAAAAGATGCAGCGTATGTATTCTGCAGAAGAGGCGTATGCCTTTTTGGCTTCAGATTCAGAAGCCACGGATACTGCCTCTGATTTTGACATCTCACAGTTCACAGAAAGCAATAGTGATAGCTCTAGCGATCATGCTTGGCCATCTATTATGAAGAGGTGTACTATCCCAAGAGCTGCCCCAGAAGCAGTCCCAAGACATGCCCTGGAAGCAGGCCCAAGACATACCACAAGATATACACGAAGAGCTGCCCCAAGATCTGCCCCAGAAGTGGCCCCAAGACATGCCCCAGAAGCAGGCCTAAGACGTACCCCAAGAGCTGCCCCAGAAGCAGCACCAATACACGCCCCAGAAGCAGGCCCAAGACATACCCAAGAGCTGCCATAAGACATGCTCAAAGACCTTTAGGAGGAACGAACCGTTTTGCAAATTGTGGCACGAAGACATTGATGGGCACGAAGTAGAAGAAATCTTCCAGTAAGCGCAATACCTTACTTGCTTTGATAGCTCATATCCCATTTAAGATTCTTGTGCCTTTAATGTGTCCTATGCTGCTCATTTTGGGAAAATCACCACCCGTTTGAATTGACTTTACTTAATTTTTCATCCTCACTATAGAGTCCTTATACATATATTTTTCTACACTAACTGGGTATTTAACCCTATATTCTTTCTCCCATAATTATCTATATGTATATATTATATGCAGATTTGTGAACTTCCATCAATTTATGCATATTGTATATTGAGAAATATTTTAAGTGTGTTCACACTCCATTAAGGTTTTACCATGCTGTCTTTCTTTGTGATTTGTTTTTATGTATAATTTTTTTCATATTAAAGATTATTTGCTATTTTTTATTTGAATATTTATAACCTGCTACACTTAGAGGATACGCTTTGCACTGTCCATCCCCACCCTCTCTATTTTCTATTTTACATGTATTGCGATGAGTCAGCTGTGATTTTCTCATTGCATGAACTGACTATAGACTAGCAGCATATGAGAGAGGACCTACTGCCCATATATGAGACATAGGGATAGTCAACAATTCACTTTTTGTGTATTTATATGTTAATATATAACGGAACTTTTTTTTGAATCACATATATCTCCCCCCTCTTTTGGGACATTCTGTTGTTCTAGTATTTGGGGATAGAATATATATAGGTGATTCTCAAATATTGTTTACTCTTTATCGGTCCCAAGCATAATTTATTTTAATCCTACACAGTTCTCTCTCTATCCTATATAGTGTATATCCAGCTGAGTGTGCAGTGTTTTCTCTTACTTTTTGTCTTTTGTTAAATAAATTGGTTGAGCTTAGCGCCTAACCAAGAATATTTTTCTATTTTGACACTAGCAGCCCAGCATTATGGAAGACACTATGTTAGATACACAAAGTAGCCAAGGTTTTATATGTCTAAATAGAAATGAAAGACGCTTAATGTTAATGAATGAATATTTGACATGCCCAACACAGAATGTTGAAAATTCTATAAGTCCATCGGTAGATATATCAAAGAATTTCTCAGTGCTTGAGAAACTATTGAAAAAAGAAATGAACTACTGGTGGGAATGTGTGACCTTAGAAAAATATATCCATTTAGAACAAATACCCCGGGGCCTCAGACTCACTAAAGAACCTGCATATGGATGAGGAATTATATAGTGAATGGTTAAATACTTTGGATAAATGTTTTTTTTTTTTTCTCTTATGCAACATATCATCAAATACCGAAAAAAACATCTTAAGAATATCAATAGAGAAATTGAAGACATAAGAAATAAATTGGATGCATATAAAACCACAGTAGAATTTCAGACCCTAGATACTAATATCAATACCAATATGGAAAAATATGAGAAAGAAATAGTTACAAGGAAACAGAAAAAACTCAGAAGAGATGAAGAAGACTATAAAGAAAATAGGGTAAGATACTGGCATAGGAAAAGAGAACACCAAGGAATATTGAATATACCAAGAAACAAAAGAAGGAAAATTACATTGCCACTTGCAGATGAGAGCCAAACTTTAACAGGAACACCGAAAACGGATACTACTATACCAAATGGAACGGATTGTCAGGGAATATCTGAAACTGTCCAGAATGAAATCCTCCACCAAACCCATACTACAATAGAAAGTGATGAACATGTTTCTGTGAATAAAGTATCAATGAACTTGCGTGAAATCCAACCTGAATTGGATATACAGCCCTCTACATCCATGGGCTCAACCAATATATCAACAATAAGGAATGAGAAGAATATATCACTAATACCTAAGAAATACCTTAATGGTGGAATAAATAAAATTACTTCTAAGGATTCACAACAACATAAGAAGAAAGAAAATAAATCCACATACAAGGATAAAATTGGAAATAAGAATCAGGCCGCCATTGGGCATTCCAACAATCAGGATGACAGTTACCAACATTTTTTATCACTAGGGGCCAGACCCAAAGTTCAATCAAACCGTAATCAGCATTTTTTATCCGGGGGACCAAGAAGACCCATACAACATTGGGTAAGACAAGCCTGGAAAAACTGTCAAGACCCACAAATAAGACAATCCAACAGGAGAAAAAGAGAGGAAGAACAAGGAGAGGAAGAAGAGCAGGTAAAAAGATCACCAAAAAGAAAATTTTCAATGAAACAGACAACAATAATACCAAAGGAATCTTCAACCTCTCCAATTACCAACTAAGTCCTTCTGAAATGAGTCTCTTGAATAAAAGACTAAAATGTGCGCACACTAGTGGACCAAATCAGTTTAAACTTTTTATAGATCTTCAACACTTTATAAGAAAACTCACAATCAAACGTCATTTTGCATGTATAGAACCTACAGAGATGATAGAATCAACTCAAAATGTTGAACAAGATATGGAAACTTTGATGGCCCTGGAAGAATTATTACAAGAAACAAAACCACAAGAAGATCACACCAATGACCTAGAGAATGAACCTGAAATACAGCACACTTCGTTTAGACCGATCTCCAAATTCTTTCCACACAATTCAAAAGGCCCTTTCATTGAGGCATTTCTTGAATTGGTATCTAAAGATTTTGATCATCTGTTTGAAACCCCCTGGAAATATAGGTCTAATTTAAAAAAAGAAGAAAGAGCAAGCTTACAACAATTGATGAATAATCAAGATTTAATCATACGTGAAGCAGATAAAGGAGGAGGGATTGTACTCCAAAATAAAGAGGATTATGTGAAGGAGGCCCTCTAACCAGCAATCTGTCACAGTTCATTGATTCTTTCTTAAAAAAACATGTAAAATCATTGGATTCATATACACGAGATTCCACTCATGTTCTACAGAAATTACAGCAAATTAACTGGCAGAGTGAATATATTTTGCTAACCTGTGATGTCAATACGTTATATACAAGTATTCAACATAATTTGGGACTTCAAGCCATCAAATATTTCTTGGATAAGGATGTCCAGATGGTAACTCTGCAGAAGGAGTTTATACTGGAGCCCATGCATTTTATCCTTACTCATAATAATTTCATTTTCCAAGAATCACATTTCTTGCAAATCTGTGGGACAGCTATGAGAACAAGGTTCGCCCCTAGCTATGCAAATTTATTTAAGGGTTATTGGGAAGATACCCATTTATATGCTAGATACAGGGCAAACCTTGTTCTCTATGCAAGATACATTAACGACCTGTTGATCATTTGGGATGGAGGTGAGGAGCAATTGGCCGCATTTAAGGAAGATATCAACAAGAACAAGATGGGGATACAATTTACTTCTGAACATAGTAAAGAATAAATTATTTTTCTGGATTTAGAAATTAGTATAAGGAATGATGGATGAATTAGCACGAAAACCCACCATAAAAAAGTGGATGTTAACAGCTATATTCAAGATTCAAGTGCCCATCACCCAAAATGGCTTAACAGTGTGCCTTTGGGACAGTTTTACCGACTAAGAAGAAACTGCACTGAAGAAAAAGAGTACATGGAAGCAGTTGAATTGTCTAAGAAATTCACTGAAAAGGGCTATGATAAAGAAGTTGTGGAGACTGCCTTGAGAAAAGTGAGTAATACTCAAAGAGCTACATTACTTGCCCCAAAAAAAGAAAATAATAAGAAAAAAACCTTAATAGCTCCTTTTGTTACTCGCTTCAACAGTGCTGGCAAATATAGTGAGACTATTTTAAAAAAACACTGGAATATTCTCTTGGGTGACAAACATCTTAGATCTATCCTTCCTTCAAAACCAGAAATTATCTATAGAAAATCTAAGGATCTAAAAAGAAAGCTAGCACCCAGTGATATAGAAAAAAGGAATAATAAACAGAGACCTTTTAGAAGTATCACTGATGGTACCATTATAAAGGGTAACTTCAAATGTGGCCATAATAATTGCATCACCTGCCAATTTATACAACATAGAAGACTTGAATTTAGTTCTTATGTTACCAAAGAAACCTTCGAGATCAATGAATTTCTTAATTGTTGCTCGGATTATGTAATTTACCTTTTAGAATGTCCCTGTGACCAGCAATATATAGGGAGAACAACAAGACCAGTAAAAGAACGTTTTAGAAAACATCGAAACCAAATACAAAAAGGAAATATTAAAACTAGTGTGGCTAGACATTTTAAAAAATATCATAATCAGGATCCTAAGGGCTTAAGATTATCAATTATTGATCATATACCCAAACAAATTAGAGGTGGTGATAGAGTTACGAGGTTAGCTAAACAGGAAACCTTCTGGATTTATAAAATGAAGACCTTGACCCCAAATGGGTTAAATGAAGAACTTGACCTGAGGTTTGTCTGATACCCTCCCTTTATTATACAGATCTTTTTTCATCTTACGTCTAAGTAATTTGCTAAACATTTCAGGGAATTTCTCATTATCCAGATCTCTATCACCTAAAAGTATTCCATCAATGGATAAAGATATCTATTTGGCTACTTTGTTGTACACTTTGCTGTATAACTTGCTACACAATTTCTTTTTGCAAGTTGTTCCATTACAAGATACATCTAAGACGTTTTTGTGTGTTTTTTTACCCTGTCTCCTTCACTCCTCCTCCCTTTCTTTTTAAAACGCCAGAGGCATACACATAACATTGATGCCGATGTCTTCGGTATCGCTCTGGCGTTTGAGGAGTTAAAATCCTATGTGAGTAGGATAATACATGTAGCACATCTGTACAAGTGTAAAGATATGTTAAAAATTCAAAATTTAAAATTCTTATTAAATATAGATGTACATAGTGATGTGAATATTCACATGGTATTTGAATCATTTGTAAAAGATTGCCTAATAGCTCTAATTTTATTATAATTTACAGTGTCTCTCACTTATGTTATATTTTTTTAGCCCATATAATGTATAAAATTACAACTATGTATGAAACGTGATTGGTGCATTGAAATTATAAATTAGGGCTAGCATAGTGGGCGAAATCAACTCTTTGCTCCAGAAGAAGGCGCAGTAGTGCGCAGAAACACGTTGAGCCGAGTCATCACAACGAGCCGAGTCTATTCCACGTGCAGACGGAGGACGCCAGTGTTTGGCGGGCGAAGCTACTCCCGGGATCTGAGGACTTACAGCGTGAGGCTGAAACATCTCTGCGGGATTGAGTGGCACTGGGGACCCGATCCTTTAGGAGGAATGGACCGTTTTGCAAATTGTGGCACGAAGACATTGATGGGCACGAAGTAGAAGAAATCTTCTAGTAAGCGCAATACCTTACTTGCTTTGATATCTCATATCCCATTTATGATTCTTGTGCCTTTAATGTGTCCTATGCTGCTCATTTTGGGAAAATCACCACCCGTTTGGATTAAGACTTAATTTTTCATCCTCACTATAGAGTCCTTATAGATATATTTTTCTACACTAACTGGGTATTTAACCCTATATTCTTTCTCCCATAATTATCTATATGTATATATTATATGAAGATTTGTGAACTTCCATCAATTTATGCATATTGTATATTGGGAAATATTTTAAGTGTGTTCACACTTTATTAAGGTTTTACCATGCTGTCTTTCTTTGTGATTTGTTTTTATGTATCATTTTTTTCATATTAAAGATTATTTGCTATTTTGTATTTGAATATTTATAACCTTCTACGCTTTGCACTGTCCATCCCCACCCTCTTTTTTCTATTTTACATGTATTGCGATGAGTCCGCTGTGATTTTCTCGTTGCATGAACTGACTATGGACTAGCAGCATATGAGAGAGGACCTACTGCCCATATATGAGACATAGGGATAGTCAACAATTCACTTTTTGCGTATTTATATGTTAATATATAACAGAACTTTTTTTGAATCACATATATCTCCCCCCTCTTTTGGGACATTCTGTTGTTCTAGTATTTGGGGATAGAATATATAGGTGATTCTCAAATATTGTTTACTCTTTATCAGTCCCAAACATAATTTATTTTAATCCTACACAGTTCTCTCTCTATCCTATATAGTGTATATCCAGCTGAGTGCGCAGTGTTTTCTCTTACTTTTTATGCTCAAAGACCTGCCACAAGGCCTGCCCCTCATCCAGAGCCTAGGGAATGGGTACCACCACTGGGATTAAGTCCAGAAATACCCAATTTCACAGGCAGCCCAGGAATAAATGTAGACGTGGCCGGTTTTAACCAGGAGCAGTTTTTTAATTTATATTTGGGGAAGACATTTTGGGGGAGATTGTAGCGCAAACAAATATTTATGCAGCCTAGTACATTGCAGCCAATCCTACACTCTATGTTTCAAAGCGGCAATCATGGTACCCCACAGATGTTGCTGAATTCAGGAAATTCTGGGCCCTAACTATGGCTATGGGAATAATTAAAAAGCCAAGCATCAGGTCATACTAGAGCAAAAATCCTGTATGTGTTACCCCTATTTTCGACCAACAATGAGCAGGACGCGCTATGAAATGCTTTTGCGCTTCATGCATTTCAACGATAACACCCTGTGCCTCCCCAAAGATCACCCCAGTATGACAGGCTGTATAAAATTTGCCCCCTCATAACATATTTGCAAAAAAATTTTTCAGAAAACTATGCCACCCAAAAAGAAATCTGTTGATGAGTCCTTAATGAAATATAAGAGAAGGTTGGGTTTTAAGCAGTATACCCCCTCCAAGCGCTCCAAGTTTAGAGTAAAACTTTATAAGTTGTGCGAAAGCAACACAGGATACTCTTATGCTTTTTGCATTTATGAGGGCAAGGACAGCCAACTTGATCCACCTGGTTGCCCTGAACATCTGGCAACCAATGGCAAAATTGTTTGGGATCTCATTTCCCCCCTATTAAATAAAGTATACCAGTTATATGTAGATAACTATTACACAAGCCCCCTTTTATTTAACCTTTTGAGTGCCAGATAGGTAAACAACGCATTGCAGAGGAATGCCTCTCTGGCACTCAAAGGGTTACATCACTTTTTTATTTTGACACAGTGGCCTGTGGCACTGTTAGGAGAAATTGTAAAGAGATGCCCAAACACGTAATAAACTGCAAGCTACGAAAGGGAACGCCCTTAGCTTTGTGCCAAGGGGAGCTGCTGACAGTCAAGTTTAGAGACAAAAACGATGTGTACCTGCTGAGAATTATGCATGACGAGGGAACTGTGCCAGTCTCTGTCCATGGCACGGTCCTCAGTAAACCAGTCTGCATCAGAGACTACAATAAACACATGGGGCGTGTTGATCTTTGTGATCTACTCATGCAGCCTTACCTCACCATGAGAAAACCTATGGCCTGATATAAGAAGGTTGCCATTTTCCTGATGCAGAGTGCCGTTCATAATTTGTATGTAATTTTTAAATTGGCAAACCCCAGTCAAAAAATCACTTTTTTGCATTTTTTTTTTGTTTGTTTGAAGGGGCAACAGCAGTTTTACAGCAGAGACCCAGTTTAAGACACTTTGCATTTAAAATCCCCCCCAACCCCCCAAAAGAGTAAGCCACAGAAAAGCTGCAGGGTGTGCTACGTCAATGGCAAATGGACAGAAACCACCTTTACTGCCCTGATTGCCCTACAAAACCTGGGCTCTGCATTGGTGACTGCTTCAAGCAGTATCACATACGTGCAATACACTAATTCTGTAATTTAATTATTTGGCCATGCTTTTCCCCTGAAATATCCTGTTTTTTTTTCCCAAAAAACACATCCCTCCTTAGATCTAACACTATGAAAATATAATGGGAACAATCCTGTTTTTTCCATGTCTGAAAACGGAAATGTGCATTTTCTCAACTCAACCCAGTAAATCCCCCAAATCCTCACAAACCTATGCATATGGGGCATTGCCATACTCAGAACATGTAGCTGAATTGTGGACAATGCACTTTTACGGATCTCCAAATATCGTGTGCTTGAAATCCACAGCAACACCAAAATATAGGTGTGAAAATACAGGGTTTGTTTTTCTTACTGCAGGTTTTGGGAGGGATTGGTGGTAAAATGACTGAGAAAAAATTGCCAGAATGCACCTAGACTAAAACCCAGGATTGTAGTCCTTTCTAAAAAAATATATTTTGGGTGTAAAATATTAATTGCACCAGTGCTAAACACCCCAAATAAGACAAAGGCACCAGTTAAGCGAGCTGTAAAAATGTCACGTCTGACAATGGAACGAGCATGTTTCCAACTGGGCCCAGTAGATTCCCCAAACCCTGACAAAGCTATGCATAAGGGGTATTACTGTACTCTGAACATTAATCAATGCATTTTTTTAATGTTCACCTATCCTGTGCTTGAAATCCACATCAAAATTGAAATCTAAGTGTGAAAAAAGCTGATTTTTTAATTTAAATAAGATTTACAAGGGATTGGTGGTAAAATGGCTGAGTGAAAAATTTGAAAGCATGCCTAAAATAAAAGCCTGGGGTGTCTACATTCCAAAAATATACACTTTTGGGGGGAAATCTTAAAATGGAGCAGTTACACAGCCCCAAATGAGACATGGCACAAGTTCAGCAAACTGTGAAAATTCAATGTTTGTTCAAAAGTTGGCCTGTAGCTCACCCAAACCTTGAGAAACCTATGCATATGGGGTATTGCCACACTCAGAAGAAGGAGCTGAACACTAAACAATGCATTTTTAAAAATCTTCACCTTTCCTGTGCTTGAAATTCACATCAACATTGAAACCCAAGTGTGAAAAACGCTGAATTTTTTACTTACATCAAGTTTTACGAAGGATTGGTGGTAAAATGGCTGTGTAAAAATTTTGAAAACACCCATAAAATGAAAACCTGGGGTGTCCACTTTAAAATTTCCCCCCAAAAGTGTATATTTTTGTTAAGTGGAGCACTGATACACAGCCCCAGATGAGACATGGCACCAGTAATGCAAGCTGTGAAAATTCAAAGTGTGAAACTGGAAACACGCATGTTCCAATTTGGGCCCTGTAGCTACCCTAAAACTTTAGAAACCTATGCATATGGGGTATTGCCGTACTCAGAAGAACGGGGTGAACACTAAACAATGCATTTTTAAAAACAGTACTATTGAAATGTAAGTGTGAAAACTGCAAAAAAACTAAATATTACCGCAATTTTGGAACATATTTCTGGAAAAATAGCTGCATAAAAAAACTTCAAAATTCTACTGATTATTTACCTTATGTTGTCTACTTTTCAGAAACATATACTTTTGTGGGACATTTTTGGGTTCTGGCACCGTCAACTAAGCTATGATACTCACATGCCAATTGTTGAAAAATTACAGGTGGGAAATAATGTAATATTTTTAACGTAAGATCTTGTAATATTTACCTTGTAAATGTAGAAATGGATTGAAATACTAGCCATATGGGGTATTCTCATAGTCAGGAGAAGCAAATGATTCAGGGGTATTTTTTTGTAATGAACTAATAGTATATAAATCCTGAGAGGAAAATGTAAGCAAAATGTTTTTTTATTTTTTTCTCTTTTTTCTATTTTAATCAAATTTAACTATGAGGTATTCTTATAATTGTGGTATCAAAAGAAAGCCCTACTTGTGCTTAAAAAACTGTATATAATTTGTGTGTGTGTATTAAAGGAATTAAAGAGAAAATATGGTTGAACAAAGTGTCAAAAAAGTTAAAATTGCTCTCTGGTCCTTAAAGGGATAGTAATACTTAAAATGTAAAAAAAATATGTTGTAGGGTCTATCCCCCTGAGTAAAACAAGAGTACTCCCACTGCTGAAAGGTGTTTCATTCAAAAGTTATTAATTTTCAAAGTTGAATTTTTAGGTGCAATATCACAGTGGCCTGAAATTGTACAGTGGCGCTGTTGCTACACCATCCTATGGAGATTTATGGTCCCGGGACCAGAGCTGTTCATAGGATGGTGTAGCAACAGTGCCACTGTACAATTTCAGGCCACTGTGATATAGCACCTAAAAAATTCAATTTTGAAAATTAATAACCTTTGTATGAAACACCTTTCAGCAGTGGGAGTACTCTTGTTTTACTCAGGGGGCTAAACCCTACAACATATTTTTTTACATTTTAAGTATTACTATCCCTTTAAGTGAAATCCACCTCAGATTTGTCGGTCCTTAAGGGGTTAAAATTTATAAGATACCTGTTATTGTCTCTCTCTCTCTCTCTCTTTATTATATATATATATATATATATATATATAAGTCTACAAAAAAACGGCCCCCAAACTGGGGAAAAAGGCGCCCTCTATTATCCTGTTCCGTATAATGGATATATAATGCACCAAACCCTGAAGAAGTGTTATATATACACGAAACGCATTGGAGATTGAGGGGGCCCCCTTGTTGAAAGGACTTTTTATTGTTGGTTGCTATCATTGCGGGAGGAGTGTGGACACTATACTACCGGTTTGGTGCAGTTTACTGTGAATACTACGGAGAGGTAGCTATCTGTGTTGGAGTCGGGAGTGAATTGATTATTTGAGCTCAGTAACAGCCGGAGAGCTTACAGCTGATTACCTACACTGCCCGCGAAAGAAGGTTTGCATTGGAGACGGTGTTCCAGCCTTGGCCGGGAGTGGATGCAGTTGGAGGGCTGTGTACTGCCCGTGTAAGGTATAAGGAGTACGGTCACTGTGCTACTAGCAGTCGGGAGTGAATACATCTAGCCATATCTACGGCTAAGAGGTGACAGCTAACTTTGTTTCACTGCCCACTGGATACTATCCAGATAGCGGATACCGTTTAACATTGTAGCATCAAACGGGATTGTTACAAGTTGTATTTTGGATTGCGTCCAAACACATACCCGCATTAACTTTTTAAAAGATAGCATTATATTTGTTGTTACAGCACATTATACTTACTATATGGATGTGTTGATGGTTTTTATTTTTATGTGATATATTATCTGTGCATTTTATATATACACACATACTGGTTCTTGAGCTCGGACCCAGTATAGTGATTTTGGTATATATTATGGTCTTGATGTTTTAAGGGGGTCTATTAATAAATATTGGATACCTTTTTGTATATGCATGTCTCTCTGTATTTTATATTTAAAGAATACAGACTAGCGCTCTCCTGTATTTTTTTGTATATATATATATATATATATATATATATATATATATATATATATATATATATGTTATTATTATTATAATATATAGACTTTTTTTCTACCACCTGTGACTATTCTATGTCTATTAAAGTGATGGTAATGTCCAACAAAAATGTTATTTTGTATTGTAGATTAAAAACCAAAAATATTTGCAGCAAGTCCCATCTCTCAAACCTCTATAGCTTGAGAGATATTCACATTTAAAGTTCCCTCTCCCTCCCCTTTTCGTGATTTCAGCTGTAAAGCAGACAGAAGGAAATCCGTGTCGGCCGACACGATGAGGTTCTCCAGCAGAGCCAAAATCACATTATTTAAAAATAACTACTTCATTGGAAAGGCCTACAAAGTGTGCTTGCAAACCAGGCACACTTTGTAGACTGTTCCAGTGAAGTAATTCTTTTTAAATAACGCAATTTCGGCTCTGCTGAAGAGCCGCCGGCTGGTCCCAGGACCAGGATCTCCTGCTGTCAGCTAGAGTGCTGACGTCAGGAGAAGGCGAGGGAGGGGGGAACTTTAAATGTGAATATCTCTCAAACCATTGAGGTTTGAGAGATCGGATTTGCTGCAAATATTTTTTTTTAATCTACAATTCAAAATAACATTATTCGTTGACATTAGTATCACTTTAATAAAAAACTGAGATTAAAAATTGTTGTGTTCTTTTAAGACCACGCTCAGAAAGGCACCATAAGACAGATAACTTCAGAAATAAACATGTCCGGGCTTGTCCTTGTTCATACAATGACAAGGCAGAACATGCCCGTGTTGGGTCATAAACACGCCCCCTAGAGATTCCATCCCCCACCACCAAAACTATGCATCAATCACAAAAACACAATAAAACAATGTTCTATTAAAAAATAAACTGAGTGGGGGTTTTGAGCTCACTGTGGGGGGGAGGTCTCACGCTGTGGGTGGTGTTATACTACTCAATAGGTTGGGCTAAAAATATGTACAATGGGTGGGGTTATGGGATCATGTGACAAGCACAATGGGCAGGGGTTATAGTGCGCAGTGGGTAGGGACTCAAAATTACAGGGGGCATGGTTATGGACATATTCATGTCCATAGTGGGTGTGGCCACACCCCTAAAGGGTGACATGTTATGGGGCTCTTTTCTATTCATACAAAACAAATATAAAACATGGGTAAAGGAATACAAAAATACAAAAGTCATGACCAGCAGTACAAGGCATAGTAATACTTCAGGAACACAAATAAAGTAAGGAGTAAGCAGGGAGAAATGTTGATCCTAGAAATAGGAAGTTGCGTGAGTTAGTGGGACAAGCCCGAAATTTATGAGGATGGTCCGTTGTCGATGGCTTAGGAGGAGTAACTGGGTTGTGGGTGGTAGAGGTAGAGTAAGCAGTAATCAGGGAGGAATGGTGGCGAGGATGGTGGGGGGGGATAAGGAAAGGGTTATGGGCTATTGACAAGAATGGGAAGGGGGGAAGGAAGAAAAGGGTGAAGGATTGGCAGCCCAGTGCAAGGTGGATCTTGCATATCATGGGTATGTACAAGTGTCAGTGGAAAGCAGTGGGAGAGCAGTGGTGGTTAGAGGTCATCCTAGTGCGGGAAAGGAGGAGAGGGATTCGGGTAAAGGGGAGTCTGAAGTTCCAACACGTCGGTTGTCCAGCCAAGCAGTGTATTTGAAAGCTAGTAAAAAGGATTGCTGTTTTGTGTGAGAGACAGTAGGCAAAAACAGTTCCTGTAATCAGTAAAATTTCTCCCCTTCTAACTTCTGGTTCTGAATTGCATTAACCCAATATAACCTAGTGAAGGAGTTTGTCTGTCAGCATCAGGCACGTAGGGGAAGATGGTTCTGTCCATACTGTCAGCATATATTTGATAGTCAGCAAGATCATAATATCAAGTAAATTAACTTTAAGGTTGGTAGTTCATGCCTGAAAGGTATAGCAGCCTAGAAGGAAGGATGCTTCAGAGGAAGAAAGCCGAATCTGGATTTGGTTTCTGAGAAATACGAGAACTTGTTGCCAGAATGGCTGCATATGTGAGCATGTCTAAAGCATGTGGAGCAGAGTGGCTCCCAGTACTGTGCATTTTGGAAAGAGATCTATCTGGAGAAAGCCCCGAGCCATTCCCTAGAAGGTGGAATATAAGATCGGTGTAGTAGGCGATATAGAAGTTCTTGAAAGTACACTGGGAGGGCAAAATTCAGGAAATCTGAAAGCCAGTTTGGGGGCCTGAGGGAAGTTGGGCGTAGTCCAGTGAAGTAAGTGGCTATAGTAGTGGGATGTGTTAATACGTGGTAGTGCACTTTCTCGTACAATGTTGTCAAAGAGATTGTTGACAAGTGAGGAGGCAAAGGTAGATAATGCCAAGCGTGGAGGTAGGAGAAAAGATGCCTCGTCGGGAGATGGTATTTATATTGAGCTGTGTCGAAACAGTGGGGTTGAAGGTTAACAGTGGATATCAGTTGGCCTACGTAGCTGAGACCCTTATGGGTACAAAGATGAAGCTAGGGTCTGGTTGGCCATCCTGAAAGTCCAAGTTACTCACAAAAGGGAGAAAGTAGGACACAGAGGTTGTAGGAAAGAGGCGTTTCTAGTAAATTGCCACGCTGCTATAGTGTCAAAAAACAGGGGGTTGCGTTTACAGTGAGGTGGCAGCTGGCATCCAGGGGTATGAAGAAGGTAGATAAATTTAGTGTGGGGGTAAAGGATTGGTCCCCGTCCGTGTCTGTGAAGCTTGAGTGATGACTTATCCAGTCCCTTGTGTATCGCAGCAGGCTGGCTGTATTGTAAAGGCTTATATTGGGTAGTTGGAAGCCTGGTTGTTGTAGTTTTGCTAAACTCAATTTAGACTTCTTACCTTGCCATATAAACTTCTGAAAACTGTATGAATAAATTGAATGTCTTTAATTAATAAGTACAGTGGCGACATTTAGAATTTTTATAGGAGGCAGGGAAAGGATAGCATTTTGATTAAGTTGACCCTGCCAATGAAGTTTAAAGGGAGAGGAGCCCAATCTGTCAATTCCTTGGTGAGCTGCGTGATAGTAGGGGCAATGTTACGGCTATAGACCATACTAGGAAGGCATGTAATGTCAATGCCCAGGAATCTGATGGAGTCTACTGCCTATTTGAATGGGGAGATTGCAGCATTTAGGCAAGGCGGGTTAGGAGTGAACCAAAGGACCTCAGATTTGTCAAGATTAATACAAAATCCTGATACAACCTTAAAGTCTGATAAGAGGGCCAGAATAGCTTCTTGGGGATTGCTGACGTATAATAGCATTTCATCAGCGAAGGTGGGATTAGTGTGGGAAGCAATCATAGTACAAATGGGTGTGTGTATGGTTTTAACAGAGTACCTGCCCGGGGTGAATCCAGTTTGTTTGGGTGAAATGATGTGGGACAAAATACTGTTGAGGGGGGTGGCTAATATTTTGTTAAGTATTTTGAAATCCCTGTTAAGGAGGGAGATTGGTCTATAATTTTAGCCAATGTAAAGTGATCAGGCATAGTGCAGGTTTGAAGAATGTCATTGTACAGGCATGTTCGCAAGTGGGATATGTCACCACCCCTTCAAATCTTATAGAATTAGTTGGGGAGACCATCTGGACCAGGAGTTTTCATAGTTTCAAGGGATGAAAACCAAGGAGTTCTTGTATTGGACTATGTAGCATGTCTCCTTAGTCTAGGGAGGTTGGTGAGGTAGTTCCCTTCTTAAATAAATATACCATATTGACTTTACACCAATCTTGTGGCACTGAGCCTGTGGTGAGACACACATTTTTAAATGAAAAAGAGTGGTCTTGCTAACGCTGCACCAAGTTCCAGCAGAACCCTTGGATGAATACTATACTGCTTTGTCAGTCTTCATTTTCTCCAGTCTTACCTTGACTACTTCTTGGGGGAGATTCTCTAAGCAGTGATAAAAAGGAGATGACTTCTCCAGTTTATCACTTCTCTAGTTCCTATGTTATTCTGTATAGCCTTTGCACTAAGATCTCCAAAGCTGAAGAAATCTTAGTGGATAGACTCCACAGAATAACATAGGAATTGGAGAAGTGATAAACTGGAGGAGTCATATCCACATTATCACCTCTTTATCACCGCTTTGTGAATCTCCTCCTTGTGTTAACCAAATATCAGATAATGGTATGGTTGGAATTGTTATTTGTCGAGGCTCTTTTACCATTCATTGTTCCCTGGCATATACCAATAAAACAATTATTCAGATCATCTTTTCCTTATGCATTTGTTCCCCAAGGATAATCTGTTGAATATATTTCTGCAACCTAAATTTAAATTCAGACCATTTTTCCTCAGAAAAGTTAGGCTTTTTAAAATTAAAAGTTCTAGTTTTTTTCTTTTTCAGACTGATCTCAAATGAAACCCATGTCTATATTATTATCACAACGTCCAGTAAAAGAGGATTTTAGTCTTACCTGTTAAATCCTTTTCTCTTAGTTCATATGGCTTACAGGTACCATGCGGAGGTGTCAGTTCCTCCTTCTAGGCTGGATCAATTCTTCAAGAAGTGCAGGGTGGAGCCTCCCCCTCCTCCATAGCAGGCTACCTAGTCACTCCCCTCTCCAGATAGATTTTAGACAATAAACCTACTGAGCTACATAGCGAGAAGAAGAAGAGGAAAGACTCCTGTGAGCACGGGCCCAATCGGACTCCCACGTCCAGCCACATGAGACCTAACATGGTCCCTTTCACTGGGTGGGAGACCTGTAAGCTACATGGACTAAGAGAAAAGGATTTAACAGGTAAGACTAAAATCTTCTTTTCTCTCTCATTCAATTCAGCTTACAGGTTCCATGGGGATGTACCAATATTGAGCTCCCATGGGTGGGAAGAGAAGGAAAGTACCAAGCGCCAGTCCCCCATGATATCAGAGTTCCCATGGACTAACCAGGACATGGAACAGCCCAAACTAACTATGTGTCAATGGACACTGAAGTAACAGTACACAGCACACATGAATAAAAATCAACAGGGCTCAACAATTAAAGAGCTATAAGGCACAGGAAAGTAAAGTCCTAGACAGACAAAACTGCCTCCAGGACTTTCCTGCCAAAGCTGGCTTTAGTCATAGCCAGAATATCAACATGGTAGTGGTTGGCAAAGGTGTGCACAGAAGACCAAGTGGCCGCGTTGCACAGCTGTTCTGCAGAGGCCCGATTCTTGTAGGCCCAGGAGACCCTAACAGACCGGATGGAGTGTGCTGTAATGTGGAAGGGAACAGTTTTCCCTCTAAACTCTTAAGCCTTGCAGATTGTAGACTTAATCCAGGATGCAATAGTCACCTTGGACACAGTCAAACCAGCCCTGGGACCTTCAGGGTTGACAAACAAAGCCTCCGTCGTGCTGATGGACTCACTGTGGTGCACATAGAACTTGAGGTAACGCATTACATCCAACAAGTGGAGATCCCTCTCCCTGTCAGATTTAGGGTCAGGAAAAAATGAAGTCACAACAATCTCCTGATTGATGTGGAACTCAGAGACCACCTTAGGAAGAAATTCCTGGGAGGTACAGAGAACAGCCTTATCCTTGTGAAACACCAGGAAAGGTGGTTTGCAGGAAAAGGCCTGCAACTCAGCAACTCTGTGGACAGAGACCACGGTCAAAAGAGAAGCCATCTCCCATGTCAGAAGACGTAGGGGAATGGTTGCCAAGGACTCAAAAGGAAGCTGCTGCAATACACCCAAGACCAGATCATGGTCCCACTGGGCAAAAAAAGAGTGAGCGACTCCCTGGAAGAAGACCTTGATATCCGGCATCAAGGCAATGCGTCTCTGATAAAAGACCAAAAGAGTTGAGGTCTGGACCTTCAATGAACTAAGCTAAGGCCTTGTTCACACCATCCTGCAAAAAGGATAGGATGGACAGAAGGTCAAACACTTGTGAGGACAGATCCCTGTCCACACACCAAGAATGAAAAATTAGACCAAAACCTGTGGTATGCCTTAGAGCAGGGCTTAAAAGTTGAAGTCCTTTGCTACTAGCCAGACCTGAAAAGTTACTTGCCACTGCAAGCCATAACATACAAACCAGGGCTGAATTTCTACTCGCTAGGGCTAAATTTTCACTCGCCATTGGCTAGTGGAAATTTTGAGCCCTGCCTTAGAGTACACAAGTTTCCTGATCTGGATCATGGTGGAAGCCACCTCAGGAGAAAAGCCTTTTCTCTTTTAGATGGAGGCTTCAACAGCCATGTCATCAAAGCCAGACTGTCCACGTCCTCTCTCTCCAGAGGTAATCCTGGAGGAGGAGATCCAGTCTGCTTGGCAGAGGACACGGATCCTGAGCAGCCAGTGCCAACAATTCTAGAAACCAAGGCTATTTTGTCCAATAAGGTGCGATCAGAATGTCTGATGCACCGCCCATCCGAATCTTCCTCAGCACCCTGGGAAGGAGAGGAAGTGGATGACAGATGTAGGCCAGATGAAATTGCCATGGAATTGACAGAACATCCACCGCCAACGCCAGAGGATCCCTCCAGAGAGAAGAAAAGAACTGAAACTTCCTGTTGTCCCTGGTGACCATCAGGTCTATCCAGGGAAGACCCCACTTCTGCACCAACAGTTCAAAAACCTCTGTATGGAAGTTCCCACTCCCCGGGGTCCACTGTTTGGCGACTGAGAAAATCTGCCAAGATGTTTTCTACACCTGGAATATGTACAGCGCAGATGGTAGGAAAATGCACCTCTGCCCAGGCTAAAATAGCCTTTACCTCCAAAGAAGCAGCTGCGCTTCTGGTGCCTCCTTGCTTGTTGATGTAGGCGACGGCTGCGGCGTTATCTGACTGGACACGGTTTGGGCATCCCCTCACAAGAGTGGTAGAGTACCTCAGAGCATGAAGAATCTCCCTGAGCTCCAAAATGTTGATGACCCAGAACATCTTCCCAGCCAAACAGGCTGACATCTGTCATGAGTATGGTCGGCTACCGAATCAGAGATGGCCTCCCTTTCCTCGAGTTGGAGCAATCCAACCACCAGCAGAGGGATAGACTCAATTTGGGGGGGAAGAGAAACAGAGTGATCCAGAAGGGCCAGATCCCCCGGCACACACTGATTACAAATCTCTGAAGCTCTCTGGTGTGAGCCATGGAGTATGGTACCACCTCCATAGTAGATATCATCTTGCCCACCAGAGATGAGAATTTTCTCGCCGGAGCAGAAGTCCACTCCAGAGCATGAAACACCTTGGACGTGATCTGCTGAACAGAGTCTTCCTTCAGGAATACAATGCCCTGTTGTGTCAAAGTGAAGACCAGGTCCTGAGAAGAAACCGGAGCAGACTTGTGAGTGTTCAGGATCCACTTGTGTTGGAGGAGATTCTGAGCACATTCCTGGACCTCATGGTCCAGGAGATAACTGGAAGGATCCTTCAGCAGAAGGTCATCCATGTATGGAGTCACCTGAAACCCTTTGGTTTGCAGGAAGGCAATCAATGCCCCTAAGACCCTTGCAAACACCTGATGAGCCCAAAGGGTAGGGCGGGAAACTGGAAGTGCCCCAGGCTGCAAGAGAACCTGAGGTACTTCTGACTGTCTGGATGAATTGGAATATGCATGTACTCATCCTGAAGATCCAAAGAAGCAAGAAATTCCCCTGGACACATTGTTGCAATGACAGAGCGCAAAGACTCCATCTTGTAGTGAGTACAGACCACAAATGAGTTAAGAACCTTGAGATCCAGGAAACAGTGGCATTCGCCATCCTTCTTGGAAACAAAGAAGAGGTTGTAATAAAAGCCTAAACCTATCTCTGGCTGAGGAACAGGAGCCAGAACTCCCTTGTCCTAGAGAGCCTGAACCGCCCCATTGAAAAGACTGAGCTTTTCCTATCCCTGAGGGGAGCGAGAAGGGAAGGTAGGGATATGAAGGGAATCCTGCAACCTTCTGAGACCACCTGTAATACCCACTGATCCAAACAGAGCTTGTTCAAGCACTTAAAAAGTCTTGCGGGCAACCACCCACAAGGTTTGGCGTGTCATGCTGAAGTAGGTTTGGTGCAGGTGTGTTTCGCCCTCCACTGCTGCCTATACTTGGGGGGGGGGGATGCGGGGTGCTGGCCTGAGGCGGCACTGGGTTCGGCCTTTGCTCCTCGCTTTTGGCGAGAACGAAAGGAAAGAGGTTTCCTCACCTGAGGATTGCGCTTAGGAACCTGAGGCAAAAAGATGCTCTTACCTCCAGTGGCTTCAATGATGATGTTCTTCAGTTCAGGACCAAAGAGGGATGTACCCTGAAAAGGAAGAGAGAGATCAGTGATTTCTTAGAGATCAGATCAGCACATCAAATCTTAAGCCACAGCTTGCGTCTGGCAGGCACAGAGAAGGCGGAGGTCTTAGCCTCAACCCTAATGGCATCAAACAAGGCATCAGTAGTATAGTGCTGAGCCTCAGAAATATTAGCCAAAATGGGCAAAAGGACCTCCTTAGGGGCACCTTTGCAGACAGCGTCAGTCAGCTGTTCAGTCCAAACAGCAATGGCTCTATTAACCCATGCGGAAGCCAACGTAGGCCTCAAGGACGCACCTGTGGCAGCAAAGATAGACTTAAGGATAGCCTCCAGCTTCCTATCTGTCATATCTTTGAGTGACGAAGCATCAGCAATGGGCAAAACAGCAGACGTAGAAAGCCTATAAATAAGAGAATCAACCTGAGGCGGCGTAGCCCACTGAGCCAAAGCTGTGTCAGCAAGAGGTACAGCTTAGAGAAGCTCTTGGAAAGAGTGAGACACTTGTCAGGAGTCTTCCACTCATTCAGGATAATTTGATGGACTTCTTGCTCCTTGAAAAGACTTCAGAAATATACTGAGACTCTACAGGGTTAACAGGAATGTTAAAGGGGATCTCTCACCCCTACAAAAGTTAGGCTTATTAGGTGTACATCGATAATCCTGAAAACATTGCTTATAGAGTACCCTGCACCCTACTTCCACATACACCGCTCTTGCCGCACCGCCTCTACGCCCTTCCCACTACCCAGCCTTCTTCGATGACAGAGGCTTCTGTCTGTAAGCTGGAGAGATCTCATTGGCAGAGATCAATATCTAGCCAATGAGATCGCTCCAGCTTACAGACAGACAGCCTCCGTCATCAGAGGAGGCTGGGTAGTGGGAAGGGAGCAGAGGCAAAGCGGCAAGAGCAGTGTATGCAGAAGTAGCCGAAATAGTTTTTTTTTTTTATTTTTAATACATGATGTTTTCAACTTTATCGATACAGTTAGGGAAAAAAATATTTGATCCCCTGCTGATTTTGTATGTTTGCCCACTAACAAAGAAATGATCAGTCTATAAATTTAGGTAGGTTTAGGTGGTAGGTTTATTTGAACAGTGAGAGACAGAGTAACAACAAAAAAGTATTTGACCCCTTTGCAAAACATGACTTAGTACTTGGTGGCAAAACCCTTCTTGGCAATCACAGAGGTCAGACATTTCTTGTAGTTAGCCACCAGGTTTGCACACATCTTAGGAGGGATTTTGTCCCACTCCTCTTTGCAGATCCGAGGCTGACATTTGGCAACTCGAACCTTCAGCTTCCTCCACAGATTTTCTATGGGATTAAGGTCTGGAGACTGGCCACTCCAGGACCTTAATGTGCTTCTTCTTGAGCCACTCCTTTGTTGCCTGGTCCGTGTGTTTTGGATCATTGTCATGCTGGAAACCCATCCACAACCCATTTTCAAAGCCCTGGCTGAGGGAAGGAGGCTCTCACCCAAGATTTGACGGTAAATGGCCCTGTCCATCGTCCCTTTGATGCGGTGAAGTTGTCCTGTCCCCTTAGCAGAAACATCCCCCCAAAGCATAATGTTTCCACCTCCATGTTTGACGGTGCGGATGGTGTTCTTTGGGACATAGGCAACATTCCTCCTCCTCCAAACACGGCGAGTTGAGTTGATGCCAAAGAGCTCGATTTTGGTCTCATCTGACCACAACACTTTCACCCAGTTCTACTCTGAATCATTCAAATGTTCATTGGCATGCTTCAGACGGTCCCATACATGTGCTTTCTTGAGCAGGGGGACCTTGTGGGCACTGCAGAATTTCAGTCCTTCATGGCGTAGTGTGTTACCAATTGTTTTCTTGGTGACTATGGTCCCAGCTGCCTTGAGATCTTTGACAAGATCCTCCTGTGAAGTTCTGGGCTGATTCCTCACCATTCTCATGATCATTGAAACTCCACGAGGGGAGATCTTGCATGGAGCCCGAGACCGAGGGAGATCGACAGTTATTTTGTGCTTCTTCCATTTGCGAATAATTGCTCCAACTGTTGTCACCTTCTCACCAAGCTTGTAGCCCATTCCAGCCTTGTGTAGGTCTACAATCTGGTTCCTGACATCCTCGGACAGCTATTTGGTCTTGGCCATGGTGCAGAGTTTGGAATCTGATTGATTGCTTCTGTGGAGAGGTGTCTTTTATACAGGTATCAAGCTGAGATGAGAAGCACTCCCTTTAAGAGTGTGCTCCTAATCTCAGCTTGTTACCTGTATAAAAGACACCTGGGAATGATAGGGGGTCAAATACTTATTCACTTAGTAAAATGCAAATCAAATGTTTAACTTTTTTGAAATGCGTTTTTCTGGATTTTTTTGTTGTTATTCTGTTTCTCTGTTCAAATAAACCTACCATTAAAATTATAGACTGATCATTTCTTTGTCAGCAGGAAACATACAAATTCAGCAGGGGATCAAATAATTTTTTCCCTCACTGTATATACTCTACATAATAAGCCTAACTTTTATAGCGGTGAGAGATCCCGTTTAAGGGTAGACAAAACCACCTAAATGAGACTCTCAGCAGGGGGCTCGGGGTCAGCCTCAAAGGGGTCACCGAGAAGCTGGGAAGAAGCCCCTTCTGAACACACACACACCACCCTCAGTCTCCTCAAAGGACTCCTCCACAGAGGAATTAGACAAATCAGGCATGCCAGGGGCCACAAACCTGAAGGAAGTGGGGGGTTTCCAGGACTGGCAGACTTCCTGAAGAGAAAGAGGAAACTGTGCCATAGAGGACTTTAAGTCCTTGACCCAATGTAGCTCTTGTTCATGGCAGGAGGGCCCTGGTGGATAAACAGGGGCCACAGCACATGAGGGGCATAAGTGACCTGAGTACTCTCTGGGAAGCCCTGCATGGCATGAGGAACAATAAGCAAAGGGGGTTAATGACTGCCCTGAATCCTTAGGCCTAGCCCCATGTTCCTTATGATCCAACATCCTAACAGGAGAAGAAAAGTGTCTACAGTAGCGGAGAACCAAAAACCTGCCACCCAGTTTAAAAGTTTCACCCCAGAGAGGATGGTCGGCGATTGTACAGGAGTCCTTTTTATCCTGGGACATCACAGGACTTGTGTGGCAGGACCCCTCGCAACTCAGACGTCTCACGGCTTCGCACCCCATCCTTTCACATCTGACATCTGTCTGGGCAAAGGTGTCGTGCAGGCCTGGTCTTACCTCTTTTCTGTCTCCTCTGCTCTCTGTGTATGGCTCTATTCACTTCCCACCGGGGGGAGACAGATGGCCCATTTAAGGTGTGGAAGGATCTGGGGATTGATGGTTTATCCACTCTGATCTGGGGGGGAGCACCTATCCCTTTCGAATGCCTTTGCACACATCACTCCCTACCTGCCTCGCAATTTTGGCAATATAGGCAGTTGGTGCATTTGCTACAGGGATTGGGGGTGGGAGCAGCGGGCCTTAGAGACCTGACATCGTTTGAAACTCACTATACTAAAAATTATTTTGCTACAAAAACACTGTCGAAGATTAGACGTATACTTTCGGACATACCTGGCGCTTCAAAACCATATTTTGTTACAGCTTGGGAAGGGGACCTTGGAGTGTCCTGGGCATTGGAACAGTGGCACTCTGTTTTCCAGTAACTTTTTCGTGCTTCACAAGGCTTTTCTGCCAAAGAACTTAACTATAAACTTCTGACTAGGTGGTACTACACTCCACACCGATTGGCACAGATTTTGCCAATGGTGTCTGATCTATGCTGGAGGTGTCACTTGGCCAGAGGCACCTTTTTTCACGTGTGGTGGGAATGCAGTAAGATAAGTGGGTTTTGGAGGGATCTGAGTGTTGCGTTGTCTCAAATTCTGAAGATCTCCATCCTGTGTGATCCATTAGTCATCTTCTTTCATCACTTTCAGAGTAATTCACCCAGGAAGAAGACACACCGTTCTCTGTTAAACTTTCTACTCAACAATGCGAAGCATCTTATCCCCTCTCTTTGGAAATCAGAAACTATTCCATGCCTAGGTATGTGGCAATCGAAGGTAGAAAAATGTATGGCGTTAGAGTGCATCCACGTGTCGGTTACTGGTAATTCTCCTGCCTTTAGAGAGACTTGGACTCAGTGGATTCTCTGGGCCGGTGGTGGGGACGCGCCTGACCTGTGTTGAACTCGCAATAACATTATTATACTTTTATATTGAAGCCTCTACCATAAAGCTTACTATTAAAAGAGGTTTGTTTGTTTTTTTCCCCTTCCTCTCCCAGCCTTTCTTCTCTGCTTTTTCTCTCTTCTTGACTTCTTTCTCACACTATTCTATACGTTCTATACCACTGTAAATGTGGTTATTGATCTTTGGAATGTGAATTATTGTTTCTTGTACCAGGGTACCTCCTTTGGGGTATCCTTGTTTGATATTTATTTGTACCTCTTGATCATTATAATTCCTGCTTTACACATTGCATGTACGCTTTTGAACAATCTGTAATTCATTTGCTTTTGATAGGATACTCATGTAAAGAGAGATAGAAAATGACGACTGAGTCAGAGCCAATCAGAAAACAGCCCGCTAAAACGGGAGACTATGGGGAAATGTAGATTTCCCCTTTAAGAGTATAAAACCCCCCAGGGACCCCCAAGACACTTGGGATGGCAACCAGAGTGTACGGCAAGGGTAGACAAGAAGAATGAGCCATCTCTCAACTCGGTACATGGAACGGCTGCAGAGATATGTCCAAAAGCAGCCTGTTCCATAGAGATCAATGGAGCATTGCGGTAAAGCTTGCCTTAAAGATGCAGAATTCAAATAAAATGTAGAAAATAAAGAGAGTCTGAAAAGTGCCAAAACTCATACAGAACACCTAATAAAGCTGAACAAACACATTAACCCAAAGGGAAAATTAGAGAAAATTATCCCCAACTCGGAATAACATGGTAAGGAAGGGGTTAAGTATTAACCCTTTGAGTGCCAGAGGGGTATGGAAGGCATTTCAAATCAATACATTCCGTATCCCTCTGGCACTCAAAGGGTTAACTCACAGCTCAAAATGCTCCAAAGACCCCAGGAACAGAAGTATAATTTTCCCAACATGAGTGCAGGAGATATGATTAACTGTACAAGGACCTGTGTGCTGAGGGGATCAGTGGGACAAGTGGACCATGGCACTCAAAGGGTTGCCATGGTCCACTGTAATGGAAGAAGCCTCAGGGAGACTCCTTCTGCAGAGAGAGACATGGGTTGCATGGTTCTCTGCCAGGGTTGCAAGGGTCCACAGACAGCACCTGTTAAGTGGGCAATCCTCCAGGGGAAGCCAGTAATGGTAACCAACCTAATGGGGGAATTTGGACACCCCATCTCTATGAAAAAATAATAAAATAACTAAAAACTAAGCAGAACTGTTCTCAGTCTTCCTACTAGGTGAAGGAACAAATCTTATCTGGAGAGGGGAGTGGCTAGGTAGTCTGCTATGGAGGAGGGGGAGACACCACCCAGCATTTCTTGAAGAATTGTTCCAGCCTACAAGGAGGAGCTGTCGCCAATCCATGGACGACAGAGACATTGTTATTTCTTGTCAGTGCCTCCACCATTTGTGACATATAGCTGTTCCAAAGCATGCTCACAAACCTGCTTCCTCCTCTGACAGTTCTCATTTCCTCCAGTTTATATCTGGATAGTTAAAATTTTCCCAACATTACAGTGTATATAAGATCAAAGGTTTTTTTCTTTATTTGCAATAACAGTTGTGCCTTAACATTCTCATCAATATTTGGTGCTTTGAAACATATACCCACCAACAGTTTCCTTTTTTCTGTTGACCTTTTACGCCTCAGTTAATTTCAATTTCTACCCACAAAGACTCCACATTATCTCCAGTTTCCTCACAAAAATCTCCCCCGAACCTGGATTTTGATGTGCTTCAAATATAGAAACAAACACTGTGATAAACACCCATAGGGAATGAACAAGATAAGAGGATTTTAGTCTTACCCGTTAAATCATTTTCTCTTATTCCATACAGGTTACTGGTAACTCTGGGTAGGTGATCCACCCCTTTAATTTTAGGCAGGAACAATTCTAGAATTGTATGCAGGGGGTGGAGCCTACCTTCCCTCCTTGGTTGCAGCTAGCCAACCAGCTCCAGTAAGACACTAACTATTGACTAGATAGTAGAAGGGAAAGAAGACTCCTGTGAGCATGACCCCGAAGGACCCCCACAATCTGCCACAGAAGACCCAAGAATGGTCCCTTGACAGGGTGGGAGACCAGTAACCTGTATGGACTAAGAGAAAAGGATTTAACAGGTAAAACTAAAAATAGGATTTTAGTCTTACCTGTTAAATCCTTTTCACTTAGTCCATACAGGTCACTGGTACTTCTGGGAGGCGATTCGCCCCTTTAATAGGCAGGAACAATTATGCAAATGATTGCAGGGGGCGGAGCCTCCCCTCCTACTTAAGCCACCTTCAGGCCAGAGCCACTAGATTGATTTGAGACCCTAAAACTGACCCCAGGTAAGCAAGAAGAGAGACTCCTGTGAGCATGCCCCAAAGGTCTCCCACTGAATGCCACAGGAGAGCCAGGTCTGGTCCCTTGACAGGGTGGGAGACCAGTGACCTGTATGGACTAAGTGAAAAGGATTTAACAGGTAAGACTAAAATCCTATTTTCACTGTCGTCCAATACAGGTCACTGGTACTTCTGGGATGTACAAACATTGAGCTGATCCAGAGGTGGGAAGAAGGCAAGGACCAGAACAAGGCCCAAGTCATAAAACTGCTATGAACCAGTTAATAACATAGCCCAAACTGTAAGTGTCAACGGACACCAATCAAGGGAACAATCCCTGAATTAACACAGCACACGGAAGTAGAGCCAACAGGGCTCAACAGTAAGGAAGCACTAAGGATCACAGAGCGGAAGACCTACACAGGCAAAACTGCCTCCAGGACTTTCCTTCCAAAGCTGGCATCAGCCGAGGCCAGCACATCAACTCGGTAGTGCTTAGAAAAAGTGTGCACAGAGGACCAAGTGGCCGCTCTGCACAGTTGATCAGCGGAAGCCTGATTCTTGTAGGCCCAAGAGGCCCCAATAGATCTGGTGGAATGGGCAGTCACCCGGAAGGGAACATGCTTATTCCACAACTTATAGGCTTCACGGATAGTAGCCTTAATCCAAGAGGCAATGGTAACTTTGGAAGCCGGTCTCCCTGCCCTAGGCCCCTCAGGAATGACGAATAGAGCGTCAGACTTCCTGATAGACTCGGTGCGATGAACATAAAACTTGAGGCAACGCACCACATCTAACAAATGGAGATCTCGTTCCTTGTCAGTTGAAGGATTAGGGCAGAAAGAGGGAACCACAATCTCCTGATTGATGTGAAACTCGGACACAACCTTGGGTAAGAATTCCTTGGTAGTGCGAAGCACAGCCTTATCCTTGTGGAACACCAGGTAAGGAGGTTTACAAGACAGAGCTTGTAACTCTGCTACCCAGCGAACTGAAACAATAGCCAAAAGGAAGGCCATCTTCCAAGTCAGGAGACGTAATGGAATGGAAGCCAAGGATTCAAACGGTGGTCGCTGGAGAACTCCCAGCACCAAATTGAGGTCCCACTGGGGAGCAGGACTCTTGAAGGCAGGTCGAACATGAGTCACACCCTGGAAGAAAACTTTCACATCAGGAAGGATAGCAATCCTTTCCTGGAAAAACACAGACAAGGCAGAAGTCTGAACTTTGAGGGAACTCAGGCTGAGCCCCTTATCCACACCGTCCTGCAAGAAGGCCAGGACAGTGGGAAGATGAAACTCAAGGGATAACTTCTTATCAGAGCACCACGTCACAAAAGTTGACCATATGCGATGATAGATCTTGGAAGACACAGGCTTACGAGCACTGAGCATAGTCGACACCACAGAAGGAGAAAAACCTTTCTTTGCTAGAATCGAGGATTCAACCGCCATGCCATCGAATGGAGAGAGTGAACATCCTCCTTCCACAGATATCCCTGAAGAAGTAGGTCCGGACGGGCAGGAAGTGGGAAGGGATCCGCCACTGACATGGCCATCAACTCCGGATACCAGGACTGGCGAGGCCAGTTTGGAGCGATCAGGATCACAGGACAACGCTCCCGCTTCAGTTTCTGGATGACTCTGATCAATAGAGGAAGAGGAGGAAAGATGTAAGCCAGGGAAAAATCCCAAGGGATCGACAAGGCATCCACTGCTAGAGCAAGGGAGTCCCTCCGCCAGGAGCAAAACACCGGAACCTTCCTGTTGTGTCTGGAGGCCATCAGGTCCACCTCCGGCACTCCCCACCTTTGGGTGAGCAATTGAAACACCTCTGGATGAATAGCCCATTCTCCGCTGTCGACGGTATGACGACTGAGGAAGTCCGCCATGACGTTGTCCATGCCTGGAATATGAACTGCAGAGATGACAGGCACGTGATCTTCTGCCCAAGACAAAATATCCTTGACCTCCAACCAGGCGGTGCCGCTTCTTGTGCCGCCTTGCCTGTTGATGTAAGCCACCGCAGTGGCGTTGTCGGATTCCACTCTGATCGGAAGACCGGTCAGTTGCGATTCCCAGTGTCTCAGGGCAAGCCGGATGGCACGAAGTTCCAGAACATTGATGGAGAGCATAGATTCCTCCAGACCCCATTTCCCCTGAGCACTGAAGCGACCCAACACAGCACCCCATCCCCGAAGGCTGGCATCCGTTGTGATCGTGGTCCAACAAGGAACTAGAAAGGATCTCCCTTTCAGGAGATGGGAGAGATCCAACCACCAGTGCAGACTCGATTCCACATGAGGAGGTAGAGAGACTGACAGATGCTGATGATCTGGATGATTCTTGCACGTCTGGACCACAAATCTCTGAAGTTCCCTGGAATGGGCCATGGCAAAGGGAACCGCTTCGATCGTGGAAATGAACTTCCCCACCAGGGACGACAACTTCGCTACCGGCACTAAGTCCAGTTCCAGAATCCCCGCCACTCTGATAGCTATCTGATGAGCCACATCCTCCAGCAGGAACACCATGCATTGGCGAGTGTCGAACAGGAGACCCAGGAACAGAAGCCTCTGAGATGGGACCAAGTCCGACTTGTCCAGATTCAGGATCCAGCCATGGCGGTTCAGAGTGTGGATACACTTCTGCAATTGCTGGTGAAGAAGCTCCGCCGAAGAAGCTTTGATGAGGAGATCGTCCATGTAGGGAGTCACCCTGACCTCGTCCTGATGAAGCACCGCTATCAGGGAGCCCAACACTCTCTGGAATACCTGAGGAGCTGATGTCAGCCCAAAGGGAAGAGCAGAAAACTGAAAGTGTCCCCTGTGGCAGGCAATCCTGAGGTACCGCCTGCTCTCTGGATGAATAGGGATGTGAAGATAAGCATCCTGAAGGTCCAGGGAGGCAAGGAACTCCCCTGGAGACATTGCTGCAATCACAGAGCGCAGGGACTCCTGGCGAAAGTGGGAAGTCACCACATAGGTATTGAGATCTTTGAGATCCAAAATAGGATGAGCCCCTCCGTCCTTTTTGGCCACCACAAACAGGTTGGAATAAAATCCTGAACCTGTGTCCTCCTGAGGAACCACTTCCAGAACCTCTTTGTCCAAGAGATCCTGAATAGCGTCGAACAGACGTCTTTTTGTGGGTTCCTGAGAAGGACGAGTAAAATGGAACCGAAAAGGAGGAAGGGAGGAGAAAGGGATCCTGTATCCCTCTGACACCACCTGAAGAACCCATGGGTCCGCCACTGACTCCTCCCAAGTCCGGCGAAAGATGCGGAGACGTCCACCTACAGCCGGATGCGGACCCGGGTTCGGCGAGTCATGCCGAAGCAGTCTTGGAGGTCTTGGCCTTGGGGGCCACTTTGGGCTTCCAGGACTGTTTGGGCTTGGAGGAGGAGCGCGTAGTGGGAGGACCCGTCTGGGCCGAGGAGCGCGTCTCAGTCTGAAAGGAACGAAAGGACCGATTGCGTTTGGCTGGAAACTTTTTCTTAAAGACTGAGGGTAAAAGAGTACTTTTACCACCAGTAGCCTCACTGATCATTTCTTTGAGCTCAGATCCAAATAGCAAAGTCCCCTGAAATGGCAAGGAAAGCAAGGCTTTCTTAGAGGCTGTATCAGCAGACCAAATTTTCAGCCAAAGGGCACGTCTAGCCACCACAGAGGCAGTGGAGGCCCTCGCCATCATGCGCACAGCATCAAAAGCAGCGTCAGCAACATAGTTCTGAGCTTCAGTGATATTAGCAAGAAGCTGCAACTGTTCAGATACTGGTGCATCCTGGCGAACTGCTTCAGTCAGTCGCTCAGTCCAGGCCGCAATGGCTCTATTAACCCATGCCACTGCAAAGGTTGGACGCATGGCAGTGCCAATGGAGGCAAAAATAGACTTAAGAGAAAGCTCTAGCTTTTTATCCGTCCAATCCTGCAGGGCAGAGGCATCCGAGACAGCCAAAGCGGTAGACTTGGATAGTCTGGAAACAGGAGCATCCACCTTGGGGGGATGAACCCATTTTGCCAGCTCAGTCTCAGGAAAAGGGTACAGTTTAGCAAACTTTTTAGAGACAGAGGAGGATCTATCAGGATTCTTCCATGCCTCAGAGACTAGACGGGCAAGAGTAGGGTTAGTTGGAAAACAAACAACAGGCTTAGATGGTTTCTTTTGAAAAACATCAGTAGGATCATAAGTGGATTCCTGAGTCAGAGGAAGGTTAAGCGTATTCAGCACAGCTCTAATCAGACCCTCAGCTGAAACTTCAGGGTCACATTCATAAGGGTCCCCAATGGACCTGTTAGACTCAATAACAGTACGTTCCTCAGCATCAGAATCCTGCAAGAGTTCTTCCTCAGAAGAATCTGACACATCAGGAGCACCCTGTGGCTTAGGCAGGGAGGTCCTGATTGTAGTGGGAGTCTGCCAGACCTGGAGAGCCCCCTGTACCTGAGAGGGAAAAAGTTGAAGAGTGGATCTGAGATCCCTAGTGGCAGCTTTAAACTCCCTCACCCAAGATGGCTCAATAGCGTGGCTGGGAAGCCCAGGGTTGCTATCTTGACCAGTGCAGTTAGGGCAAAGATCACCCACATTATCACTAGATAACCCAGTGTGACAAGAGGAGCAAAACGCCATGGGGGGAGCAGACCCCCCATCCTCCTTAGACTTGGGTCTAGCCCCTAGCTACAGTGAAGTAGACATGCTCACAGCGTCAATATACCCCACTTTAAACTCTATCACCCAGGAAGAATGTGGAAGATTAAAGTTTCACCCCAGAAATGCCTAATATTGGACTTATCTGGCCAGCGAAGGGTTAATCTGATGAGGGGAGAGAAGGCTCGGTCCCTGCATAGTGTACTTGCTGAGGAAGAGCTCCACAAAATGGCGGCCGTCAGGATAGCCAATCAGAAACGAGCGCGAACCGGGCGCTCATGGGAAATGTTTTCCCCATACAAGTACCCCAAACAGTGCCCGAAGCCCCCCTGAACACCCCACACTAATAAAACATACACCGGATGATAGAGCAGGAGCTTAGCTGTGAGTTGCTGTGACAAGCGGTTCCAGAGATACGTCCCAGACTGTGAATCCCATAGAGAGTAAAGGAGCCATAGCGTCTAAGCGGGAAAGCCGCGCTTAAAGGCGCGGAACACCATTTTCAATAAAGTTTAAGAAAACATTAAAAAGTGCCCAAACATACATAAAACACATAAAGAAATACTATACAAGGCTCCAAACTCAGAGAATACCACAGAAACTGCATTAAATACATTAAATGCAAATAAAAACACCCTATGAGTGCTGGAGTGCAAAGCAAACTCCCAAATACAAGCCCAGCAAAGGGACACTGTGGGGACAAGTGGACCTTCAGCACTCAAAGGGTGGCTCACCTTTTCCGCAAGGACTTCTGTCTTCAGGTGACCATGATGAAGTGGGAATAGACCAGAGGAAAATTCTCCAGTAGGGAAGCTGCTTGACTCAAGCTGTTCCCTCTTCAGGGCATAAGGTCCACAGAAAATCCCTGGAAGCTGCACCAGCCACTTTAAAGAGGGCAATTCACAGCCATGGTCACCCTCCTAATGGTGGTATTCCATATTTGAATCAAAAAATAACAAAATACTAAGTTGAATGCATAGATGTTCTCTACCTGGTGTGCACAGCACCCAGGAACAAATCAATCTGGTGGCTCTGGCCTGAAGGTGGCTTAAGTAGGAGGGGAGGCTCCGCCCCCTGCAATCATTTGCATAATTGTTCCTGCCTATTAAAGGGGCGAATCGCCTCCCAGAAGTACCAGTGACCTGTATTGGACGACAGTGAAATCTGCTTTTCTCTGTCGTCCAATACAGGTTACTAGTAACTCTAGGATGTCCAAACACTGAGTTTCCCAGTGGCGGAAAGTAAGGCAAGGACCAGGCGCAAGAACCCCAAAGTTACCAGAGAAGATATGTGTGGTGATCTGTCCACATGGTGAAAATGGATGGGGGTGTGTTTTGTGACATCATATCATTTAGCCAATGGGAAATAAGGGGTGGGGCTAGGAAGTTGTTAAATGATAGAGCATACAGCTGCTCAAGGGAAGTTCTCTTCTGATCCTGTGAATTCCAGGCTGTGTCTGTCCTCCTGTGTCTTCTCCCCTCCCCCATTTCCTGCCTTCCCATCCCCTCTGTTTGGTGGACAGTTTGGAATATCAGGTAACATTGGGTTTGATTGTGGGTACTTGATGAAAGAAGGGGTTTGCCTAGTATAGTTTGAAGGAATTGCACTCTGAATGTAAATATCTGTGTTTTTACTTCTATAGTAAATACTGCTCATAAGAAAAGAACCATTGAACTGTGTGTGTGTGTATTTATTATATATCTACATACATTAATTATTTACCACATAATTGGCAACCACAAGGTTTGGACTTCTACAGGGTGCTATTTTAGAAGGCACAGGTTTTTAATTTCCAGAGTGCAAAACCTTTTTATAGGAAATTGGAGTGAGATAAGGGAAAATTTGCATAAGGGTGTATTGTTTAGTGTTTTATCTGCTATTAAAGTGCATAGGGTTGTGTGACTGATTTGGTTTTTGTTTTATTGTGTTGGAGGCTTAAAGGGGATCTCTCACCTAATTACACTTAATCGATATCTAGCCAATGCGATCACTCCACTTTAGTGACAGACAGCCTCCGTCATGCGAGGATGATGGGTAGTGGGACGGAGCTGTCTCTGGTCGGCAAAGTTCGGCAAGCCGGAAGTAGGCTGCCGGACACTTTTTAAAGTTTACATTTTGCGCATGTAACTACTTTTTAAATCTAATGAAGACTATTTTCAGTGTTCTAGATAAATGCTCTAACTAAAGAGCATTAAGTGTAATTAGGTGAGAGATCCCCTTTAAATCCTAGTTGCATAGGGGGTAACAGATTTAAAATACATTACAGATTTGGGAGTGTTTCAGTGTCCTAGAATTCTGGGTTCAGCTGTGTTGGAGGTAATCAGGGTTTTGTTTCTTTGTATCTGTACTTTTTCCTCTGCTTGTGGGGGAGGGCATACAGCAGCATATGGTTTCTTAAAGTAGCCCTGTTCTCTATGGTTGGATAGTTTTTAATTTGCATACTAAAAGCAGTTTGTAGGCCTGAATTGAGAGATCACGCTAATGCCTAAGCCAGTGTCCCTGGAAAAGAAAAAAAAAAAGCAGTGGCCATGCTGGATGGGCTGTGGCTACAAAAGTTTTTTACTAACACTAGGTCTAAAAAATAAATGTTAACACATTAGGTTGACTCAAGTATACTTTGGGTTTAAGCTTTGTTTGTGGCCTATGAAGGGTACTAAATAGTTTGCTTGATTAAAAGTAGTTTATTTTTTACTAACACAAACTGAATTTAACAGCATTTAAGTTGGTTTTGTGTTGTGTTATAATTTAACACACGTCCATTTTGACGCCAAAGTACAATGAATCAGGTTACTGCGTAAAGAACAGTGGGTTTTTAGCCATTTTTGTGCACTTTCATTTATTACATTTTTATTATTTGGTTTAAAAGGGGAAAAGTTGTATTAACATTTTCCTGTTAGCCATTTTTGCCTAGTTTCAATCTGTTGTGTGTAGTTTAATTTAAAATTATAATCTTTGAGGGTCTACTGGATACATTCTTAGCTGTGCCTGGAGTTGGCTTCCCTCCATTGCTGCCATATTTGTTGCTAAAATAACATAGGCCCATTATTGGCTGAAAGGGTGTATCATTTGTTCTATTTACTAGAAGGGTCCATCTTAAAGAGAGCAAAATTTTATTTATTCATTTATTTCGTTTGTGGGGTATATTGTGGGTCTGCTTGGGTAATTCTGTGGGGTGAAAGCCATTTTCAGAAGTAGACATTTTGTTATAACTGGTGTTGGTTTCTGCTTAAAAGGATAAATAGCTGTGTTTACCTGTGGGGGAAGTTACAACAACCCTATTATTAAAGGAGACCTCTTCTGTGTCTAGCGTTGTTCATTCGCATGTGTAAAGCAGTTTCCAAGGGGCACACCATATAGGTAATTCCTTGTAACTGATTATAAGTTTTTTTTGTTTTGGGTTTTTGCCTTTAACTGTGTCTTCTGAGGCAGCAAATGTTATTTTTGTTAAAATACACTGTTGAATGGATAGATCACAACTGACCACATTTTGTTGTCTGATAGTTATACATTGGGTTTAAGACATAAATATTACTTTGTTAAAAGGAAAAGTGTGCATGGGCAGTTTCTTGTTAGGCATTGTTTGTTAATCAGTGGCCATTTTGGGTTTGTCTTGTGGCTCTTCAAGTGTGTTGGTAAATAGGTTGCTTGTTTAAAAGTATATTATTTTATTAACAAAAATTGTAGGAAATATCACAGGGTTTAAGATGTCTTTTCCAGGAGCAAACTATTTCTCCACTGAAGTACGTGATTATTTCAGGGATGATATCTTTAGACATAATGGCCCATATGTACTGCCTGATCCCACAGACCCAAAATGTGGCAAATTTGAGGGATTTATGAATGTTCTGACTCAAGTGGTAACTAGTAAGGAGTATAATTCAAATAAGCGAAAAGCCATGGTGGGACAGGCAGTTGTTATAGCTATTGCTGGCTTAGCGGATATGGTCCAAGAGTTAAGGGATATTAATGTACATTTAACAGAGAAGTTATCTAACACCCATGAATATAATGATTTTCTGACATCATCTTCCCTGGGAACAACCACTATGGTTGGCAACTTAAAAACTGAGTTGAAACAGATGGAAGAAAAGTGTGATAAATATCAAGTTACAATTAATGAACTACAGGATACTGTAATTAAATACATAAATAATAAATTAGCGGAAGAACAGGAGGTGGTATATAAGGACAGTCCAAAGCTGTACCCAGCTTTGAACTCATTGGGGACAGAAGGTGAGGGACCATCACAGGGTTTTAAGCAAGACAATATCCCAGCAGATACATGTTGTTTGCAGCAAGCACCTGTCATAATTTCTGAAATATTTAACGCAAGACAGATGTCCACAGGGTTTACCATGCAGACATGTCCCATGTCCATGGGGGACATGGACAACTTCCAAAAATGGTGGGGTGCTATACCAACTTCTAACTTTAATGATTTTACCTGCTGGTTCCAGAGAGGGGTGGAAAGAGCCAAAAATGTAGGGCTTACCTTAGCAGAGTGGACTGAGCTGTTAGAACAGGCTCTGGGTCCTATGGCTAGCAGATTGCTTGGATTCAATGCAAGTGTGTCTGATCAGGCAGGAAGAATAACAGCGACTCATTTTTATATAAACAATGTAGAAAAAGAGGTAAGTCAGATTACCATGATGCCAACAGAGGGACCTCGTGGGGTGGCACAAAGGGTTTTGTTCTGGTGCACCCTGCGTCAGCCACAGCAACCAATGACACAGGGCTCATCTGCACACATAGCAAGAGTTCTGGACTCTCTTCCTAGGCAATGTCAGGAGTTTTTGAGGTTGTTTGATCCAACCCCCACCGATTTGGAACTGTTACTACTGAGAGCAGATAAGTGGTGGCTTGACCACCCATACACTGAACGGGTATGCACAGTCTCATCAGTAATGCCCCTTAAGCGGAGATGGGACGCACCAAAGAGAAACAGAGATAGTGAAAACTGGAGGATAAGAGATGAGGGAATTTTTGAAGGAGGTACAGGAAAGGAACATTGGCCGGGAAAAGGAGCACACATTGAGGAAAATAATAAAAGAGGTGTGGAAGACAATTTTGGGACATGGAGACCATTTTCTTCTCTGAAAAGAGAACATGAAAATCTAGAAAGAGATTACACTAAAATAAAAATTGAACGTGATCTCTTAAGAGAGCAAGTTACCAGGCTTGAGGCAGAATTATGCCACCTTAAGCAGGGTGACTTGACAGTGGTCTCAGAGACAACTTAAATTGTAATTATTTTATTATAATTATTCTTCCCTTTCAACCTCTATTTTAGCATATTCCCATAATGTTAAAGTGAGGGGAGGGTGCAGTAATATTGCAGTTTGTTGTTTTGTCTGTATCATAAATTGTGTTGTTTTTAGGAATTGGGGGGGCACATAAAAGTTGTGTAGGTGTGTACAGGGATGGATGGTGAAGAACTCTGTTGTGGGTATAAACTTTGCGGTTTAACTCACAATAAGGCCACATATCCCAGGGAGTTAATGTGTGGGTTCTTGGGGGGGGGGGGGAGGAATACTAACTTTCCATTGTTTCTCATTTCTCCAGGAGACAAGCAGGATTGAAAATAGTTGACAAGCAGAGACAGGATTTCCATTCAAGATTTCATTTTCTTTTGTTTGTTTCTCTATCTCTCTCTCTGCTTTTGTTTCTCTCTTTTGCTATAAATTGTTTTTCTATCATCGGTTTCTTTGCTCTCTTATTTCTCTATCTCCCTCTATCTCACTCTCTCTCTCTCTAACAGCATTAATTATATATTATAGATATGGAACTCATTGATGGACAATAGTGGAACTTCCTCACTGGACTAAGTATACATTGTATCACAATGGGAAAGGAGGGAATTTTTGTTACATACAATGCATGTTCATAGAGAGCAAGAATTATGTGTATATATGTGTACACAGGGTATAAGAGAGATAGAGAGGAAGGGACTATGTTCAGATTACCATCAGAATCAGGACAGACCTGGGAATGGGTGATCTTGTATGGAGCAGTTAAAACAAATAGTAAGTGGGCAACATCAATTTAAATTAAGGGGCTGAATGGCATGCTCTGGCATAAGTGTATTCGGAGTTTGTGGGAGGAAGGCATTTTAACATATAGCATGGGAATGATATGATAAGAGATCCATAAAGTATAGTGGAATCACATTCCATAGAGTTGTATTGACATGTTTTTCAAATATTCCAGTATGGTGGGATTTTAATTTTTGTTCACTTTCTTTAAGATGCCTGGAACATCAATAGCGGCCCAGAACCTAGGGAACTGGGAATACAAGGAGCCATTTCTGGAGTAGTTGCAACATGACTTGGATGTGGATTTCAATGAATATCCTGGGCCTCAACTGCAGGGAATCTACCGATGCCAAAGATTGATGGGAGACAGATGACTCGCATACAATCGTCCATACGAACATGAACTGACCATGGTCACAGTCCTGTAGAGACCTTTTAGCAAAGAACTGACCATAGAATCTTGTAAATATGTATATATTTTGTACAGAAGTGTGCAATTATCGACGGATGTTAGAATAAGTATCCAACCTAGGAAGTTTGCAGGGAAGCTCATGTCGCTGAGGGAATTGCTCCGGAGGGACGGTGGGTGAATTTTCACCTCAAAAAGGTTTTTCACACCCACTGGGTTTCCCTGCCCTGGGGAAAGATACTTTGGAACTGGGCAACATAGAACGACAAAAAGTGGGGGAATGTGGTGATCTGTCCACATGGTGAAAATGGATGGGGTTGTGTTTTGTGACATCATATCATTTAGCCAATGGGAAATAAGGGGTGGGGCTAGGAAGTTGTTAAATGATAGAGCATACAGCTGCTCAAGGGAAGTTCTCTTCTGATCCTGTGAATTCCAGGCTGTGTCTGTCCTCCTGTGTCTTCTCCCCTCCCCCATTTCCTGCCTTCCCATCCCCTCTGTTTGGTGGACAGTTTGGAATATCAGGTAACATTGGGTTTGATTGTGGGTACTTGATGAAAGAAGGGGTTTGCCTAGTATAGTTTGAAGGAATTGCACTCTGAATGTAAATATCTGTGTTTTTACTTCTATAGTAAATACTGCTCATAAGAAAAGAACCATTGAACTGTGTGTGTGTGTATTTATTATATATCTACATACATTAATTATTTACCACAATATGAACCATCAGATCAGAGATAGCCCAACAACAAGGGAGTGTTAACAGACACTGAACGGGGGAACAACACCCCAACTGTTATACAGCACACTGAACTAGAGCCAACAGGGCTCAAAAGTGAAAGAAGAACCAAGGAAGATCCTAGACAGGCAAGACTGCCTCCAGGATCTTCCTCCCAAAGCTGGCATCAGTCGATGCCAGCACATCAACACTGTAATGCTTCGCAAAGGTGTGCACAGACGACCAAGTGGCAGCCTTGCACAACTGATCAGCAGAGGCCTGATTCTTGTAAGCCCAAGAAGCTCCAATAGATCTACTAGAATGAGCCGTGACCCGAAAGGGAACAGGCTTCATCCTCAGCTCGTAAGCCATAAGAATAGGGGACTTGATCCAGGACGCAATAATCACTTTGGATGCAGGTCTTCCTGCCCTGGGACCCTCAGGTATGATGAACAGGTCAGATTGCCTGATAGACTCAGTGCGATGTAGATAGAACTTGAGACAAGGCACCAAATCTAACAAGTAAAGATCCCTCTCCTTGTCAGAGGTGGGGTCAGGGCAGAAAGGCGGCACCACAATCTTCTGACAGATATGGAACTCCGAAAACACCTTCGGAAGAAACTCCTGAGAAGTGTGAAGCACCGCCTTGTCCTTGTGAAACACCAAAAAGAGTGGTATACAGGACAGAGTATGTAACTCCGCGACACAGCAAACGGAAACGATCGCCAGAAGAAAGGCCATTTTCCACGTCAACAGGCGTAGAGGAATAGTAGCCAAGGACTCAAAGAGAGGGAGCTGAAGAAAGCCCAAAACCAAGTTAAGATCCCACGGAGGAGTGGGATTCTTAAAGACAGGACGAGTATGAGCAACGCCCTGAAAGAAAACCTTGATATCAGGAAGAATGGCAATGCTCCTCTGAAAGAAGACAGAGAGAGCAGAAGTCTGAACCTTAAGGGAATTCAAACTGAGGCCCTTGTCCACACCATCCTGCAAAAAGGCCAGGACCGTAGGCAGATCAAATTCCTAAGACAGGTCCCTATCAGCACACCAAGACAGAAAGGTCGACCAGACACGATGGTAGGCCTTAGAAGAAACAGGTTTGTGGGGACTGAGCATAGTGGCCACCACACCAGAAGAAAAACCCTTCTTCTTCAATATTGAGGATTCAATTTCCAAGCCGTCAAAGTTAGCCAACGAACATCCTCCTTTCACAGGTAACCCTATAGAAGAAGATCTGGAAGGCAAGTGAGCCGGAATGGCTCCGGCACTGACAGATCCAGAAAGCTCTGGAAACCAAGCCTGCCGAGTCCAGTATGGAGCAATCAGAATGACTGGACAGTGCTCCAGTCTCAATTTTCACAATACTCTGTGCAACATGAGGAGGGGAGGAAAGATGTAAGCCAGAGGAAATAACCAAGGAATGGACAAGGCATCCACCGCTATAGCTGGACGATCTCTCCAGCGAGAGCAGAACCTCAGAACCTTCCGGTTGTGTCTTGTCGCCATCAGGTCGATGCAAGGAAGACCACACTTCTGAACAATGAGGTTGAACACCTCTGGGTGCAGCTCCTACTCTCCGCTGTCCACAGTGTGTCAACTGAGGAAGTCTGCCATAACATTGTCTATGCCGGGAATGTGCACTGTGGATATGGCAGGAACGCGTTCTTCTGCCCAGGACAAAATAGCCTTGACCTCTAACCAAGCGGCAAGACGTCTTGTTCCACCCTGCTTGCTTATATAAGCCATGGCTGTGGCATAGTCGGACTGTACCCGGACTGGGCAGTCTTCCAGCTGGGGTGTCCAATGACGAAGGACATGAAATATCGCCAGAAGCTCCAACATGTTGATGGGAAGGAGAGATTCTTCCAGAGACCACCGACCTTGAGCGCTCAGGAGACCCAGAACCGCTCCCCAGCCGGAGAGGCTGCCATCCGTCGTCACAGTGGTCCAGAAGGATATCAGGAAGGACTTGCCCTCCAGCAGATTGGAGAGGTCGAGCTACCATGACAAACTCAGTTCCACATGAAGAGGAAGGGATACTGACGTCTTCAGAAGGTCCGGCTGACCCCTGCACACCTGGATCACAAACCTTTGGAGCTCCCTGGTGTGAGCCATGGCAAATGGGACCGCTTCTATGATGGAGATGAATTTCCCCACTAGAGAGGACAGCTTCTTGGCTGGAACTGGATCCTGAGCCAGAACAGCAGAAACCCTGTGGGCGATCTGGTGAGCTACCTCGTCTGTGACAGCTGCAACTAACGATTATTTTCATAATCGATTAGTTGGCTGATTAATTTTTCGAGTAATTGATTAATCGGATAAAAATAGAAAAAATGAAATACCATTTTTCACCCTTATATTTAACCCCTAGAGTGCCAGGTGGGTACAATGTACCAGTGAGCACAGCTGTACCTGCTGTGCCACACTCGTACATTTGACAGCAAAAATGCGGTCACTGCTTAAGCCAGTATAACCGGCTGGCAGTGGCCGCATTTCAGCTGAAATGCAGCCTGGCACTCTTGGGAGGACATGAGGATTACTCCTCATGTCCTCCCAGGTATTGATCTCCCAGCCGATCGCGCTGGGAGATCAATATCGCCAAGGGAGAAGCTCTGAGAAACAGAGCTTCTCCCTCTTCCGTCCTCCTACCCCGAACTTCCGGGTAGGAGTGGGCGGGACCGGGGGAAACCTCCTAACGTCATCGGTGACATGATCACCGATGACGTTAGGGAAGTTTCCCTTAGCCGATTCACTCCTACCGGTGGTAGGAGTGAAAGGCAGGAGAGCTTCTCCTATCGGCTGGGAGATCAATAACTGGGGGGACACCAGAAGGGGTCCTGATGTCCCCCACGAGGTCTGAATAGATTTAAAAAAAAAAAAAAAAAAAAAAAAAAAAAAAAAAAAAAAATGCAATAGTAACCCTGTGAGTGCCGCAGGGGTCCCCAGCACATTGCAAAGCAATGTGCTGGAGACCCCTGTAGCACTCACAGGGTCATTTCTTTGGGGTTTTTTTTTTTTTTTTGAAAGACCTCATTGGGGGGATCAGGGGGGTTCCTGATGCCCCTCAATGAGGTCTATTATTAAAAAAAAAAAAATAATTTTTTTTTTTAACCCTGTGTGTGCCACGGGGGGGTCCAATGCACCCCCCCCTCCTGTGGCACACACAGGGCTTCTATCATTACTTTGTTACTAGAGATTGTTGGGGGGCCATCAGGATTGGTCCTGATGGCCCCCCAACAAGCTCTGATTACAAAGTAATAATAATAAAAAAAAATTAACCCTCTGAGTGCCAGAAGGGTCCAATGCATTGCTTTGCAATGTGCTGTAGACTCCTGTGGCACTCACAGGGTCACTTCTTTTGGGGGGATTTTTTTTGTGTGCAAGACCTCATTGGGGGGATCGGGGGGGGGTTCCTGATGCCCCTCAATGAGGTCTATGATTAAAAAAAAAAAAAAATGTAAAAAACATTAACCCTGTGTGTGCCACGGGGGGGGGGGGGTTGTTCCAATGCACCCCCCCCCCTCCTGTGGCACACACAGGGCTTTTATCATTCCTTTGTTACTAGAGCTTGTTGGGGGGCCATCAGGATTGGTCCTGATGGCCCCCCAACAAGCTCTGATTACAAAGTAATAATAATAAAAAAAAAAAAATTAACCCTCTGAGTGCCAGAAGGGTCCAATGCATTGCTTTGCAATGCGCTGGAGACCCCTTTGGCACTCACAGGGACATTTATTTTGATTCCTTTTTTTTTTTTTTGTAAGACCTCATTGGGGGAATCAGAGGGGTCCTGATACCCACCAATGAGGTCCATAATAAAAAAAAATGTAAAGAAAAAAAAATTAACCCTGTGTGTGCCACAAGGGGGGCCAATGCAGCCCCCCTTCTGCGGCGCACACACAGGGCATTTATCATTACTTCGTTATCAGAGATTGTTGGGGGGCCATCATGATTGGTCCTGATGGCCCCCCAACAAGCTCTGATTACCAAGTAATGATAAAAAAAAAAATTAACCCTCTGAGTGCCACAAGGATCCAATGCATTGCTTTGCAATGCGCTGGAGACCCCTGTGGCACTCTCAGGGTCCCTCTGTTTGTGGACATATATATATATTTTTTTACTAAGACCTCATTGAGGAGGGATCTGGGGGTCCTTATGCCCCTCAATGAGGTATATAATAAAAAAAAAAATTAAAACACAAATTAACCCTGTGTGTGCCACTAGGAGGGGAGTTCAATGCCGACCCCGTTCCTGTGGCACACACAGGACTTTTTATCATTACTTTGTGATCAGAGCTTGTTTGGTGGCCATCTGAATACAAAGTAACGATAAAAAAAATTTAACCCTTTGTGTGCCACAGGGGCCCATATGCATTGCTTTGCAATCCACTGGACCACCCCCTTTATTTTTTATTTAGACCTCATTGTATGGGTTCTGATGCCCCCAACGAGGTCTACACAAAAATATTGTGGGAAAAAGCCCCAAAAAATGCACGTGCCACAGGAGGGAGGGGGTCCAACGCAGTGCTTTGTATGAGGGGACATACATTGCACACTGGTAGTCACAGATCTCCCATACACACTATCAAACACTGCCCCACCATCCTTGCTCCTCTGCTCATACCCACACAAACTGCCTAATCCCTCACCCTCCTACATACTTTCTTACACTTGTAGTCACAGGTCCGCACGTACACCGGCTGACGCCCTAGCTTCTTTCATCTGTTAGCCATAAAATCACACATACACTCTTTGCTTTACCATTTCTGTTTCACTGGTAGCTACGCTCCTGTAGCGTAAATTGGTATGTCAACCCACAGCAGTGGGGTACCATTTTTCTTAGGCTGGCAAGAAGTCCTCCTAGGAAATCCCACGCCATTGAACCATTTTAGTATCTTTGAAGTGACTGATGTGTAAAACAAATTTTTTTTTTCCTGTAGCACCACATTCTGGAAATAGTTGTGCCAACTAACTTAGGGGTAAAAAGGCAAGTGACCCCTCATTAGATGCGGCAGGTTGTCTTCTTTCCAAAATGGTTTTTGTTTATCTACCTTTTCTTCAATTCTGAAGGTGTTATAGTCATTTTCGTACAGGCAATTCAGGTTTGAGAAAATGTTAGAAACATCAGAGGTTGTAGTAGGTGTAGTTTTCTACTTCTAGCACCCCCTAAGGTAGTTCAGCTCATACCAATGGGGTGTCATTTGACTCCTAAGAGCACTAGCAAACAAATGCAGTTGAAAATTCCACGGTTTTCACAGCGCTCCATACATTTGAAGGGGCAGAAATGTAAAAAAATGCAATTTTTTTCCTATATCGCCTCCTTCTGGAAACATTTATGCACACCAGTATTGGGGTAAGAAGGCAAGTGACCCCTCATTAGATGCGGCAGGTTGTCTTCTTTCCAAAATGGTATGGTTTATCTACCTTTTCTTCAATTCTGAATGTGTTATAGCCATTTTTGTACAGGCAAGTCACATTTGAGAAAATGTTAGAAACATCAGAGGTTGTAGTTGGTGTAGTTTTCTACTTCTAGCACCCCCTAAGGTAGGTCAACTCATATCAATGGGGTGTCGTTTGACTCCTAAGAGCACTAGTTAATGAATGCAGTTGAAAATTCCATGGTTTTTACAAAGTTCCATACATTTGAAGGGGCAGAAATGTAAGAAAATGCCTTTTTTTTCACTAGCGCCACTTCCTGGAAGCATTTGTGCATACCAGCCTTTGGGTAAGAAGGCAAGTGACCCCTCATTAGATGCAGAAGGTTGTTTTCTTTCCAAAATGGCATTGTTTCTCTACCTTTTCTGCATATCTATTATGGTTATAACCATTTTAGTGCAAGCAGATAATTTCAAAAACAAAAGTGTCAGGTTTACGTACGTGTTCCTAGCACCCACATATTGTATGTTAACCCACACAAATAGGCTACCATTTTTCTCATGTTGGTAGCAGGTACTGAATACAGCAGGAAATGTTATGGTTTTCAAAGATTTTAGTATCTTTGAAGTGGTGGAAATGTAAAAAAAACATGTATTTATTCCCATAGCGCCACTTTTTGGAAATATTTGTGCACTTCAGCCCAGGGGGTAGAAAGGCAAGTGACCCCTCAATTGATGCGGGAGAATGTCTACTTTCCAAAATGGTATACCTTTTATACCTTTCCTTCATGTCTCTAACAGTTATGAACATTTTAGTACAAACAGCCATTTTCGAAGAAGCAAACAGGTAGGTGTAGTTATGTGCTTCTGGCACCCCTAAGGTAGGTCGACTCATTCCAGTGGGGTGTCATTTTTCTCCTAAGAGCACTAGCTAATGAATACAGTTGGAAATGCCATGGTTTTCACAAATTTCAGTACATTTGAAGGGGCAGAAATGTAAGAAAATGCCTTTTTTTTTCATTAGCGCCACCGTCTGGAGGCATTTGTGCACTCCAGGCTTGGGGTAACAAGGCAAGTCACCCATCATTAGATGCGGCAGGGTGTCTTCTTTTCAAAATGGTATGGTTTGTGTACCCTTTCTTCACTTCTGTAGTCGTTATAACCATTTGGGTACAGACAAGTAATGTTTGAGAAAATGTTAGAAAAATTTGAGGTTGTAGTAGGTGTAGTTTTGCACTTCTAGCGCCCACTGAGGTAGTTAAACTCATACCAATGGGGTGTCATTTTTCTCCTAAGAGCACTAGCTAATGAATACAGTTGGAAATGCCATGGTTTTCACAAATTTCCGTACATTTGAAGGGGCAGAAATGTATGAAAATGCCTTTTTTTTTATTAGCGCCACCTTCTTGAGGCATTTGTGCACTTCAGGCTTGGGGTAACAAGGCAAGTCACCCATCATTAGATGCGGCAGGGTGTCGTCTTTTCAAAATGGTGTGGTTTGTGTACCCTTTCTTCACTTCTGTAGTTGTTATAACCATTTGGGAACAGACAAATAATGTTTGAGAAAATGTTAGAAACATTTGAGGCTGTAGTAGGTGTCATTTTGCACTTCTAGCGCCCCCTGAGGTAGTTGAACTTATACCAATGGGGTGTCATTTTTCTCCTAAGAGCGCTAGCTAATGAATACAGTTGGAAATGCCATGGTTTTCACAAATTTCAGTACATTTGAAGGGGCAGAAATGTAAGAAAATGCCTTTTTTTTCATTAGCGCCATGTTCTGGAGGCATTTGTGCACTCCAGGTTTTGGGGTAACAAGGCAAGTCACCCATCATTAGATGCGGCAGGGTGTCTTCTTTTCAAAATGGTATGGTTTGTGTACCCTTTCTTCACTTCTGTAGTTGTTATAACCATTTGTGTACAGACAAGTAATGTTTGAGAAAATGTTAGAAAAAGTTGAGGTTGTAGTAGGTGTCGTTTTGCACTTCTAGCGCCCCCTGAGGTAGTTAAACTCATACCAATGTGGTGTCATTTTTCTCCTAAGAGCACTAGCTAATGAATACAGTTGGAAATGCCATGGTTTTCACAAATTTCAGTACATTTGAAGGGGCAGAAATGTAAGAAAATGCCTTTTTTTTCATTAGCGCCATCTTCTGGAGGCATTTGTGCACACCAGGCTTGGGGTAAGAAGGCAAGTTACCCCTCATTAGATGCGGCAGGTTGTCTACTTTTCCGAAACATATAGTTTTATATAGTTATTCCACTGTTTTAGGGTAGTTTTACCACAAAAACCCTAGAATGCGCATATTAGTTTATAAAGTTGAAAATGTCATTTTGCGCTGCTGGTGATTAGGGCTCTACGCTAGCCATGGACGTAGGTAAAACTATACAAATTTGGTATTTTTTTACTCGGGGGACTTGGGGCTTGCAGGGTACAATAAATGGCCCAAGCCTCTGGCACTGAAGGGGTTAAAATAAAATTCACAAAATAAGTGTTACGAATATATTCACTTATTTATTTACAGAAACATTGTCATTCGCTAATAATTTCACTAATCCCAGCATGCAGCGGCTGCCTCAGAGTGACAGGAGTGTGATTATAGTAGTCACACTCCCATCACACTCAGGCAGCCTGTACATGCAGAGATCTCAGCATAAACAGATTGCCTGAGAGTGACAGGAGTGTGACTGCTGCAATCACATTCCTATCACTCTGAGGCAGGAGCTGCATGCTGGGATTAGTGAAATCCCAGCGTGCACCGGGTTCTTACTAATTGATGGCGCAAACCATGCATTACCTCCACAAACCATCCAGTACCCCACGTCATCCAGTATCCCCACAAGCCATCCAATATCCCACAAGCCATCTAGTACCCCCACCAGGCCATCCAGCACCCCATGCCATCCAGTACCTCCACAAACCATCCACTACACCCACACCATCTAGTACCCCAACAAACCATCCAGTACCCCCCAGGCCATACCCCCACAAACCGTTACTATTCAGTACCCCCCAGGCCATACCCATCCAGGCCATCCATAAACCCCCAAAGCCATCCAATAACTTCCTCGGTCCCTCCATGCCATCCATTACCCACCCCAGGCCACCCAATACCCCCCTACTTGTGCTGTGTGGTGGGTCTTCTTCTGCTGATGCTGCTGTCTAGACTGTCACTCTGTCGCTGTCTGTGTCACTGCTGCACTCCTCTTGCTGGGTTTACTTGGCGAGTTGGCGGGCTAGGGGGTAATTTGAGTGACATCCGGTCCCCTGTGGCTGGCTGGCTCTGAGTTCCCTCCTGCCCGCCCGCATCATCACGCGCCCCTGTGGGCCGTGATGACATACATACATACAGAGAAGAATAAGAGGGCAGAGGCACTGGAAGAGAAGCGCTTGCTGCCAGACAGTAATGATCAGTCTAGACTCTGGCAGCAAACGGTGGCTCTTGCCCCGGCCGCAACATATAACGTATGGGAATGGGAAGAGTTGGGTTCATGGCCAGTAATAGTGTGAGGCCTCAGTGCCTCACAGTGCGGTGGCCGGCGGCTGCGTTAGGAGCGGGTGGGCTCAAATAACAGGCAATCTGGAGGATACATATTGACACTGGCGGCGGCGGCAGTCTGGGGCTGCAACTAATCGATTATGGGAATTGTTGACAACGATTCTCATAATCGATTTTTATCGATAATATTGATTAGTTGTTGCAGCCCTACTACGCTGAGTGTCGAAGAGAAGGCCCAGGAAGACCAGACGCTGGGATGGGACAAGATCCGACTTGTCCATGTTGATAATCCTTCCGTGATGGGTGTGAGCATGAATGCAGTCCTGAATCTGATGATGAAGAGGTTCCGCAGAGTGGGCCTTCAGAAGCAGGTTGTCCATGTATGGAGTAGCTCTGATGCCGTCCTGATGGAGGACAGATATTAAAGCTCCCAGGACACAGTTGAAGAATTGAGGAGCTGTAGTCAGACCAAAGGGAAGAGCTGAAAACTGAAAGTGCACTTGGTCGCAGGCAAATCTGAGATATTGCCGGCTCTCTGGATGAATGTCGATGTGTAGATACGAGTCCTGAAGATCCAGAGAGGCAAGGAATTCCCCCAGGGACATTGCAGCAATCACCGTCCTTAGGGACTCCTGGTGATAATGGGTCCTGATCAAAAAAGTAATTGAGATCCTTCAAATACAAAATGGGATGACAACAGACATCCTTTCTGGAGACCACTAGGAGGTTTCAGTAAAAACCCATACCTCTGTCCTGAGCTGGAACCAGCTGTAGAAGAGAGACAAAAGGGAACCTGTATCCTTCCGCCACCACCTGTAAAACCCATGGGTCCGCCACTGAATCCTCCCAGACGTTGTGGTAGTGACTCAGATGGCCACCCACAGTAGAGTGGGGACCTGGGTTCGGTGAGTCATGCCGAAGGAGGTTTGGAAGCCTCGGGCTTGGAGGAGACCTTGGGCTTCCATTGCTGTTTGGGCTTGGAGGAGGCACGTGGAGCTGATGGAACCGCCTGGTTCGCCGGACGTGTCTCAGTCTGAAAGGAACGAAAAAAAACGATTACATTTGAGAGGCGTTTTCTTCCTGGGGACCAAAGGTATCAATGTACTTTTACCCCCTGTGGCCTCACTAATCAGATCCTTAAGATCTGGCGCAAACAATGATGTGCCTTGAAAAGGCAAGGAGAGCAAGGCTTTCTTGGAAGCGGTGTCAGTAGACCAGATCTTGAGCCAAAGAGCTCTTCTGGCAACGACAGACATGGTGGAAACCCTAGTCACTAAACGGATGGCATCAAATAAGGCAGCAGAAACATAGTGCCGGGCCTCAGAAATGTTGGCAAGAAGGCGCAACATATCCGAAGAAGGCGCACCCCCGATGGACAGCCTGGGTGAGATGTTCAGTCCAGACCGCAATGGCCCAGTTAACCCATGCCACAGCGAAGACTGGACGCATGGCGGTACCAGCAGTGGGAAAAATGCACTTGAGGGAAACCTCAAGTTTCTTGTCGGTCAAGTCTTTCAGAGCAGAGGCATCAGAAACTGGCAAGGCAGTAGACTTAGATAGCCTGGAAATAGGAGCATCCACGTTGGGGGATGAACCCACTGAGCAAGCGCCACGTCAGAAAAGGGGTAAAGCTTGGCAAATTTCTTGTAAACAGAAGGTTTCCTGTCTGGAGATTTCCACTCATCAGACATAAGGCAGTCAAGAGTGGGATTAGGTGGAAAACAAGTAAGGGGCTTTTGAGGCTCCTGAAACACATCAGAGGGATCTGAAGAAACCTCCTGAAATAAGGGAATGCTTAGGGTAGTGAAGACAGCCCTGATCAGGCCCTCAGCCGAGGGCTCAGGATCAGCCTCAAAGGGATCCCCAAAAAACTGAGAGGAGCCCACAGAAGAACATTCCTCAAGATCTGAATCCACTAACAGTTCCTCCTCAGAGGAATATGACACGTCAGGTACTCCCTGCAGTTTAGGCAGGGAAGATTTGACTGAGGAGGGGGTCTGCCAAGAATGGAAGACCCCTTGTAACTGGGATGGAAAGAGTTGCAATGTAGACCGAAGGTCTCTAGTAGCAGCCTTGAACTCTTGCACCCAAACTGGCTCTAATGCATGACTGGAGGTCCCTGGAAGAGATTCAGGAACATCAAAACATGTTGGGCATAAATGACCTGAGAATACTCTAGGCAACCCTGAATGACATGAGAAGCAATGCGCAATAGGGGACACAGAGACCCCAGCATCCTTAGTCTTAGGCCTGGCCCCAAGCTCCAACAGATTAGACATTTTCACAGTGCCAAAAACTTATAGTAAACAAGTACCCCAACAGTGCCCGAAGCCTCTCAACACACTTGAAACGTTAACTCCATGAAAGAGCAAAGGCAGACAATTAAAATGAGCCATCTCTGAAGTCGCTACGTTGAGTGGTTGCAGAGATATGTCCCAAGCTGTGCAGTCCCATAGAAGTGAATGAATTTTTGCAAAGTTGAAAAAGTAAAATAAAAGTACATGAAGCCTCACTAGAACATGTTAGGATACCCAAAAAACACTGAACCCAGTAGGGAAAGTGTCAATAACCCCCCCCCCCAAAGATTGTATTGTAGATTTGTATTTATATAGCTCCAATCGGTGTACTTGGCACTTTACAGATTACATTTAATATAGAAGGGGTACAATAAGTGCGGTGATTAAGTGCTTATATAGGCAGTCATAAAGGGAACAACAGGTGAGTATACATTAGGATAAGAGGTCCCTGCCCCGTAGAGCTTACTGCCAAACCAGCAGCTAAAGGGTTAAGTTACCATATAAACCTGCTCCAAACCACCCAACAGACATACAGATAAACCCAGTGAGTGCAGGAGTGTGCAGTAAGAACTCCAAAGGAAGACCCCTGTGCGGAGGGGCACTGTTGGACATGTGGACCAGCAGCACTCAAAGGGTTGCTCACCTTTCCTGAAGATCTTCTGTCTTCAGACTACCATGTATTAAGAAGAAGCCTCGGTGGGCAACTCCTGAAGAAAAAACCTGAACCCAAGATTTTCCCTCCAGGGCTTAACCCCTTCAGTGCCAGAGGCTTGGGTCATTTCCTGTACCCTGCAGGCCAGACACCTTTTCAGCATTTTTGCTATCCTTCTGTTTAGGCTTGATTTCCTCTGGGGATTTTTAGTTAAATATGGAAAACTATATATTGTTTTTTTCAGAACGAATTGAGCTTTCTCGTGGTACCTTACATGAAGAGAATTTTACATCGTGCAAAAAGCTATGATGTCATAATGGCAAAAAAAAAATTTACTCATTTTGCTAAAATTACATACTATGTATCAAAAACATTTACCTTGATTGAAAAAGTTTCAATTACTTGAAAAAGCCCCAAGTCCCCTGAGTAAAAAAAAATTCAAAATTTGTACAGTTTTACCTACATCCATGGCTAGCGTAGAGCCCTAATCTCCAGCAGTGCAAAATGACATTTTCAACTTTATAAAATAATATCCGCATTCTAGGGTTTTTGTGGTAAAGGTACCCTAAAACAGTGGAATAACTATATAAAACTATATATTTCTGGAAAGTAGACAACCTGCTGCATCTAATGAATGGTGACTTGCCTTGTTACCCCAAGCCTGGAGTGCACAAATGCCTCCAGAAGGTGGCGCTAATGAATAAAAAGGGATTTTCTTACATTTCTGCCCCTTCAAATGTACTGAAATCTGTGGAAACCATGGCATTTCCAACTGTATTCATTAGCTAGTGCTCTTTGGAGAAAATTGACACCTCATTGGTATGAGTCAACCTATCTTAGGGGTGCCAGAAGCACATAAATACACCTACCTGTTTGCTTCCTCGAAAATGGCTGCTTGTACTAAAATGTTCATAACTGTTACAGACATGAAGGAAATGTATAAAAGGTATACCATTTTGGAAAGTAGACATTCTCCCGCATTAAATGAGAGGTCACTTGCCTTTCTATCCCTGGGCTGAAGTGCAAAATATTTCCAAAAGTTGGCGCTATAGGAATAAATACATGTTTTTTTACATTTCCACCACTTCAAAGATACTAAAATCTTTGAAAACCATAACATTTCCTGCTGTATTCAGTACCTGCTACCAACAAGAGAAAAATGGTAGCCCATTTGTGTGGGTTAACATACAATATGTGGGTGCTAGGAACACGTACATAAACCTAACACTTTTGTTTTTGAAATTATCTGCTTGCACTAAAATTGTTATAACCATAATAGATATGCAGAAGAAGTAGAGAAACAATGCCATTTTGGAAAGAAAACAACCTACCGCATCTAATGAGGGGTCACTTGCCTTCTTACCCAAAGGCTGGTGTGCACAAATGCTTCCAGGAGGTGGCGCTAATGAAAAAAAAAAAAAAAAAAAAAAGGCATTTTCTTACATTTCTGCCCCTTCAAATGTGTGGAACTTTGTGAAAACCATGGGATTTTCAACTGCATTCATTAGCTAGTGCTCTTAGGAGTCAAATGACACCCCATTGGTATGAGTTGGCCTACTTTAGGGGGTGCTAGAAGTAGAAAACTACACCTACTACGACCTCTGATGTTCCTAACATTTTCTCAAACATCACTTGCCTGTACGAAAATGGCTATAACACATTCAGAAGTGACAAAAATGTAGATAAACATACCATTTTGGAAAGAAGACAACCTGCTGCATCTAATGAGGGGTCACTTGCCTTGTTACCCCAAGCCTGTTGTGCCCAAATGCTTCCAGAAGGTGGCACTATAGGAAAAAAAATTGTATTCTTTTACATTTCTGCCCCTTCAAATGTATGGAGCTCTGTGAAAACTATGCAATTTTCAACTGCATTCACTAGCTAGTGCTCTTAGGAGTCAAATGACACCCCATTGGTATGAGTTGACTTACCGTAGGGGGTGCTAGAAGTGCAAAACGACACATTTTTCTAATATTGCACACAAGTGCAAAACGACACATTTTTCTAATATTTTCTCAAATACTTGCCTGTACAAAAATTGTTATATCACCTAAAGAAGTTAAGAAAGGGTACACAAACCATGACATTTTGGAAATAAGATAACCTGCTGCATCTAATGAGGCGTCACTTGCTTTTCTACCCCTAAGTTAGAGTGCACAACTATTTCCAGAATGTGGTGCTACAGAAAAAAAAATTGTTTTTCTTACAAATCAGTCACTTCAAAGATACGGAAATGGTTCAACATCATGGGATTTCCTAGGAGGACCTCCTGCCAAACTACAAAAAACTGGTGCTTACTGCTGTGGGTTGACATAGCATATTGGGTGCCAAGAGCGTGGCTACCGGTGGAACAAGGATGGGGAAGCAAACAGTGTATGTGTGATTCTATTGCTACCAGTGGTCAGTCAGTGTGAGGACTTGTGTCTGCCAGTGAAACCAGGTCGGGGAAGGGATGAGGGATCAGGCTATGTAAGTGGGTGTATCTACCAGTGGGCAGTGAGCAAGTGTGGTGGTGGTGATGGTGGGGAGGTAAGTGCATATGGGGGATTTGTGGTTACCAGTGTGCACTGTAAGTCCCCTCATACACTGTTTGATTCCCAGCCTGAATCCAGTGCGTACTGGCACTTGGGTCTACCAGTAGGCAGTGGAATCAGGCTGGGGGGGGGGGGTCAGACTAGGGGAATGGGACTGCCAGTAGGCTGTGGAACTAGGCTGGTGCGTAGGGTATGTGGTGGGGGGGATTGGAGGCATTTTGTGTGCATGCCACAGAAGTGTCCTATGCACTGAAAAGCAATGCACTGGACACCCTGTTGCACACAAATATTTAATTTTTTTTAGTTATTAATTTTTTATTCATACCTCATTGGGGGGGGCATCAGTACCAATTCTCATGATCCGACAAGGCAATGCTACCAATTCCAACATTGCGAATAGAAGAAAGGCAGGATTGGCTAAGAAAGAAGTAATCTAATCTAGAATAGGAGGAGTGAGGGTGAGAATAGAAAGTGTATTCTCTAGAAGTGGGATGTAATGTTCTCCAAGTGTCAGCAACGAGAAGGTTCCGCAAGAGAAGAGTTATAGTCTTCCCTAAGGAGACAGAATGAGAAGAACGAGGTGTGGAAAGATCTAAAGAAGGGTCGAGACCAACATTAAAATCGCCTCCGAGAATCAGAATACCCTCCATAAATTGGGCTAGTTGGGCCAGCATGGAGCGGAAGAAGCGTAGATGAGAGACATTGGGAGCGTAAATGTTTGCCAAAGTATAAGGAGTGGTTCCAAGTTTACCTTTGTGGAAGAGAAAACGGCCAGTAGGGTCATTAAGGACCCCAGAAGTAGACCAAGGCACCTTTTTGCCAATGAGTATAGCAACACCCCTTTTCTTCTCATCTGCAGATGCCGTCCACACATGGGGGAAACGTGAAGTGGATAATTTAGGGTGTTTGCCCCTAGCACAGTGAGTTTCCTGGAGGAAAATTATATCAGAATGGAGGTGAGCCAGTTTTCTGCAGACCATGGATCATTTCTGGGGACTTTTAAAACCCTTGACATTATAGGAAAGGAATTTAAGTTGAGATGTTGTTTTTTTTTATTTTTTTATAGACCTCATTGGGGGTCATCAGGACCTCTCCTGACCCCGCCAATGAGGTCTTAGTTAAAAAAAATGTGCTACAGCACAATTGACCCTGTGAGTGCCAAAGGGGTCTCCAGCGCATTGCAAAGCAATGCGCTGGACGTCCCCGCGGCACTCATAGGGTTCTTTTTTTTTTTTTATTAATTTAATTGCAGAACTCATGGGGGGACATCAGGACACCTTATGATGTCCCCCCAGTTATTGATCTCCCAGCCAGTTATGCTGGGAGATCAATCTGGCGACCGCAGGAGAGCAAAAGCTCTCCTGCCTTTCACTCCTACCACCGGTAGGAGTGAATCTGGTCAGTGAAACTTCCCTAACATCATCGGTGATTATGTCACCGATGATGTTAGGAGGCTTCCCCAGGTCCCGCCCACTCCTACCCGGAAGTTCGGGTAGGAGAGTGGAGGAAGGAGAAGCTCTGCTTCTTCGTTGGCGATATTGATCTCCCAGCACGATCGGCTGGGAGATCAATACCTGGGAGGACATGAGGAGTGATCCTCATGTCCTCCCAAGAATGCCAGGCTGCATTTCAGCTGAAACGCGGCCACTGCAAGCCGGTTATACCGGCTTATGCAGTGACCGCATTTTAGCTGTACATTGTACGAGCATGGCACAGCAGGTACAGCTGTCCAAACTCGTACAATGTACCCACCTGGCACTCTAGGGGTTAAGGTCCACAAAAAGCACCTGGTTACTGAGCTAGCCACATCTAAGGGCATTGTCAGTTATGGTAATCCGTCTAATGGTTGTATTCCATTTCTAACAGAAAAATAAAAAAATGTCTAAAACTATAGCAGAACTGTTCTCTTGCCTGTGTCTTCACCAAAGAACAAATCTTACTGGAGCTGGTTGGCTAGCTGCAGCCAAGGAGGGAAGGTAGGCTCCACCTCCTGCATACAATTCTAAAATTGTTCCTGCCTAAAATTTAAGGGGTGGATCGCCTACCCAGAGTCACCAGTAACCTGTATTGGGCGACAGAGAAAAACTGTCATGTTCTGAGGCATGGTGGACTCTTAATGATGCTACAGGTCACGTTTTTCCTTCCCATATGCCACTGTAGAGAGGATACTTCCATACCACAGCAGACTAGTCCTGTGCTCAGGCAGTCCAGCTCCGAAATGTCAGGCAAATCCTCTCTGCAGAAGAGGATTGGCACAACCACAGATGTATATTTCAGCCTATGTGGGTCTCATTGGTGTGGTTCCAGTAATTCCCTCTTGGCGCATGGACAGCAAGTGCCCATGTCTGGTATGACTTTCTCACTTAGGGAGACCTAGAAACAAACATTCTGATGAGCCCCCAGCATGATGCCTAGAGGGAATCCATGTGTCTAGAGGGAACCAGCACCACCCCACATCTGGGGCTGTAATGTTTCTCCTGTGCAGAGAGGATTTGCCTGACATTTTCAGAGCTGGACTGTCTGAGGGAGGGACCAGTCTTATGTGTATATGGAAATTTCCTATCTGCAGTGGCACATGGGAGTGAAAAACATGACTCGAGCAGCCCCTGAGAGACTACAATGTCTTGAACAAAACACTTAATTTTGTTCTGTCTCTGTGTGCATTTGTTTTACAACCCAATCATGTTATGTCCAGTGCTCATTAACCACCAGCAATTCCAGCTCTGCCATTTGCATTCACCAACAAACAACTGTCACAATGTATTTTACTCATTGCTTGCCTTTTTTCCCACATTTGCATTTAATAAGATCTCCTCCTTACTAGCTACATGTCTCAACCCTCATGATCCTTTATTTGTACCCAGTTCATAGCTACATTATCTACCCCATCTGTACTAGCTATACATTCCCTTTCCTAGTTTAAAAGCTCTGCAAGCCTTCTAAGCATTCTATCCCCTAGCACAGCAGCTCCCTTACCATTTAGGTCCATCACTACCATACAGATTGTCCCCTACAGCAAAGCCTGCCCAGTTCTCTAAAAATCAGATACCCTCCTTACACAATACTTAAGACATGCATTTTGTTCCCAGAACACCCTATGCCTACTTGCATATGGCACTGGTAGTATTTCAGAAAATACTACCCTGAAGTCCTTGACTTGAGCTTGCACCCTAAATCCTTGAAATCATTTTTTGGGGACCTCCATCTTCCTCCTAATAACCTGTCTGACCTGTCCACAATATGCTGAACCTGAGCCCGTGGAAGACAACATACTGTTCAGTGTTCATGTTTTTGGTGTCAGATTACCCTATCTACACTCCTAATAACAGCATCACATTCATATTTCCCAACATTGTACTAGTCAGGCTCAAACACCAGAGAACAAAAGTAAGTGCCAGACAAACAAACGGACATTCTCACAGGACCTGTGCATTCTGAAATAAACCCATCCACTTCGGTCTTCAGGCTCCTATATAACAAGCAAGTCAACTGTTCAGAGAAAACTGTGAGGAGAGGCCTTATGCAGCAAGCCATCCTTCAACAGACCCAGGTCCCTGAAGTCTGTGCTCTAGTTCAAACTGACAAACGAGGCCAGAAATAGTAGCCCACCTAATAGGGTATTATTCCTAGCACAATAAAACAAAAAATGAAGGCAGGAGTAAAACATGTCAGGCAGGGGTAAAGTGAATCAGGATGAAGTCTCCACCTCTGAGAACCTTTTTAGTCAAATGTCCTGCTTTCCTGCTGGAGGATACTTTACCCCATGGTTCCTGTGACACATAGGATGTAAGCAAAATACTTACATTTCAGGATAATTTGTAAAAAGATAAAAAGTACTTTATCACAATTACAATCACCTCTTTTTTGTTAAGTCTCCAGTACTTATAAATACAGAAAAGAGAATTAATGTTGAAGCTGTATGAAATATACCACAATAGCAGTCAGTGCTTGTAATCACTCCGTCGAGACGTTCAGCATTTCCTCTGGTCTTACACCAAGTCACCAAAAATTCCGGAGCAGTATGTAACAACTCTTCACTATTTTCTGGAGTTTGCAGCTAGGTTCTCCAAATCAAATTAGAATATTTCACAAACTGCACAGACATATTGCAAACATTCGGTAAGTGAACCAGTGCAACAGAAGGTGCAGATCAGTCAGATGACACATATGGATCATCTTTCTGAGTCTCTTAAAAAGGTACCTATATAATAAAATTGTGTAAAATGTAGCAATGAAACAACACTACAGATTTTGTCTATCAAATTTTATCAAATGGTATAAACTTGACATCTTTGACTTACAAGAAGGAGTATTTTACAGTAGAGTTCTGTAAGATTGTAATAATGACAAATATATTTTAAATAGTATATGCAGTTGCCTGTACATTTAGTTTTTACCTCCACACAAACTATAGCCTTCCATCAATCTGAAATTATGTTATAGACCCAAAAAAAGAAAAAAAATCCTACTCATGATTCTAAAAGGGGTGTTTAAACATTAACTAAGGTAGTACTTTGCTCAGTTATGGACTACAGCACAGTTTAAAGCGGAACTACCACCCCTGTAAACTTTGCCCCAAATAATTACCCATCTGGCGACTAGCTGCTCAATAGTGCTAGCTGCCAGAATTATTACCATGTTATTGGGAATTCTATACTGCTCCCGGACGGACAGTCAGGATACAGTGCAGACATCTTTCCATAGTGATGTCTGCGCGCCTGCTCTAGGAGGCATTGCTAGGAGCCATTCGGCACCAAAAGGGACTGACAGCAAAGGCGGCAGACATCACTATAGAAAGATGTCTGTTTCCTGTCTGTCCGGGCTCAGTATAGAATTCTCAATAATGTGGTAATAATTCTGGCGACTAGCACTATTGAGCAGCTATTTGCCAGATGGGTAATTATTTGGGGCAAATATTACAAGGGGTGGTAGTTCCGCTTTAAATGCAAAAATCGTTAGACACACCTCACTGTTCTTGGAAGGAGATAATAAACAAATCAAGAGCTCTTAAATTCAAGGGTATAATTTCACTTTAATTTACTTAGTTACAATATATAATTTGCTGCAGTCCAATTATGTTAAAATTGACCTGTCGCTTATGGTTGTCAATTTCTAAATGTTAGCTGTACAATGATTGTTTTTTTTTTTTGTTGTATTGCTTAATCTTAGATTCCAGTACTAGATAAAAAGGGGATTTCTATGTACTTACTGATAAATCCTTTTACATTCGTTCATATGGTACACATGAACCATGGGTAAAGCTTCCTCCTACAGGAGGGCAGAGCACTTCCTTTAAAAGGCTCTCTTGAGCCGAAGACTCTCTTCCTGTTTCACTTCCCCCACCAATCTGATCTGGTCTAATCCAGTTTTAACATACCGCAAAAATCTAAGAAAACAGAAAGAAAGCAGGAACGGGAATACCTAAATTAGAGGAGAACCCAAGAGGACCGCTCCCCTGACCAGGACTCAAACAACTGTTTTTTTCCGGGAGAGAAGTCCTGTGTTGCATATGTCTAAGAGAAAAGGATTTACTGGCAACTATACAAACACTTTGTAAAGTGGAAGTCAGAGACGCTCAACTAGGAACGAGCCTGCAATACAAATTTGCAGGCTCTTTAGGAATGGTATCCTACCCTGGGTGCAGTCTCTTTTAGCCCACTAGTGCCTATCACAGAGAGGAAATATCCTAAAGCACATCATATCTGTCCTGCCATAAAGTAGTCCAACCACGAAATGCCAGGCAATCTCTCTCTGAACAAGAGAAGCAGCCAACCCCAGATGTATGTTTCAGTCCCTCCACAGTGAGGTGCAGGCTGGTTCCTAGATGAGCATCTCTGTCGCTTAATTTACAAATCCAAACATTTTCTCTTGTATCCTATGTGGAACATATGAACCATGGGGATAAACCAAAGCATCCACCAAGAGTCTAGGGAGAGTAAGAGGAAAAAAAACCCCTACAAACCAGTTGCTGAAATTATACAGAATCAAACAAAAGGAAAGCAGAGGAACTTTGATTATATGGAATTTTAGTTCCAGATCTTCCACATATTCCTCTTAAAGAGACCAGTTCAGTGATATTAATTGTTGTGCGCAACATTTAATTAAGACCTGTGGTGAAAACATATAAAAATATTTTCTATCTATTATATTATCCACTCAAGATAAAATTCTGTATAGAAATTATATAATATGAACCTCAGATGTCAAAGCACACTAACACTGAAAAGCAAGCAGGAAATAAACATGATACTGGCAAAGATAGAGCAAGAAGCACACTTACATAGGCCTTCTGACAAAACTGACTTCAGCTGAAGCCACCACATTTACATGGTATTGTTTGACAAATGAATTAGACAGCTGTTCAGTAAAGGTCTGGTTCTTGCCCGCCCAAGAGTCACCCACTGACCTGCTGGACTGAACCAATACCACGAAGCTACGTGAACTGCCTGAAGCTCCAGAAGATTGATGGACAGAAGACTCTCTGCCCCAGTCCAAAGACTCTGAGCTGTATGACGATCCAAAGTGGCTTCCAAATGTCACAGTGACAGATGGGACCTCTGCAGCAACCAACCTTCATCCAGTCCAACAGATACATGACCTGAGAGTGATGAAGCTGTTACCTGGACCAATTCCTGAGAATCTCCAGTTGCAGCTGCCACACATAGAAGCATAGAAATGAGACTGCCTCCAAGGCCGAGACCAGATAAACCCAGCACCTTTGTATACTACAGTGTCATCAAGAAAGAAAGGAGCAGGGCCTGAAATACCTGGTGAGGCAATGACAGAATCTTGTCTTCTGGCAGGAATACCCTCCCCAGAAGAGTGTTGAATCTCATACTGGGAAAGAGAAGTACCTTGGAGGGAACCAGAGAAGATTTATGAAATTGAAATACCCAACCAAGCAATTCTAGAATAGACACACAAGTCTGAATCTGAAGGCACAGTCTTATCTAAAGGAGACTTTAGCAAAGGTCATCCAGGTAGGTAGTCAAGGAGATCCCTAGACAATGGATGTGAGCTGCGAGAGCTGCCATGACCTTTGTAAGGACCCGCAGAGTGGAGGCCAACCCAAAGGGAAGGGCGATTAACTGAAAAGTACGGTCTAGAAAAGCAACTGGCAGAAAACACTGGTGATCTGCATTGATGGGATTATGAAGAGAAACTTGATGTCCAGAGAGGCCAACTGGCAGCTAAAACAGAGAGCAAGGACTCCATCTTGAACCAGGGAGCAAGAACAAAATTGTTAAAGTGCTTCAAGTCCAGCATGGAATGACATACAGTGTCTTTTTTGGGAACTCTGAAGTGGCTGGAATAGTGTCCCATGGACCTTTCCTGAGAAGGAACGAGTACCTATACCCGCATATGAACCTGGGAAGAGACTGACTACGAATAGACAACTCTGCATAGGATAGTGAGGAACTCTGGACATGAAGAAATGACTGGGAGTATTTAATTCTATGGAATATCCTTCGGAAATTACTTGCAAAACCTACTGATCCACCATGGACAGAGGCCAAGCGCTGTGAAAAGTCATACAGAGGTAGATTTGTCAGCTGTGTGATTCTTAACTCGCCTTTTTCCAGTCCAGGCCTGGTTGGGTTTTGTTATGGGGTAGGTCACTCTTGGGCTGATGGGAGTAGAAACCCTAGCAGCAAACTCATAATGGTGGAGTAAGGAAAAGTAATGTTTAGGAGTAACCTAAGGCAATAAAACACTTTTACCTTCGGTGGCATGACTAAAAGCCTACTCCCTCTCTGGGTCAAACAATGCTTGCCCACAAATTGAAGGGGTATCAAGGATGTTTTGGAAAACTGGACAGCAGCATAGATCTCTACCACAAAGTACAATGCACTGGAACAGAAAAAAGCTGAGGCCTTCTCAGTAAATCTGGCCGCAGCAAAGGCTGGTTCTGTCAGATGCATATTAGTCTCAAGGAGATAATCATAACAATATCCTCTGTAAGCATGCCCGCATGGATAGCCTCCAAAAGCGGATTCAGATGAGAATCCAGGCACTTATTCATCTGGTCCTGGAGTGCGTCTGCATCTGCAAGTAACAAAGGTGTATTCTAAGAAAGGCTACAGAATAAAGGGGAGGGTAGCCCTCTATGCTAAAGTGTTTGTAGAAAACTGATAAGAGAGAGAGCGAGAGAAAGGTCTTGGAGGGAACAACATCTTATCATACTTCCTCCATTCCTCCAGTTTTACCCAGTCTAAGGAATGTAGAAGAGGAAAAAAAAGGCAGACTTTTTTTTTTTTTTGACTTTTTCTTTTTTAAATATGAGGAGAAGAAGAACTGGAACCTAATGACTCACAACCTGTCAGTTTTCTACGACTGCGTGGATGAGACCCTCAGTAGGAGAACCACGGTCTTCTTCAAAAGACTCCACAATAGCGAAGGACAAACCCAACATGTCCTCATCTGAATCCACTACCTAAACCGAGGACCCCCCTAACATGGGAAAACTACCCTCTGTGAAACGGCTGCAACATCTTTTAGAGGGAACAGGACTGTCCTGAGACCAAGATACTAAAATACATTTAATAGAGGAAGGAATAGAACTCACAGAAGAAATGAGAGCCTTAACCCATGCAGGCTCCTTTTCATTAGAAGGGGCCCACAGACCAAGAGGAACATAAAGTACCAAAAAATCCCTAGGAGGGACAATGGCTTAAAGGGGTTAAGGAAGAAGGGGGGACTCAGAGACCTTGGTAGCTTGCCCGAGTCTCCCTTAGGAGTAGACATAGCAAGGAGACCAGTTAAAACATAATACAGGATAGTAAAAGTAAGGAAAAGAATAGGCACAGAACCTCCTCTTCCCTAAAGCTTGGGAAAACAGGCTTATGGGTAATGTAGTCACTAGCCAATACCCTCTACAAAACAGAGGTGGCTCTCTTCAGCTGCTGTGCAGTAGTGCTCAACTATACAGAGGGGGGTCCTCTGGACCACTGCTATGCAGTTCAAACATAGAGAAGCCCAATAAGCCCCCTTACACCCACCAGAGTGGAATCGGTGGAAAAGAGTCACCAATACGATCTGTGTCCTAATCCAATATGGCCACCGTGTGTGCCAGTTCTTAAAGGCAATCCATCCCCAAAAACTGAAGGTGCATCAGTCATAAGTTAAAAGATAAAAAATAAGTATAGACTAAGGTAAAAAAAAAAAAAATAAAAAAACATGAAATAGAAACAATTAAAATGAAGAAAACCCCCTCTCTGGTAAAAGAGAGGAATAGTGAGACATATGTGAAGGCTATTGGTTAGCCTGGAATTGTGGGAGGGCCTAGCTCACCGTTTTAAGTTCATACAGCAAGCTACACAAGGTGACACACGGAGATAGTGAAGTCCTCCCAAACCCATTCCCCCCCTTTATTTTTTCCATTCATTTAAATGGTGGGCCCTCTCTTTAGGCCCGCAGGTATGTCGGAATAGAGCACACTTCATCCGACTAGCGCACGTAACCTTACGTTCCTTAGCTCATTGTACAGGCAGGTCTGACCACAAATGAAATGTACAGAGTGCCAAGTCCAACCAAAGTACCACAGATAATGGAAATGTGGCTGCCAGACAAACAGACAGGGACATACAGGACCTGTGCACTCAGAATGCAGGAAAACTTTTCCACTTCAATCTTCAGGCTTATATATTTCATACAAATATTTACTCAGACCAGCTAAGCAGAAACTGAGAGGAGAGGGCTGATAATGCAAGCCATCATCTAACATACCCAGGTCCCTTATGTCTGTGCCCTGGTTCAAAACAACAATGGAGGCCAGAGAGAGAAGCCCATCTAAGGAGGGATTATACAGCCCTATCTTAGCAGAAAAAAGGCTAATTCAGTGCTAATCTTTTGCCCATACACACTCCATCAAGGTCACTTTTAAAACTGGATTAGACTGCATCAGACTGATGGGGTAAAGTGAAGTAGGGAGAGTGTCTCTGCCTCTAAGAGCATTTTAAAGCAAATGCCCTGCCCTCCAGCAGGAGGAAACTTTACCTATAAGAAATAATATTTTCAAAATGTAGAGCCAGTGGTCCACCAGCAGAATGTGTTAGAAGTCTGACATGTAGGACAAACCAGGCTATACAGAATTATGCTTTTAGTTAACTGGCAAACTTTTACTTTAAGTGACAGGCCCAGAATAAAGAAAGCAATGTGACTTGAAATTTACTTTCCTGTTATTTTGAAAAGGCGAATAATACTTCCATCCTAGTAAATATCCCGATACCTGCCCAATAACATATTTTTATTTAGTGGACTGATTTTTCTCTGTAGGTTATAAATGTTAACACTGGTTTTATCATATTACTACTGGTTTTTGCACATTGATTCCTATTTATGTCTATTGGAAAAATGAAGTAAAATGGAATCCAGCCCACTATGGCAGGAGACATTTGTTTTGCTTTAAAAAACAGCGAAGGAGGGCGGACGAGGAGAATGCCTTTAATGCAGTGGTGAATGTGTGTTTGTGTGGGTGTTTTTTTTTTTCTTTTCTTAATCAACCACTACATGCCCAGCCTTCAGGGACTAGTGTAGATGAACCATTTGGGTGTGCTGCTTTCCAACTAAATAAAAAAATAAAATGAGTTGTATGTGGACATGCCCATATACAGCAGTGTATGTATGAATTGTGCACAACAAATCTAAATATTAATGTATGCATGTATAAACATACATAATGTATTTCACTAACAGATTTGTTTATAGTCATCAATTGAAGTCTGCCTCACAGAAAATCAATGTACAATGACAAAATAAAAAAACAAAACAAAAAACATTTTCTTGTCTGTATATTGACAAAATATTTCAAATAGTGAATCCTTGTGTTCTTCACGTTTCCATATAAGTCCATTCTCTCATGCCACACGATAGGCCTTCATTAGAGAGTACTCTCTCCGACTTGCTCGAGAAGCCCAAAGAAAAAGTGCTCCAGCCATAAACTGCAGGGCTGAGGAGACACATGCCAAGCAGAAAGACCAGCCATATTCCCCCTGTACCCCTGCATGGAGAGGCAACCTGTCGTGTAGCATCTGTAGCCCCTGGGAGAAGCACAAAACTGAGCCGAGTGTGCATAAACCTACATGAGAGACAAAGGATTTTGTTATGAAATTATGCATTGATGAATGAGAACAAAATAGGATTTTAGGGTTCTTACCTGTTAAATCAATTTCTATTTAGTCCATATGGAACACAGGTACCATGGTGTTGAGTCCCTCCCCCTGGAGGGCAGGCCGCATCACAAAAGATAGGTTCTTTGGGGTGGAGACACCCTCCTTCTCCTCCAGCTCAACCCCCCCTTCCACTTACTCCCAGAATTCATGTGACTGAAGTTACAAACAAAGAAGAACGTGGCAAACAAAAGAAGAAAATCTCCTGAGACTAAGACCTTAAGAGGACTCCTGTGCCCAGGAAGCAAAGCCATGAAAGTCTCTTTCTCTGGGTGGGAGACCTGTGTTCCATATGGACTAAAGAGAAAAGGATTTAATGGTAAGAAAACTAAAATCCTATTTTCTCTTACGTCCAATATGGAACACAGGTACCATGGGGCTATACCAAAGCCTAGGATTCCTGGGGAGGGAAAATTGACCTCTCAAATGTCCTCCCTTGATATCAGAGTTCCCTAAGGCTATTCATATTCTGAATAACCTAGAACAACTAGTGTCAATGGATACTGAACTAGCATAGCACTCTAAATAAGAGCCAACAGGGTCAGAAACTACTGAACAACAATTTGCATTAAGAAAAAGGCAGATCCTTAAAGGGATAGTAATACTTTAATTTTACTAATCCCCATCTTGTAGAATTTAAAAAAAAAGATTTTTAATGTCCCCAATCACATCTCTCAAACCTTTATGGTTTGAGAGAAAATCGATTTCAAAGTCCCCCCTTCCCTCCCCTTTCCTTGACATCAGCGTCTAGCTGTTTGCAGAGGGATCCTGGGGCCATCTGGCGGCTCTGCAGCATAGCCAAGATCTTGTTAATGAAGAAATAAATCCTTCACTGAAATAGTCTTCATGTTTCAGTGAATGATTTTTTTCTTCATTAACGAGATCTCAGCTCTGCTGCAGAGCCCCGGATGGTCGTACGAAAGAATACTCCTGGAGTCAGATAGAATGCTGATCTCAGAGAAAAGGGAGGGAGGGGGTGACTTTGATATCGATTTTCTCTCAAACCATAAAGGTTTAAGAGATGTGATTGGGGCATTAAAAATATTTTTTTAAGTTCTACAAGATGGGGATTAGTAACATTAAAGTATTACTATCCCTTTAAACAGGCAGAACTGCTTTCAGGACCTTCCAGGCCAAAGCTGGCCTCAGCCAAGCCCAAGACATTGACACTGTAATGTTTGGTGATAGTATACAATAGGACCAAGTTGCAGCCTTGCACAGCTGTTCAGCGGAGGCCTGGTTCTTACAGGCCTCCTGTGCCCAGGAAGCAAAGCCATGAAAGTCTCTTTCTCTGGGTGGGTGACCTGTGTTCCATATGGACTAAAGAGAAAAGGATTTAATGGTAAGAAAACTAAAATCCTATTTTCTCTTACGTCCAATATGGAACACAGGTACCATGGGGCTATACCAAAGCCTAGGATTCCTGGGGAGGGAAAACAGAAGAGACCTCTCAAATGTCCTCCCTTGATATCAGAGTTCCCTAAGGCTATTCATAGTCTGAATAACCTAGAACAACTAGTGTCAATGGATACTGAACTAGCATAGCACTCTAAATAAGAGCCAACAGGGTCAGAAACTACTGAACAACAATTTGCATTAAGAAAAAGGCAGATCCTTAAAGGGATAGTAATACTTTAATTTTACTAATCCCCATCTTGTAGAATTTAAAAAAAAGATTTTTAATGTCCCCAATCACATCTCTCAAACCTTTATGGTTTGAGAGAAAATCGATTTCAAAGTCCCCCCCTCCCTCCCCTTTCCTTGACATCAGCGTCTAGCTGTTTGCAGAGGGATCCTGGGGCCATCTGGCGGCTCTGCAGCATAGCCAAGATCTTGTTAATGAAGAAATAAATCCTTCACTGAAATAGTCTTCATGTTTCAGTGAATGATTTTTTTCTTCATTAACGAGATCTCAGCTCTGCTGCAGAGCCCCAGATGGTCGTACGAAAGAATACTCCTGGAGTCAGATAGAATGCTGATCTCAGAGAAAAGGGAGGGAGGGGGTGACTTTGATATCGATTTTCTCTCAAACCATAAAGGTTTAAGAGATGTGATTGGGGAATTAAAAATATTTTTTTAAGTTCTACAAGATGGGGATTAGTAACATTAAAGTATTACTATCCCTTTAAACAGGCAGAACTGCTTTCAGGACCTTCCAGGCCAAAGCTGGCCTCAGCCAAGCCCAAGACATTGACACTGTAATGTTTGGTGATAGTATACAATAGGACCAAGTTGCAGCCTTGCACAGCTGTTCAGCGGAGGCCTGGTTCTTACAGGCCCAAGAAGCACCGACAGACCTAATGGAATTTGCTGTGATCTTAAAAGGAACAGGTTTCTTCTGGATCTCAGAAGTATAGTGTATGGTAGCTTTGATCCAAGTGGCAATGATGACCTTGGAAGCAGCATGATCTGCTCTTGGACCCTCCGGGATTGCAAACAGAGTGTCAGCCTTGCGAAAAAGATTAGTATGCTGCACAAAGAACTTAAAGGGATAGTAATGTTTCACAAAAGCAGCATCTCCAATTAATCTTCATAGTATTTGAGCACAGAGTGTCTCATTTCATTACTGTCAGAGTTGTAGTTCAAGAGTAATTGAATGATAAAGTATCCCCCTCCCGCCCCTTTTACCTAGTGTAGCACTGCTCACCTCAGATGTGGAATCTGGTTGCTCGACCAGACATATAACAGCAAGGGACAATCTTCTTACTATGAGAACAATGAAAACCCTGCCCCCCTTGACAGGTTTTTCAGCTTTTTCCCTCATCTTAATTGAAGATTATCCCTCTCTGCAATCTACATGGGCACCTCTTTGCTGCTCTGAGCTGAGCAATGTTATATCAGTAAAAGGGGAGGGAGGAGGATACTTTAGCATTCAATTACTCTTGAACGACAACTCTGACAGAATTGAAATAACACTCTCCAAGACCCAAATACTATGATGATTAATTAGAGATGCTTTTATTATGAAACATTACTATCCCTTTAAGGTAGTGCACCACATCCAACAGATGGAGATCTCTCTCCTTTTCAGACAAAGGATCAGGACAAAAAAAGAAGGTACGACAATCTCCTGATTAATATGAAACTTGGAAAACAACTTGGGAAGAAACTCCTGAGAGGTATGAAGTATTGCATTATCCTGACGAAACACCAGGAAGGAAGGTTTACAAGACAGGCTAAAAGAACCAATATGCAGGAATGGACTAGAAATCTATACATTGAGTTGATTAGAGAGGATAAAGAAAAGGCTGTTGTTACAATAGGATTTTAGTCTTACCTGTTAAATCCTTTTCACTTAGTCCATACAGGTCACTGGTACAATGGGAGGCGATCCACCCCTTTAAGCAGGCAGGAACATTCATTCAAATGTATGCAGGGGGTGGAGCCTCCCCTCCCTCTTAAGCTGCCCTCAGCCAGAACAAGCTAGATTGATTTGAGACACTAAACTGACCAGAGTAAGAAGGAAAAGGAAGACTCCTGTGAGCATGCCCCGAAGGTCTCCCACTGAATGCCACAGGAGAGCCAAGCATGGTCCCTTGACAGGGTGGGAGACCAGTGACCTGTATGGACTAAGTGAAAAGGATTTAACAGGTAAGACTAAAATCCTATTTTCACTGTCGTCCAATACAGGTCCCTGGTACAATGGGATGTACAAACATTGAGCTTTCCCAGAGGCGGGAAGTAAGGCAAGGACCAGGCGCAAGGCTCAAGGTCACCAGAACTGCTATGAACCAATGAATCATAGAGCCCAATAACAGAAGTGTCAACGGACACCAACCAGGGGGAAATACAAACCCCCCGAACTAACACAGCACACTGAACCAGAGCCAATGGGGCTCAACAGCAAAGAAGCACTAAGAACCACAGAGTAGAAGGTCCTAAACAGGCAAGACTGCCTCCAGTACCTTCCTTCCAAAGCTGGCATCAGCCGAGGCCAGTACATCAACACGATAGTGCTTCGAGAATGTGTGCACAGAGGACCAAGTGGCCGCTCTGCACAGTTGATCAGCAGACGCCTGATTCTTATAGGCCCAAGAGGCCCCAATTGATCTGGTGGAATGAGCAGTAACCCTGAAGGGAACGTGCTTATTCCGCAGTTTGTAGGCTTCACGAATGGTAGATTTTATCCAAGATGAAATAGTCGCCTTGGATGCCGGTCTCCCTGCCCTAGGCCCCTCAGGAATGACGAACAGAGCGTCAGACTTCCTGATAGACTCAGTGCGATGAACATAAAATTTAAGACAACGCACAACATCCAACAAATGGAGATCTCTCTCCTTGTCAGAGGAAGTGTTAGGACAGAAAGAGGGCACCACAATCTCCTGATTGATGTGAAACTCGGAGACAACCTTCGGTAAAAACTCCTTGGAAGTGCGGAGCACGGCCTTATCCTTGTGGAACACCAAGTAAGGAGGTTTACAAGACAGAGCTTGTAACTCTGCTACCCGGCGAACTGAGACAATAGCCAAGAGAAAGGCCATTTTCCAAGTCAAGAGACGTAAAGGAATAGAAGCCAAGGATTCAAACGGGGGTCTCTGGAGAACCCCCAGCACCAAATTGAGGTCCCACTGGGGAGTAGGACTCTTGAAGGCAGGGCGAACATGAGCCACTCCTTGGAAGAAAACCTTAACATCAGGAAGAATAGCAATCCGTTCCTGTAAAAATACAGACAAAGCTGAAGTCTGAACCTTGAGAGAACTCAGGCTGAGTCCCTTCTCAACCCCATCCTGCAAAAAGGCCAGGACCGTGGGAAGATGGAATTCAAGTGACAGATCCTTATCAGTGCACCATGCCACAAAGGTGGACCATATGCGATGATAGATCTTGAAAGACACAGGCTTGCGAGCTCTGAGCATCGTGGACACCACTGAAGAGGAAAACCCTTTCTTCTTTAAAATTGAGGATTCAACCTCCAAGCCGTCAAATGGAGATGCTGAACATCCTCCTTCCACAGATATCCTTGAAGAAGTAGATCTGGACGGGCAGGAAGCGGAAAGGGATCCGCCACTGACATGGCTAGCAGTTCCGGATACCAGGACTGACGAGGCCAATTCGGAGTGATTAGGATGACAGGACAGCGCTCCATCTTCAGCTTCTGGATGACTATGATCAACAGAGGGAGAGGAGGGAAGATGTACGCCAGAGGGAACTCCCAAGGGATTGAGAAAGCATCCACTGCTAGAGCAAGAGGGTCCCTCCACCGAGAGCAAAACACTGGCACCTTCCTGTTGTGTCTGGTAGCCGTCAGATCCACTGCAGGTACCCCCCACATCTGGGTTAGAAGGTGAAACACCTCTGGATGAAGCGCCCATTCTCCGCTGTCGACTGTGTGACGACTGAGAAAGTCTGCCATGACGTTGTCTACGCCTGGAATGTGTACTGCTGAGATGACGGGCATATGAGCTTCTGCCCAAGATAAGATGGCCTTGACCTCTAACCAAGCGGTGAGACTTTTTGTGCCGCCTTGTCTGTTGATGTAGGCCACTGCGGTGGCATTGTCGGACTCCACTCTGACTGGACAACCTTCCAGCTGAGATTCCCAGTGCCTCAGGGCAAGAAAGATGGCACGAAGTTCCAGAACATTGATGGAGAGAAGAGATTACTCCAGTCCCCATTTCCCCTGAGCACTGAAACGACCCAACACTGCCCCCCATCCCCGGAGGCTGGCATCCGTCGTGACTGTGGTCCAATAGGGAACCCGAAAGGATCTCCCTTTCAGGAGATGAGACAGGTCCAACCACCATTCCAGGCTCAACTCGACATGAGGAGGCAGAGAGACTAACAGATGCTGATGATCTGGATGATTCTTGCACGTCTGGATCACAAACCTCTGAAGTTCCCTGGTGTGTGCCATAGCAAATGGCACTGCCTCTATCGTGGAAATTAACTTCCCCACCAGAGAAGTCAGCTTTGGCACTGGAACCCTGTCGAGCTCCAGGATCTTGGATACTCGGATAGCAATCTGATGAGCTACTTCTTCCGGTAAAAACACCATGCACTGCTAAGTGTCGAACAGGAGACCCAAGAAGAGGAGCTGTTGAGATGGGCCCAAGTCTGACTTGTCCAGATTCACAATCCAGCCGTGGCGATTGAGTGTCTGTATCCACAACTGTATCTGCTGGTGGAGAATCTCCGCAGATGAAGCTTTCAGGAGCAGATCGTCCATGTAGGGAGTCACCCTGACACCATCTCGATGAAGCACAGCTATCAAAGATCCCAATACCCTCTGAAAGACCTGAGGGGCTGAAGTCAGTCCAAAGGGAAGAGCTGAGAACTGAAAGTGGCCTTTGTGACAGGCAAACCTGAGATACCGTCTGCTCTCTGGATGAATAGGGATGTGAAGATAGCATCCTGAAGGTCCAGGGAGGCAAGGAACTCCCCTGGAGACATTGCGGCTATCACAGAACGCAGGGATTCCTGGCGAAACTGGGAACTCACAACAAAGGAATTGAGATCCTTGAGATCCAAAATAGGACGAGCACCTCCGTCCTTTTTGGTCACAACGAACAGGTTGGAATAGAATCCTGAACCTGTGTCCACTGATGGAACCAGTTCCAGGACCTCTTTGTCCAAAAGATCCTGAATAGCGTCGAACAGACGTCTTTTTGTAGGTTCCTGAGAAGGACAAGTAAAATGGAACCGAAAAGGAAGAAGGGAAGAGAAAGGGATCCTGTATCCCTCTGATACCACCTGAATAACCCATGGGTCCGTCACTGACTCCTCCCAAATCCGGCGAAAGATGTGGAGACGTCCACCTACAGCCGGATGTGGACCCGGGTTCGGTGAGTCATGCCGAAGCAGTCTTGGAGGTCTTGGCCTTAGGGGCAACTTTGGGCTTCCAGGACTGTTTGGGCTTGGAGGAGGAGCGCGTGGAGGATGGACCTGCCTGGGACGTGGAGCGTGTCTCAGTTTGGAAGGAACGAAAGGACCGATTACGTTTGGCTGGAAACTTCTTCTTGAAGACTGATGGTAGAAGAGTACTTTTACCACCAGTAGCCTCACTAATCATCTCCTTAAGTTCAGATCCAAAAAGTGAGGTCCCTTGAAAGGGTAAAGAAAGCAAGGCTTTCTTAGAAGCAGTGTCAGCAGGCCAAATTTTCAGCCAAAGAGCACGTCTAGCCACCACAGAGGAAGTAGAGGCCCTCGACATCATGCGCACAGCATCAAAAGCAGCGTCAGAAACATAATTTTGAGCTTCTGATATATTAGCAAGAAGCTGTAACTGCTCAGACACTGGTGCATCCTGGCGAACCGCCTCAGTCAGCTGTTCAGTCCAGGCCGCAATAGCCCGGTTAACCCATGCCACTGCAAAGGTTGGACGCATGGCAGTGCCAATAGAGGCAAAAATAGATTTAAGACAAGTTTCTAACTTTTTGTCCATCCAATCCTGCAGGGCAGAGGCATCAGATACAGCTAAGGCAGTAGATTTGGATAACCTAGAAATAGGAGCATCCACTTTAGGAGGATGAACCCATTTTGCCAGTTCAGCCTCAGGAAAAGAGTAAAGTTTAGCAAACTTTTTGGACACAGAAGAGGATTTTTCAGGATTCCTCCACGCATCAGAGACTAAAAGAGCAAGAGTAGGGTTATTAGGAAAACAAACAACAGCCTTAGACGGTTTTTGAAAAACGTCAGTTGGATCATGATTAGATTCCTGAGTCAGAGGAAGGTTGAGCGTGGTTAGCACAGTTCTGATCAAACCCTCAGCAGATACTTTGGGGTCACATTCATAAGGGTCACCAATGGACCTAGTAGATTCAATAACAGTGCCTTCCTCAGCATCAGAATCTTGTAAAAGTTCTTCCTCAGAAGAATCAGACATGTCAGGAGCCCCCTGTGACTTAGGCAGGGAGGTCCTGACTGTGGAGGGGGTCTGCCAAACCTGAAGAGCCCCCTGAACCTGAGAGGGAAAGAGTTGGAGAGTGGATCTGAGATCCCTAGTGGCAGCTTTGAACGCTTTCACCCAAGTTGGCTCAATAGCGTGACTGGAAGGCCCAGGGTTGCTGTCATGACTTTCTGCACATTTTGGGCATAAATGACCAGAAAATTCTCTAGGCAGCCCAGAGTGACAAGAGGAGCAAAACGCAATGGGGGAAATTGACACCCCAGCCTCTTTAGTCTTGGGTCTAGCCCCTGACTCCAGTGGAGTAGACATGCTCACAGCGTCAGATATACTCCACTAAGAAGAATCACCCAATAGAAGTGTGAAAGATTAAAGTTTCACCCCAGAAATGTCTAAAATCGAACTTATCTGGCAAGCGAAGGGTTAATCTGCTGAGGAGAGAGAAGGCTCGGTCCCTGCGTAGTATACTCACTGAGAATAACACCACAAAATGGCTGCCGCGACGGTAGCCAATCAGAAAACGAGCGCGAAACAGGCGCTCATGGGAAACGTAGTTTTTCTCAGAAGTACCCCAAAACAGTGCCCGAAGCCCCCCCAGACTCCCAACACACCGAATCTGGCAACCGGATGATAGAGCAGGGGAAGACCAACAAAATGAGCCCTCTCTGAAGCCGCTGTGACAAGCGGTTCCAGAGATACGTCCCACACTGTGTAAACCCATAGAGAGTAAAGGAGCAATGGCGTCTATGCGGGTAAAAGCACACTTAAAGGCGCGGAACATAAATTATTAATAAATTATTCCTGAGAGAAAAAGTTTACCAAACATACCCCAAACACATGAAAAACATGAGAAAACAATAACCCAAAGCTCCAAAATCCAGGGAATACCACAGACACTGCATAAATACAGGCAATATGAAGAAAAACACCATATGAGTGCTGGAGTGCATAATGAGAACTCCCAAATACAAGCCCAAAGAAGGGACACTGTGGGACAAGTGGACCTTCAGCACTCAAAGGGTGGCTCACCTTTCTGCAGGACTTCTGTCTTCAGGTAACCATGTTAAAAAGGGAATTGACCAGAGGAAAATTCCCCAGCAGGGAAGCTACTTGACTCAAGTTGTTCCCTCTTCAGGGCATAAGGTCCACCAGAAAATCCCTGGAAGCTGCACTAGCCACTTTGGTGAGGGCAATTGTCAGCCATGGTCACCCGCCTAATGGTGGTATTCCATATTTGAAGAAAAACAATAAAAAACTAAAGTTGAATGAGAGATGTTCTCCACCTGGTGTGCACAGCACACAGGAACAAATCAATCTGGCTTGTTCTGGCTGAGGGCAGCTTAAGAGGGAGGGGAGGCTCCACCCCCTGCATACATTTGAATGAATGTTCCTGCCTACTTAAAGGGGCGGATCGCCTCCCATTATACCAGTGACCTGTATTGGACGACAGTGAAAAACGCTTTCTTTACCCTTCCAATTGTCCTTCAAGGAGGATGCCCAGGCATCTCAAAAAATGTGCAGACAAACCCCTACAGGCAACAACAGACCAGGATCAAGAGTGTCATGCGGAGGCTGGTTTGTCAGACTTAGCCTATAAATCTGATAGCTTGGACTTTTAGGCTTGTCTGAGTTTTGCAGTGGGGTATGCTTGAGAGATTTGCGGACTTTGAGGCCTATGTGCCACATTTGTGTGTGTGTGTGTGGGGGGGGGGAAGGAAATGAAAAATACACGCCTTCCTTGCCAGAAAAAACAGCTTGGTGGAAATCTGAGGCAACAAGGTACTCTTGCCACCTGTAGGGTCACTAATAATCTATTTCAGTTCAGGTCCAAAAAGGGACTTACTCTGAAAAGGCAAGGAGACCAGTGACTTCTTGGAATATTGGTCCTCAGACCAAATCTTAACCCTTTGAGTGCCAGAGGAGTACACAATGCATTGCTTTGCAATGCGTTGCGTACTTCTCTGGCACTCAGATGGTTAAGATGTGCAGTGCAGTGCACAGCAACAGAAAGCGTGAAGGCCTTCGCTGAAAAATCTGACAGTGTCAAAAATCACCTGAGAGACACAAGTATTGGCCTCCGTGATGTTAGCCATCAGAACTAATAAAACCTATTTGCCAAGATCAACACAGAGAGCATCAGAAAGTTGCTCACTCCAAAAGGCAACTGCCCTCTTAACAGAGGCAGAGGTGAAAACAGATCTTAGCGCTGCCCTGGTGGCAAGAGGAGGCCTTAAGAAGAGAATCCAGCCACTAATACGCCGCTGAATCTGAAAGTGAAAGGATGGTGTTCTTCACCAGCAGTGAAATGGGGGGATCCACCGTAGGGTGAGAAGCCCACTATGCCAAAGCCTGAGACATAAATGGTTATAGTTTGAGTAGAAACACAGGAGAAGACTTCTTACCCCTCTGGAAAATGTCCGGAGAGAGATCTCCCCCATCAGAGGCGTCAGAGTCCTGGAGGGTCTCCAAGACTGCTCTGAAGAGCCCCTTAGCTGAGGTGAGAGGATCAGCCTCATAGGAATCTCCATAGGAATAGGAAGAATACATATCCTCATACTCCACATCATCACCCCTCTCTGTAGACAACTCTTCCTCAGAGGAAACCCCAATAACCTAAGAGTGACCCTAGATACAGGGGAAATCTGTTTAAAGGTGGGAATAGGCTTACAAGAGTGAAATACCTCCCTCCCTGTACAGGAAGGAATTTGGGCCACTGAAGACAGTAGTGTCTTAACCCATGCAGGCTCTTGAGCATAGCTAGAGGGGATTTTTGCCACCCTAGGCAAAACCTAATTTTGCTGCCCCTTGGCTCCACCCCTTGTGTCCCACCCCTTTATACCCCACCTACTTATACCCCACCTCTTTTCTTGCCCCACTAGCTCCAACTTGCCCCCACCAGCTCCACTTTGCCCCATATCAGCTCCAACTTGCCCCCACAAGCTCCACTTTGCCCCCACCAGCTCCAACTTGTCCCCCACCAGCTCCAACTATCCCCCACCAGCTCCAACTATCCCCCACCAGCTCCACTTTGCCCCCCACCAGCTCCACTTTGCCCCCCATCACAGACCTGTAGCTGCTGGAGCTCCCGCGCAGTCTTCTCTTCAGTAATGCAGAGCATGCTGGAAGATGTTGACTCCCAGCGTGGTCTGCATTACTAAAGAGCCAACAGCGACAAGGAAGCGCAGTAGCTACACAGACCTGGCTGTGTTGCAGTGCCTGGTGGAGGAGTCCTGCTAGCGGGAACGGCCGGCCCTGGGAGCAACTCTTCTCTGCTGCATACCTGCGCCCCCAGTACATGTGCGCCCTAGGCCAGCGCCTACCTCGCCTATAGGTGGGGCTGGCCCTGGTTTACTCCCATGCCCCTTATAATCCTACATACTTTCAAGTAAAATGTCCAAAAGTACTAGTAAAACACTAGAGATTTCTCCAAAGCAGAAGAATAACCATAAATACCCAGAAATACACTTAAGCTGAAAAAGGAGAGCAAGGAGAGTCATCCTCTGCATAGGATAAAAGAGAAGTAAAATAGCCACTGTAAAAGTGCCAGCCAAACAGAAGAAAGCCCAGGAAACTGGCATTCTGGGTAGTGTAGTCTTCTTTGTTGCCTGTTGCCTAGCAACACTTACAACTCCCGCCTTGGATCACTGTGGACCTCCTAGACCGGATTATAGAGCATGAGCAGACAATAAGATAGAGCCCCCTCTGACAGTTGTAGCCCATACGGTTGCAGAGATTTGTCCCAAGAAGTTTTCCCCATAGAAGTCAATGGAGCAAAGGCGGCCACAGGTGGGCTCCCGTTCTTAAAGGGTACATTACAATGAAATCAATCAATCTATCCTGAGAAAGATAATAAAAGACCCAAAATACCAATGGAACATCTCGATCTATGTAGGGGGGAGTGAAAATAAGCCCCTCAAATTGCCCAAACACACTACTCACAACAGCCCAGTGAGACAATAATACAATACCAATAGTGAGTTCCAGAGCATAAGTGAGCTTGCATCAACCTCTGTATGAGAGGCAATCAGAATGGGGCATAAAATGGACCAAGACACTCAAGGGATTACTCACCAAAGGAGAGGACAGAATCTGAAGAGACCCTATCACGAAGTAAAACTCGACAAGATTCCTCCACATGGCAGAACAGGGCCACAAGGCACTTGTGAACTGGGAAATCCACACCTGGGAAGTCCAGTGATGTTAACCTGCTTAATATGGGATTATACAGCATGGCCGTGCCATTTCAGCTTTCTTGCAGGACATATACATTCTGGAAGTTAGTGGGTGGGGTTGAGCTGGAGGAGAAGGAGGGAAGCTCCACCCCAAAGATCCTGTCTTTTGTGATGTGAGCTGGCCTCGAGGAGGAAGGACTCAACCCCTATAGTACCATATTGAACATATGAGAAATAAAGACACATTCAGGTGGTGAAAGAGATAAGGAACAACCCCAATACAAAAAGAACACATTTCATTATATTATAAAAGTGGCATGACCAAATTTAACTGTCTGTGCCAGCCACACCCAGGGGCAGCAGTAACAAGGAGTTATGTTAACATCATCCATACTGCCTCTATCATGGGGGAAGGCACTCCACACACATTCCCACTCACCTTCCCCACATCTCCCACTTACATACACTCTCACCACACCTCCCACTCAAACACACTCACCTGTCCACCCACACACAATATTCTGACACTCTCACACACACACACACTCATACTCTCTCACACACACACACACACACTTCCTCGCAAAAAACTCTCACTCCCTCTCACATACACATACTTCCTCTCACATTCACTTACTTGCACTCCCGCAGACTTGATGCACATATATAACTTCAATAACAATAAAAGGAGAAGGCTGTCAGTAAGGAGAAGATACGGCAATCTCCTCCATAATCTCCAATAGGTAGAAAGCCACAACCCCCCCACCAGTGTAAATCTCTGCAGGAGTTGAAGGGGCCACACTTTCACTTCTTCAGAAATGCCTGGGGACACTATTACACTCCCTCACTTTCTCACACTTCTCAATGTTTGTCCTTAATCACTTTTGCCCACTATAGACAATGTGTGTCTGCCAACCACTCTCTTTTGCCCACTACTGAATATCCAATGATGTGGCACTGTAAATACTCTTGAATGGGCAACCCCGTGCTTCTTTTGCTAGTAAATATCTAAAAGAGGAGACCAGGAGGGAGAAACACAAAATAAATAACATGAGAACAATAAAACAAAGAAGAAAATATTCAGAGTGAATTTCAGTACAATGTAGTTACTGGTACTCACCTGCTAATAGGTGTAGAGTTCCTGTACCCAATGCTGGATATAGACTGTGACACACACAACCAGCCATGCCCACGAAAGCACCAAAAAACATAAGTCCAAGGGCAACCAAAGGGAGCAGGAACTGACATCGCCACAGATCTGAGGAACATAAAATCAATTTCCAAAACTGTAAGGTCAAGCTCATTTTCAAAGTTTCCTCTATTATGCAAATAAGTGAGAGTAACTGTCATTCACTAGAAACAACTATATCCATATGGCATAGAAGTTATTTGATAGTAAATGCGGAGTAGTTAAGTGTTTTGTTACTCACATGTCCGTATGATATCGACCTTTGAGTTATGGTTTCCTGGTTCTTCATATTTTTCCAGAAACTGATCAGAGAGAGACAGGAACACGCAATATGAATCAGGTGAGGTCCCTGCAATATCAATAGAAGAATGAGAAAATGTGAAACTGGAAGTTGCAAAGCAGTCTGCAAGACACTCAAGGAAAATATAAAGAAGATGCACGTCTGGTTTCTATTGTTGGCTAACAAACTTGCAGTGTTGTAGTTTGCAATATTGCATTAATCTGGTATGTTATTCTACTGTAGATTAAATATCCCTTTATCAACAGACAACAAAAAGGGCTAAATACGAAAGTAACCAAATTTCCTTGCATGTAAGATATTAGCTAATTTGCATTCACTCATTTATCAATGAGACACGAACAGAGTATTCCATTTAAATACACTATTTGAAATGTATTGGGGATAACTAACATTGAGGAAGTTAGGCACTGTGTTTCTATATTCAATACCTTAGCCCTGTTGCTATTGGTCCTTAAGATTTTTTAAGAGCTGGGTTTTGAACTGAGCCTTGCCCGATTATTCAAGATTTTGGTTTAGACCAGATTTTTGTTGCATTGTTTGGATTGTCCTCTTGGTTGTTTATTCCTTGTCTTACGTTTACTGACTATGGATTCGGCTTATCCCTTATAACTCACACAGTCCTGGTGACCTCAGCTTGTTCTGTCTATTCTGCTGCCCGACTCCTTTTGCACCTTCAGGTACGTTCGTATCTTGGACCTCCGGGCCTGGGATGTATACTGTACTCACTATTCTGTTTTCTCTGTGTATTCTCCATCCTAGACTACAGACGCTATTTATTGTACTATTTGGTTTGCACCCTATCGTTAATTTCGACTTAGCCGTCCGCCTCTGTCTTAGTGGCCTCTGGCCGACTCCACTCAACATTGTGTTTCTAAAGTAGGGCAAGTCAATGAATGTCTCATGTCTCAGAGGTCTTATTTCTTAGAGTTACGGGGTGCGCAACTATAGATGGGTTTTCTGGCCTTGGCGTCGGAATTAGAATGGGTGAGTCGTTGTTATCCTCCTGGTCGATCAATTACCTTCACTGTGTTAAACATATACAACTTTGGATACCACTGGGGTGTGAGAGGTATGGTTGCTTATCGATCACTAGGTGGCAGTAGTGTCCTGCTCTGCTCCATCTGTCGGGATTACGACATTTTGTCGATACTAGTTGTCCTCAAATCGAACTGAGGTCGGATAGCCATAACACTAGTCATTTTAACCATACTTGCGTCGACTACCAGTTGTAGGTTATTGCTCTTGTTCTTTGTCGGATGCTCTTCAACTATCAGTCACAGATATTCCTTTCTGACATAGGCTGGATTATATCAGATTTCTGGTCATAGCTCCCTTTAGGGGTCTTTGCTGTCTATATCCTGTATTATCTCACTATACTTGGTGAGGGAAATTCTGTTGGTGTTCATGTCATTTGCATTGAGATCCTTTCACCTAGGAGTCTGAGTGCATGGTACAACATAATTCCTTCCTTGTCAGGGTCCCAGCTCAACTGGGATTGGACATCTGGCTTCTAGTCCAGCACCTTTCATCCAGCCTCAGCCATGGTTGACTATCAGCGCAACCAAGCAATGATCCCAAGCATTTTATGCTAGCCTCTGTCTCAGACTCCTTAAATCAGCATGACAAGCAGTGTGCAGAGTCACTCAATTGCTGCAAAGAGCAAGCAGGGTACCTCCTACATAAAAAAAGGCATAGATGCATAGGATGCAAATACACACTATCGTTCAAAAGTCTGGGGTCACTTAGAAATGTCCTTGTTTCTGTTATGGGAGCAACTTGACCTATGGTACGTAAGAAGTCTCCATCAAGTCAATCCAAATTGTGGGAGGTGCTTCAGGAAGCATGAGGTGAACTCTAGTCACATTACCTCTACAAACTGACAACTAAAATGCCAAAGGTCTGCAAGACTGTAATTGCCGCAAACGGAGGATTCTTCAATAAAAGCAAAGTCTGAAGGACACAATTATTATTTACATTAAAAATAATTATTTCTAACCTTGTCTTGAATGTATTTCCCATTCATATTGCAACTCATTTCATGGAAAACAAGGACAAGTGACCCCAAACTTGAACGGCAGTGTAATTCTACCTCTATATAAATCCTTGGTAAGGCCTCACCTAGAATATAGACTACAGTTTTGGACACCAGTTCTTAAAATAAAAAAAAAAAAAAAAAAAAAAACTGAACTGGGGGGTGGGGGTGGCCTGACACCGAAGAGAATGGACGCACACTAGAGAGCTCGGGCCCCAAAGCACCGCTTATACTCTTACAGCAAGGCTAATCGTGCTCCATCTATCGTTACTTTCCCGCTGAACTTATACTTGAAGAGGGCCCACAGGGAGCTTCTGTTACAGCTTACCTTGACTTCAGCATCATTACAGGCACGAGGCTGCAAGCATGCTGCAGGCCTCTGTTTTATCTGATTGCTTACTGTAGTTTCCTCCTACCTACTTCCTCCCTCTGAGCTGCTCCTCTTACTTCCTATGGAGGGGTTTATAAGGCTGACTGAGGCCTGACTCAGATGCCCTTACATTGTTGATCAAAGCAGTTCTGTACCTTGGGTTCCATGTATGACCTGGCTAGTCTTCAATCCATTCTAGTGCTGACCTTTGGCTTTGTCTGACCATTCTTTTGCCTCACCCCTAATAGTGGACATCCAATCTGGTGCAGACTTGTGGTTCTGGTTGACTACCTGAACTGTGTATGACCCGGCTTGTCTGACTACCCCCCTCTGGTGCTGACTATTCTTTTGTCTTTTCCCCTGGTGATCAGGCACCCAATACAGCGCGGGCCTGGGGCTCTGGTAGACTTGCATCTGACTGCAGGCGTGAGTCAGTTCACTCTTTACGTCGGATCAAGATCCTGAGTTCCTGTTCCCGCTACTGCTCCTGGTTCAAGATCCTGAGTTCCGGTTCCTGCTACTGCTCCTGGTTCAAGATCCTGAGTTCCGGTTCCTGCTACTGCTCCTGGTTCCTGTTGCGACTACCAGTGGCTAAGGCCTAGTCTCCAGCAGTGTGGTCTAGCTTTGCAACCTATTATTCCCGATAATAGTGCTTGCTGGCTGGTAACCCTCTGCTTGTTCTGTTATTTGTTGTTCTTTCTATCCGATTGTTAATAAATTGCATTTACTATACTGTACTGACTCCTGAACTTCTCTGGGTAACCGTGACAGTACGCAAGGGCCATGAGTTCAGATGGTGATGGTAATGTAATTTTCCAAAGCATCCTGGATAGGATGGAGACACTGGGTCAAAGACTAGATCAGTTGTCTTTAACCATACACACGGTTTCACAGAGTACTGCAAACCTTGAACAAATTTGTACACAACTGGTGGCCCCTCTCGGGCACCAGTTCAACCCGCCTCGGTTGACACAGGCACGGTCAAGAGGCTAACGGGTTGCGCTCAGCTCCCACAGCGGTATGGGGGGAATCCAGATGGTTGCCGTGGTTTCCTAAACCAATTGGGAATATATTTAGAGTTGGTACCATATGCGTTTCCGAATGAACGCAGCAAGGTGGGCTTCCTGATCTCTCTTCTCACTGGTCGGGCATTGGCATGGGCCAACCCGTTATGGGAGACTAATAAACCCATTGTGCATAATTTTGCTGAGTAGTGAACGCCTTTAAGCATGTCTTTGACAGGCCTGGCCGCGTGGTCTTGGCTTCCAAACACCTGATGACCCTCCGACAGGGTGCACGCACGGTGGCGGATTACGCCATTGAATTCCGTACTCAGGTGGCTGAGGTTGATTGGAATAACGAAGCGCTGATGGCCGTGTTTTTCCAAGGGCTTTGTGATACGATGAAAGATGAGATTGTGACACGCGATCTTCCTAATGAGTTTGTCATACCGCGTTTGCCCGTGGTTCTTACCTGGGCGTTCTGTCTACTCCGGGTAGTGTGTCGGCTTCCGGGGTTGCCTGTTTGTTATGCGCCTGCTTCTGGTGACGGTGCACGTGTCGGAGGACCATAGAGAGGGGTTTGCTGAAGGTCCGCCGACATTCTAGCCTCTCTTCCAGGGCTCCTTCCGGCTGGGGGCCTTTATCTTCTGGATTCCTGCCTGCCAAGACGCGTTAGTATAACGTCTTTCTGTTTAGCCGGTCTTGTGTGCTTTACTCTGTGTGTGACCCGGACCTGTTGACTTAGTCTCTGTCTGACCCAACTGCTACCTGATCTTCTGTGTATGACCTGGACCTGTTAGACCAAGCTTCAGCCAGACTCCTCTTCTACTTGATCTCCTGTGTATGACCTGGACCTGTTAGACCAAGCTTCAGCCAGACCCCACTACTACTTGATCTCCTGTGTATGACCTGGACCTGTTAGACCAAGCTTCAGCCAGACCCCTCTGTTACTTGATCTCCTGTGTATGACCTGGACCTGTTAGACCAAGCTTCTGCCTGACCCCCACTGATCCTGATTCTGTGTATGATCCGGACCGATTTTGACCCTGCCTCTTTTGTTCCAGCCTCCAGTGGATCCTCAAGGACCGTGCCAACTTCTCTTCGCCAGCCAAGGAGTGTCCCACCAGCAGTACCTTCCTCGCAGGAGTCTTCTTCCACGGAGTCCTGAGTGAGTACCTTATTCTCTTGGAGATTACTATCCTCCCTGGGGACCTCTGAGTATAGTTTGTCTAGGTTGGGGTTATCCGGGGTTACCCAGCAGCTCCTCTGCTGGGGGCCACTACATCTGGCTTCGCGGCCAGCACCTTTAGGCGGCTCAGCTGCAGCACAACCCTGGCTTAGGCAACCTCCGCTCTCTAGCACCGATCCCAAGCGTCGCTCCCTAGCATCTTGCTTAGCGGCCCCTGGTTGGAGGAGCATCCTGTTCCTGCTCCTAGGTACTCCAGTCCATTCTCTATCCTCTCTCCGGGCTCTGACAGAGTTGGACCGGTTAATTGAGTTCTGTATTCTGATGGATACCAGAATAAGGGAGAGACCCTCATTTAAAGAGTACCTGCTGAGGTTCTCTGGCAAGGGATCTTCTCGTTATGCTAACCCTCCCTATTCTCCCTCGCCTCCTTGATTTGTCTCAGATGATGCCGAGCCCATGCAGGTTGATGCTGTGGTCAGAGGGAGGTCGGCAGTTGTGGAGCAGGGACGCAGACAGCTTGATGAGGTCCCTCCACACGTTTCTGACCCACCCTATCCTCCCTCACCTCCTGATCTCGACAATGAGAGTGGTGACCCTAGAATGGTGGGGGCCACTCCTTTGTCTAGGGAGGAGAGAGCCTTTAGGAGGAGGGAGGGACTCTGTCTCTATTGTGGTAAATCTGGACATCTGCTGTGATCCTGTCCAGTCCATCCCGTGTGACGCTCAAACTTTAGAACCGGAAGGGGACAAGTGATTGGTGGTATTTCACTGTCCCAAGTAAATTTTTCAGATAAACCAGTACTGAGGGCCTGTATTTACTAGGCTAATAAATCTGTGTCAGTTCCAGCGTTTCTGGACACGGGGGCCGCAGGCTGCTTTATGGATGCGGAATTTGCAGCCAGCAAATGTATTCCATTGGTACCACTCAAGTCTCCTTTGGCAGTAGAGGCTATTGATGGTAGACCTCTACAACCTGCACACATTACTCATGAGACCACACTACTAACCCTGAGAATCGGAACCCTACATACTGAGACTCTGAAGTTTCAGGTGATTAATTCACCACATCATGCCATTGTCCTGGGGTTTCCATGGGTGCAGAGACACAACCCCAGGATGGACTGGCACACATGTGAAGTTTTATCCTGGTCTTCAGGTTGTACAAAGCCACACAGGCCTCAAATCCACTCCTCCCAGAGGAGTATGCCTCCGTTGTTGACATTTTCAGTGAAAGCCAGGCTGAGGTCTTACCTCCACATAGACCTTACGATTGTGCCTTGGAGTTATTGCCTGGTTCCTCACCCCCGAGGGGTCGTGTCTATCCTTTGTCTGTGGAGGAGAACAAGGCTATGGAGGAGTATGTGGCTGATGCGCTGGCCAGGGGAATCATTCGGAAATCCACATACCCTGCTGGATTCTTTTTTGTCAAAAAGAAGGATGGGGAGCTACGTCCTTGTATCGATTTCCGTGGTTTAAACAAGTTGCTGGTTAAAAACGCCTATCCAATTCCCTTGATTACTGAACTTTTTGACCGAGTCAAAGGTTCCAAGATTTTTATGAAATTGGACTTAAGGGCTGCGTACAATCTAGTACGAATTAAAGAAGGGCACAAGTGGAAGACAGCTTTCAATACCCGGAGCGGTCATTATGAATATTTGGTTATGCCCTTTGGCCTGTGCAATGCTCCAGCTGTCTTCCAAGAATTCATAAACGATGTTCTAAGAAAACTACTCCAGAGTTGTATGGTGGTTTATCTGGATGATATCCTTATACATTCTCCCACTCTGGAGACGCACCAAGCTGATGCAGCTAAGGTCCTGAGCCTGTTGCGAGAGAATACGCTTTTCTGCAAGCTCGAGAAGTGTGAATTTCACAAACCCCAGGTTGCCTTTCTTGGCTATATTATTTCTGCCTTTGGATTTGTCATGGATCCTCAGAAATTGTCGGCTGTACTTAACTGGCCTCGTCCCATGGGCCTTAAGGCAATCCAAAGGTTCTTGGAATTTGCTAATTATTATCGGAAGTTTATCAATAATTTTTCCTCTATTGTCAAACCTCTCACTGAAATGACTTGTAAAGGAGCCAACACTACCTTATGGTCCCAAGAGGCTATTGATGCCTTCGAGAAACTAAAGGCTGCATTTGCGGCAGCTCCATTGTTTGTTCATCCCGATCCCTCTCTGCCATTTACGCTGGAAGTAGACGCCTCTGAGATTGGTGTAGGGGCCTTATTGTCGCAACGTTCTTCCCCAGGGGAGGCCCTTTGTCCTTGTGGCTACTTCTCTAAAAAACTGTCCAAGGCTGAGCGATTGTATCACATTGGGGACAGAGAACTGTTGGCAATAATCCTTGCTCTTAAAGAATGGAGACATCTACTAGAGGGCACAAAGTCTCCTATCCTGATCCAAACGGATCATAAGAATCTGATATACCTCTCTGAGGCAAAACACCTCTCTTCAAGACAGGCTCGTTGGGCACTGTTTCTTTTCCGATTCAATTTTGTGGTTTCGTATCTTCCTGGCTCCAAAAATCTAAAGGCAGACGCGTTGTCTCGCCAGTTTTGTTCTTCGACTAGGGAGGAAGATCTTCCTACTCCGATCATTCCTACTGATCGTATTCTTGTCACAATTCGCACTTGTATCACTTCTCCTCTGGGTGAGGAGATTTTGGCCGCCCAGGCTGCTGCTCCTGTTGAGAAACCCGAAGGCCGTTGCTTTGTGCCAGCACAAATGCGCATTATGTTACTGGAGACGTATCATGCATCTAAAATAGCTGGTCACATTGGCCGAGACCAATTGATATGGTCCTTGTCCCGTGTTTTTTGGTGGCCTAGCCTGACAGCCGATTGTGCTGCCTTCACTGCAGCCTGCACAACTTGTGCCCAAAATAAGTCACCACGACAATTACCAGTGGGTTTGTTACAGCCAGTGGCCAATGGGGAACGCCCTTGGTCACACTTATCGATTGATTTTATGGTTGAACTTCCGAGCTCTATGGGTTATACAGTCATTTTGATGATTGTAGACAAGTTCTCAAAGATGGCCTATTTTGTACCACTTAAAGGATTGCCTTCCGCTAAAGAGTTGGCAGTGGTGTTTGCCAGAGAGGTCTTCCGATTACATGGCATTCCTAAAGTCATTGCCTCTGATAGAGGAAGCCAGTTTGTGTCCCGGTTCTGGAGGAGTTTCTACGCTCAAATGGGCATTCAATTGGCATTCTCCTCCGCGTATCATCCGCAGTCTAATGGTGCAGCAGAAAGGTCAAGCCAAGCGTTAGAACAGTTCCTCCGCTGTTATAGCTCTGACCATCACAATAACTGGGCTACCCTGTTACCCTGGGCAGAGTTTGCCCAGAATAGTGCTGTTAACTCTTCCACTAAGAGTTCCCCGTTCTTTGTTAATTATGGGTTCCAACCCTCAGCTCTTCCCGAGACCTTCCAAGCACAAGAAATTCCAGCTCTGGACGAGCATTTAAGGGCACTCCGTTCCTCCTGGGTACGGGTACAGCATAACCTACGTGATTCAGTGCAGCGACAAAAAAGGCAGGCTGACCGAAGGTGACTGCCGGCACCTACATTTCAGGTAGGAGACAGAGTATGGCTGTCTTCCCGTAACTTGCACCTCCAGGTGCCTTGTAACAAGTTGGCTCCTCGATTCATTGGTCCCCTTCGGGTGTTGCGCAAAATGAACCCGGTGGCATATGCATGGGAACTTCCTGCCAACATGCGCATTCACAATGTCTTTCATGTTTCCCTGCTAAAACCCTTGGTCTGCAACCGGTATACTTCAGCTCCTGCTCGTCCTCCTCCAGTGAGAGTTGTAGATCACGAGGAATATGAGGTCCAAACCATTCTGGACTCTCGTTTGGTTCGAGGGCGTTTACACTACTTTATTCATTGGAAGGGTTATGGTCCAGAGGAGCGTTCCTGGATTCCAGCTGCTGATGTTCACGCTTCTGTATTGGTGCGCAGGTTTCATGCTTGATTCCCTGAAAAACCCCGGCCGGCTCCGCGGAGGGGGGGCCTTTGAGGGGGGGTACTGTTACAGCTTACCTTGACTTCAGCATAATTACAGGCGCAAGGCTGTTTGCTTACTGTAGTCTCCTCCTACCTACTTCCTCCCTCTGAGCTGCTCCTCCTACTTCCTGTGGAGGGGTTTATAAGGCTGACTGAGGCCTGACTCAGATGCCCTTGCGTTGTTGATCAAAGCAGTTCTGTACCTTGGGCTCCTTGTATGACCTGGCTAGTCTTCAATCCATTCTAGTGCTGACCTTTGGCTTTGTCTGACTATTCTTTTGCCTCACCCCTGATAGTGGACATCCAATCTGGTGCAGACTTGTGGCTCTGGTTGACTACCTGAACTGTGTATGACCCGGCTTGTCTGACTACCCCCTCTGGTGCGGACTAGTGGCTCTGTCTGGCTATTCTTTTGTCTTTTCCCATGATGATCAGACACCCAATATAGTGCAGGCCTCGGGCTCTGGTAGACTTGCATCTGACTGCAGGCTTGAGTCAGTTCACTCTTTACGTCGGATCAAGATCCTGAGTTCCTGTTCCTGCTACTGCTCCTGGTTCAAGATCCTGAGTTCCGGTTCCTGCTACTGCTCCTGGTTCCTGTTGCGACTACCAGTGGCTAAGGCCTAGTCTCCAGCAGTGTGGTCTAGCTTTGCAGCCTATTATTCCTGATAATAGTGCTTGCTGGCTGGTAACCCTCTGCTTGTTCTGTTATTTGTTGTTCTTTCTATCCGATTGTTAATAAATTGCATTTACTGTACCATACTGACTCCTGAACTTCTCTGGGTAACCGTGACAGCTTCGGCCGAGATCCCAGGAAGGGGAACAACCACGCAATGTAATCTGCTGCCTCTTATCTTTCAAACAGAAAGATGCTATAATGAGAGAAGCCCATAATAGACATGATATCCTGTATGAAGGAGTGTTGATTTAGCTATTTCAGGATCTATCGCAGCTGACCTTACAGAAGAGGAGAGCCTTTAGACCCCTTACTGAGGCTTTAAGGGACAATCATGTTCCGTACCGATGGGGGTTTCCTTTTGCACTGATAGTGGCCATGATGGTGGTACTTCGACAGTGCGGACCTCTGAGGATGCTGCAGCCTTCTGTAGGAAGCTGAACTTTGCACAGCCAAACATCTCTGACCCATCCGTGCTTCGGAAGCAGAATCTCTGGCTCAAGGTCCCAACTCCACAGACATGGCAGCGGGTCCATCCCAAAAGGAAGAGGAATGATGGGCTCTCTCCTGATGAGGAGAGCTTGGCCATGGAAAGACAGGACTGATAGAGACTGATTAGCTACCATCCTTACATGTCACCCGGAGATGGACAGGTGCCACCGTATTTCAGCTAACTGCAAATTTGTTATTTGTTTATGCGATAGCTACTTAGCGCCACGATTTAGTGGGGCACGGTTAAGTTCCCTTTAGTTAGCCATGCTCATTGCTACTTTAGGGTGTAGAGTAATGTGTCTCGGGGGGGGGGGGGGGGGGTGGCACATCCCTGACTCAGCTCCCCAAGAGTGGGGTGGGATGTGTTGCATCGCCGCGTTCCTGACTTTACTAGCTATTTAAGGGGCAAAGACCCCTTATCTCTTTAGTGTTGTTGATTATTGATATTGTATAATCTTTGCAGTATTTTCCCCCCACTGGTTTACCGTTAATATAGCCAAGTGATTTATCGTCCACTGTGCATACAAGTACGGTTAAAGTTCTCTACTTGATACCCTCTGTCCTCTACGATTGAGCTGACTAACTTCTCGCTCTCTGACTTTCATTTTTCACCCTTTTCTGCCCTACGATTCTCTCAATCTATCGCTTTCTTCCCTTTCCCCTCTCTCTCTTTTCTTAACTTGCCTTTGGGAACCTTTTTCCCAGATTTGCTGTCCCTTTGACCCTGGATAGTTTAGGTGGACCTGGGATCCCAATAGTCCTGGTATTTGACTGTAACACAAGGTGCACTATTTATTGTCTGTTCCACATGTCTGCCATGTATACTATAAAAGCCATCAATGAACGTAAAGGGTTTGAATTCAAGGGTCAAACACCATATGTTGATCCAAGACTGCGTGCGCGTGGGGGCTCAGATCTATTTTTTACAAGAAACCCATTTTTCAACCAATGACTCATTGTCGCTACTAAGCTCTGCATATCCTACACAGTTTTTCAGTTCAGGGGAGGAGAGAAAGAGGGGGGTGGGTATCCTATTGCATAGCCAATTTCCGTTTCGCCTACTGGCACAGCTTTCGGATAAGAAGGGCAGATATGTGGCGATAAAAGGAGATGTGGAGGATGTTCGCCTCACTCTGGTGTCTCTATATGCTCCTAACCAGGGTCAAGGACCCTTTTTTCATTCAGTATTACCTACTATTGCAGGAAGGGATGATTGTCCTGGGGGGATGATCTCAATTCTCCGCTATCTCCAGCATTGGACTGTTCAACTGGGATCTCACAAATTCCTAAGACCCAGCTAGCTAGGATCGTAAAGTCTCTTTGAGATTTCCCTTTAATAGACACATGGCGCTCTTTACACCCATCTTCACGGCAGTTTACTTTCTACTCTCCTCCTGCACGCATGCACTCTAGACTGGACTACATTCTTTTATCTCAGGAACACATGCATTATCTCACTGCCGCCCAGATACCAGATACACCCGTCCACCTGGTCAGATCATGCCCCGGTGGAGATGACCCTATCCCTCCCTATGTCTTTCCCTAGAATTGTGCAATGGAGACTCCCGGTGGACCTCTTGGATGATGAGACCTTGTAACGTTTTTTTAAGACACTCAGACCGGTAGTAAAATGAAACACAGTTTTATTAAATGAAAACGATCGCCCTCTACAGGCAACAAAAATAATAACAAAATAAAGACAGATATGCCCCCACAGGCCCAGTATACATAATCAGGGTATCACATATACTGTCTCAAGACAGGCACATAGTAGAAATACATTTAACGGTTAAATGCACTAAGCAGTCAGTCTCTGTTGTGGAGTTTGGCACGCCCAAGGTGGTGATAGGAAGTATTAAGTGTAGATGGTGCAACACTTAGAGTTCTTGAAACAGGAATGCTGCTAGGTACTATGTGACCAGAGGTAGAATCAGCAGAACAGTTGCCCAGAATAGCCCCCTCGGGCGTAGCCACGGATACAACTGGATCTGCAAGTGCGTGAATCGGTAGCCCCCACGGGCGTAACAAAGGTACAGCTTGCACTGCAAAAGCTGGCTAATAGCCCCCACGGGCGTATTAACGGAGACCAACGGAATAGAGGCAATTTGAGCCAATAGCCCCCACGGGCGTATACCTAGGCAACCTGCAAGAGCATTGAGCCAGTAGCCCCCACGGGCGTAACAACGGAGACCACACTATGCTGCAAGCGGAGAAGCCAATAGCCTCCCACTGGTGCCTACCCTTTGCTGCAATAGCTTGAGCCTTAGCCCGAACAGGCGTAACGTATGAGCAAGAGCCAATGGCGCCCTACCAGGATCGTTACCAAACATGACTACTCTGCAGTTTGACAGGATGAGCTGCCGAGCAACCGACCATATAAGCAGCCGACTCAGCAGATGTAGTGCAATATAGCTTAGGCTCTATACCTGAGAGAGAAGGCTCAGCTAAGGATAAGGCAGCACAGCAAGGGTTAATAAGCAGCTTTACGGATCGAGGCTCAATGTAGCGGAATAGCTCTGCAAGTATCACGGAGGCTCAGTAACGGAAGCACAGCTCTGCAAGTGAGCACGGAGACTCAGCACTGGGAACAAGGCACAGCAAGGGTGAAGTAGGTCACACAGTTAGCCTGGCAGGTAGCAGCAGCGGTAGTCAGAATGTAGCTACGGCGACAAGTGGAGCGAAAGGCAGGAACAAGCAGGTCACTGGAACAGGCCGGTACGGGTCACGTAGCAGGAAGTCAGCCAGGCCGGGTCGGATCACGGAGGTGGTACTCAGACAAGCCGGGTCAATCACGAGCAGGAACACAGGAGCGTAGTCAGAACAGGCCAAATCGGTACACAGGAATCCAGAACACAGGAACTCAGCAACAGCAACACTGGCTCTGAAACACCATGAAAGGGCACCTGAAAGGTGTCACGGCCAGGCATAAAAAGGTCACCGGGGGCGGGCCAAACCAGCTCAGCAAATCAGAACATACCACAAGCGAGAGTGACAGAGGAGGATCACAGGCACTGTGATAGACCTTCTGCGAGGATATCCGATCTTACATCGCAGATTTTCTCCTCCGAAATGAACCGTCGGTTTCTTCGACGACGTGTCTGTGAGGCCCTCAAGTGCTCCATTAGAGGCCTTTTCATTCGTAGAAGTGCCTTTTTGAAGAAGCGCGCTACTACACCAATGGTCACATTGCTCTCTACCATAGGGGATCTTGAGGCCTCCTATCGTCAATCTGGAGACTAATCTACTTATAGGTCGTTACATGAGGCAAGAACCTCCTTGTCAGATCTTATGCACACGTCTGCACTGAAATCTATCATGAGATCTAGGTCGCAGGTGTACGAATATAGTAACAAATGTGGCAGGTTACTAGGTATGAACACCAAGGGTCCTAGGGTTTCCACTTACATTCACCAGCTACAATCACCAGACGGGACATTGACTAAGAACTTTCCAACATAGGCGGAGATATTTCGGGCCTATTATGAGATGCTATACAACCTTCCCCAATCTATTGCAAATTCCTCTTCTGATCTCTTTGAATACATTCGATCTTCCAATACACCGAGATTATCGGCATCACAATCTGACACTCTTGAGGTGGACATCACTGAATCCGAAATGGAGATGGCGATTAGGCAGATGCCCAGCGGTAAGTCTCCTGGGCCAGATGGCTTCCCACTCCTGTTCTACAGGAAGTTCCTCTCGGAGCTACTGCCAATTATGATCAGGGTCTTTAGGGAACTCCTGTTGTCCGTGGACAAGTTTCCAGGTATGATGGAGTCCCATATAGTAGTACTACCAAAAGAGGGGAAAGACCCTAAACTACCTTCTAGCTACAGACCAATATCTCTACTGAATGTAGATACGAAAATCTTTGCCAAAGTCCTGGCGGGCCGTTTGGCCATATTCCATCCTTATTTGATAGACCCTGACCAGACTGGGTTCGTGAAGGGAAGGGAGGTGAGGGACAACACAATCAAAATAATCCAACTCATGTCTCTGGCTCATGAGGGTCATCATTCAGTATGTCTCCTGTCAGTCGATTCCGAAAAGGCATTTGACAGGATGGCGTGGCCATTCATCATGGCAACACTCTCTCATGTGGGAGTGGGGGCGAGATTCATGGCCTGGGTGGGCGCACTGTTCAAGTTACCCACTGCAAAGGTGCGGGTTAATGATGTACTTTCCAGGTCCTTTGGTCTGAGCAATGGAACGAGGCAGGGATGCCCCCTGTCTACACTGTTGTTTATCCTCACTATGGAGGTCCTGGCTAACCATATCCGAAGCTCTACCAGGATATCGGGTCTTGTAACACGCTCCAGGGATCATAGATTGGCCGTTTTTGCAGATGATCTTATCTTGATCCTCACCAACCCGGCCCATTCCATACTGGCAGTGACTGCAGTAATGCAGAAATATGGAACCTATTCTAATTTTAAGCCTAATATCACAAAATCCGAGCTATTAAATGTCTCAGTTCCGAGCTCGGTTTGGCATCTGCTTGTAGCTTCTTGGCCCTAAAGAGAGGCTGAAAACTCTCTGAAATATCTGGGGATTCACCTTTCTGACGTCTCCTTCCTTGATTTTTGAGGCTAATTTCCCCCAGCTCTTGTGTTCTATTAAATCAGATCTTCAGAAATGGAAAACACTGTTTATATCTTGGTGGGGGAGAATGAACTTGATCAAAATGAATATTTTACCCAAAATCTTGTATCTGTTCAAAACGGTACCATAAAAAATACTGAACTGGAAAAAGTGCAGAGACCCGTAACAAATCTGATAAAGGGATAAGAGGATGAGAGTTATAAAGAGAGACTAGCCAAATCTGGTTTGTTTACATTAGAGATGTCTAAGTGATTAGATGATTACCAATTACAAATATATTCAAGGTCAATTCAAAAATCTCTCCAATTAATTATTTACTCAAATAGCCGAGAATGAGAGGTCATCCATTAAGACTAGAGGAAAGACGTTTTCGACTAAAACAAAGGCAGGGATTTTTTACAGTAAGGGTATTAAAGCTATGGAATGCTTTGCCTCCAGATGCAGATACTATAACTGCTTTCAAAAAGTAATGGATACCTATCTAGCACAGAACAACATTGAGAATTATGACAGCTTCAAAGCAGGTTGTTGATCCAGTGAAATATCTGTCTGCCATTTGGAGTTAGGAAGGAATTTGTTTACCCAATTGGGGCTTAACTGGAAATTGCTTCAATAGTTTGTTTTTTGCCTTCCTCTAGGTGACCAGGGGTGATTTGGCATTGGCTGAACTTGATGGACGCGTGTTTTTTGTCAGCCTCATCAACTATGTTTTTATGTAAATATGGTCTTTAATGTGAGATTCTTCAATGTAACCTTGTCCATTGGCTTGAAATATGATGAAATGAACAGTTGTCCAAGAACAGCTGAAGGTCCCAAGGGGAAGTAATCTCTCTAATAGTAGGATAGAATTTTGAAACAGCATTAAGGAATCTTCTAGCTACCTGTTATTTTTGCATATTGCACAGAAAGAATAGCTGACAAGGCAGATATTTGCACCTTGATTGAAGAAGGTCAATCTTGTAGAAAATCCACAATTATTGCAGTTGAGATGGAAAGACTGTTAATCTTCTTGATTAGGCAACAGTTAGAAAAAAAGTCCAAATTCTATAATATACTCTGGAGGTAGAAGCATTTCTTCCACCAATAATGGTGTTGGCCACCACCTCAGAAAGTCCTTTATTGATTAAAGATTCCTGCTCAGCCTCCAGGCATGTAAGTGAAAGAAACTTGGATTGGGGTGAAATAAAGGACCATGGGACCAGGGTGACTGGAAGTTCCCATGGGGGGGAAAATGTACATCTGAATCAGAAGAGGGAACAAGGTTCTTCTGGGCCATCTTGGGGCTATGAGTATCACATCAGATTTGTCTCGTCTGATCTTCATGAGAACTTGCATTAAGATCAGGGTGGTGGGAAACATAAACCAAGAGTCCCAAGAGTACTTCAGGGCATCCTGCCCCATGGGTCCCTATAGCTGGGAAGAATTGTCTGCATTTTCTATTAGTCCTGAAGGCCTAAGATCTATCCAGGGGTTTTCCTGTCTGGTGATGATACGGTTGAAAACTCTGTGGCTGAGAGACCATTCCCCTGGACTTACCTGATTTCTGCTCGAGAAGTCTGTTTCCAGATTTAGATTGCCTGACATGTATGAGGCTTTGATCATCTCCAAGCTGAGCTCTGACCAGAGAAGAATCTTCCTTGCTTCCTTTAGAAGAGCACTACTTCTCGTGCCTCCCTGATTTAAGGTGTATGAGATCTGCGGCCATGTTATCTGATCTTATTAACACTGATTTTCTTCTAAGAGGAAGTGTTTTAGAGTGTAAAGCACTGCCCTGAGTTTCAGAACGTTTATGTGAAAGGGCTTTACTGACCCTCTCCAGAGACTCTGGACTGAGTTGCCATTCTAGATTGCTCCCCAGCCTCCTGAAGGGGTCTCCGTGCTTTGAGATTCTTCAAGTTTGTCCATCATGACAGATCTTGTCTGGTTGAGGGTAACAGAGGGGTCCCATTGTCTGACTTTTAGAATATCAAGAAGATGGATTGAAGTGGCCTCAAACAGAGTCTGGACCAGGGCAGGATCTGGGTTCAACAAGACATCAGACCAAGAGCTACATGAAGTCCTGATCTGTATAAACAGACTGAAGCTTGAAAGCAGGACCTTGCTTCTTATCTTCAAAATCCTTTCTGGAGATAGGTAAGCCTATCAAAATGAATATCCAAAAATATTATGTTCTGAATAGGGACACGCTGACTCTTGGCACTGTTATGAGCCACCCCAAGGACTCAAGATGACTGAGGACTTCTGAGGTGTGTTCCACATAATGTGAGAGGTTGAGACTATTAACAAGTTGCCCATGCTGGGAATGATTATAATGCCCTTCTCTCTCAGGACCGGTAAGGCTTCTGCCAGGATTGTTGTTTTATACCCTTGGAGGGAGGACAGCCGAAAGGGGAGTGCTGTGAACTGAAAATGTTGATCAAGAACTGGGAATCTCAGATCTCTTCTATCGTCCAATATGACATACAGATACCATGGCGAGGATATATCCTTCCTAAGTAGGCTAGAATATTTCAAAGAGAAGGTCTTGGAGGTGGAGCCTTCCCGTCTCCTTATCAGGCTACCCTAGCCCCACCCTTTCTGTTTGACATTCCAGACCACAGTGAACAGGCTAGGAACATCTCTGCTTAGTTTTTAGTTTACTTTTTTTATTTTATTCTTAGTTATGGGGTGTCACAATTACCCCATTTGCTGGCTTACCATTCCTGGCTTCCCCTGGAGGATTGTCCAGCTTGAAGGACCTCTTGTTGACCCTTGCAGCCCTGAGAAGAGAATCTTGCAGCCCAAGTTTCTCCATACTAACTCAGTCAGAAGACAGAAAATGCAGACTGGTGTCATGGTCCACTTCTCCCACTTAGTCCCCTCCATACAGGGGTTATCTTGGAGTCCAGAACTCCTGAACTCATGTTCAGTACTTTATTCTATTTTATTCTTGGGTTTTTGCAGCTTGGATGGCTGCAGTTTGGGTAGTAATCCCTTCCCTGCTGGTTTAATTGGGTTTAAGGGCTTTTTCCTGTGTTTTCTCTTCACGATCATGCATTTTTACTACCCCTTGGGTATTGGGTGTTTTTGGTCACTGAATTTTTAGTGCATGGTGCCTTTATGGTGCTCTTCCCACGTGGCTGCATTTGCTCCATTGACTTCTATGGGACAAACTGTTTTGGGGCATATCTCTGCAACCGTTTGTCATGCAGAGTTGAGAGAGGGCTCATTCTTCTAGTGTCCTCATGCCCTATAATCTGATTCACATCTCCAGCATCTCAGGGGCACCTGCCCCCCCCCCAAGTGCAAGATACGGCATTGCTAGGATACAGTAACTGAGAATGCAACTCCCAGAATGCCTGTTTCTAGGGCTTCCTTCTGGTTGGCTGATGGTTTTACAGACACCATTTTAGTCCTGCTTGGTTATCCTATGCAGAGGTGGCCTTCTCTTTGCTCTTGTTTTCAGATTAACTCTTTGCCTGTCAAAATAAGTACTTTTTTTTGTGGTTTTCTGAGATGAATTGTTATTCTAGGACACATTATTTTAGTTTTCTATACTGTTTAGACACTACTCCTGTTAGGATGTCGGATCCAAAGGAACATAGGGCTAGACCTAAGTCAAAGGATACTGGGGCATCTTTGACCCCACCCCCTTGTTTATTGCTCCTCATGTCAAACAGGGCTCCCTAGAGAATATTCAGGACCCCTATGCCCCCTCATATGTTGTGGTCCTCACTACTCCACCGGGGCCTCCAGCCTTGAGCAAGAGCCAGTCTGGGTGAAAGACTTAAAGACCTCTAAGGCACAATTTCCTCTATCCCTCCAGGGGGTCCTGCATTCATGGAACCCCCCTGCTACCTTCAGGTTTGTGGCCCCCTAAGGCCCCAGGTATACCTGCGCTCACTGAATCCTGTGAGGAAGATTCTTTTGATGGTGATACGGAGGAAGGGGAGCGTGAAGAAAGATATTCTACCTATACCTTTGGTGACCCCTTTGATGCTGATCTTACTCGCTGTGCTGAGAGTCTCATCAAGGTAGTTTTGCTAACCCTTCAGGTCACGAGCACCTCTGAAGAGTGTCAGTCTTCATCTGATGTGTTTCAGAGACGTAAAAAGTCTTAGTCTTTTCACCCAATGTCACTCTGGGCCAACTCATCTTGGATGAGTGGAAGACAACTGATAGGCGGTTCTCTCTCTTTCTAAGATATTTTCTATGCTATACCCCTTTTCTGAGGCAGCTTTGGTGCAGTAGTCTTCTCTTCCCACCACTGATCCCCAATATCTCTAAGTCTACAACTCTTCCCTTGGCAGATGCTAGGACTCTTAAGGACATGACAGATAGGAAGCTTGAAGCTATTCTAACTTTGCTGCCATTGGCGCTGCTTTGCGGCCTATTCTGGCCTCTGCTGGGTCACCAGAGCTATTGCTATCTGGGGCAAAAACTTACTGAGACCATCAGAGATGGCGCCTCTAAGGAGGATCTTTTAACCCTCAGCCAACATGTCTGAGGCTCAGACATATGTAACGGACTCTCTTTTTGATGCAGTCACACTGTCAGCTAAGTCCTCTGGCTTTTCTGTTATGGCACAAGGACTTTGTGGCTCAAGATTTGGTCTGCAGACCTCTCCTCTAAGAAGTCACTGATTTATCTTCCTTTCCAGGGCAAGTCTCGTTTTGGACCTGAACTGAAACAGATCTGTGAGGCTACTGGGGGCAATGGGCACCCTGTTAACTCTGGTATGCAAACAAACTAACATGGCGATGAAATGTCTTTTTCATCTTTGCCAATCAGAGGCATAAGACTAATCTGGGAGTGTCTCAGTCCAGTACCCCACACCCCTCCACCAAGCCCAGGCACCAGTAGCACTCAAAGCACCCTGCTGCCAAACCCAAGTCTGCCTCAGCGTGACTCACAGAATCTGGTCCGCAGTTGCCTGTGGCTGGGCGGCTGAGCCATCTTTCAGATGCATGGGTAAAGTCCATTGCAGACCAGTGGGTTTTGCAGGTGGTTTCGGAAGGGTAAAAAAATAGCATTCAAGTCCCTTCCTCCCTTTTCTTCCAGTCCAGGATTCCCCATGGCCAGGAAAAGTTGCGACTTTTCAAAGAGCTGGTCCAAGCTCTTCTGGACAAGGGAGTTCTTGTTCCGGTTCCTCCCCAAGAGAGAGGTTCAGGTTTTTATTCAAACCCTCTCAAGACTTGGTCTTCCTCTGACTCAGGTTCGATACCTGTCAGGGGAAGGTTTTTCTGATGGAGGACTGCATTCAGAAGATCATGCATCTGGTGTTCCAAGCTCTGGAGTGGCCCTCTGCTCTGGCCCGCAAGTTCATCACTCTTGCGGTGCATGGTGTCCACCAAGGAGACAGTTCCATACTCTATGGCCCACACCAGGGATCTCCAGAGACTCATCATCCACTCTTGACATAGGAACCTCGATCTCTTGGTCTGACGGTTTCCCTTCCTCTGGAAGTCAGACAGGATCTGCAATGGTGGTTGAATAGGACCAACCTAGAGAGCGGAAACCATTTGTGATTCGAGAATGGATCTTTGTCACGACAAATACCAGCCTGCGGGGCTGGGGCACGGTCCTGGGTCACCTGGGGTTCAGGGCAGGTGGACCCTAGAGGAGTCCCTTCAGTCCATCAATGTTCTGGAGCTCAGGGTGATTCAGCACGTACTTGTGTACTGGTCCCTTAAGCTAAGGGGTCATCCAGTACGCATTCAGTTGGACAATGCCACTGCAGTGGCCTACATCAACAGGCAAGGAAGCACAAGAAGTGATCCCGCTTGGGCAGAGGTCAAGTCTATCTTGGCTTGGGCAGGAGATCATGTACCGGCTATCTCTGCTATGAACTTTCCAGGGGTAGGCAATGTCCTAGCGGACTTCCTCAGTCACAAGATAGTGGATCCTGGAGAGTGGGAGCTCCACCCCGAAGTTTTGACCTGTTGGTGCAGCAGAGTGGTCTTCCACAGATAGATCTGATGGCCACCCGAGACAACAGGAAAATTAAAATGTTTTGTGCTCATTGGGGGATCCTCTGACCTTTGCCATGGACACCCTGTCCATAGTGTTTTCATCTGGCTTACAATTCCTCTCTTCCCCAGGGTGCTTCAGAAGATTCGGATGGACAGTCCGGCGGTCATAATGATTGCTCCATACTGGACCAGGAGGGCTTTGTTTCCCAAACTAGTTTGTCTCTCCATTCAGGATCTGTTTCCACTGCCACTCAGACCGGACCTCCTCCTTCAGGGGTACCTCTGGAAGTAGGACGTGGAGAGGTTGGCTTTGATGGCATGGCTGTTGACGCCTCCATCCTGAGGATAAAGGGTTTCTTCCCTGAGGTTGTCTCCAGTATGATACAGGCTAGGAAGCCTGTCTCCTCTAAGGCCTACCACAGGGTTTGGTCCACTTTCCATTCTTGGTGCGTTTACAGGGATCTTTTATCACAGGAGTTTGACCTTCTTGTGGTTCTGTCTGTTTTGAAGGATGGCATGAACAAAGGACTCTGTCTCAGTTCCCTAAAGGTTCAGACTTCTGCTCTCTCTGTGTTTTTCTAGAGACGTATTGCTATCTTGCCAGGTGTCATGGTATTCTCTCAATGGGTTGCGCATGCTTTCCCTGCCTACAGGGCTCCCACACCCCTGATGGACCTTGACTTGGTTTTAGAGGTTCTGAAGCGGCCCCCTTCTGAGTCCCTTGCTACCATTCCTTTACGTCTTTTGACGTGGAAGATGGCTTTCCTTCTGTGTGTGCAGAGTTTCTGAATTGCAGGCCTTGTCTTGCAAGCTGCCTTTCCTAGAGTTTCACAAGGCCAATGTTGTTCTTTGAACATCCCAGGAATTACTTTGTAAGGTGGTCTCTGAGTTCCACATCAATCAAGAGATAGTTGTGCCTTCTTTCTGTCCTGACCCTACATCTGACAAGGAGAGGGATCTCCACTTGTTGGATGTATTACGTTGTCTCAAGTCTCGAGTCTTTACTTAAGACTGATGCCTTGTTCCACATCCCTGAGGGTCCTAGGCCAGGTATGGCTACATCCAAGGTCACTATTGCGTCCTGGGTTAAGTATAACATTCGCAAGGCTTACGATTTCAGGAAGAAACCTGTTCCCTTTCATGTTACAGGACACTCCACCAGGTCTGTTGGGGGCTCCTGGTCCTGCAAGAATCAGGCCTCTGCTAATCATCTGTGAAAGGCTGCAACTTGGTCCTCTCTGCACACCTTTGCCAAACACAGTTGTGTTGATGTTCTGGCTTTGGCTGAATCCAGTTTTGGCAGGAAGGTCCTGCCTAAGGGTCTGCTCCTTATCGTACCTTACTGTTCTATTTGCTGTGCTATTGTTCTCAGTGTCTGTTGACAGTTATGTTTGGGCTATTCCTAGTTCTGAATAGTCCTAGGGAACTCTGATATCATGGGGACAGATGCTTGGTCCTTTCCATTTCTTCTGACCCTGTGAGCTTAATGTTGGAACATCCCCATGGTACCTGTATGCCATATTGGACAACAGAGAAAAGAGGATTTTAGTATTTCCTGTTAAATCCATTTCTCTTCGTCCATATGACATACAGGTCCCTCACCCAGTGACAGGGGACCTCGCTTGGTCTCACTTGGCTTGCTGAGGGAGTCCTTCTTGCTCGCAGGAGCTCCCCCCGTGGCTGCACGCTGTTTGGGGAGTCCGGAACGCAACAGAGCAATAAAAAAAAATTGCTCCGTGGTCATTAAGTCGCGTCCGTGTCCGGATTCCCCGGTCGTTAAGGGGTTAAGGACCGATGACGTAACGGGACCATCATGGAATTCCGGGCTCCCCGCGCGGCTGCACACCATTCGGGGAGTCCGGAATCGGATTCAATTAAAAAAAATAAAATGCTCCGTGGTCCTTAAATGACCGCCACGTGCATGCGCGGCCGGTCCTTAAGGGGTTAAGCACTTCATACATCACTAAATAGTGTATCTTATATAAACAACCACACATCATTTTTCTTGGTTTGAGAAGACCTGTCTTTCTTAGAAGATAGAGAATCCCTAGATTTCTCCTTGGAAGATTGGGGTTTTTGAGGAGTAGAAATGAAAAGGAAAAAAATACAAGGAAGGCTAAAGAATGCAGTCCAAAAGGTACAACACTAAACTGAAGCAAAACCAGAATGACAGAGAAAGCGGCAGCTTAAATAAAGCAGATCTGGTGCTGTGCATTCCACTGATGTAATGCATGATGTTTCAGATGTTGGTGGGATGCAAGAAGGCATACAGAGGCAAGTCGGAAGTGCGTTTGACCGATGGAACACAAGGAGTCAGCCTGCCCAAAGGAAGGCCATTAGGCATCTAGAAGCTGCCATGAGCACAGGGACCAGGCACAGAGGGCAGACAGACTACAAGGAGATGGAAGCCTAGTGATTCCCCTGGCGAACAACTGGCATGGATCCATGGGTTTCTAGGAAGCAACAACCTTGGCAGGTGGCATGCAAGGCTGCATACGATAATATAAAACTAATAAGGCAAGAGGACAGCAACACTGTCCTTCAGCAAGATAGGGCCAAAGAAATTGAGAACATTTCCTATCAAGCATTCCTTTCGAAGTTCCCATTGGTCCTACCCAGCTGGAGGACAGAAACAGTACCCACTGTAATGCTGTGGGTAGGGATTCAGAAGAAAAACAAATATTATAATTAGGAAAAACATAACAGCATGTATAACTGAATGGAGCCCTCAGCCTTTGAGTTGATATCAATAGTTTTAGCACCCAAACTACTGGTTTTCACATCAGTTAAGTGCCACCTCTCCTGTAATGAGATGAGGAACAAATAGTGGACTTTTTTCTAAAAGTACTAAAGCAGGCCAGCTCATGGTAGCCTGCAAAAGTTTGAGAGGCTATAAAAACTCTGAATGAGAAGCAAGCAAATGCTGATTCTAAGAGTCATGTGACAGAAATAGACAGACATTAAAAGCAAATGGTGAAAGTAGCAGTGTAAGACTTCACTTGATTATTCTAAGTGATTTATTGGTAAACAGGGTGTTATAATAGAAAAGAACTGATAGCTAAATAATACACATTTAAGGCTGGAAAAACTCACCAGACTGCTGGTACCAGTAATCTTGTGAAACTGTGATGCATATTTTCCATAGACCAAGGCTGCCATTGCAATGGAAGAGAGCATCAGCATACGCCTTCTCATTTGTTTTCTCTGTTTCACTCATAAAGTCTTCACGAGCATTTTTGCTGAGGTTAGAATGCGCAGAGGGGGTAAAGTAGTGATACCATGAAACAGTTCCCACTGCAGCTGAAAGGTAAATCACTGAAAGAAGAGACAGCACACTGCCAATCACCAGGGCAGTGGCAAAACGGTTATCCATTTCTCTTTACTGGTGTGCTGGAAATAAACAAAATATTTATGATTTGTCATGAGGAAAAGAAAGGAGGAAAAATTAGGATTTTTGTGTACTACTGAATAAACCCTTTCCTCTTAGCCCATGTGGATGAACCACAGACTAAAATATCTTCTGGCCAGCAGGGCAGCGCACTTGCTTAAAAAGGCCTTACTTCATTTTACCCCAACTAGACATGCTCAGTATTAATGAAGAACAAAGATCAAAAAAGGAAGGCGTGGCAGGAACCATAGAACCTGCCCAAACGCCACATGCACTAAGAGAGAAGGATTTATTGGTAACTACACAAAAATCTACTTTTCTGTTTTGTACAATGTGGAACACATGAACTATGGGGTATACCTAAGCTACCCCCCCCCAAGATTCCAGGGAGAAAGAACAAACAAGAACCTCAGGTGTTAAGAGAAACCTACGTACAAAAACAAGTAACAGGAAAAAAAAATATTAACAGGTTGCTGGAAGTAAACACAAGAAGGACACCTACACAGGCACTACTGGCTTTGCTAGAAGCCAGGACACTGACAAAGTAGTATTTAAAGGGGATCAATTACCCCAATACAACTTTGTCTTAAAAGTTAGGTTATATAGTGGCTAGGTGGAATACTGTTTTAATTTCCTTTTTAATATCATTACTTGGCCGAAATTCACAGTGTAAACATTATCCTGTTCCCTACTTCCATACAGACTGCAGTTACCAGCTGTGTACTGCAGTCTGTCACTTGGCCTCTGCTCCCCTCCCTCTATCCAGCCTCCTCCAATGACATAGGCTTTCTGTGGGTAAGCTGGATCGGTCTCATTGGCCAGAGACCGCTCCAGCTTACATGTAGGAAGCCTCCATCATCGGAGGAGGCTGGATAGAGGGAGAGGAGCAGAGGCAAAGTGACAGACTGCAGTACAGAGCTGGTAACTGCAGTCTGTCCGGAAGTAGGGAACAGGATAATGTTTACACTGTGAATTTCAGCCAAACAATGATTTTAAAAAAGAAAGTAATACAGTATTCCACCTAGTCGCTATACAACCTAACTTTTAAGACAAAGTGGTATAGGGGTGATAGATCCCCTTTAAAGAGATAGTAATGTTTCTTATGACATGCATCTCAGAACTTTGAGCATATGTGATACATAGTACTGCTGTGCAATGCTCCTATGGTTCAAAACTTGCTAGTTACAGAGTAATGACATGTTAAAGGGATAGTAATACTTAAAAATTAATAATCTCAATATTGTAGTAATTAAAAAAAGAAGTTAATTACCCCCAGTGACATAACCTCAAACCTTTATGGTTTGAGAAATATTCACTTGCAAAGTTCCCCCCTCCCTCCCCTTTCCCTGAAGTCAGCGTTGTAGCTGACTGCAGGGGAAGCCTGTCCTAAGATCATTTGGCGGCTCTGCAGCAGAGTCGAGATTGCATTAATAAAAAAAAGAAATCATTCACTTACAAGGTCTTCTACATGTGCTTGCAAACCAAGCTGGAAGTGTGACAAATCCAGTCATCCCTCTAGCAACACTGGAATCACCACTGGAAGCCGGAGTGGGAGCAGCTATAGGGGCAGCCTGTGCCGGGGGTTGCTGAGGTGGTGGAGCCAGATGCACTCAGTAATAAGTGGAACTGGGTAGGTGTTTTTAATCGTGATACGGTTAAGCCCCCTGCAATCAATACAGGGTCTCCGTTCTCCACTCTTAATTCACAAAGAAAAATTCGGCCCCCGCAGGAGAGGAGGACTTGCGGAAGAACCCCCGGGACAGCATATCTGCAATAAACTCCTCAATGGCCTTATTCTCCATGACAGAAATAGGGTAGACTCGACCTTGAGGAGGTATGGCAACCTGTTGTAGTTTAATGATACAATCGTATGGGTGGTGAGGCGGAAGCTCACCAGCCCGGCCTGTATAGAATACATCTCAGACCTCTTGGTACTCTTCAGGCAGCAAAGAGACCGGAGAGGTGGTAATACCTTCACCACTTTCCCTAGGCATGTCTTGGAACAGTTAGACGATCATTCAATGACTTCGGCCCTTACCCAATCAAATGTGGGATTGTGTTTGTGCAACTGGATAACCCAGGACCACAGGATAGTGAGGACAGTGGATCACTTGGAATTGTATGATTTTATGATGGAGAGCCCCTACAGCCATAGACAAAGGAGCGGTTTCGTGGGTGACCTGCGGAGGCTGTAGGAATCTGCCATCAATTGCCTCAGTTGCCAGTGGAGTGGTATGGGACTGCAAGGGGATGGAGTGCTTCTGGGTGAAGGCACTGTCAATAAAGAGGCCCGCTGCCCCGAAGTCAATGAGTGCCTCAGAGAGCCCAACAGAAACTAGTAGTTTATCCTTCTGGATAACCGTGGATGCCGAGATGCCACCTAAGGTCTGTCCACTATATAGCCTTAGGTGCGGGAGTTTTTCCGGATGTGTGGGGCAAGTTCGCAGTAGGTGCCCTGCCTTACCGAGGTAAGGGCACAGGCCCTCCCTCCTCCTAAAGGTCCTTTCTGCAACCGAAAGATGGGTGAACACAAGCTGCATGGGTTCCACACCGCCAGGGATCTCAAGACCAGGAGGCGTGGGAGGAAACGAAAACCTCGGGGGCCTCTGCAGGGGCTCCCTGAAGGAAGGTCTCTCACGGATTCAGGATTCAATAAGAATGCAATATGAGACCAGGTAATAAGGTAATAAAGCAATTCACCTCTCTAAAAAGGACAGACAAAGCAGAAATCTGGATCTTATTAGAAGAGGTCTGAAAGAAGTGGGAGCCAAAATGGATATATTGAGAAGATCCGGGAACCATGCCCGGCAAAACCAGAATGGGGTGATCATGAAATTACATGAACCTGCTCCATTATGACTTTCCTCAATAACCTAGGAATCAGAAGTAATAGAGAAAACACGTATGGCAAGGGGAACTGCTAAGGAATGATTGTCCCATCTAAAGAGGGTGCCAAGAACTGCAGAAAAACAGGGGAACCTTGCAGTTCAACCAAGAGGCCATTAAGGTCCACGGTTGGAAGGCACCACGCATAGACTATGGAGTCAAAACACCGACTGGATGGATTTCCGGAATCCAGTCACTGACAGCTGAAAAGGTCTGCCACTATGTTGTCTATCCCTGGAATGTGAACAGTAGGGAGAGAGCTGAAATGTGAGATCCTCCCAAAACAGACTCAACCAAGCCTCTAACCATGTGGCTGCACTCCTGGTCCCTTCTTGATTATTGATATATGAAAACTGTCGACATTTTGAGAGTCTGAAACTGCTCCAGACAATGGAGAGACTGAGACAAATGCAGCAGAGCAAGAATAATTGCCAGGAGCTCTAACATATTGATGGGCAGAAGAATCTCTCTCAGTAGCCAGGTGGCTCCCAAGCTGACATCTGTCTTGATTATCACCCATTTCAGAACAACCCTATGACTGTGTCAAGGACAGATGGGACATCTGAAGTCACCAACGAAGATATGACTTTGCCAGTGGGATACAGACATGACACGGGAGACATGACACGGGAGAGATGTCACTGCTGCCTGAGCCAATTCTTGAGAATCTCCAGCTGCAATTTCCGAGTGTGGCGGCAAAGAAATAAGGCCTGAGACAAAAAAGAAAACAAAAAATGAAGGCTAGCCAAGATAATCTTTGCCCTGATCCTCTGAAGTCACTGAAAACTGAGCATGTATTGTAGGGGTGAAGTCACCTCTGGAGTGCCTTTTTTAGTCAAGTACCCTGCTCTCCTGGCCAAAGGATACATTATCCCATGGTTCCTGTATTCCACATTGGACGAAAGAGAAAATAATTTAGAAACAGTAAAACATAAACAATATAGTCGTTTTTTTCTGTTTAGGAAGGATTAAAGTGATAGTAATGTTTCACGAAAAAAGCAGCACTGATTAATATTCATAGTATTAGGACCATGGAAAGTGCTCTTTCAATAATATTATAGTTCAAGAGTAATTGAATAATAAAGTATCCACCTCCCACCCCTTTTACCTAGTGTAAGCAGCCTCCCCTCAGATGTGTTATCTGGTCTCTTGACTGGACAGGTCACAGGAATGGACAATCTTTTTACTGTGAGCATAAGGAAACCCCTGCCCCCCTTGACAAAGGATGGCAAGTTAAACTTTATGCTCACTGTCCCGCGCTGCGATCCATCTGGACAGTCTTGCTGCTCCGAGGTGAGCAGTGTTACATCAGTAAAAGGGGTGGGAGGGGTTACTTTATCATTCAGTAATAATAATAATAATGCAACTCGTATAGTATTGAGATTACGCTCTCCACAGCCTAAATACTATGAAGATTAATCAGAGCTGCTTTTTTTGTGAAACATTACTATACCTTTAAGTGGCTCTTAATTTAACAGGAGCTGGGAGCCAGCGCTCCTAGAATGTCACTGTTGGAGAATTTTACATAGAAACAGAAATAATTTATTACTATATATATATTTTTTTAATTTTTTTTAATCTCTCTCTCAAAAAAAAAAATATATTATTCTTCATGGCAGTTCATTTACAGCAGCCCTGCTCCGACCATACATGACCCAAACTAAACAGCAATAGTAGTGTGATGTACTGCTATCCTTGCTAAAGAAACGAAAAAGGAAGGGAACTTAGGGCATTCTCTCCCTCCGATCCTATAGACAAAAAAGAAAACAAAAAATGAAGGCTAGCCAAGATAATCTTTGCCCTGATCCTCTGAAGTCACTGAAAACCGAGCATGTATTGTAGGGGTGAAGTCAAGCTGGGGGGGGGAGACTCCACCTCTGGAGTGCCTTTTTTAGTCAAGTACCCTGCTCTCCTGGCCAAAGGATACATTATCCCATGGTTTCTGTATTCCACATTGGACGAAAGAGAAAATAATTTAGAAACAGTAAAACATAAACAATATAGTCGTTTTTTTCTGTTTAGGAAGGATTAAAGTGATAGTAATGTTTCACGAAAAAAGCAGCCCTGATTAATATTCATAGTATTAGGACCATGGAGAGTGCTCTTTCAATAATATTATAGTTCAAGAGTAATTGAATAATAAAGTATCCACCTCCCACCCCTTTTACCTAGTGTAAGCAGCCTCCCCTCAGATGTGTTATCTGGTCTCTTGACTGGACAGGTCACAGGAATGGACAATCTTTTTACTGTGAGCATAAGGAAACCCCTGCTCCCCTTGACAAAGGATGGCAAGTTAAACTTTATGCTCACTGTCCCGCGCTGCGATCCATCTGGACAGTCTTGCTGCTCCGAGGTGAGCAGTGTTACATCAGTAAAAGGGGTGGGAGGGGTTACTTTATCATTCAGTAATAATAATAATAATGCAACTCGTATAGTATTGAGATTACGCTCTCCACAGCCTAAATACTATGAAGATTAATCGGAGCTGCTTTTTTTGTGAAACATTACTATACCTTTAAGTGGCTCTTAATTTAACAGGAGCTGGGAGCCAGCGCTCCTAGAATGTCACTGTTGGAGAATTTTACATAGAAACAGAAATAATTTATTACTATATATATTTTTTTTAATTTTTTTTAATCTCTCTCTCAAAAAAAAAAATATATTATTCTTCATGGCAGTTCATTTACAGCAGCCCTGCTCCGACCATACATGACCCAAACTAAACAGCAATAGTAGTGTGATGTACTGCTATCCTTGCTAAAGAAACGAAAAAGGAAGGGAACTTAGGGCATTCTCTCCCTCCGATCCTATAGACAAAAAAGAAAACAAAAAATGAAGGCTAGCCAAGATAATCTTTGCCCTGATCCTCTGAAGTCACTGAAAACCGAGCATGTATTGTAGGGGTGAAGTCAAGCTGGGGGGGGGAGACTCCACCTCTGGAGTGCCTTTTTTAGTCAAGTACCCTGCTCTCCTGGCCAAAGGATACATTATCCCATGGTTTCTGTATTCCACATTGGACGAAAGAGAAAATAATTTAGAAACAGTAAAACATAAACAATATAGTCGTTTTTTTCTGTTTAGGAAGGATTAAAGTGATAGTAATGTTTCACGAAAAAAGCAGCCCTGATTAATATTCATAGTATTAGGACCATGGAGAGTGCTCTTTCAATAATATTATAGTTCAAGAGTAATTGAATAATAAAGTATCCACCTCCCACCCCTTTTACCTAGTGTAAGCAGCCTCCCCTCAGATGTGTTATCTGGTCTCTTGACTGGACAGGTCACAGGAATGGACAATCTTTTTACTGTGAGCATAAGGAAACCCCTGCTCCCCTTGACAAAGGATGGCAAGTTAAACTTTATGCTCACTGTCCCGCGCTGCGATCCATCTGGACAGTCTTGCTGCTCCGAGGTGAGCAGTGTTACATCAGTAAAAGGGGTGGGAGGGGTTACTTTATCATTCAGTAATAATAATAATAATGCAACTCGTATAGTATTGAGATTACGCTCTCCACAGCCTAAATACTATGAAGATTAATCGGAGCTGCTTTTTTTGTGAAACATTACTATACCTTTAAGTGGCTCTTAATTTAACAGGAGCTGGGAGCCAGCGCTCCTAGAATGTCACTGTTGGAGAATTTTACATAGAAACAGAAATAATTTATTACTATATATATATTTTTTTTTTTTTAATCTCTCTCTCAAAAAAAAAAAAAAGGGAGAAATTTACCTTGAGATATTTCCTTTTCTTCTGTGTCCCCCCACGGCCATAGACTTCTATGGGTATTGTCTCCTCCTACTAGCTGGTGTAGGACCAATCAAAAACTACTTAAAGAATCCCCTTGCCTCCTCTCATCAGTCATCTTTTGTCAGAGCTGAAAAATATTTAAGGTAGATAGGTTATAGGGCAGGGGTGCCGTGGGGGGACACAGAAGAAAAGGAAATATCTCAAGGTAAATTTCTCCCTTTCTTCTGTGTCCCCTTCCACGGCCATAGACTTCTATGGGACATACCAAAGAAAAAGGCATATAGGGTGGGAAATGTATTTACATACAAATTATTTACTAATAAAAAATCTTAATGTATTTAATAATTATATGGAAAGACCTTACCCAGTAGGAACAGTTGCAGCTTTTAAGACTCTCCTGCCGAATTTTGCTGCGGAAGATGCTTGTACATCTAAACGATAATGTTTTATAAAGGTAGAAATGGAAGACCAAGTGGCAGCTTTACATATTTCTTCCGCCGTAGCGGCATCCTTTGCTGCCCAGGATGTTGCCATAGCTCTTGTTGAATGAGCCCTTATGGTTCTAGGGGGCTCTTTTCCTGCACTCATATATGCTTCTTTAATGCATTCTGTTATCCATCTCGCAACTGAGGGTTTTGAAGCAGACGACCCCTTAAACTTCCCTTGATAATGTACGAATAGGGAATCTGACTTTCTTATCTCTGATGTTCTCTTCAAGTATTCCAGAAGACATCTTTTTAGATCCAGCTTGTGCAATCTTTCCTCCTTTCTGTTCTTAGGATCAGGAAAAAAGGTTGGAAGAACTATATCTTGGTTCAAATGAAAAGGAGATACTACTTTAGATTTAAATTTGCTTTTTGTTCTAAGTACTACCTTGTCCTGATGGAAAATTATATAAGGTTCCTTAGAAGATAACGCCTGCAATTCACTTACTCTTCTAGCAGATGTAACAGCTACTAAGAAAATAGTCTTCAACGTTAAGAACTTTATAGAAGCTTCCTGAATGGGTTCAAATTTGTTTGATGTTGTCAACTGATTTAGTACAGTGTTAAGGTCCCAAGGAGGAACAATACTTCTAACTCTGGGCCTTGATTTGTCTATTGCCCGCATATACTTCTTGACTAGGTCATCCTCAGCAAACTGCTTTGCTAAACAAGCGGAAATAGCAGAAACTTGCACTTTTAAGGACGCTGGGCGAAGTCCAGCCTCATAACCGCTTTGCAAGAAACTCAGTAGTTTAGGGGTAGAAATTGCCCTCCTACTCACATCGTTTTTTATACACCATGTAGAAAATATTGTCCATACCCTATTATAAATCTTTGCTGTGGACGGTTTTCTTCCAGCAATAATAGTACTGATTACTGACTCTGATAGGCCTTTCTGCCTCAAGGAATTCCTCTCAGCCTCCAGGCCACTAGTTTCAAAAACTCCGGTGCTGGATGAAACACAGGACCTTGATGTAGAAGGTCTGGCCTGGCAGGCAGGGGCCAAGGCTTCCTCACCGACATGTTTACCAGGCTTGAATACCATATTCTCCTTGGCCAGTCTGGTGCTATCAGAATGATATCCAGTCTTTCCTGTCTAATCTTCCTTATGACTTTCTGGATCATAGGAATTGGAGGGAATACATATGCTAGACTGAATGTCCAATCCTGCGTCATCGCATCTATGGCTTCTGCTTGTGGATAATACCTTCTTGAGAAGAATCTCTGGCATTTTGCATTCTGTCCTGTGGCCATCAGATCTATCACTGGATGACCCCATCTTTCCTTGATCTGATTGAAAACCTCCTGATTTAAGGACCATTCCCCTGGGTCTAACTGTACACGACTCAGAAAATCTGCCTGTATGTTCTGACTTCCTGGTATGTGTATTGCTGATAGAACTGCCAAATTCCTTTCTCCCCATAACAAGATTCTTCTCACCTCTGAGTTTAGGAATCGGCTTTTTGTTCCTCCCTGATTCTTGATATACTGTACTGCCACCATGCTGTCAGATATTATTAGCACTGGTTTTTTCTTCAGCTCTTTCTTGAAGGCTTTCAGACAATAGTAAATTGCTCTTAATTCCAGTATGTTTATATGTAGCAGCCTTTCCCTTGCATTCCATTTTCCTTGTATGGACTTGTTGTGCCAATGTCCTCCCCATCCTGTGAGACTGGCATCCGTCGTAATCTTTTGCCATACTGGCTCTATCAAAAGTTTTCCTTTTTTTAGGTTTTTCTTGCATGTCCACCATTTCAGTTCTTTCCTTACTTGAGATCCCAATGGAATCACCTGAGCTGAATTTGCTGGATTCTTGTCCCAATGATTTAGGAACCATCTTTGCAATGGCCTGAAGTGTAACTTGGCCCATGGGACAACCTGTACTGTTGATACCATGACCCCTAGGATTGTCATGTATTCCAGAGATGTATATTTCTTTTGTCTCTTGAATCTCTTGACCTTCTTGACTAAGGAGTTTATTCTGTTGTGAGAAAGAAACACCTTGCTTTTCACTGAATTCAATATTAGACCCAAGAACTGCAATTTCTGGGTTGGAAACAACTGGCTCTTTTCTGTATTGATTTTCCATCCCAGGTGCTGAAGGTGGTTTATGGTGATCTTGTTCTGAGTCACCGCTGAACTGCAGGAACTCGCTATTAGTAACAGATCGTCTAGGTATGGTATTATTATTATTCCTTGCCGTCTCAATGGTTCTAAGGCTACTGCTAGTACCTTGGAAAATATTCTGGGGGCTGATGTAAGCCCAAATGGCAGCACCTTGAATTGCCAATGCTGCCCCATGTGTGCAAATCTGAGGAATTTCCTGTAACTCTGAGCCACCGGAATGTGATGGTAGGCGTCTTGTAGATCTATTGTAGTCATGTAAGCATTGGGTATTACCGCTTGAATGACTGATGTTACAGTTTCCATCTTGAATCTCTCTTTCTTTATGAAGGAGTTGAGTATTTTCAAGACCAGAATAGGTCTGAACCCTCCTGATGTTTTTGGAACCACAAACATTGTGGAATACCAGCCTAGCCTTTTGAATGCCGCTGGAACTTCTTCTATGACTTGTTTTATTGCTAGTTCCTGGATTGCTTTTGAGAGTTCTAAGGCTTTTATAGCATTCTGCGGAGTCCTGGAACTCCTGTAGTGATCTTTGTTGGGTCTGCATTCGAATTTTAGCGGGCATCCTGCTTCTAAAAGGTGGCGCGTCCAAGAGTCCAGATTCGTCTTGTCTTCCCAACTCTTGATAAATTTTCCCAGACGACCCCCGACTGGTGCAAGAAGCAGGTTCCGCTGATCTTCAGGAAAATTCTTTCTTGAATTGATTACCACGAAACCCATCCTTCCTAAATGAACCTCTTTTGGCTTGTGCAGGCAGTTGTTTTCGTGTTTCATATTGTCTTGAGTTCTGAAAGCGCCTCTGGTCTCTAAAAGTCTGCTTCTTACAAAAGGACGTGTGTGTAGGTGATGTTCTATGCTTCCTATCCTGGGGAAGAAAAGAACTCTTTCCCCCCGTTACTTTCTTTACAATTTCTTCTAGTTGTTCTCCAAACAGCAATGATCCTGTGAAAGGCAAGGAAACCAACTTGCTTTTTGACGATGCATCGGCGCCCCAAGATCTCAGCCACAATGATCGTCTAGCCGTAACAGATAATGCTGATGATCTGGCGGAAGTTCTTATGGCATCCATAGAGGCGTCACAGACAAAACTGACAGCTTCTTTAATAGATGCAACTTCTTTTAGCAGTTTAGATCTGGATACAGACGAATCAATATGGTCTTCCAACTCTGAAATCCAAATTTTTGTAGTTCTGGAGATACAAGCTAATGCAGTAGCAATCTTCATGCTTTGCCCCAACAAGGAAAACTGTTTCTTTAGTGAGCTCTCCATTCTTCTATCCATTGAATCCTTCAGCGAAGATCCATCCTCCATAGGAATTGTCGTTCTCTTGGCGATTTGAGAGATAGCAGCATCAATTTTGGGCGGAGATACCCAAGCAGCCGTGTCCTCCTCTTTGAATGGATACATTTTATGCATTCTTCTTGATGTACACATTCTCTTATCTCCTTTGTTCCATTCTGCTTTAATCATATCTGCAACTGAATAATGTACAGGAAATACAGGACCTTCCTTCTTTGAACCTGTAAATGCCATATCAATAACTCCCTGTTGTTTCTGCTCCTCTGTTAATCCTAATGTCTTGCGCATTAATTTTAGAAATGGCTCAATCTTATCCAGACTAAATGTTCCATCTTCTTCTTCCACAATTTCTCCATCTTCTTCCGATGAATATTGAGACATAATATCTATCATACTGCCTTCTTCTGTGTCTTCTCTCCTAGTTGAAGGGCCTTCATCTGGGTCATCTACCCTTTGCCTTTTCCTAGGCTGATTCTGCAGAGCAGAGAAGGTTTCTTGCATTGATGTCTTCATCCAAGACAAGAAGTCTTGGAATTGGCTGGGTACCTCCATTCCTGCTGCCTTTTTAATACAGTCCGTGCAAAGTTTAGCATTATCCTCTGCAGGAATCTTATTGTCACAAGCATTACAGATCTTAGTTTTTGAACTGGCTTTATCTTCTTTATTCTCTATAGTATTCTTATCCTTCATGGTTCCAGACTTGGGAGTAGAAGCCATAAATACGGATACAGCTAATAATATTTAAAACATAACCTTTAATTATTGCTGAAATAAAAATCTTGGCCCTAATAATTGACCTGCAATATCCACACATGCAAACAGGTTCTATTCTTGCTTAAATAAGGGCCTGGTTAGCATGCGTTCCAAGCTGGAACGTATAAAGGAAGTACATCCAAAACTTATAAATATATCATCCTACCTTATCCTCCGGTAAAGACTGCTGCCCTCAGATTGCCACGCTCGCTGCTCCAGACGTTTGCACATCCCTTGATGCTGAATCAAGGAGCTCCGTCCAGGATCCTGATGCGGCGAACATCGGTGTATGCGACTTCCGGTTCGCGGACTTCCTGTGAGCGCGTCACTTCCAGCTCACATGCGGGCAACTCTGGGTCTCCTTCGGAGGATAAGGCCATGATACACAGGCCGGCACAAAGCGGAGCCTGGTCTCCGGGTAGACCTCCCCGGTCTGGGACAGCATGTAGCGGCCGCAGTGAGTAATTTAACTTTTGACTGGGTTAACGATTTGGGCTGGATCAACCAGCCATCCTACTCCAGCTGGTGTAGGACCAAAAAGACTGACGAGAGGAGGCAAGGGGATTCTTTAAGTAGTTTTTGATTGGTCCTACACCAGCTAGTGGGAGGAGACAATACCCATAGAAGTCTATGGCCGTGGAAGGGGACACAGAAGAAAATATTATTCTTCATGGCAGTTCATTTACAGCAGCCCTGCTCCGACCATACATGACCCAAACTAAACAGCAATAGTAGTGTGATGTACTGCTATCCTTGCTAAAGAAACGAAAAAGGAAGGGAACTTAGGGCATTCTCTCCCTCCGATCCTATAGCACTCATAGAGTTAGTATACACACCCTTTGATGGGATGTAGTGCAGTGAAGTCTTGAATTACCTTCCTCAATGCCTCACATTGTCCCCTCCCCTCTAACTCAATTACTCCCATTCTCATGCCTCCTCTCCTCCCGTTCCCATCTTTTGTGCCTCTGCTCACCTCCCTTCCTGTTCTCAGTGTCTCTGCTCACCCCCCCTTCCTGTCCTCAGTGCCTCTCCTCTCCCCTTCCTGTCTTCAGTGTCTCTCCTCACTCCCTCCCCATCCTCAGAGCCTCTCCTTGCCCCTTTCCCATCATGAGGGTCTCTCCTCACCCTATTCTACTCCTCAGAACCTCTCCTTGCCACCTCTCTCTTCAGAGCCTATCCTCTCTCCCATCCCCCCCTCAGAGCCTCTCCTCTCTCCCCCACCTTATAGCCTCTACTCTCACCCTCCCCCTTTTCAGAGCCTCTCCTCTCTCTTCTCCTCCTCAGAGCCTCTCCTCAACCACTTCCAGTCCTCAGTTCCTCTCCTCACACTCTTCCCATCCTCAGTGCCGCTCTTCTCACCATTCCCATCCTCAGCGCCTCTAATAGTCCCATTCTCAGTACTTCTCCTCACTCCCTTCCTGCCCTCAGTGCTTCTCCTCACCCCCTGTCTTCACTGGCTCTCCTCTCATCCTACCCATCCTCAGTGCCTCTCCTGGCCCCCTTCCCCTCTCCATTGCCTCTCCTCACCCTTCTTCTATCCTCAATGCCGCAGAGTGAGGGCAGGGGAAGCCCTGCTGGTGCCCATACATTTTATATATAAATAAAAATTGCAGTGTTCATAAAATGTAAGATGCTGGTCATAAATGTAACCCCCTTACTGCCAAAAATACATGGAAAAACTACACATACAGGGCATTTGCATAAATTGTCTTGGCAAATATTCCAAAAAGTTTTTTCTATGAAATTGAAATTATTACAAAAATTAAAAAGAAGTGATAAAAAAAATGTTATCTGATAATGTAACAGTAGGATCTGTTCCATAGGTTGGAAGCTTGGGATCGTAGCTAGTGCTGAAATCTGAACCTTCAAGGAGGAGCTCAAGCAGAGCCATTTATTCACACCATCCTGGAGAAAGCATAACACCAAGGACACACACTTGTCTGCGCACCACTTGAGAAAAACAGACTATACCCTATTGTAGGCCTTGGAGGAGACAGTCTTTCAGCCATGAATCATAGTGGAAACAACCTCAGTGGAGAAACCTTTAATACTCAGGATGCGGGTTTCAATAGCCATGCTGTCAAAGCCACATCCTTGTGCCACAGGTAACCCTGGAGTAGGAGGTCTGGCCTGGGAGGAAGGTGGAGCGTGTCCTGAATGGAAAGACTGACCAGGTCTGCAAATCACACTTCCCGGTCCAATAAGGAGCGATTAGAGTTATGGTTGCACCTTCCATCCTGATCTTCCTGAGTACCCTGGGAATTAAATGGTGGAAAAACATAAGAAATGTAGAAGTTCCACGGAATCAACATTGCTTCCGTTGAAAAGGCCAGAGGATCACCCTTCCAGAAGCAGAAAGTCATAACCATTCTATTTTCCCTGGCGGCCATGAAATCTATCTAGGCACACCCCACCATTGCACAATCAGGTACAGTACTTCCAGACTGAGATCCCCCTCTCTCAGATCTAAGTATCGGCGACTTAGAAAGTCCTCCAGAATGTTTTATAGCAGAGATGGACGGAAAGTGGACTGTGAGTGCCCCCTTGATGATTGTTGTGAGCCAAAGCCGTGGCTTTGTCCGACTGGACCCTCATCGTCTTCCCCCCTCAAGAGTGAGGTCCAGTACACAAAGGCCAGTCAAATCGCTAAGACTTCAAAGACATTTATGGACTGAAGAGTTTTCTCTTTGATAAAGCATTATTTTTATTACTTTATAGGGATTGGTCCTTTTTATAATATATATTTGTATAAGCTTATATTATTAGATCATATATATTTTTAACATTAAATACTTTGTTGAAGACTTTATGAGCCATCTCCAGTTTATTTTATTTATTTTTGGGATATCACTAATGGATTGGATTTGAATTACCCACCAAGAAATCTTGGGGTATCCTGAGAAGGGTTTATATTCTCTGCTGGCACAGTTGTCAGGTTTATCATCACCTGAACATCATGCTTGTGAGTAATTAGTATTTGTATACATATATCAGATTATTCCACAGTGTTACACTATTGGGAGCCCTTGCTCTTTGTGTTTTCTGTATAGTTATCCATCTTGGGGAGCAAGTTAACAAGAAGCTGCCTGTTCTTCATTCTATATCCTGTGTGTGTACTTTGGCTGGGCCAGGTTAATTTCCCGGAAAAGCACTTTAAGCTATAAGCTACATAAGTAGCATTACAGCCCCCAGTTTTGGGACTTTAGTCTCACAGGATGTACCCTTGGAGAGTGTTGAACTTCATCTCCAGGAACACTTCAGCATGCTCAGAATTCACCAGAGGGGGACCAGAAGTCAAGCACAGTCTTGAACATGCTGGACCAAGAGCTCCTTTGAAGGAGCCTTGAACAAAAGATTGTCCAGATACGCTGTCATGAGACTGGAGATGCCCCGGGTGTGAATGAAGGTTGCTAAGCCCCCCATGACCCTGGTAAATACATGAGATGTAGAAGTCAGGCCAAATGGCAGAGCTGTGAACTGGTAGCAATCAGAGCCAAAGGCAAATTGCAGGTAGCATTGGCTAGCGTTGGAACAGAAATGAATAGATACACATCCTGAAGGTAGGTATGCATCCTGCTGCTTTCCTGGAAAACAGATTTTGAATAGCACATTGTTACCTACTTCACCGGGCGGGGGGGTTATATATCTGTCCGCGCAATTAGACTCCAAAATACGGGAGGCCTATCACTACCATACAAGATGGGAGCATTTCCATCTCACCTGCCCTCTACTGTTGAATTGAGAACGGCTAAAGGTAAATGGAGTCTTGCAACATTGGAGGCAACCTTATATACCAAAAAGATATTTCATTTGCTGTACAGATTACAGATACCAGTAACCAACATTTATTATTTATTTAAAATATCTTCTCCATACAACGTTGCCTTTAAGAACCGCACCTTTAAGGACATTTAGTGATCATTGCCAGTTCATTTATATATTGTATTTTAATGCTGTGTTTTTTTTTTAGGATATATGTATATTCATTTTGTTTTTTTATATATATTTTTAGTATATCTTGGTATTGATTAAAGCTTTCCTCTTATATCACCTCCGTATTATATGTACATTAACATTTTATTTTTTATTATATATAGTCTCTCGGAGCACTCTCCTTATGCCTCTACTCTCCTAGGCACATTGCTGCTATGACCAAGAGCAAAGATTCCATCCTGAATCGTGTATTCACCACATATTTGTTGAGACATTTGAGGTCCAAAATGGATCCACAAACAGATTGGAATAAAAACCTGAACCACAATCCACAAGAGGTACTGGAATCAGTACCTCTTTTGTTAGCAGTAAATCCACTGCCTCCTGGACAGCCCTGACTCATCAGCCTCTTTTGGCACCCATGACAAAAAGAAACAATATGGAGGAAGGAATCCCAAAGCTATGCAGTACCTCTCGGATATAACCCGCAAAAACCCACTGGTCTGCTACCGAGGAGTCCCAGGTATCCCGATAAAAGGCGAAGACGCTGCCCTACCGGAACACGCTGACCAGGATTCTGAGAGTCATGCGGAAGTTTGCTTGATAGACTTAACCTTTGAAGCTGCTCACCTGGGCTGCCACTACTGTCTAGGCTTGGCAGAGGAGCGGCCATGAGAGGCCTGTTAACCTTGTGGTCTTTGTCCTCCATTTGTCGGGGAGTGAAAAAGACACAGTTTCTTCGAAATAGTTGGGAGTTTAGTGGGCATTTGAGGCAACAAAGTGCTCTTGCCCCCTGTAACATTACTAATAATCTGCTTCAGTTCAGGTCCAAACAGGAATCTGCCCTGAAAGGGCAAAGGATACTGTCTCCGCAACAAATATCAATATCTCCAACGCATTTTATAGAAACCCACTTCTTCAAGAGAATAATATTTTCAATCTGTGTCCGTTACGTTCCAATTTTTAAATTCTCATGCTCTCTTGGCTCTCAGCTAATCGAAATGCTTCCAAGCTGCAACTGTAGTTACATCGTTACATAGTAGTTTAGGTTGAAAAATAGACTTGGTTCCATCAAGTTCAACCCTATTCCTGTTTACCAGCCACTGAAAAGTATTTTATTATTCACCACCAGAATAAAACAAAACATTTTAAAATTATTTGCTCTCTTACGCGTGTTTCAGGAACTCTTAATTAAGGATGTAACTCCAGAACAAGTATATGCCACTCACGAACACCATACTCCTCTACAACCCAAATGTGCTAAGGGATATTACATTGTACCCCTCAATATATGAAAAAGTAGCATTTTAGCACCTAATATCACAAAGATTTAAAACAAAACAAAAAAGAGAAACCTACAATATTTGAACTCTACTACACAACATATACGTGTCTCTAAAGTCTCTAATATTGATTGTGGCTCCGTAACATGTATAAACTACTGTAAAATAATAACACAGAATCCAACACATCCACATGCCATATGGCCCTAGTGCATATCTTTGGGGAAATCCCAACTTCCTATGTGGTGCCAGCCACACTGGATCCATTGTGGCAATATACCCCAAACATAATCTCCTATTAGTAAGCCAGGATTGGTTACAATGTAACCAGAAAATGTCACCACCCAATTGCCTGTCCCCATATCTATGCAAATGCCCTTAGATCTGAAAAATATAAACTGAGGGCCGGTGACCTATATAACTATATATCTAAATACGAATCCCCCTACTTTTCTAAATACAATATATCTCCACCATTGTGTCCTAGGCATAGGACACTGACACTGCAATCCAGAATCCAAATCCCCCATTCCAGTCTAAATAAAGTAAAGTGAAACCACCAACAAATAAAGACACTAAAAACCATACCTCTATATTATGTACCTACTCAGAATATATAGCTGACACATCTTATATTAAGTTACTGACATATGGAAAACCCTCTTCCCATATTAGCACATCCATATATTTATTTATTTATTTATTTAGTAATCATCCATTAAGTTAACAATCACTTCGATTAGATCATAAAGTGGCATTATGTGTCACCTCATCAGAGGTGTCAGGAACCTGAAGGGTCTCCAAGACCGCTCTAATAAGCACATTCAATTCCCCACAGGCATATCACAAATCCATATCCTCATATTCCCCATCCTCATCTTCCTCAGGGGCCACATAAGTAAACGTAGTGGGGGCTTCCATGACTGAAGAGCCCCCTGTAGGAAAAAAGGAATTTGGACCACTGAGGTCAGACTAGTATTAACCCAAACTGGCTCTTGGTGCTGGAGGGCCCCGGTGGAGTAATAGGGGCATCAGAGCAAGAGGGGCAGAAAGATCCTGAATACTCCCAATGAAGCCCGTTTCGCATGAGGAACATTAAGTGAGGGGTGTAAGGGACATCCGAGTCCTTAGCCCTGTGCCCTTTATAGTCCACAACATCCTGACAATAAAGTATCCCAACACTAAATACTAGAATATGATCCCAGACTGAAAATCAAATTGAGGAGAGTCTGCCTCTACATAGGATAAGCAAGAGAAGAAACCCTGCGAAAAGGGCCTTCTGGGAAAGGTAGTCTTCTATGTTGCCGTTGCCTAGCAATACCTACACTATGTTACTGGAATCGCCACGTGCCCTCTGAACACTCAGGACATGAACAGGATGAAAGAGCACGAGGAGACAAGATGACAGAGCACTCTCTGACATTCATATGACAAAAGGTTGCAGAGATATGTCCCAATAAACAATTGCCATAGAAGTCAATGAAGCAAAGATGGTAGCAGGTGGACTCCCGTTTTTAAAAGGGCTGCAACAACAAATCCAGTCAAATTTCCTAAGGTGACACAGAGACCCAAATACCTCATAGAACATCCAAGGGGGGGCAAAAATGGGATAAAGGTGAAGAAAATCGCGAACAATTCCCACAATGATCTAAACACACCAAAGTAGTGAAAACATCAAATAAAGGGTTAATCCCTAACCAAACTGCAGCCACTCTTGCTCCAAAGCCATATGAGAGGAATAATATAGATAATAAACTACCCAACATGAGTGCCATAGCCTGGAAAGGCTAAAAAATGTCTCTGTATGGAGAGACAAGGGATTGGGACAAATGTGGACCAAGGCACTGAAAAGGTTACTCACCAGTCTTCTGTCTTCAGGTTACCATAGCAGCTAAAAACAAACAGAGCCCCAAGAGACTATTCTGGGAGTGAAAAATTGACATGTAAGATTCTCTCTACAGGGCTACACGGGTCCACACAACACCTGTAAACTGGTGAATACACTCCTGGGGAAGCCCAGTAATGGGGGAGTGTTTCGTGCCATCCGATTTCTTCACAGGACACATTCTTTCTCTATACTTACAGTGTGTGTGTGTGTGTGTGTGTGTGTGTTGGGGGGGGGGTTGAGCTAGAGGAGGAGAAGGGAGTCTCCACCCACAGGACTATGTCTTTGAGATGTGTCCTGACCTCCAAAGGAGGGACTCAACCCCATGGTACCCGTGTCCCATACAGGACGTAACGGAAAAGGAATTTAACAGGTAAGAACACTAAAATCCTATTTTCTCTTATGTCCAATATGAACACAGTTTCCATTGGGATATACCAACGCTAAGTTCCCAGAGGTGGGAAAAGGTGAAAAGACCTCATTCACGTCCCCATGACTTTCAAAGGACCATCCAGTATCTGAATAACCCAAGCATCAAGTGTCAACAGACACACAGCACACTGGAACAAGAGTCAACAGGGCTCAGAAACGACTGAACTGACAGAAAAAAGTGTGCGGGTCCTCAGACAGACAGGACCTTCCAGCAGAGGTCAAGTCATTTACACAGTAACGTTTAGTGAAAGTATGCAAGGAGAACCAAGTCACTGCCTTGCACAGCGGTTCAGCTGAGGCCTGATTCTTGTAGGCCCAAGAGGCACCCAATGACTTGGTAGAGTGGCTGTGATCCATGATGCAATAGTGACCTTGGAAGCTGCCTGGACGGCCCTAGGACCCTCAGGGATGATAAATAGAGAGTCAGGCTTGAGAAAATACCTAGTATGATTTACATATAACTTAAGGCAACACACCACTTAAGGCTTCCTGAGGACAAAGTCCAAAAGCAACTGCAACAGGTTATGGTGAATAAAGCACCTGGACCTGGTAGTATACACCCAAGGGTACTTAAGGAACTTAGTTCAGTAATAGCAAGACCATTATTATCAATATTAATTGATTCAATTTCATCAGTCATAGTGCCCTGTGATTGGAGGAAAGCTGATGTAGTTCCATTGTTCAAAAAGGGGACAAGATCCAAATAAGAGGATTTTAGTCTTACCTGTTAAATCCTTTTCACTTAGTCCATACAGGTTACTGGTAACTCTGGGAGGCGATCCGCCCCTTTAAGTAGACAGGAACATTTCTCCAAATGTATGCAGGGGGTGGAGCCTCCCCTCCCTCCTTAGCTGCTCCCAGTCAGCTTGATGCCAGAATGATTTGTGACCCTACTAACTGACCAGAGAAGGGAGAGAGAAGAAGAAGACTCCTGTGAGCATGCCCCAAAGGACTCCTACAACTTGCCACAGGAGAGCCAAGCATGGTCTCTTGACAGGGTGGGAGACCAGTAACCTGTATGGACTAAGTGAAAAGGATTTAACAGGTAAGACTAAAATCCTCTTTTCACTGTCGTCCAATACAGGTTACTGGTAACTCTGGGATGTCCAACCATTGAGTTACCCTGAGGTGGGAAGAAGGCAAGGACCAGACGCAAGGCCCCCAAAGTCACCAGGACCTCCATGGACCTACTGGTCAGAGATCCCAACAAAACAGAAGTGTCAACGGACACCAACAAGGGGTAAAAACAAACCCCAGGAACTGTTACACAGCACACTGAACTAGAGCCAACAGGGCTCAACAGTACGGAAACACAAAGGACCTCAGAAGAAGAAGATCCTAGACAGGCAGAACTGCCTCCAGGACCTTCCTCCCAAAACTGGCATCAGCCGAGGCCAGCACATCCACACGGTAGTGCTTCGAGAAAGTGAGCACAGAGGACCAAGTGGCCGCCTGGAACAGCTGATCAGCAGACGTTTGATTTTTGTAGGCCCAAGAGGCCCCAATGGACCTGGTAGAATGGGCCGTAACCCTAAAGGGAACATGCTTGTTCATCAATTCATACGCCTTTCGAATTGTAGACTTAATCCAAGATGCAATAGTCACTTTGGATGCCGGTCACCCAGCCCTAGGACCCTCCGGAATGACTAACAGAGCGTCAGACGTCCTGATGGATTCCGTGCAATGCACATAAAACTTGAGACAACGTACAACATCCAACAAATGGAGATCCTTCTCCTTATCAGAAGAGGGGTTAGGGCAGAAAGAAGGCACCACAATCTCCTGATTAACGTGGAACTTGGAAACCACCTTCGGTAAAAACTCCTTGGAGGTACGAAGAACCGCCTTGTCCTTGTGAAACACCAAATAGGGAGGTTTACAGGAGAGAGCTTGTAACTCCGCCACCCGACGGACAGACACAATGGCCAGAAGAAAGGCCATCTTCAAAAACAAAAGGCGTAAAGGAATCGTAGCCAAAGACTCAAAGGGAGGACGCTGAAGAACTCCCAAGACCAGATTAAGATCCCACTGAGGAGCCGGACTCCGAAAAGCGGGACGCACATGAGCAACGCCCTGGAAGAAGATCCTGACATCAGGAAGCATAGCAATGCGTTCCTGGAAAAAGACAGAAAGAGCCGAAGTCTGAACCTTAAGAGAACTCAGGCTAAGTCCTTTATCCACCCCGTCCTGCAGAAAAGCCAGGACCGTAGGAAGGTGAAAATCATGAGACAGGGCCCTGTCAGCACACCAAGAGAGAAAGATCGACCAGACCCGGTGATAGATCTTGGAAGAAACGGGCTTGCAAGCACGAAGCATGGTAGAAACCACAGCAGAAGAAAACCCCTTCTTCTTCAAAATAGAGGATTCAACCTCCAGGCCGTCAAATGAAGACGATGAACATCCTCCTTCCACAGGTACCCTTGGATCAGAAGATCTGGACGAGATGGAAGAAGAAATGGCTCTGCCACCGACAGAGCCAGAAGGTCCGGATACCAAGACTGACGAGGCCAGTTTGGAGCGATGAGGATGACCGGACAACGCTCCACCTTCAGCTTCTGGATCACTCTGATCAACATTGGAAGAGGGGGAAAGATGTAGGCTAGGGGAAACACCCAAGGAATCAACATGGCGTCGACCGCTAGAGCCAGCGAGTCCCTCCACCTGGAGCAGAACGTCGGAACCTTCCTGTTGTGTCTGGTCGCCATCAGATCCACCAAAGGAACACCCCACATCTGAGTCAGAAGCTTGAACACCTCCGGATGGAGCTCCTCCTCTCCGCTGTCGACTGTGTGACGACTGAGAAAGTCTGCCATGACGTTGTCTACGCCTGGAATGTGCACCGCAGAAATAGCGGAAACATGAACCTCCGCCCAGGACAGAATGGCCTTTACCTCTAGCCACATGGCGAGACTTCTTGTCCCGCCCTGCCTGTTGATGTAAGCCATGGCGGTGGCATTGTCAGATTCCACTCTGACAGGACAGTCCTCCAGTTGAGATTCCCAATGGCGTAGAGCATGGAAAATCGCCGGAATTCCAGGATGTTGATGGAGAGAAGAGACTCCTCCAAGGACCACTTCCCCTGAGCGCTGAAGCGATCCAGGACAGCCCCCCAGCCCAAGAGACTGGCGTCCGTCGTGACCGTGGTCCAGTAGGGTACCCGAAAGGGTCTCCCCTTCAAGAGATGGGAAAGGTCCAACCACCATTCCAGGCTCAGCTCCACATGAGGAAGAGATACTAACAACTTCTGATGATCTGGACAATCCCTGCACGTCTGGATCACGAACCTCTGAAGTTCACTGGTGTGTGCCACCGCAAATGGCACCGCCTCTATCGTGGAGATGAATTTCCCCACCAGGGAAAGCAACTTCGGAACTGGAATCCACTCGAGAGCCAGGACCCTCGATACTCGCTGAGCAATCTGATGCGCTACTTCCTCCGGCAGAAACACCATGCCCTTCTGAGTGTCGAACAGCAGACCCAGGAAGATGAGGCTCTGAGATGGGGACAAGTCCGACTTGTCCACGTTCACAATCCACCCGTGGCGAGTGAGTACCTGAATGCAGGTCTGAACCTGCCGGTGAAGAAGATCCGCAGACTCTGCCTTCAAAAGCAAGTAGTCCATGTATGGAGTCACTCTCACTCCATTCCGATGAAGGACGGAGATCAATGCCCCCAGAACTCTTTGGAAAACCTGGGGAGCAGTTGTCAGCCCAAAAGGAAGAGCTGAGAACTGAAAGTGACCCCTGGCGCAGGCGAACCTCAGATACTGCCTGCTCGCTGGAGGAATGGGGATATGTAGATACGCATCCTGTAGATCCAGAGAAGCTAGGAACTCCCCTGTGGACATGGCAGCGATCACAGTGCGCAGAGATTCCTGACGATAGTGAGACTTCACCACAAAAGAATTGAGATCCTTGAGATCCAAAATGGAATGGCCCCCGCCATCCTTCTTGGATACCACAAAAAGGTTGGAGTAAAACCCCGAACCCATGTCCACAGGAAGCACTGGCTCCGGGACCTCTTTGTCCAAAAGATCCTGAATAGCGCCTTCAAACAACCTCAGTTTCTCTGCATCCTGCGGAGAACGAGTGAGATGAAAACGAAGGGGGGGGGGAGAGAAAAGAAAGGGATCCTGTAACCCTCTGAGACCACCTGTAAAACCCATGGGTCCGACACGGATGCTTCCCAAACCCTGCGAAAGAGGTGGAGACGTCCACCCACAGCAGGGTGCGGACCCGGGTTCGGCGAGTCATGCCGAAGCAGGCTTGGAAGACTTGGAGGCAACCTTGGGCTTCAAGGACTGCTTGGGCTTGGAGGAGGGACGAGGATCGGACGGAACTGTCTTGGAGGACGAACGCGCCTCCGCCTGAAAGGAACGAAAGGACCGGTAACGCTTAACCGGCAACTTTTTCTTGAAGACCAAGGGCAAATGGGTACTCTTACCTCCAGTAGCCTCACTGATCAGCTCCTTGAGCTCAGAACCAAACAGGGAAGTTCCCTGGAAAGGCAAAGAAAGCAAAACCTTCTTAGATGCCGTATCAGCGGACCAAATCTTAAGCCAAAGCGCGAGCCTGGCCACCACAGAAGAAGTGGAGGCCCTAGCCATCATGCGGACAGCATCAAAGGCAGCATCAGAAACATGGTTCTGTGCTTCAGAAATATGGCAAGCAAGCGCAGCTGCTCTGAAACCGGCGCGTCCTGACGGACCGTCTTGGTGAGTTGCTCAGTCCAGACCACAATGGCCTGGTTAACCCACGCCACAGCAAAGGCCGGTCGCATAGCAGTGCCAATAGACGCAAAAATAGACTTGACACAAACCTCCAACTTTTTATCTGTCCAGTCCTGCAAAGCAGAAGCATCAGAAACGGGCAAAGCAGTTGATTTAGACAGTCTAGACACAGGAGCATCCACCTTGGGAGGATGAACCCATTTAGCCAGTTCAGCCTCAGAAAAGGGATAAAGTTTAGCAAACTTTTTTGAGACTGAAGAAGACTTATCAGGATTTTTCCAAGCATCGGAAACCAAACGTTCCAGTGTAGGGTTAGGAGGAAAACAAGTGACAGCTTTTGCCGGTTTCTGAAAGACATCAGTTGGGTCAGAGGGAATCTCTTGACTCAAGGGAAGGTTGAGGGTGGACAGAACAGCCCGAATTAGGCCCTCTGCAGAAAATTCAGGGTCACATTCAAAGGGGTCACCAACAGACCTGGTAGACTCAATAACAATACCATCCTCACCATCAGAATCTAGCAACAATTCTTCCTCAGAAGAATCAGACACGTCAGGGGCCCCCTGTGGTTTAGGCAGGGAGGTCCTGATGGTAGAGGGAGCCTGCCATACCTGCAGTGCTCCCTGTACCTGAGAGGGAAAGAGTTGAAGAGTGGACCTGAGGTCCCTAGTTGCAGCCTTGAACTCTTTCACCCAAGCTGGCTCTATAGCATGGCTGGAAGGCCCTGGGTTGCTGTCAGGACCTTCTGAGCATGCTGGGCATAAATGACCAGATAATTCCCTAGGCAGCCCTGAATGACAGGAGGAGCAATGCGCAATGGGGGAAACTGATGCCCCAGCCTCCTTAGTCTTAGGTCTAGTCCCAAGCTCCAGCGGAGTAGACATACTCACAGTGTCAGATATACCCCACTGACAGAAATCACCCAATTAAAGTGTGAAGATTAAAGATTCACCCCAGAAACGTTTAAAACTAAACTTATCTGGCAAGCGAAGGGTTAATCAGCAAAGGAGAGGAGAAGGTCCGGTCCCTGCGTAGTATACTCGATGAGAAGAACTGACAAAATGGCTGCCACGACGGGAGCCAATCAGAAACAAGGCGCGAAGCAAGCGCTCATGGGAATCGTAGTTTTTCTCATAAAGTACCCCAAAACAGTGCCCGAAGCCCCCCAAGTCCCCCAACACACTTAACTAGTGAACCGGAGAAAAGAGCAAGGGAAGACAAACAAAATGAGCCCACTCTGAGATCGTTATGTGGAGCGGTTCCAGAGATACGTCCCACACAGTGTAAGCCCATAGAGAGTAAAGGAGCAATGGCGGCTATGCGGTAAAAGCGCGCCTTAAAGGCTCGGAACACAAAATTTAAGAAAATTAACCTCAAGTATAAAAAGGTTAAAAGCACATATAGAACACATGTACATGAGGAGAAAAAACTATCCCATAAAGAAAGTGTAACAAAACCCCTAATAGACGTGTCAAACCAGCAGACAAAGGGTTAAAATGCCACAGACTGCTCCAAAACTCACAAACACCCATATACAATGAATAAGTATATATATAAAAACCCAATGAGTGCCGGAGTGCGCAATGAGAACTCCCAAATACAAGCCCAAAGAGGGACACTGTGGGACAAGTGGACCTTCAGCACTCAAAGGGTGGCTCACCTTTCTGCATGTCTTCTGTCTTCAGGTCACCATGCAAAAAAAGGATTACCGCAAAGGATAATCCCCCAGGGAAGTACTTGAAATCAAGTTGTTCCCCCATCAGGGCATAAGGTCCACTAGAAAATCCCTGGACGCTGAGCTAGCCACTTTGGAGAGGGCATTTGTCAGCCATGGTAACCCGCCTAATGGTGGTATTCCATATTTGACAGAAAATAACAAAATACTAAAACTGAAGAGAGATGTTCTCCACCTGGTGTGAACACACCCAGGAACAAATCATTGTGGCATCAAGCTGACTGGGAGCAGCTAAGGAGGGAGGGGAGGCTCCACCCCCTGCATACATTTGGAGAAATGTTCCTGTCTACTTAAAGGGGCAGATCGCCTCCCAGAGTTACCAGTAACCTGTATTGGACGACAGTGCAAAGGAAATTATAGACCTCTGAGGTTGGATTCCATAGTTGGTAAGATATTAGAATGGTTACTAACTGACAGTATTCAGAATTATGTGAAGACAAACATTATTATTATTATTATTAGGAGTCAGCATGGTTTTATGAAAAATAGATTATGTCAGACTAATTTACTTGCATTTTACAAAAGAATAAGTAGTAATTTGGACAAGGGAATTGCTGTTGATGTAGTATTCTTGGATTTTGCAAAAGCCTTTGATACGTGCCTCACAACAGGTTACTGCATAAATTAAAAGGCTCTGTTTTGAGAGGGGATATCTATACTTGGATTGACAAGTGGTTAAAGTGGATATATCACATATAGAGAAGTAATGCTCGTTAGTTAGAGCATTTACTGAAAAAGTTTAACATGTTGCTCACTTTAAAAAAAAAAAAAAAAAAAAGTGCCCAGCAGCCTACTTCCACTTTACGCAGATTGCCGCACAGAGGCTGCTCCCGTCCCACTACCCAGCATCCTCCGATGACAGAAGATGTCTTTCTCTAAGCTGGAGTGACCTTATTGGCTAGATTTCAATCTCTGCTGGGCACGTTTTAAACATCCATTTTTGCGCAGATAATTGTTTTTTTTTTTTTTTAATGATTAACATGTTAAACTTTTTCGCTAAATGTTCTAACTAACCAGCATTACTGTTACAGCTTACCTTGACTTCAGCAAAATCTGCAGGCGCGAGGCTTCAAGCATGCTGCAGGCCTCTGTTTTATCTGTTTGCTTCCTGTAGTCTCCTCCTACCAACTTCCTACTTCCTCCCTCTGAGCTGCTCCTCCTACTTCCTGTGGAGGGGTTTAAAGGGAAAACTGAGGCCTGACTCAGTTGCCCTTGCGTTGTTGTTCATAGCAGTTCTGTTACTTTGGGCTCCATGTATGACCTGGCTAATCTTCCATCCATTCTAGTGCTGACCTGTGGCTCTGTCTGACTATTCTTTTGCCTAAACCCTAATAGTGGACATCCAATCTGGTGCACACGTGTGGCTCTGGCTGTGTACCTGAACTGTGTATGACCTGGCTTGTCTGACTACCCCCTCTGGTGCTGACTTGTGGCTCTGTATGACTATTCTTTCATCTTTTCCCCTGGTGATCAGACACCCAATATAGTGCGGGCCTGGGGCTCTGGTAGACTTGCATAGCTGACTGCAGGAGTCAGTTTTCACCTTACTTCATCTGACTGCTGCGTGAGTCAGAGGGTTCAGTACCTGTGTCCTATAGCCTAGGAGCTCCCACCTCGAGGCAGGTGTGGTTCTGAGGGTTCTCGTGTTGCGCACTCCGAGCCAGAGGGTTCTTACTGTCTGCAGGTGCGTACCCGAGACTCACTCTTACTACTATTACTAGGGGCTTCGGTTCCTGAGCATCCTGGTTTCCTGTTCATCGGATCAACATTGCCTTTCCGGTTGCTGCTGTATCACTTGTCCTTGTATGTGAGACTACCAGTGGCTTTGGCCTAGTCTCCAGCAGGGTGGTCTAGGACCCAGCCTATTATTTCTAGTAATAGTGCTTGCTGACTAGTACCCCCTGCTTGCCTATTGCCTATTCTTTTGTTTGTTGTTTTCAATAAACTCCATTAACTATACCGCACAGACTCTGAGCCTCCTTAGTATCCATGACAATTGCTTATCTATATGTGATAGATCCACTTTAAATGCTTTTTAATTTGTTTACTAATGCTCTAGAAGTGGGACTTGAAAGTAGTGTCTCAATTTTTGCTGATGACAATAAGCTGTGCAAAGAAAATGCATACAGAGCTGGATGTTTTTTCTCTGCAGAAGAATTTAGAAAAGCTGAGCGAATGGGTAGAAAATTGGCAGATGAGATTTAATGTAGATTAATGTAAGGTTATGCATTTGGGCTGCAGAAACAAACATGCTACATTTAAACAAAATGGGAAACAACTTGGGCAAACCTCATCAGAAAAAGATTTAGGAGTACAATAGATATGACAGCAGTTTGCAGTCACCCAGCTGCTGCAAGAGAAAATAGGGTAGTAGCCTGCATAAAATGAGGTGTAGATGCACGGGATGCCAATAAAATTCTACCTCTATACAAATCCTTGGTTAGGCCTCATCTAGGATATGGAGTACAGTTTTGGGTACCAGTTATTAAAAAATACATTTTTGAACTGGAAAAAGAGCAGGGACGTGCAACAAAACTGATAAATGGAATGGAAAGAGAGACTAGCCAGAATGGGTTTGTTTACATTAGAAAAGAGACTTCTAAGGGGTGATATGATTACCATTTACAAATATATTCAAGGTCAAAATAAAGAACTGTCCAATAAATTATTTATGCAAAGAGCTGAGCTAAGAATGAGTGGTGATCCATTAAGAACAGAGTAAAGGTGCTTTCATCTTAAATAAACGCAGGGATTTTTTATAGTAAAGGTGGTAAAGCTATGGAATTCTTTGCCTCTGGATGTTCTGCTTACAGATACTGTGACTGCTTTAAAAAAAAACAATGGATACCCATCTTGCACAGAACAATATTGAGAATTATGACAGATAGCTTCAATGCAGATAGGTTGTTAATCCAGGGAACGATCAGACTGCCATTTGGAGACAGGAAGGAATTTTTTTACCCTCTTGGGGCTTAATTGAAAATGGCTTCAATTGATTTTTTGCCATCCTCTTCATTAATGGGGGTGTTTAGGCATGAGCTGGACCTGATGGACACATGTCTCTTTTCAGCCGCATCACCTGTCTTACCACGTTCAACAAATGGAGATCCTCTCCTTATCAGACTCAGGGTGAAGACAAAAAGAAGGCACCACAATTTCCTGATTAATGGAAAAATCAGAGATCATCTTAGGAAGAAACTCTGGAGAGGTACAAAGTACCACCTTATACTGATGAAACACAAGAAAAGGAGGCTTACAAGACAGCACTTGTAACTCAGTGACTCACCGCACCGAGACCACTGCCATGAGAAAAATCACCTTGATGGAAAAATACCCAGAACCATGTTAAGATCCCACGGGGGGAGTGGGAGCCTTAAAGGAAAAGAAGGTATGAAACAGCCCTTGAAGAAAAACCTTGACATCTGGAATTTTGGCAATGTGCTTCTTAAAGTGGATGTTTACCATATAGTAAACTATATCTCGTTCGATGCAACACCCCCTAAGGTAGTGTGTAACATACTTCCATTTGCTTGTAATATCTTTTATTGTATATTACTTACTTTTCAAGTTCTTTGCATTGTCCGGGCAGAGCGGTGTCATCTTGTCCCAAGATCCTTTGCAGTACGCTCTGCCTGTTGTGATGTGTCTTACTTTGCCCGACCCCTTACACTGACAGTGTCCTGGCATAATAACTAGAACGCGCACACAATGCGCGCTCTGGAAATACAATAGTATTATTTTGGCTATATATGTAGTGTCGTTTATATTACTGTTCGGATGAATACTCCAGGAATTAAATGTTTTGTCATTTAAATAAAAACATTACTTTAATATTAGTCACACGTAAACATTAATATTGCATGGATTTTTTTTTTAATATAAAGCTTATACTTATGTGTGCCGTTTCAGTACCAGCCCGCAACGCTTGCTCCTGCTCTACTTTTTATCTAAGCATGCGGCTGCACTGTACATATATGATGATACCGCTCAGTGCACGAGCACAGCTAGTGCTCACATGACTATTACGCCACTCTCGCTGAGAGCGCGCCTGGTGTACAGGGAAAGTGGGAGGGCGATTGGGCGTGTATTTAGAAGAGAATGGGTCTGGTTTCGTTGACATTTCGGTACAGCACTATCACGGTGCCCGTGATTGCTCTCTTTTTATGTCTATCACCAGTAGGGGGCTCTCCACTGGCTGGCTGCTTTCAGCCCGCCCTGTATTGCCTATTTAATCCTAGCCTGGGCACCCTTTGGTTGCCCTTTCGTGTTGTTTCTATGCTGTTGAATATAGACCTTGTTCCTGAGTATCCTGGGCCTCTGCTGTGTTCCTGCGACCTGTGTTCAACCTGTTCCAGTGTTTCCAGTTGAAGTGTTCCTGCCTTCGTCTGATCCGGTTGAGCCACCGCTTCCTGCTGCCAGTCTCCGCCGTCGTTCCTGATTCCGGTTGACCGTCTGCATGCTGGTTCCTGCTTCCATCTGCTGGTTCCTGTCCAGTCGTCTCCAGTCATCTGACGTACTGGTTGCTTGACAGCCACCCGGCTGTCTCGGTATTGTTAGCGTTCCACGTACATGGTACTGGTTAGTTCCTCAAGCCATCCGGCTGTCTCAGTATTGTTAGCGTTCCACGTACAGGGTACTGGTTCGCTCCTCAAGCCATCCGGCTGTCTCAGTGTTGAAAGCGTTCCACGTACAGGGTACTGGTTCGCTCCTCTAGCCACCCAGCTGTCTCAGTATTGGAAGCGTTCCACATACAGGGTACTGGTTCGCTCCTCAAGCTATCCGGCAGTCTCAGTATTGTTAGCGTTCCATGTACAGGGTACTGGTTCGCTCCTCAAGCCATACGGCTGTCTCAGTGTTGAAAGTGTTCCACGTACAGGGTACTGGTTCGCTCCATACACACCTGGTTGCTACTATAGTGGTATGGCGTTCCATCTGTGAGAGCACTGGGTAGCTTCACATCCTTCACTTCTCTGCTGCTGGTGGCCTACTTACTGACTTAGCCTCATTACCATCATAGTGACTGTTGTTCCACCTTCCAGTCACTTAGGCGAGTGGTTGCCATTATCTCCTGTCTATGGGCTGCCTTGCCTGGTAGTGGTAAGGCCGGTAGAACCTGTCCTGTTTCCTTGGGTTGCCTTACCCGGTATTGGCAAGGCCGGTAGAGCCGGTGTTATTCCTGTCAATTGGCTGCCTTGCCCGGTATATGGTAAGGCCGGTAGAACCTGTCCTGTTTCCTTGGGTTGCCCTACCCAATATTGGCAAGGTCGGTAGAGCCAGTCTTAACCTCCTGTCTAGGGGATGCCTTGCCCGGTATCTTGGCAAGGCCGGTAGAGCCACATCTCACGAGTTCCAAGCATTTGGCTGCCTTGCCCGGTATATTGGCAGGGCCGGTAGAGCCAATATTGCTATTATTTGTATTGTATTCTGGTCTAATAAAGATATATGTGTGTACGTGTATGTTACCCTAAGGGGCTGCATTAACTTTTCAATAAAGTTGTGTTTTTACCTGACTCTGCGTCTGAGAGTCTTAACAAACCGTGACAAGCACGTACTGTACCGTGGAACGCAATGACGTCACCAGCTACAATTTGGAATAGCGATTTCTATGAAAAACAAATCTTTTTTTTTAAAGAAAAAAGCGTACGTTTATATTATTACTTACACTACTTTTTAAGCCTACACATTTTTTGGATGAAACATCCCCTTTAAAAAGCAAGGAAAGTGACAAGATCTGAACCTTAAGGGAGTTCAAACTGCGACCTTTGTTCATCTTGGAGGAAAGACAAAACCAAGGTGCCACCAGATGGAGTGATTTAGGACTATACCATCTGAAATATTGATCACTGTGTTTTACATTGTGTGACAATGTAATACTTTGTGTCTGTGGTGTTATTCTTTAAGTTGTAAAATGATGTGGCAGAGGGAAACCAGACTGCAGAGAGAATAACTGTTAAGCCCAGCACTCTGGCTTGTTTTAAGTATACCCCATGTCTGTGTAACTTGTGCCACGGAATGTTTGGAATGTGGATTGATTCATGCTCTGCTTCCTTGACCAATCAGGGAAGGTTATTATGGTCCAGTTAGAATGCCACTTTTCCAAGTCCTAATTTGTATTCTTATAAGAGTGTCTGGAAATGTAGGCCATTCTCCAATTTGTCAAGAGTAGCAGCACTGTTACAAGCCCTACTTTACATTCTAATCTAGATAAGAGTGTCTGGAAGTGTATATAAACAGTGTCTTTCATCAATAAAGGCTGTTCTACCCTCCTTAATACAAGTATTGGCTGTATTTCTGGAGGAAGCTTGGGTTGGGGATTCTCACCTTAGCCACTGTAGGAGTGAATTCACTTGCCTCGCCGGTCTACTGGCTTAGGGCCTCTGGAAACCCCACCTAGGGTTCTGCAGCTAAATTCACTACCTCTGCCAGTCTGCCAGGGGGCAGCATCCAGTTGTTCCTGCCTTAGTATCCAGGACCTCCAGACCACCAGGAAGTAGCAGGGCTCCAGCCAGCCATGGAAGAGGGGCAGCAGCAGTGGCAGTTCAGGGGCCGACGACCCCAAAAGGGTCTGGTAAATCCTGGCACCGTCACACAAGAGAAGGTCAAAATCTTCCAAGGACACATCCTTGTCTGCACACCACTTATGAAAGTTGGACCACACCCTATTGTATGACTTGGAAGAGACAGGCTTCCTGGCCTGAATCATGGTGGAAATTACCTCTGCGGAGAAACATTTCCGCCTCAGGATGTTGGCTTGAAAAGCCATGCCGTCAAAGACATTTCTTCCACATCCTCATACCACAAGTAACCCTGGAGTAAGAGATCCAGCTTGGAAGGAAGACAGAGCAGATCTTGAATTTAGAGATTGACCAAGTCCGCCAATTAGGAGAGATCGAAATGACGGTTGCCCAGTCCATCCTGACCTTCCGAAGTACCCTGGGGAAGATAGTAATATGAGAAAACACATAAGAGGTGGAAGTTCCACGTAATCATATCACATCCATGGGAAAGGACAGAGGATCTCCCATCTAGTTGGCACCTTCCTGTTTTGCTTGGTTACCACGAGATATATCATAGGCACGCCCCACTGTTGCACAATCAGGTAGAACACTTCCAGACTCTCATGGATCTACGTCTTGGTGACTGCTGAGAATGTCCACCAGAACATGTTCTACCCCTGGAATGTGAAAGGCTAATATGGCAGGAACATAGGCCTCTATCCAACAGATAAAGCTCCTTACTTCGGTCCAAGCAGCTGCTCTGAAAGTACCCTCTTGGAAACTGATGTACGCCACAGCCGTGGCAATGTCTGACTGAAGCTAGTCCAGTGAAGGTCTAGGCAGATCGCCTGTAGCTCCAGGACATTGATGAACAAAAGACTTGTGCTAAGTCCACCTCCCCTGGAAACCCAGGTGATCCAGAACTGTACACCAGCAGCTCAGGCTGGCATCTTTGGTGAACCACTCTGGGATCACAAATGGCCTCCCATGTTCCAGGTTTGGTAGATGCAACCACCACCGGAGGTGCCTCCAGAGAGAGACAGAGAGAGAGAGAGAGAGAGATCTGGTGATCCAGATCCAGATAACTACATCAGTTCTACAGAACATCCCGTTGAAGTTCCCTCTTGTGGACCTAAGAGTAAGGCACAGCATCCAGGACCACTCTAGGGCCTGGGATACTTCCCGAAGCACAAGCAGAATCTTGTCTTCAGGCAGGAAAACCTTCCTCTGACAGGTGTCGAACCACATCCCCAGGAATACCAGAACCCAGGAGGGCACAGGAGACTACTTGAGCAGATTCAGAATCCACCCATGGTGAACAAAAATGTGGGCACAGTCTTGAACGTGACGAGCTAGGAGCTCCTTTGATGGAGCATCTATCAACAAGTGGTCTAGGTACATGGTGAACAAAAATGCTGGCACAGTCATGAACACAACGAGCTAGGAGCTCCTCTGATGCAGCACAGTCTTGAACATGACGCGCTAGGAGCTCCTTTGATGGAGCCTCTATCAGCAAATGGTCTAGGTAGGGCAAAGGTGCCCTGAGCATGGATGAAGGCCGCTAATTCCGCCATGACCCTGGTGAAAATGTGAGTAACAAAAATAAGGCCAAACGGCAGAGCCGTGAACTGGTAATGACTGGAGCCAAAAGCAAAATACAGGTAGCGCTGGATGTCCGGGTGAATTGGGATGTGAAAGTACACTTCCTGAAGGTCCAGAGAGGCCAGATACTCCCCTAGGCACATCGCTGAGATCACAGAAAGCAAAGGTTCCATCTTGACACTCGTAGCGGCCACATATTTGTTGAGACATTTGAGGTCCAGAATAGGGTGAAAACCACAAACAGATTGGAATAGAAACCTGATCCTCACTCAGAGAATGTTCTGGTACCAGAACCTGTTCTTCCAGCAGTTAATCCACTGCTTCCTATAACAGCCGTGCCTTGCCTGGCTCCTTCAGAACCCTTGGCAAAAAGAAACTATATGGAGGAAGGAACTTGAAATCTATGCAATACCCTTCTGAAATTACCTGCAAAACCCAGTGATCCATTACTGAGGGCTCCTAGGTGTCTAGAAAAAGGCAGAGATTGCCCTCCTACAGGCAACAACGGACCAGGATCCGGCAAGTAACGCAGAAGAGTTCTGGTCAACTTAGCCTTTGCAGCTGCTCATTTGGGCTGTTAGGCTTGTCTGTGCTTTGTGGCGAGGCTCGCTTGAGAGGCTTGCAAACTCTGAGGCCTCTGCCCCCCCGTTTGGTGGTGGTAGTGGCAAGACAAAAAAGACATGCCTTCCTTGCCATAATCGGACGCTTGGTGGAGATATGAGGCAACAAGGTTGTCTTACCACCAGTCTCTGATAATGATAATCTGTTTCAGGTCCAAAAATGGACTTACCCTGAAATGGCAAAGAAACCAGAGACTTCTTAGAAGATTGGTCCAATGAGCTAATCCTGAGCCACAGGGTCCGGAGCGTGGCAACAGAAAAAGATGAGGCTTAGGCGGATGTGCACATAAAAAATGCACCTCAGAAACAAAGTTGTTATCCTCCTTAACGTTGGCCATAACAACCAACAAAACTTCCTTTGGCACATCAGCCTGGACAGCCTTAACCAGCTGTTCACACCAAAGAGAAACAGCTTTGTTAACTCAGGCAGAGGAAAAGATAGGCCGTAGTTATGCTCCAGTGGCCGCAAAGGAGGCCTTGAGGACAGAATCCAGCTTTTTATCCACCGGCTCTTTGAGGCCCACTGACGAAAATGGGTACTGCTTAGAAAACCTCTTATTGAGACAAAGTTTTTATCAGGAGTCTTCCACTCATCGAGAAGAATCTGGTCACGAGTAGCATTGGGTGGGAAGAAGACAGAAGACTTATTACACCTCTAGAAAACATCCAGAGATAGGGTTCCCACATCAGAGGTGTCAGACATGCAGGGTCTCCAAGACCACCTAATGAGCCCCTCTGTCAAGGGGACAGGATCATTCTCATAGGAACCTCCATAGGAGTAGGACGAATCCATGTCTTCATATTCCCTGTGATCCTCATTTGACAGTTCCTCCTCAGAGGAAGCCCAGAGAACCTGTGACTAACCCCTAGAAATGGAGGCTATATGTTTAATGGTAGTGGCAGGCTTCCATGACTTCAGTACCCCCTGCAGAGAGAAGTGTATTTGGGACTATGAAGACACTAGTGTCTTGACCCATGGTAGCTCTTGATCAGTGCTTGAGGGCCCCAGTGGAGTAGTAGGGGCCACAGCACAAGAGGGGCATAGAGACCATGAATATTTTCTATGAAACCCCATTTCACAAGATGAACAATATGTGAGGGGGTAAGAGAAGCCCCTGAGTCCTCTGCCTTGGATTTACCCCCATACCACTGAGAGTCTGAAATACTTTCCAATAAAGTGTCTCACAATAGTACTAGAAGTATCCCCAGAAACAACACAGTACCCTAAACAGCCCCAAAATTACACTTATCTGACAAGGTTAATCTGAAGGAGGAGAGCAAGGAGAGTCCACCTCTGAATAGGATACGCAAGAGAGAAGCAAAATGGTAACTGCCAAACTAACAGCAAATTGGAAGAAAGCCTGTGAAACAAGCATTCTGGGAAACATAGTCTTCTCTGCTGCCTAGTAATGCCTACAACTCCATTTGTGGATCACCATGAGCCCCCCCTGGACACTTAGAAAGTGGGTCAGATAATAGGGCATGAGAAGACAAGAAGATAGAGCCCTCTCTGACCGTTGTATGTAAATAAGCGTTACCCATAGAATTAAATGGAGCAAGGATAGGGGCACGCGGACTCCCGTTTTTAAAGGGATAGAAATATTTCATTTTTACTTATCTGATTATTGTGTATTGGGAAATTTGTAGTAGATGCCCCCTACTCTGATTTTCAGCAACAGCTTACTTTTGCTAAAATTGGCTCTTCAATCTTACCCCTCCTGCCCCTATTAGTGACATCATCCAAAGCTCTTGCAGTCCTGAGATCTGGTCGCTTGACCAGATGGATCTCAGAGGGGGACAAAAGACCTTTAGTCATGAATCACACTCCCGTGTAATACTAGCCTCGCAGTAAATCTCGTGTTGCCTTCTCTCCCACCTCTGCCTAAACTACTTTCTAACATGTGACCATTTCAGTTCAGTGCAGCAGGGGAGCTAAGCAGACCTGAGCACAGCAAAAAACTTTTGTTTCAATAATTAAAATTAAAAAAAATAACTTATGTTTCATCAAAAGTCAGTCCTTAGAATAGTAAAAGATGTTAATAAAAGGAATAGTATACTATGGCAAAACGCTAACAGCAGAGAGCAACTGAATTGGAACATATGAAACAATCGGTGAATTAACTCTTTGAGTGCCAGAGGGGTAGCCAACCCATTGCTTTGCAAAGGGTTTCATACCACTCTTGCACTCAAGGGGTTAAGTTGAAAACAGCCAATGAAGATCCAAGGAGAAAGGAGTGAAGAGAGCACAAGGGTCCGAATTATATTAGTTTTAAGCCCTTGAGGATCAGCGAGGTGTGCAACACATTGCAAAAGCAATGTGTCACACACCTTTCTTGTCCTTAAGGGGTTAAAAGCTTAATATCCATCCTTAAAGACTGGTACCTCATAATGATGCTGTTTCCAAAGTGGAGGTTCTGCGGTGTATAAATTAAGACTTTTGCATTACGAGCATATGGATGTATAATTTTTGCACTTTTTTTTTATCAAGGATTCTCATTTAGCATTTTTATGCTATCAACGAACAAACTGTTTTGATTTTCTTATCTACACAGATTTAAAGGAAAATCACAGTTAATCACGGTGATATTGGAGTCACTGGAGTTTTATGTCACTCACAAAAGACATTCACTATTGATTTATCCATCATTAATTATTGTGGCACTTCATTTTTCTTATTATCAATCACTATTTACGTGAGTGGTATGAACCCGTATTCAAAGATCAAAGGCTCACAATACTAATAGAACACTAACAGGATAACAAGTGTAATTCAATCAATAGCCCAAATAGGTTAACCCTTTGAGTGACAGAGGGGTATGCAATGCATTGCTTTGCAATGTGTTGCATACCCCACTGGCACTCAAAGAGTTAGATAGTCTCCACTCATCATAATTCCAATAGAAGAAAAGACAAAAGTGGTAATATTATTTTCTATTGTGAACAAGAAGCAAGCGTGTCTCCACCTCATTGAACAGCCCCACTGTGAGTGCCATGGGGAAGCACCAGGACCTGGGCCAATTTCAGAAATGGACATGTAATGCAAAAGATGAATCACCAGTCTCCCAGAAACACCTGCCCAATCCACTGTCATAGCAAATCTTCCACATGTCTGTGGGGTATACATATGCTGCAAAATAGGATTAACCCTTTTAGTGTCAGAGGGGTACTCAATGCATTGCTCTGCAATGCATTGTTTACCCCTCTGGCACTCAGATTGTTAAACAGCCTGTATTTGGTTTTTTTGGGGGGTTTTTGTTTCTTTATCTTGTGGCCTCTATCTTTGACGACACCATGCTTCTCAATGCAGTGGGGATCTCATGGTGTGGAAACGCCAGGGGTTCCACCTCTCTTTTGTATACTCATATTAGGAGCCTGATACTAAGGTTTTTTACTTCATTTGTCTCCTTTCTGTAGTTTGTAATTTGGGGACAATTATGTGGTTTTTCACCTTATTCACGCTTTTGAGTGCTCTGAGTGCCAGAATAGTATGCAACACATAGTGGCACTCAAAGGCTTAAAGGGACAGTAATGTCCCATAAAAAATGTTTAGAGATTTTTAGAGATTAAAAAAATAGGATTTTAGTTTTACCTGTTAAATCCTTTTCTCTTAGTCTATACAGGTTACTGGTAACTTTGGGTAGGCGATCAGCCCCTTTAATAGGCAGGAACAATTTTGAGAAGTGACTGCTGGGTGGAGCCTACCTCTGCTCCTTAGCGTGCAGCTAGCCAATCTCCAACCAGCAAGATTTGCAGACTAACTATTGACTAGGTAGTAAGAAGGTAAAGGAAGACTCCTGTCAGCATGAACCCGAAAGGACCCCCATGTTCTGCTGCAGGAGAGCCAAGCATGGTCCCTTGACTAAAATAAGACTTATCTGGTTGGCAAAGGGTTAAGCTGCGGAGGAGAGAAGGAGAGTCCAAGCCCTGCGTAGGACACTCGATCTGCGAATACACAAAATGGCTGCCGCAAAGGGAGCTAATCGAAAAGAGCGCGCAAAGCGGTCGCTCATGGGAAACGTAGTTTCGCTGACAGAGTACCCCAACAGTGCCCGAAGTCCCCTGAAGCGCCCAACATACCCAGAACGTTGACCGGATGACAGAGCAAGGGAAAACCAACAACATGAGCCGTTTCTGACCACGTTACTTGGAGCGGTTGCAGAGATACCTCCCAAACTGCAAAGTCCCATTGAAGTGAATACAGCAATGGTGTCTTGACCAAGGAACAAATCTTACTGGTTGCGGAATGGCTAGCTGCAAGCTAAGGAGAGGAGGTAGGCTCCACCTGGCAGTCACTTCTCAGAATTGTTCCTGCCTATTAAAGGGGATGATCTCCTACCCAAAGTTACCAGTAACCTGTATTGGAAGACAGAGAAAATAAGCTAAATGCCACAAATCTTAACACTCAAACCGCTATGGTTTGAGAGATATCCTCTGCTAAAGTTCCTCTTCTCCTGATGTCAGCTGTAAAGCTGACAAAAGGAGATCCATGTCGGCCAGCATGAGGAGGCTCTTCGGCAGAGCCGCAATAGCACGATTTAAAAAGTATTACTTCTTTGGAACGGTCTAAAAAGTGTGCTTCCAAAGAAGTATTTCTTTTTAAATCTCACTATTGTGGCTCTGCTGAAGAGACGCTTGTAGGTCCCCGGACCAGGAACTCCTGCTGTTAGATTACAGCTGACGTCAGGAGAAGAGGAGGGAGATGGGAACTTTAACGGAGGATATCTCTCAAACCATAGCGGTTTGAGAGATAGGATTTGCGGCTTTTAGCTTATTTTTTTTTAATCTCTACAAAACTCTAAACATTTTTTATGGGACAATACTGTCCCTTTAAGCTTGTTCTGTAGCATATGTACAGCCCACGGACATGTGGACTACACCACTCTTTCTGGGGGACGGATGATTCATTTTTTGAATTGCTTGTTAACCTATGGAAATGGCCTTGTTCTTCACCACTCTACTCACTGTGTGTTAGCTTTTTTTGTATTTCTGCAATGCTTGCTTCTTGGTCACAATAAAAAAAATCTTACCACTTTTCTTCTAAATTATGCTGAGTGGAGACTCTTTAACCTATTTGGGCTTTTGATTGAATTACACCTGTTATCCTGTTACAGTGTTCTATTAGTATTGTGAGCCTTTGATCCTTGAATACCGACACACTACTCTCTGTGTATGTATTTGCTTACGTTGATTTTGAATGCAAATTGTGATGTCACAACCCTCCACAGGTATTAAACAAAGAGTTTAAAGGCCAATAAAACTGATGCCAATCTACAGGCACAGACTACCAGTTCTATGAAAGAAGTACAGCGTAGTGCCCTCACCTCTTAGCCGATACTGCTAAAACTGATACAACCAATCATCCAGAATGATGTGATGAATCATAGAAAGGAGTTATGTTACACTTCTGGCTGGCCAGAGAATGAAAAGCTACCATTTATCATGCAGGACAAAATGCCCGGAAAGAGGTTGCTAATAGTAGACAGGGGGCACATAAATCAGGCAAAGTATAATTGATACACAAAATGAGGAAAAAAAAAAAAAAAGAGCACTGCACTAAAGCTGTCAGAGAATCCAGCATGCAGGCCAGCACATTTCACTGCACTGGTGACAGTATCAGAGAGGGTCTAGACTTCTTGTCTGTTCTCTTTGACAACCCTTGCTCTGCAATGCATCTGAGACATGGGGTTGTCAAACTTTTGAGTTCCATGGGGGTGCTCACTGTACTATATTTATTTGATATACTAATTTGGTATATTGTTTTATTTTTACTTTTATCTACCTTCTCAAATCTATTGAGCACTGCAGTTCCTCTCTTGACTTGTGTGCTCCATTATGTGAGGACCACACACATAGACACTGGACTCTGCTCTCCGGTTTGGAGATGGACAGGTGTCACCGCTCTGAGTATCTTATTCACAGCGTGGTAAAAACTAGAGAATAACAAAGGCACCTCCTCGAGTAGCTTTCTTTGTTAATAACAACCTCCACCGAAAAGCAACCAATAGGTGGATACTCACAACAGTAGATACTGTGATTCTACTTATGTATTACACAGCTAAACAGGAATCTTTGGGATATTACATTGCCCCAAACACAGTTGTCAATAGGACTCTACAGAAATGGTCTACTTCTGTAACACACGTTCTCTCCAAACGGCCATAAAATCCCAAGTCATAGAAAACAAAAATATATAGGGCACCCCTTAGCATAAAACTGTTGGTAAATCAAATATAACAAAGAATACAATGGTACTCACAAGTGAGGTGGTCAGAAGCAAATCCGACGAGACTAGCAGATGGAGAAAATCCCGTCTCCACTCGGGTACACCAGGAAATCCACTGGTCTCCAGAATGTCTTCCCAATGTAGGCCGAGTATCCTTCAAACTAAGTATATAAAACGAGTTGATAATACCTATAGTTATCCATTAGTATGGAATAAAAACAAATTATATATATACTAGTTGAACAGCCCGTTACACGGGCCACAGTGCTCGTTACACGGGCTCCTTCGGAGCGCCTAGCTCTGTATTAGCCGCAGCGCGGGCAGTCTCTACTACGCGTGACTACAGCACGCAGAGCAGTGTCTACTGCGTATGTCACGGCGTTACACATGATTTAGCAAATTATTATATAGGATATCCCATATAATAATTTGCTAAAAGTTTGTAAAAACACAGTCATGCGCAGTAGAGACTGCTGTGCATGCTGCAGTCATGCGCAGTAGACGCAACTAATCGAAGGGTGCGCAGAGACGACCATGGTCTGAATTCAGAGCACCCCGCTCTGTACACGGGCTCTTCACCCAGTATATATATATATAATATATATATATATATATATATATATATATATATATATATATATATATAAATATATATATAATAAATCAGCACTTGCAGGACTTCTTAATGTGAAAAAAAAACAAAAACTTTATTTGATCAACGTTTCGATCCCTCCTGGGATCTTTATCAAGACACCCACCACGTGTTAACAACCTCCATTTTATACTCTATACCCGGTGATGACCTCTCCCCTCAGCTGAGGTCAGAGGTGAATAACCCAACACATAGAACTTAAAATATAAAAAGTTAAAAACAACCTATGGATCCAAGCAGAAAATGTATGACTAGATTTCACGCAGGAAAATAAAATTGTTGCATTAATCTTCATAATTTATATTGAAATAATATACAACAACGAGTGGTATCAATTATGATAGCTTACATCAAATATCATGCTACCCAACGAGATATCATCAAGATAATCACCATCTAAAAAAAAAATCAGCCCAATGAACAGGGTAATGATGAATTACCATCAAAAAGTGCAAGAATAGAGCCGTGGCACCAAGGCATCGCAACGCCTTGAGGATCGCGAAACCCATAGAGAAATCGGATATACTAGATGGTATCCCTCATTAGCTGTTATTGCAACAGATATTTGTACTGGATAACTGTATATGAAATATTATAAAAGACGATCTGTGGCAAGTACCTCAAAGTAGAGACAAAGTTTTACAATGAAACCAAGGTACTTGTTATTTAGTTACAAAACATAACCAATATGAACCATATGTACAAATTGAGTTGCATGGATCAGTATGATACACGAGATGCAACTAGCTATCAAGAGGGCTGTAAAGACCCATAGTCATTAGTAAACAAGGACAGAGAATTAAGCCCCAAAGAATATAGTTCATGATATGCAGGAACGACTCACATTGATCTCAATCAGTCAGCAGAATCCTATAGGAGATCATCAGCGGTATCCATTGATACTAGTTCAATTAGCAAAATAGTACTCACTGGTGAATGCCACTGTAGGGATATAGACTTGATCCGTCCATACTGGTCACATATTCTTAAATACAAGGAACCGGTAAGGAGTCAAGGAAGCTAGGCGGCTCACCCATCTATGAGGAATGTGCTCAACCATGTCTGACTCACTACCCAATATAGGTACATACCTCCTGGTAAGGGTTCCAGAGTGAGGTCATCCATCGACTGCTGACTGATTGAGATCAATGTGAGTCGTTCCTGCATATCATGAACTATACTCTTTGGGGCTTAATTCTCGGTCTTTGTTTACTAATCACTAGGGGCCTTTACAGCCCTCGTTATAGCTAGTTGCATCTCGTGTATCATACTGATCCATGTAACTCAATGTGTACATATGGTCCATATCGGTTATGTTTTGTAACTAAATAACAAGTACCTTGGTTTCATTGTAAAACTTTGTCTCTACTTTGAGGTACTTGCCACAGATTGTCTTTTATAATATTTCATATACAGTTATCCAGTACAAATATCTGTTGCAATAACAGCTAATGAAGGATACCATCTAGTATATCAGATTTCTCTATGGGTTCCGCGATCCTCAAGGCGTTGCGATGCCCTGGTGCCACGGGTCTATTCTTGCACTTTTCTGATGGTAATTCATCATTACCCTGTGCATTGGGCTGATTTTTTTTTATGGTGATTATCTTGATGCTATCTCGTTGGGTAGTATGATATTTGATGTAAGCTATCATAATTGATACCACTCGTTGTATATTACTTCAATATAAATGATGAAGATTAATGCAACAATTTTATTTTCCTGCATGAAATCTAGTCATACATTTTCTGCTTGGATCCATAGATTGTTTTTAACTTTATATATTTTAAGTTCTATGTGTTGGGTTATTCACCTCTGACCTCAGCTGAGGGGAGAGGTCATCACCGGGTACAGAGTATAAAATGGAGGTTGTTAACACGTGGTGGTTGTCTTGATAAAGATCCCAGAAGGGATTGAAATGTCGATCAAATAACGTTTTTTGTTTTTTCACATTAAGAAGTCCTGCGAGTGCTGATTTATTTGGTATACATATCTGCTTTCCGGTCACCCAGGCAATATCATTAATTATTGTGAGTGCTGCCTTCTTCTTTGTTTGTTTCATTAAATTGGCTGGGCACCCGTGTTTGAAGAATAATTTTGGTACCAGGTACACTGAACCTCTGGACTTTATACTACAAGGTGATTACTGCTATGGATGAACAACTGGATCAATTACCAAGCATTAATGTGGAACCCCCAAAGGAATCTTCACGCTATACAGATGCACAAGCCTCAGTGATTTTATTCATGGAAACAGCACAGGATGAATCACCAGAAAAGGTACCTGTGGACATATTTCATTCCTTATTACGTTTAAAGAAAAGAGAGATTGATCTACATTTGCATGGGGTGTATCTCTCTGATTATTATAGGCAATAGAATATCCCCAGGGGCTTTAGAATCTCAAATATACCTACTATAGGGAGAAATAATGTAGATTTCTGCAGGAAATGGTGCGCTATCCTTAACAAATGTTCTTTTGATCTCATACTTCTGGTTATAGAGGAGGTCACTACAGAACCGAAATTGGCTAGAAATTAGATAGCTGATTTTGAAGCCATCAACCTTACAATATTGGAGGCTGATAAGAAAACTGACTGGGTGGATAAATTAAATAAACAGCTGTGTACCTTTAGATCTGAGCTACATAGATTTAAGAAAAATAAGGTGGAGAAAGTGAACTTGGATTACAGAGAAACGTGTATACAGGTGGCTCACAGGGGGGAGTGATTACAGAAGAGATCCTAGACGCAGACCCCCACGCAATAGAATTCAACATCCCAATTTGTCCAGTGTAGATAGCTCCTCCGGTAATTTTTCAGGGACTGTTACAGACACTACTGAACATTCTCATCAATTAGAACAAGAAGCCGTAGCTACTACTTCAGCCTCTTTTTTAGTGGTAATTACACAAAACCAATTAAAAAACAGAGCAGGCCACATAGAAGGAGAGGAGGGAGGCGACATAGACATTATAAACAACAGTCAAAAAACCCCAGCCAGGGGGAAGAAGTAGTATTTAACTTATCTTCACACTATTTAACTCGTGATGAGTTAAATGTCCTTACCAAAGGACTTACATTTATTCCTACTACTACAACTAAAGATTTGGACATTGTGGTGGATCTGTTCAAATTTCAAAGAAATAGGAAGTTGAAGGAATTTTTCAAGAAAGATACTAAAGATCACTATAGGAAGTTTAAACCTAAAAACTCTTTTGATCCACCTAATACCCCTAGTTCTATATCCACCTTCTTCAACTTGATTGAAGCAGATCTTAATACTACACAAAAGCAGAAAATACAATTCAGTCTAACAAAACAAGAGACGGAGGCAATTTCATCGCTAGCGACAAATCCCAATATAGTGAGCCGTCCAGCAGATAAGGGAGGAGCTGTCGTGGTAATGGATTATATTTATTACAGAGAAGAAATATTAACTCAATTAAACGATGAACAAACATATAAACAACTTAAGGGGGACCCCACTATGACATATAAGAAAATCATTGATGTGATAATTGTATATTGTATTGTAGATTTTTATTTATATAGTGCCAACCGGTGTACTTGGCACTTTACAGATTACATTTAATACAGCAGGGGTACAATAAGTGCGGTGATTAAGTGCTTATATAGGCAGTCATAAGGGGAATGACAGGTGAGTATACATTAGGATAAGAGGTCCCTGCCCCGCAGTGCTTACAATCTAAGTATAGGATGGGTGACATACAGATACAAGCTGGTAGAGGAGAAAGTGCAGTGTTTGGCTTATGATAATAATGATAATATTTCCATATTATGCTATTGCTAGAGATAAAAGGTGATCTTTTAGTTTAGATTTAAAATTGTTGAGGGTTGAGGCTTGGCGAATGCTGGGTGGTAGGGAGTTCCAGAGGTAGGGGGCAGCATGTGCGAAAGCTTTCAATCGTGAAACAGCGATAGTGGTTAAAGGGGCAGCGAGTCGTCCAGCATGTGCGCTGCGTAGTGGACGTGCAGGAATATGGCGGGATATCACAGATGAGATATAAGGCAAGGACAAGTGATGGAGAGCCTTGGAGGTGATGAGGAGGATTTTGAATGTGATACGCTGCTTTATGGGAAGCCATGACAGTGAGTTTAGGAGTGGTGGGGTGAGTACAGTTCTGGAGGAGAGGAAGAGTATTCTGGTGGCTGAATTAAGAACTGATTGAAGAGAAGCGATATGGTTAGCAGGAAGACCAGTAAGTAAAGAGTTGCAGTAGTCCAGGCGAGAAAGGATAAGAGCATGCATGAGGGTTTCTGTTGTAGAGTGAGAAAGGAATGGCCGTATTTTTGCTATATTCCGAAGAAAGAAGCAACAGGTTTTGGTAACGTTGTTAATGTGGGTGGAGAAGGAAAGAGAAGAGTCCAAAGTTACCCCAAGGCAGCGGGCCTTGTCTACAGGGTAAATTGTGGAACCTTCGACAGTTATATAGAATGGAGGTGTTGTGCAGGATTTAAGAGGGAAGATAAGGAGCTCGGTCTTGGATAAGTTAAGTTTTAAGCGACGATGAGCCATCCAGGAAGAGACAGCGTTAAGGCAATCTGAGACCCGCCGCTGTATTTCTGGTGATATTGAGGGTGCTGAGAGATATATTTGTGTATCGTCTGCATAGAGATGGTAGTTAAAGCCAAAGGATTTTATCAGTTGCCCCAGGGAGAGTATATACAGAGAAAAGAGAAGAGGTCCCAGAAGAGAGCCTTGGGGTACGCCTACTGAGAGGGGGGTCAGAGGTGAGGAGGTGTTGGCGTATGTCACAGAGAAAGACCGTTGAGAGAGACAGGATAGAAGCCAGGAATGTTCCAGGCCGCAGATACCAAGTGATTTGAGAATCTGGGATAGAAGGGTATGGTCGACTGTGTCGAATGCTGCCGAAAGGTCTAGGAGGATAAGAAGAGAGAAATGGCCTTTGGTTTTTGCAGTGTGGAGATCCTTTGTTACTTTGAGAAGGGCGATTTCTGTAGAGAAAGTGGGCCAAAAGCCAGACTGCAGGGGGTCCAGGGTGTTATGGGAGTTGAGGAAGGTAAGTAGACAAGAGTAGGCTAGGCGCTCGAGGAGTTTAGAGGCAAAGGGCAAGAGGGATATGGGGAGGTGGGGTCTAATGAACTTTTTTTGAGGATTGGAGATACTATTGAATGTTTGAATGCGGAGGGGAAGATGCCAGAGGATAGGGAGGAGTTGAATACCTGAGTTAGCATGGGTACTAATGTGTGTTGCAGAGGAATAAGGAGGTGGGATGGTATGGGATCAAGGGAGCAGGTGGTGAGTGGTGATGTGGACAGCAGGAGGGAGACCTCTGCTTCTGTGACTGAAGTAAAGGAATCAAATAAGTAGGATGGAGGATCAGGAAAATACAATTGTGAAGGCTGGGAAGGTGGGATTATTTGATGTATTGTGTTAATCTTTTGCGTGAACGATTCTGCAAAGGCTAGTGGGGTTAGGGAGGGGAGGGGGAATGATGGAGGGGAGGGGAGAAGGAGGGAATTGAAGATACAGAAAAGGCGCCGTGGGTTCGATTTGTGAGTATTGATTAGTGAGGAGTAGTAGTATTGTTTGGCAGAGGATAAAGCAGTGTTGAAGCAGGACAAGAGGAATTTGTAGTAGATAAAGTCTGCGTGAGAGCGGCACTTCCTCCACAAGCGTTCAGAGGTGCAGGTACAGGAGCGGAGGAAGCGTGTTTGTGAGTTGAGCCAGGGGCGTGGGTTTGAGGGGCTTTTGTTACGGGCCTGGATGGGGGCATACAGATTAAGTGATGAGGAGAGGAGGTTGTTGTAATATTCTACAAGTCTGTCCGATTCAGAAAGAGTGTTGAAGGTGGAGAGGTTTGAGTGCAATGCAGAAGATAAGGCAGAAATGTCCAGTGAGCGAAGGTTGCAGGTGTAATGCAGGGCCGTAGTTAGTTGGGGGATGAGGGAAAGGGTTGTAGAGAAGGTTATGAGATGGTGGTCGGAGAGTGGGAAAGGAGATATGGAGAAATCTAGTAAGGAGCAGTTCTTTGAGAAAACCAAGTCGAGGGTGTGACCGTCTTTGTGTGTGCTGGAGTCAGTCCATTGTTGAAGAGTGAAAGATGAGGTTAGTTGAACAAGCATGGCAGAGTGGATGGATAAATGATGACATTAGGGGTTTTCTTATACAGGATTATCCTGTTTGCCCCATCCTTTATACTATCCCTAAGATACATAAGAACAGTGTTACACCACCTGATAGACCTATAGTATCGGCTATGGGATCCCTTTTTCAGCCAGTGGCACAATATCTAGATCATTTTATTCAACCACTGGTACAAAAATCTAAATCATATATTCGAGACACCACTGATTTCATCTTAAAACTACGAGATCTTAATGATCTTCCTGATCAAGTGTTACTAGCAACTTTAGATATTAAGTCACTGTACACAGTTATACCTGTAACTGAGGGGATGGAAGCAGTCCGAAGGGCTTTGATCTCTAATCCTGCTACTGACAGACCCCCTACTGAATTTCTGCTGAGCCTTCTGGCCTTTTGTTTGGGATACAATTATTTTAAATTTGAGAGGAGCTATTACTTGCAAACAGCGGGAACTTCAATGGGGTCCAACATTGCTCCATCATACGCCAACCTATTTATAACAGACTTTGAGACCAAATATATCAATGATCCATATCAGAAACACTTGATATGCTATCAAAGATTTATTGATGATCTGTTCCTGGTCTGGCATGGTGATATGGTTTCATTCAGTAAATTTGTGGAAGAATTAAATCATCTTGACACTCCAATTAAGTTTACATCAACAGTGGATCATGAAAGAGTAGATTTTTTGGACATCATAGTCATCAGGGATGGATCTAGACTAATTACCACGAATTATCGTAAAGAGACAGACAGGAACACCATTCTTTTAAGAAGTAGTAATCATCCACATCATATTAAAGCAGCAGTCCCCTATACACAGATGATAAGGATACTAAGAAATAACAGTGATAGGTCAGTGGGTGTAAAACAGGTGGAAGAGCTTGTATTGAGACTTAAAGCCCGTGGGTATCCTGATCATGAACTTAAAGCACATCAAAGTCGGGCCTTGTCAAAAACACAGGATGAATTATTGCAAACTTCTCACAAGAAGAATGAGAAATTGAACCGATTGGTATTCTCTACCACATACACACAGGACACTAAGAGAATCAAAGATACAATTATGAAATATTGACACACCATCAGTACTGATAAATCACTTTCCCCTTTCTTTTGTACTAAACCTATGATTTCCTACAAAAGAGGACCTAATCTTAGGTCCTTATTGGTTAAGACTGACCCTAAACATTGTTACACTTCTGACAAAGTCAATTGGTTACAGATGGAAAAGACTGGATGTTTTAAACGCTTAAATTGTGTCACATGTAAGAACTTGATGACTGGAGTGAGTTTTAAGGATCCTCGGAACAATAAGATGATTTCTATCAAATATAGGTTAACTTGTACTTCAACTTATGTCATTTATTTAATCCAATGCCCCTGTTCTCTTGTTTATGTGGGTAAAACCATAACGACATTCCGTGAAAGGATGGCAAATCATAGGAAATCAATTAGAGATGCACTCAGTACTAGTCAATCGGACAAACCAGTTGCGAGGCACTTTGCATTATACCACCATTCAGTAGCTTCAATGAAATGTATGATTATTGATCAGGTACCTATAGCTCCCAGGGGTGGCGACAGGGGCAAAAGATTATTGCAAAGAGAGGTACGATGGATTAGGAGACTGAATACACAGGTACCATTTGGACTTAATGAGAATATCTCATATGCCTGTTATTTGTAATACAGCATCAAGCTTTTAAGAACTTCCAAGTCCTGAGTTAATGACACCTGAGCTAATATCTTTGGTTAAAGGGATAGTAATACTTAAAATGTAAAAAAAAAATATGTTGTAGGGTTTATCCCCCTGAGTAAAACAAGAGTACTCCCACTGCTGAGAGGTGTTTTATTCAAAAGTTATTAATTTTCAAAGTTGAATATTTTTAGGTGCAATATCACAGTGGCCTGAAATTGTACAGTGGCGCTGTTGCTACACCATCCTATGGACAACTCTGGTCAGTTGACCATAAATCTCCATAGGATGGTGTAGCAACAGCGCCACTGTACAATTTCAGGCCACTGTGATATTGCACCTAAAAAATTCAACTTTGAAAATTAATAACTTTTGAATGAAAGACCTCTCAGCAGTGGGAGTACTCTTGTTTTACTCAGGGGGATAAACCCTACAACATATTTTTTTTTACATTTTAAGTATTACTATCCCTTTAATGTTTGGGTGATGCTATATTAGGAGAGTGGTTTTATACAGTGCGTATGGAGGAGACATGATTTTTTTACCTGCAGGAGGTCTGCATTATCACTAAGCTACACTGATTAACATAGTTCTAATCCACTTTATGTGGAGGCTATGGGATTTGTGATTATTTCATTTAAAGATCTTTCATTTATGAGGGCAGAGACTACTTACCCGAATGTCATGACACCAAGCTATAATAACCAACATAGTTCTGATTCACTTTATGTGGAGGCTATGGGATAAAAAACGTTATCTACATGCGGGAGTCGTATTGCTGAATTATGATCCTCTATGAATGAGGTTGTTTAGTGGAGAAGACTCTTAACTGCTAGATGATTAATGGGTATCCTGATTCTATTGCCTCTACACATAGCTCTAATCCACCGTTGGGTGGACACTATGGGATTGGAAAAGAACGTATGTATACTTATTTGGCGTGGAAGAAGACCCACTGTGATGATGGATACAGATTGGACTAATCAGCAAGGAGATTAAGATTGCAGTACACCGGAGGCAACTTTTGATTCCACTGTATATACAGTCATTATCCACCGATAGGTGGTGTCGTTTCTGAGACTGGATGTATGGTGATTGGTACGAGCCTCTGTTATAGGATGGGTGTAAGAGCGATAGGTCATTTATCGTCGATGGATGACCTCACTCTGGAACCCTTACCAGGAGGTATGTACCTATATTGGGTAGTGAGTCAGACATGGTTGAGCACATTTCTCATAGATGGGTAAGCCGCCTAGCTTCCTTGACTCCTGACCGGTTCCTTGTATTTAAGAAGATGTGACCAGTATGGACGGATCGAGGCTATATCCCTACAGTGGCATTCACCAGTAAGTACTATTTTGCTAATTGAACTAGTATCAATGGATACTGCTCTTTGGGGCTTAATTCTCTGTCCTTGTTTACTAATGACTAGGGCCTTTACAGCCCTCGTGATAGCTAGTTGCATCTCGTGTATCATACTGATTCATGTAACTCAATGTGTACATATGGTTCATATGGGTTATGTTTTGTAACTAAATAACAAGTACCTTGGTTTCATTGTATAACTTTGTCTCTACTTTGAGGTACTTGCCACAGATCCTCTTTTATAATATTTCATATACAGTTATCCAGTACAAATATCTGTTGCAATAACAGCTAATGAGGGATACCATCTAGTATATTAGATTTCTCTATGGGTTTCGCGATCCTCAAGGCGTTGCGATGCCCTAGTGCCACGGCTCTATTCTTGAACTTTTTTGATGGTAATTCATCATTACCCTGTGCATTGGGCTGATTTTTTTTATGGTGATTATCTTGATGATATCTTGTTGGGTAGCATGATATTTGATGTAAGCTATCATAATTGATACCACTCGTTGTTGTATATTATTTCAATATAAATGATGAAGATTAATGCAACAATTTTATTTTCCTGCGTGAAATCTAGTCATACATTTTCTGCTTGGATCCATAGACTGTTTTTAACTTTTTATATTTTAAGTTCTATGTGTTGGGTTATTCACCTCTGACCTCAGTTGAGGGGAGAGGTCATCACCGCGTATAAAACTGAGGTTGTTAACAAGTGGTGGTTGTCTTGATAAAGATCCCAGGAGGGATCGAAATGTCGATCAAATAAAGTTTTTTGGGGTTTTTTCACATTAAGAAGTCCTGCGAGTGCCAATTTATTTGGTATACATATCTGCTTTCCGGTCACCCAGGCATATATATATATATATATATATATATATATATATATATATATATATATATATATACACACATATACACATACATACATACATACATATATTATTTAACTAGAAACAAAATGAAAAATGTGTAAAGTAAAAATTATAGTACTAAGCGGCTCTCAAAAAATAAGGCTATTTTATTACAGATATTAAAACTTCCGTGCAGTGGAAACATATATATAAAACTAGCAATATGTGACGGCGTTGCCCGTCATTGTAGTAGGGTATGTGTTATGTAGCATTTTTGTTTGAAATGTTGTAGGTGGCATGTTGAAGGTATTTTGTAAGAATTTTTTGTGTTTGTTTGTATTGTACATTTCATTTAGCTGTATTGGCTGATGATGGTTTTTTTTGTGTACTATGTGAAGCAGAAAGAATCATATTGCACACATACATAAACACACACAGATACAGTGACATATACAGACATTTATCATACATACACACGTACAAACATGCGTATACACACACACACACACACACACACACACACACACACACACACAGATATTACGGTCCTGTAAGTGCCAGAGGGGTAGGCAAGGCATTGCTCATAGTGTTGCTTAATCCTCTGGCACTGAAAGGGTTAACCAGCTGTCCCAGTATGCAGCGAGAGTCATGGAGTCCACAGTCCCTGAAGTGGACTCTGTACATGCACACTCAGAGGCTGCCAGACAACCGCCGGCGCAGCTCCCTGCCTAGGAAGACACCTCCTGCCCCAGGTCTCGGCCAAGAGATTTACTAGGGACGCAGCCCGGGCACTGAGAGCGGGAACTGAGGAGGGATGGTGTGTGTGGTTGGAGCAGGGATGGTGTGTGTGGTTGGAGCAGCTATAGTGTGGCATGTATATTTTTTTGTCAGGGTACTTACACAGTGCAGGTGTGTGACAGCGGGCAGAGAGCGGCAGTGAAGAAACTTGTGTGCAAGAGTGTGTACTACAGAGTGGCCCCAGCATGGTCTGTCTCCTGCCAGTCAGCCACGGGTAATAGCCGCATCCAGCTGCTGCTTGTAGAGAGCTCCTTGAAGGGCCGCATGACTGGGCTGTTGCGGGGTGGAGTGTTGTGTTTCATGAAGGGGGAACATGAAGGATTTGGTACTGGGCCTGCCTGCCTCCGAGCTACATGAAGCAGCTGGGCTTCCTGCAGCAAAAGCACATTGTGCACCAGGAGCCGAAAGCACTGTTGTGTTGCAGATACCAGAAATGAAGGTACACTGGAGCCGATCCCGCCCTCTCTTTGTTGGATCAGCTCATTGTGTGCCTCAGGTTGGTGGAGGGACCCCTGGGGACGCTGTGTGTGTGTGTGTGTGTGTGTGGCTTGTGTGTGTGTGGCTTTTGTGTGTGTGTATGGCTTTTGTGTGTGTGTGGCTTTTGTGTGTGTGGCTTGCGTGTGGCTTTTGTGTTTGTGGCTTGTGTGTGTGTGTGTGGCTTGTGTGTGAGTCTGTGGTGTAGGAGCGAGTGGCATCCATTTTGTTTTTTCAGTCACTTGGATAATGGTGGGCGGGCTGGATAGTGGGGGCAGGTCAACTCCCTGAATGATTTAAATCACTCCTCCATTGAATCACCCAATGGGAACAGTAACTCCTTACTTAAGCTGAGGTAACATAGCAATATAACACACAGTGGCTCTTCAGTTGAGGCAACGTAGCAATGTGCTGAGGGAACAAATAGAAAGTGGTGTTTGAGGCTTTCCCTCTGTAACATACAGCAAAGCATCTCTCTCCCTTTAAGGAGAAAGGGCGGGAATCAGGAAGCAGGAATTGGAGGAGTGACAGTTGAAAACAGACAGTGAGGTGACTGAAGAGATGAAAAGAGTTAACCCTTTGAGTGCCAGAGGGGTACGCAACGCATTGCAAAGCAATGCATTGCGTACCCCTCTGGCACTGAAAGGGTTAAATAAAAGAGTTGTTATTAAGTTTATCCCTGAGTTTGTATTTTATGAAAACATTACACCCTTCTACTGAAACAGAGTATATGGAGGGTTACAGTTATCTGTGGGAGGTGAAACAGAGTGTATGGAGGGTTACAAGTATCTGTGGGAGGTGAAACAGTGTATGGAGGGTTACAGTTATCTGTGGGAGGTGAAACAGTGTGTTTGAGGGGTCATGATCCTGAGTGAGAGTGTGTGTGGACCAGGAGAAGTTATTGATATCCCCTACTTCAGGAGCAAGTGGCAGCTATAATTTTTTTTTGTCAGTTGGATAGTGGTGGGCGGGCCAAATCCCTTTATGATAAACATGCGCCCATTGAATCACCCAATGGGAGCAGTAATGTCCCCATTGAATCACCCAATGGGAGTTGTGTATCCTAATGAGACACAAATTATGTAATGAGGCATTCTGTTCAATGTGTGTTTGTTTTCTGAGGAGACATAAATTATGCAATGAGGCTTATTCTTTTATATATATATATATATATATAGAAGATAGATAGATAGACTAGCAATGTGGTATGGAGTTGCCCGTCAGGATATAGAGGGAATTAATGTGCACACACACGGATGCAAGACAAACACACACAGAGACACACATGCAAATGCACACGCATTCATTGAGATGCATAATGATCGACACAGTCATATACACATACATACATACATGCAATGCACAACATGCAGACACATAGAGTGTGATACAGACATGCAACACACACAGTGAGGAACACACAGGCACACACATGCACACACAGAAGTGAGTCATAAGGGGGTGACCTATGTGTCATTGTAATGAGTTTGTGTTTGTACTTATGCCCCCACTGTGGCATTCATTCATATAGTGTGTCAGTGGGCAGCCCCGAATGTCAGACTCAGCAGACTCACTCCTCCTGCTGTTTATCCTGAGGCTGGCTGCTGCCCAGCAACTTGTGGGCATATATAGATTGGAACAGCAGGCTGCTGCCTTACTCTGTTCTCAGCTTCAGCCTACAGCCATCCGCTCCACACTGGCTCTTTTAGCACTTCCTGGTGCTTTGCGATGAGGTCATCAACAAGCACCTGAAGTACCAGAGGAGGCAGTGTGGAGCCCATGGCTCTACACTGAAACAGAAAGCAGAATGGGGCAGAGCAGAAGAGAAGGTATGAGGGACAGTATAGATGGGGGAAATATATGGCTACCAGTGGCAGGTAAACAAGGCTGGTGAGTGTCACATTGTATATGTGGAGAATTTGTGGACTGGCTACCAGAGGGCAGGGGAACAAGGCTGGTGGGGTCACACAGTTTATGTAGGGAATCAGTGGCTACCAGTGGGTACTGGAATAAGGATGGTGGTAGGCATATAGTGTATGTGTAGAATCTGTGGCTTTCAGTGGGCAGGATAATAAGGCTGGTGGGGTCCACAGTGTATGTGGGGAATCAGTGGCTACCAGTGGACAGGGTAATAAGGCTGGGGGAGGTCACATAGTGTATGTAAGGAATCTATGGCTACCAGTGGGCAGGAGAGCAAGGCTAGGGAGGTTACATAGTGTATGTAGAGAATCTGTGGCTACCAGTGGTTAGGGGAATAAGGTTGTTGGGGGTCACATAATGTATGTATGGAATCTGTGGCTATCAGTGGGCAGGGGTAAAATTCAGTTGGGAATCACATAGTGTATGTGATCTGTGGATACCAATGGGCAGGGGGGGCACAAGAAGTATATGTGGGGAATCTGTGGCTTCCAGTGGGCAGGAGAACAAGGCTGGTGAGGATGCACAATGTATGAGGGAAATATGGGCAGAGAAACATGGCTGTGGCTGCCAGTGGAACAAGGCTGTGGTATCATAAAGTTTATGTGCGTTGTTCTGTGGCTACCAGCGGCCAATGGAAAAATGCCGGCAATCACACAGTGTATGATTGGCTACAGGTAACCAGTGGAACAATGATGGGGTATCACACAGTGTATGTATGGTTCTATGGATACCAGTTGCCAGTAGAAGAAGACTGAGATATCAGTTCATGTGTGGGCCCGGTGCTACCGGTGGCAAACCACTGGAGTATCAGACAGTGGATGTATGGCTAATAGGGGCTAGAAGCGCAAGGTTATCAAGCAGTGTATGAGAAGTTCTATGGCTACCAGTGGGCAATGGAACAATGCTGGGTATAAGCATACCTCCCAAGTGTCCCTCTTCGAGCCCCAAATCCCTCTGTCCCTCTTTCACACCCTGGTGTCTCTCTTTTTAGGACATCAGACTGTGTGGTGGGTATATAAGTGTATCACATTGCTCCACAACAATAAAACTCACATTAATGTTTGTTTAAATATTGTTATATTTGTTTATACATTATCTGTGTAAATAAAATACTTTGGTGTTGCTCTTGATAATTTATTCAGTTACATCAATGGCTCATATATATTAACCCTTTGAGTGCCAGAGGGGTACGCAATGCATTGATTTGCAATACGTTGCGTACCCCTCTGGTATTCAAAGGGTTAAAGCAACCTGGTTTTATTCTGGAGTAAACCAACTGCACAATAGGGGACAAATAAAAGTTCTTAAAATCCACTGCACTTGAATAGCGTTTTTAACCTCTTGAATGCTAGAGAGGTCTCCAGTGCATTGCTTTGCAATGTATTGAAGACCGCTCTAGCATTCAAGGAGTTAAAACCCCTATTAAATGTTTCAGGAATTTTGATTTGTTCCCTGTGGTACAGTTGGTTTACACCACAATAACTTTAGTTAGTTAGAACAAAAAACAATGGCAAGAGTTGAACATAAAATGGCTTACTTCTTAACTCTTTGCATTGCATTATATATAGATTAGTAAAATAAACATATATGTTGTGTAAGGATAACTCACTCCACACTATAGCGTTATCATCACTACCACTGGTGGCAGGCACTCTGTTGAATTTTGCTGTGGGCTCTAGCCCCAGATCATTTTGGAACCTAGAAACGCCCCTGGTGTATCCCTTTGGCACTCAAAGGGTTACGTTGAGGTAACATAGCAATATAACACACGGTGGCTCTTCAGTTGAGGCAGCATAGCAATATGCTGAGGGAACAAATAGAAAGTGGTGTTTGAGGCTTGCCCTCTGTAACATACAGCAAAGCATCTCTCTCCCTTTAAGGAGAAAGGGCGGGAATCAGGAAACAGGAAGTGGAGGAGTGACAGTTGAGACAGTTAGTGAGGTGACTGAAGAGATGAAAAGAGTTAAATAAAAGAGTTGCTATTAAGTTTATCCCTGAGTTTGTATTTTATGGGAACATTACACCCTCGTACTGAAACAGAGTGTATGGAGGGTTACAATTATCTGTAGGAGGTGAAACAGTGTGTTTGTGGGGTCATGATCCTGAGTGAGTGTGTGTGTGTGGACCGGGAGAAGTTACTGATATCCCCTATTTCAGGAGCGAGTGGCAGTTATATTTTTTTTGTCAGTTGGATATTGGTGGGTGGGCTGGAGGGGGCGGGCCAACTCCCTGTATGATAAACATGCCCCTATTCAATCACCCAATGGGAGCAGTAAAGTCCCCATTCAATCACCCAATAGGAGTTGTGTCTCCTAATGAGACATAAATTATGTAATGAGGCATTCTGTTCAATGTGTGTTTGTTTTCTGAGGAGACATAAATTATGTTGTGTGTGTGAGGTACCATAAATTATGCAATGAGGCTTATTCTTTTATATATATATATAGATATAGATAGAATAGATATGTAAAAATATATATGAAAATGGTCTAAAGCGTTTTGCGGTGCTATCCCACCCCTTTATCAAATGATGTTTTGTCTTTGATGCTTCGTGGTCCTTAAGTGCCGACACATGTGTGGCCAGTCCTTAAGGTGTTAAAGCCGTTTCCAGTTAAGCTCTAATTGGGCCAAAAATTCCTTCCAGTTCCAAATGGCAGTTAGGTATTCCACTGTGGATCAACATCCTATTTCACCTTCCATTACTATATTATTCCTAAACATTGTTGGCTTCGCAGTGGTCCCAACAGTGGCATATGGTAGCAACCCTTCTCCTACTCCTCAGTGCTGCTACTTTGACTGGTGTTTCTATTCTCACTATCAAGTGCAGCAGTTGGTTAAACTGCTACACCTTCCTTCTTAATGCTATCAACACTAGAATGCGATTTGTTGTCATCGTCAGTGTTCTTACACTTTTTTAACCCTTTGAGTGCCAGAGAGGTACACAACACATTGCTCTGCAATGCCTTGCGTACCTCTCTGGCACACAAGGGGTTAATATTTCTGGTGGTGGTAGAACTTTTTATGGGACTTTGACTAACTGCTTCCTCAGGAGGAGAAGGATCATCATTTATTGCATAAGTTACAGCAACCATGGCTGTAGTCAGTTGTTGGACTATCACTTTACTCACACGTCCATGCACTGCTACTACTCCCTCAACCCTGTCACTAGTACATTTTATGGACATTAACAGTGAAGTGCACAACAGAACTGATTGTGTGCATGCTGTGTTGCCTATCAGTAAAACTAATTTTAATTTGTTTTTCTTTTAATTAACTGTCCCCGTCACTGTCATCAACAAAAAAAACACACTCCCTGTTCAACTGCTTCTTTCCCCAGACTACCCTAATGCAGAGATAACAGCCAGATCAGAGAGAAATTGGAACAACATGGCCTGTGGCCTGTCAACCAAGATCTTGGGTAAATCCCCTTTCTCCCTTCCTCTCCCCAGAGTGCCCTTTGACTCCCTAAAAACAGAACAATTGCCCTGCCTATAAGGCTCCCGAAACTAAACTCCAGTTTTACTTTATTTGCCTGTACTAACTAGCTGCAAAATTGTGCTGCTCTCTCACTCTTTCACAAATACAGAAATGGTGTGCTGTGGGAACCTGACGCCCCTTTTATATCATGCCTGCAGGAAAAGAAGAGAAACTAGCACATGGTGGGGGAAATTTAGTCTTACCACTGATTTCATAAGAAACACAATGAAACCATCTGCAGGCTCCTGTGTGCAACAGGAGGAAAGATATATCCAACAGAAGCACTGTGCATGAATCCAAAAGGGTTACCTCACCAGCACCTGGTTCTAAAGGGGCCAGAACCAAATTCAGTAAAACTAAAGAGTAAGCCTTAAAAAGGACTGAAATAGTGAGGGAAAGTGAGTAAATCGATAAAGAAGTCCACTACCTTTAGGGATCAGTCCCCCAAGTGGAGGTAAATGTGTCCAAGTAAGGAGGAAGGTAGTGCAGGGGTTAATGGTCATGAAAACTTACAGAAAACACTAAAACCACTTCCATCCTTGTCAGAGCAGCCAAAAACATACACAGATATTTAGAAAATAGAGAGTACAAGATAGGCAACAATCCACAAGTGAATGCCAGGGGATAGCAGAAGCTAGGCAACAATCCATAAGTGGATGCCAGAGGAAAGGGACTCAGTTATAAGATCAAATCACTAAATGGGTTAACTTACATTTAATCTTCATTCTCCCATTATTATGAATGAAAAAGCTTATAAGAAGCTATAATTAAGTAAAGGCTATAAAGGCTATAAAGGTGTGCCAACTTCCACAGGTTTGTGGTCCTGGGAAAAAAACTGTGCACTGGACAGACCATTAACCCCTTGAGTGGCAGAGGGATACGTAAACACATTGCAAACCACTCTGCCACTCAAAACGATTAAGGAGGAAGCCAGAAATAGTAACCAGACTATGGTGGATTATATAGCCCCATATACAAAGAAAAAAAAGGAAGACTAAGTAAGAAAGCTGTGCCCATGCTACCTCCTTGATCACTTAAAACTGAGCTTAGCTGGTAGGGGTAAAGTGGAAGGGAGCAGGGAGTCTCCACCACAGAGAAATTTTTAAGTGACCTTAACCCATGGTGTCTGTACTGCACTTTTGACAAAAGAGAAAAAATTATTTTTGCCTTCCTCTCTGAATTAACAAGGCTGATATGGCAAAGGTTGTACTTGATGGATGCATCTTTTTTTTGGAGAAAAAAAATAGATAACAAAATGGGGGGAGGTGCCTATGGTGCAATAACTCTTCAACTGATTCAACCACTGAAACACCCCATATGTGGGTAATCACAAAAGAATGGCTGTCTGTCACATATATGATAAGCAGCTAAAATGTGGATATGGGTAATTCAACTGACCCACAGCAGTAGTCTGGATATTCTCCACAAAATTAAAACACTGCTTAGTAGCGCTAGTCGCCAGAAATATTACCTGGTTTAAAAGATTTTCTACTTAATCTGAGGAGGACAGTAGCAGGAAGCACGGACATCTTGCCATAGTGACGTCCATGCGCCTGCGCTGTCAGTCCCTTTTGGAGCCGGCTGGAAACATAGACAACACCACTGATGTGGTGACTGTCGTCTATGTGAATAAAAGTTGTTTTTAGTCCTGCGTTCAGTGCGGTATTTCGCTTATCTACCTTACTAACTGCAGTTTATTTTGGTCCTACTTAGCTGAATGCAACTCCTTAGACTAACTTTTTATTTTCCAGAGGCACTATATATTCCACCAACAGATGTGGGGTATATCAGTCTAAGGCATAGTCCCAAACCCTTTCCAGTTAAGGGTTACACGGGGCATAATATAAGTATAAATGGAAAATGAGCTGGCTAAAGGCATCCTCTTTGAGACATGCTGCTTATGGAGAGCATCGTTTTTCATTGATATGACCACATTACATCAGTTTCATATCGCAGGGCCAACCAGAAGAAAGCGGAGCATGTGTTCCAGTGGTGAAACACATGCTGAACAGGTCTGAAGAGATTTCATGTTGGAAGATTTATCCCTATTACATAGGGAAAATGCAGGCACATGGAGCGTGCATTCCACCATCCGGAACAAACATTGAATATTCCTAAGAGAACAATGATGCTGATAGTTTTAGCCCTATTACATAGGGTTAAAGGGATAGTAATACTTAAAATGTAAAAAAAAATATGTTGTAGGGTTTATCCCCCTGAGTAAAACAAGGGTACTCCCGCTGCTGAAAGGTGTTTCATTCAAAAGTTATTAATTTTCAAAGTTTAATTTTTTAGGTGCAATATCACAGTGGCCTGAAATTGTGCAGTGGCGCTGTTGCTACACGATCCTATGGACAGCTCTGGTCAGTTGACCATAAATCTCCATAGGATGGTGTAGCAACAGCGCCACTGTACAATTTCAGGCCACTGTGATATTGCACCTAAAAAATTAAACTTTGAAAATTAATAACTTTTGAATGAAACACCTTTCAGCAGTGGGAGTACTCTTGTTTTACTCAGGGGGATAAACTCTACAACATATTTTTTTTTACATTTTAAGTATTACTATCCCTTTAACCAGAAGAATGCACAGCATGCATTCTACCTGTGGAACGTACACCGATTTCAACGAGCAATGCTGGTCCTATTTCAAGCAGAAGCTTGGGAAATGTAGGTAAGACTTTTTGTATACTAATAAAATTGTTTGCTATACCTTGCTTAATATTGCTACAATGTCTTCTAAGGCCTCAGACTCTGTTCCTGCCTCATAATGCAGCCCGAAAGATTGTGCAGGAGGTGAAGCTAAGCTGTATACCTCAGAATCTGCAAAAAGTATGCCAGGAGAGCATTGAGAAGGAAGCCCTGGAGACATTCCTTCATAAAGAATTCCTGGGTTGAATGTGGGCATCCATACAGGAAACAATCAATTTGATGCAGAAATCAGCCTAAAAAAAAGGTCAAAAGTCCATTAGACCCAGTGGAAGTGATGTCTTTTATGCCTTGTAAAAGAGAAAAAAAAATATTTGGAGATTCAGAACCATTCTATTGAGATAAATTAGATGCTCTTACAAATCCATGAGAAAGTCATTAGGGTAACTGAGACCCATAAGGACATGGATATTACAGAGGCAGCTTTTATAAGCATCAAGAAGTCTTTTCCAGTTTTTCATTTTATACAGGAGGCAATAAAAAAAGAATGGAATCAGGGAGTGTCAGGGTTCTTACTTTTCCCCCACTCCACTATTGCTTTTTGCTCAGCAGTACAGATACACACCTCAGCTGATCACTAACGAGCAGCCTTACTTCTCTGTCTCAGGCTTACTCAGCTGATATTTTACTACTGTCTGTCATTCTCAGTTACCACTGTTACCTGTCAATTAGCCAGTCCTTTCCTGCTGTGCTCTGGCTATATAGTTGTTAAGGTTCAGTATCTCTCTGCCCTTGCATGGTCTATGACCTTCCTGTGTATTTCTGCTGTTGCTGCTATTGTTCCGGTGTATGACCCTGGCCTGGCTGACTGATTCGTCTGGCTCCTGATCCTGGCTTCCGTTCCTGACACTGCTGTTTCCTGGCTTCCGTTCCTGACACAGCCGTTTCTGGTCTCAACCCATTCTGGCTTTGACCCCTGGCTTTCTTTTTTTTTACTATGATTCTGAATTGTGCTTCGCATTTATTTTGACTATTTTTTATTATTTAAATAAAGGTGTTTTATTTACCAGCATCCCCTGTTTCCATCTGGTTTTCTTGGTTCCCTGACAGGGAGATCCCATGAAGGGCATCTCCAGATGCTTCCAGAGGATGTATCCTTTTAGGAGGAGGAAGTAGCATCATGGGTTACTCCGCCCAAGGGAGACGGTAAGGTTGCTCTTAAAAGTATCCATTATATCTGCCATAACCAGATACCTGGGCAAGGAATTCCATAATTGAACAACTACTGCTGAAGTTGAAACCTCCTCTCCTCTAATCTCAAGGGGTGTCCCCTGGTTATTTGATCAGGCCTTGGAATGAATATCTCTCCAGGAAGATCCCTGTATTGACCTCTCATATCTGTGTACATTGTGACAAGATCTCCTATTAGTCATCTTTTCTCTAAAGTAAATAAAACAAGTTTGTCCAGTGGTTCCACATACGTTAATTCCTCCATTCTCAGAATTGGTGCCCAAAACTGCACTGCATATTCAAGGTGAGGTCTTACCAATGATTTGTACAATGGCAAAATTATGTTATCCACTCAATCTATTGGCATGGACATCTGTGCCAGGTGAGTTCTCTGGAGTGAACCATGGGATATGGATGTCTCCTACAAGAATAGATCAGTGACCAATTAGAAGACATCATCAAGAGGTCATCAGGAGACAAGAGTTCATTCCTACCTCAAGGAAGGAAAGGCCGAGGTCTATCACCTTTTAGGTCCGCAACCCTTACGATATGGAGACAGTATTTTTCACTAAGCTAGGCACTACTTTTCTGGAAGGCAGTTTGATTTTGAAGAAGAGGAATTAAGCAAATTGCTAAGTCACTAAGGCTGTTTCCAGAACGGACTTCCCTAGGAGAAGCACCCTTCTGGAAAAGCATTTAAAGGAACATAATCTCTGGTTGCATAGAAAACAGCTCAGTCAGACAAGTAGGTTCTGCAGATTGTGAAGTTGGGATATATCCGGAGACTCATCAATATTCTAATAGAAACAAGAAGACTAATGCTGAAGAGTCTGAGGAACAGGTGTAAGCTTCAAATATGTTTCAAGTGACTCACCAGATGTTTATCAACAACATGATCAAACCGACTCCAGAGAATCAGAAAGTCAAGGGATACATTCAGTGCAGTTCACAGTACCAAAAACCTTGGAAAGTGTTGGTCTTATCCTGGATCTCAAGTGGTTGAACAGATATATCAGACAAAAAAAGTCTGAGATAGCCTGTCTCATTTGTGATCATTAAAGTATTTCCAGGGGTTCTTCTAACAAATCTGAACTTGCAAGATGCTTACATTCAGATTTTGATCAGGGAAAGTCACAGAAGATTCCTGTGGTTGCAAAATGAAAAAAAAAACATTTTCAGTTCAGGATACTTCCCCTGAACTATCCTCAGCACTGAGGCCATTTCCATGGCAGTATCACAACAGAAGGGAATATGAGTAATACAATCCTTAGACAAGGATGTCAAACAAGAATGGATGCTTGTCTAACCCTGTTGACCAGTAGGGGATGGTTGACAGCAGAACTATGTACACTCAGCTCAGAGGGGTTTGAAACTTTTGGAAAACATGTCATCAACAGTCTAATTTGTTCCCTTGGCAAAATTGTATATCAGACCCAAAAACAATTTTCTGTAGCAAGGAGTCCTCCAACTTATTACAGAAGATTCCTATTCTGACTTCCATAGAAAGGGAACTGAAATGGTGGTTGTCCAGGGGATGACTACTGGAGGGGTCTTAATGGAAAATTCTGTGGAAAGACATCAGTTTGTCAGGTTGGGGAGGTGTGTGGAGAGACAAAGCTACTGTGATGTATACAGCCAATCAAGGAGGCATAGGAAGTTGATTTCTAAGCATGAGGAAGATAGTACAAGGAGGATGAACTCTGAATCAAGAAGTATTCAACTACATATCCAAACAATGAGGTGTCTTTCATCCGGAAACAACCTTCTTGAATCTAGCAGCCTGGAGGCTGAGTGGAGCTTGTTATCGGTCAGAGGGTATCTACAGTAGATGCCGATTCCATCAGGGCAGGAAGGAAAATATCTTCTTCAAAGAGTCAATCACAGAGTCTGGGTAAGATGTCCACAGACAATAGCAATATTGGAAGTAATTTGGATGTTGCTACAAGAGGGTTTTGCCAAAGGACTCAAACCTTCTTCATTCAGAGTACACCTGTTGGCTTTATCAACCGTTCTAGCATTGTCATTATCAGATGATGATGCTAAGAGTCTTATAAAACAATTTCTAAATCAGGCTAACTATAAGAAAGAGAGTTCCTGCTTGGGACCTAAACTTGGTCTTGCAGCAACTGGTGAACGCCTAGAATCAATTCCTATAAAACAATTTGACTACAAAGATAATATACTTAACAGCAGTGTCAGCAAGATGGGTAAGGAAATTGAAGGCCTTCTCCTGTAATACACAGTATTATCAATCCATCAAGATAAGGTTGTTTTAAGAACAAAACCTTCTTTAGAATTCTGCTTTTCTATTGAGCCAAGAGACAGTCCTGCCTTCATTTTGTCCTAAAATGTACAATGAAAAAGAGAGAGTTTTCATATTTCGGATGTTGTCAATTGCGTTTTTGAAAAATCTAGAGAGGCAGGTGATTTGGGATCTGTACGGAGAAGGATTCCAATTAAGGTTAAGGCCATTCCACTAAGTCTATAGCTTGCAAAGCTGTAGAAACTCTAGAGGAGATCTGCATGGCAGATACTTGGACATCCCTGTCCACAATCATAAAACATAACTTGGATATTCAAGCTTCAGTGGATTTGAGGTTTTGGAAGGAAGGTCCTCCAAGCCTCACTTTTAAGTTAAAGGGGAACTATCACCCCTATACAAGTTTGGCTCATAATTATCTTCATATAGCTTTAAGCTGTAATAGTGGTTTTAATTTCTTATTAAATGCATGATATGGAAAAATTTAAAGTTTTAAAAATGAGCCGGGCCTTACTTCCAGACAGACTGTGGTTACAGCTTTGCACCGCAGTCTGTTAATCTTTGTCTGCTCCATCCCCTGTAGCACATCAATTCAACGTCCTCCGATGACGGAGGATTTCTCCAAGTAAGCTGGAGTGCTCTCATTAAAAGAAGAGGTTCTCTCAAAACCAATCTATAAGAGGACTTTGAAAGGTATTTTGAAGATGTTACTTTGTTTGTATTTCATAGGAAAGTGTTAATAAAAATAGATACTAACCGATCAGTATCCAAACTAAACTGACTGGATTAAAGGGATAGTAATACTTGAAAATAAGTTTATTTTATATTGCAGCCCTTAAAAAAACATGAAAAATTATATAAGTCTTATCTCCCAAACCTTTATGGTTTGGGAGATATTCAGAAGTAAAGTTTCCCCTGGAGTGACCCGGTCCCGGGACCGGCTGTGCCTCTCCAGAAGTGCTGAGATCACCATCTTTAAAAATAATTTCTTAATTGGAATGGTCTACAAAGTGTGCTTTCAAGCCAGGCACACTTTGTAGATAGTTCCAATTAAGTAGTTCTTTTCAAAGATCGTGATCTTGGCACTGCTAAAGAGCTGCCAGTTGCTCTGTGGACCGAATTCCAAATCTGTCCACTAGATGGCAGACTTGGCTGAAACAGCCAGGAAAAGAGCATTTTACTATATTTTACATGTGAATATCTCCCAAACCATAAAGGTTTGGTAGATAAGACTTATATCAATTTTCATGTTGTTTTAAGGGCTACAATATAAAATACAATTATTTTCAAGTATTACTATCCCTTTGAGATAGCTGATTTATTATATAGCTGATATATATATATATATACACATATATATATATATATATATATATATATATATATATATATATATATATATATATATATGTACAGCGTAATTTTCTTAAATGTGTGTTACGTGAATAGAGTGAAATTGGCTAATGATAGCGAACAAACTATAAGAAAAAAAAGTAACAATCCGAGTGCTCAGTGCACATGCTATGGCTCCTGTACCACACACCCAGCGGCAGATAACTCCTATCTAGGATGTTGCTAACTTAGCTCATACGAATCAACTACAGTGGGGCAAAAAATAGGATTTTAGTCTTACCTGTTAAATCCTTTTCACTTAGTCCATACAGGTCACTGGTACAATGGTCACTGGTACAATGGGAGGCGATCCGCCCCTTTAATAGGCAGGAACATTCATTCAAATGTATGCAGGGGGTGGAGCCTCCCCTCCTACTTAAGCTGCCTTCAGGCCAGAGCCAAGCTAGATTGATTTGAGACACTAAACTGACCAGAGGTAAGAAGGAAAAGGAAGACTCCTGTGAGCATGCCCCGAAGGTCTCCCACTGAATGCCACAGGAGAGCCAAGCATGGTCCCTTGACAGGGTGGGAGACCAGTGACCTGTATGGACTAAGTGAAAAGGATTTAACAGGTAAGACTAAAATCCTATTTTCACTGTCGTCCAATACAGGTCACTGGTACAATGGGATGTACAAACATTGAGCTTTCCCTGAGGCGGGAAGTAAGGCAAGGACCAGGCGCAAGGCCCAAGTCACTCAGAACTGCTATGAACCAATTAATCATACAGCCCAATAACAGAAGTGTCAACGGACACCAACCAGGGGTAAAAACGAACCCCCGAATTAACACAGCACACTGAACCAGAGCCAACCGGGCTCAACAGCAAAGAAGCACTAAGCACCACAGAGTAGAAGGTCCTAAACAGGCAAGACTGCCTCCAGGACCTTCCTCCCAAAGCTGGCATCAGCCGAGGCCAGTACATCAACACGATAGTGCTTCGAGAATGTGTGCACAGAGGGCCAAGTGGCCGCTCTGCACAGTTGATCAGCAGACGCCTGATTCTTATAGGCCCAAGAGGTCCCAATTGATCTGGTGGAATGAGCAGTAACCCTGAAGGGAACATGCCTATTCCGCAGTTTGTAGGCTTCACGAATGGTAGATTTTATCCAAGAGGCAATAGTTACCTTGGATGCCAGTCTCCCTGCCCTAGGCCCCACAGGAATGACGAACAAGGCGTCAGACTTCCTGATAGACTCAGTGCGATGAACATAAAATTTAAGACAACGCACAACATCCAACAAATGGAGATCTCTTTCCTTTTCAGAGGAAGGGTTAGAACAGAAAGAGGGAACCACAATCTCCTGATTGATGTGAAATTCGGAGACAACCTTGGGTAAAAACTCCTTGGAAGTGCGAAGCACTGCCTTTTCCTTGTGGAACACCAAGTAAGGAGGTTTACAAGACAGAGTTTGTAACTCTGCTACCCGGCGAACTGAGATAATAGCCAACAGAAAGGCCATTTTCCAGGTCAAGAGACGCAAAGGAATAGAAGCCAAGGATTCAAACGGGGGTCTCTGGAGAACCCCCAGCACCAAATTGAGGTCCCACTGGGGAGTAGGACTCTTGAAGGCAGGCCGAACATAAGCCACACCCTGAAAGAAAACCTTAACATCAGGAAGAACAGCAATTCTTTCCTGGAAAAACACAGACAGAGCAGAAGTCTGAACCTTGAGAGAACTCAGGCTGAGTCCCTTCTCAACCCCATCCTGTAAAAAGGCTAGGACTGTGGGAAGATGGAAATCTAGAGACAGATCCTTATCAGTACACCATGCTACAAAGGTGGACCATATGCGATGGTAGATCTTGGAAGACACAGGCTTGCGAGCTCTAAGCATCGTGGACACAACTGAAGAGGAAAACCCTTTCTTCTTTAGAATTGAGGATTCAACCTCCAAGCCATCAAATGGAGATGCTGAACATCCTCCTTCCACAGATATCCCTGAAGAAGCAGATCTGGACGTGCAGGAAGCGGAACAGGATCCGTCACGGACATGGCTAGCAGTTCCGGATACCAGGACTGACAAGGGCAATTTGGAGTGATTAGGATGACAGGACAACGCTCCACCTTCAGCTTCTGGATGACTCGGATCAACAGAGGAAGAGGAGGGAAGATGTAAGCCAGAGGGAACGTCCAAGGGATTGACAAAGCATCCACTGCCAAAGCAAGAGGGTCCCTCCACCGAAAGAAAAACACTGGCACCTTCCTGTTGTGTCTGGTAGCCATCAGATCCACTACTGGCACCCCCCACATCTGGGTGAGAAGGTGAAACACCTCTGGATGAAGCGCCCATTCTCCTCTGTCGACTGTGTGACGACTGAGAAAATCTGCCATGACGTTGTCTACGCCTGGAATGTGTACCGCTGAGATGACTGGCACATGAGCTTCTGCCCAAGACAAAATGGCCTTGACCTCTAACCAAGCGGTGAGACTTTTTGTGCCGCCTTGTCTGTTGATGTAGGCCACGGCGGTGGCGTTGTCGGACTCCACTCTGACTGGACAACCTTCCAGCTGAGATTCCCAGTGCCTCAGGGCAAGAAAGATGGCACAAAGTTCCAGAACATTGATGGAAAGAAGAGATTCTTCCAGTCCCCATTTCCCCTGAGCACTGAAACGACCCAGTAGTGCCCCCCATCCCCGAAGGCTGGCATCCATCGTGACTGTGGTCCAATAAGGAACCCGAAAGGACCTCCCTTTCAGGAGATGAGACAGGTCCAACCACCACTCTAGGCTCAGCTCGACATGAGGGGGCAGAGATACTGAGAGATGCTGATGATCTGGATGAGATCTGCAAGTCTGAATCATAAACCTCTGAAGTTCCCTGGTGTGTGCCATGGCAAAAGGCACTGCCTCTATCGTGGAAATAAACTTCCCCACCAGAGAGGTCAACTTTGGTACTGGAACCCTGTCCTGTTCCAGGATCCTGGCCACCCGGATAGCAATCTGATGAGCCACTTCCTCAGGTAAAAACACCATGCACTGCTGAGTGTCGAACAGGAGACCCAGGAAGAGGAGCTGTTGAGATGGAACCAAGTCTGACTTGTCCAGATTCACAATCCAGCAGTGGCGATTGAGTGTCTGTATGCACAACTGCAGCTGCTGGTGAAGGATCTCCGCAGATGAGGCTTTCAGGAGCAGATCGTCCATGTAAGGAGTCACCCTGACTCCATCTCGATGAAGCACAGCTATCAAAGCTCCCAACACCCTCTGAAAGACCTGAGGAGCTGAAGTCAGACCAAAGGGAAGAGCTGAAAACTGAAAGTGGCCTTTGTGACAGGCAAATATGAGATACCGTCTGCTCTCTGGATGAATAGGGATGTGAAGGTATGCATCTTGAAGGTCCAGGGAGGCAAGGAACTCCCCTGGAGACATTGCTGCTATCACAGAACGCAGAGATTCCTGACGAAAGTGGGAACTCACAACAAAGGAATTGAGATCCTTGAGATCCAAAATAGGACGAGCACCTCCGTCCTTTTTGGCCACAACGAACAGGTTGGAATAGAATCCTGAACCTGTGTCCTCTGGTGGAACCAATTCCAGGACCTCTGTGTCCAAAAGATCCTGAATAGCGTCGTCGAACAGACGTCTTTTTGTAGGCTCCTGAGAAGGACGAGTAAAATGGAACCGAAAAGGAGGAAGGGAAGAGAAAGGGATCCTGTATCCCTCTAATACCACCTGAACAACCCAAGGGTCCGCCACTGACTCCTCCCAAACCCGGTGAAAGATGTGGAGACGTCCACCTACAGCCGGATGCGGACCCGGGTTTGGCGAGTCATGCCGAAGCAGTCTTGGAGGTCTTGGCCTTGGGGGCAACTTTGGGCTTCCAGGACTGTTTGGGCTTGGAGGAGGAGCGCGTGGAGAACGGACCCGTCTGGGGCGTGGAGCATGTCTCAGTTTGGAAAGAACGAAAGGACCGATTGCGTTTGGCTGGAAACTTCTTCTTGAATACCGATGGCAGAAGAGTACTTTTGCCACCAGTGGCCTCGCTAATCATCTCCTTAAGTTCAGATCCAAACAGTAAGGACCCCTGAAAAGGCAAAGAAAGCAAGGCTTTCTTAGAGGCAGTGTCAGCAGACCAGATTTTCAACCAAAGAGCACGTCTAGCTACTACAGAGGAAGTAGAGGCCCTCGCCATCATGCGCACAGCATCAAAAGCATCGTCAGAAACATAATTTTGAGCTTCTAATATATTAGCAAGAAGCTGTAACTGCTCAGACACTGGTGCATCCTGGCGAACCGCCTCAGCCAGTTGTTCAGTCCAGGCCGCAATGGCCCTATTAACCCACGCCACTGTGAAGGTTGGACGCATGGCAGTGCCAATAGAGGCAAAAATGGATTTAAGACAAATCTCTAACTTTTTGTCCGTCCAATCCTGCAGGGCCGAATCTGCATCTGACACAGCTAAGGCAGTAGATCTGGACAACCTAGAAATAGGAGTATCCACTTTAGGAGGATGAACCCATTTTGCCAGTTCAGCCTCAGGAAAAGGATAAAGTTTAGCAAACTTTTTGGACACAGAAGAGGATTTTTCAGGATTCCTCCACGCATCAGAGACTAAACGGGCAAGAGTAGGATTATTAGGAAAACAAACCACAGCCTTAGATGGTTTTTGGAAAACATCAGTTGGGTCATGAGTAGATTCCTGAGTCAGAGGAAGGTTGAGCGTAGTTAACACAGCTCTAATCAAACCCTCAGCAGAAACTTCAGGGTCACATTCATAAGGGTCACCAATGGACCTATTAGATTCTATAACAGTGCCTTCCTCAGCATCAGAATCCTGCAAAAGTTCTTCCTCAGAAGAATCAGATACATCAGGAGCCCCCTGTGGCTTAGGCAGGGAGGTCCTGATTGTGGAGGGGGTCTGCCAGACTTGCAGAGCCCCCTGAACCTGAGAGGGAAAGAGTTGAAGAGTGGATCTGAGATCCCTAGTGGCAGCTTTAAACTCTTTTACCCAAGTTGGCTCAAGAGCGTGGCTGGGAAGCCCAGGGTTGCTATCTTGACTTTCTGCACATTTTGAGCATAAATGACCTGAAAATTCTCTAGGCAGCCCAGAGTGACAAGAGGAGCAAAACGCAATGGGGGAAATGGCCACCCCAGCCTCTTTAGTCTTGGGTCTAGCCCCTGACTCCAGTGGAGTAGACATGCTCACAGCGTCAGATATACTCCACTAAGAAAAATCACCCAGTAGAAGTGTGAAAGATTAAAGTTTCACCCCAGAAATGCCTAAAATCGGACTTATCTGGCCAGCGAAGGGTTAATCTGCTGAGAGGAGAGAAGGCTCGGTCCCTGCGTAGTATACTCGCTGAGAAAAACACCACAAAATGGCTGCCGCAACGGTAGCCAATCAGAAAACGAGCGCGAAATAAGTGCTCATGGGAGTCGTAGTTTTCCTCAGAAGTACCCCAAAACAGTGCCCGAAGCCCCCCCAGACTCCCAACATACTGAATCTAGCTACCGGATGATAGAGCAGGGGAAGACCAACAAAATGAGCCCTCTCTGAAGTTGCTGTGACAAGCGGTTCCAGAGATACGTCCCACACTGTGTAAACCCATAGAGAGTCAAGGAGCAATGGCGTCTATGCGGGTAAAAGCGCGCTTAAAGGCGCGGAACATTAAATATTACTAAAGTATACCTGAAAGAAAAAGTACACCAAACACACTTCTAGTACGTGTAAAACATGAGAAAATAACAACCCAAAGCTCCAAAACCCAGGGAATACCACAGACATTGCATAAATACAAGCAATAGAAATAAAAACACCCTATGAGTGCTGGAGTGCATTATGAGAACCCCCAAATACATGCCCAAAGAAGGGACACTGTGGGACAAGTGGACCTTCAGCACTCAAAGGGTGGCTTACCTTTCTGCAGGACTTCTGTCTTCAGGTAACCATGTTAAAAGGGAATTAACCAGAGGAAAATTCCCCAGCAGGGAAGCTACTTGACACAAGATGTTCCCTCTTCAGGGCATAAGGTCCACCAGAAAATCCCTGGAAGCTGCACTAGCCACTTTGGAGAGGGCAATTCACAGCCATGGTCACCCGCCTAATGGTGGTATTCCATATTTGAAGGAAAACAATAAAAAAAGGTGAAATTTACTCACCGATATTTGGTTTTCCTCTGTGTCCGTCCACGGCAGGAAATGAATGGGTTAGCTCCGCCTCCCAGCTGGTAGGACCAATTAACAACTCTTAAAAGAGACTCCTGGGAAATAGGATTCAGTTAAACTTTTGTCCAAGCTGTAGGAGAGAAACAGGTTAGTATATACAATAAATCCAATATTCCTTCCCAGAAATTTAAACATACTCTCAAATAAACATAACACCCCCTAGCACATTACTGAGAAATATGTCCAGATGGGTGTCCCAAATATGGGAGGGTGTGCCGTGGACGGACACAGAGGAAAACCAAATATCGGTGAGTAAATTTCACCTTTTCCTCTGTGTCCTTACCACGGCAGGAAATCAATGGGATTTCCCAAAGCAGTAAAACTAGGGAGGGATACTACCTCAGACAGGCACCACCGCCTGAAGGACCTTTCTGCCAAACTTCGCATCGGCTGAGGCCTGGACGTCAAGTCTATAGTGCCTGATAAAGGTTGACAAGGAAGACCAGGTTGCTGCCTTGCAAATTTCCTCTGGTGAGGCTACCGCCTTCTGAGCCCAGGAAGTTGAAATTGCTCTAGTAGAATGTGCTTTAATACCTACTGGAGGATCTTGACCAGCAGTCATATACGCCAATTTGATGCAATCTCTGATCCATCTGGCTATAGAAGGTTTGGAAGCAGCGGAACCTTTGAATTTCCCAAAGAAATGGACAAATAATGATTCTGACTTGCGAAAGGATTTTGTCCTTTCAAGGTAGGTAGACAGGCATCTGACCAAATCTAGATTGTGAAATATCTTTTCCTTGGGATGCTTAGGATCTGGACAGAATGAGGGTAAAACAATCTCCTGGCTAAGGTGGAATTCAGATGACACCTTACATCTGAAGGATGGTCTAGTTCTAAGTACCACCTTGTCTTGGTGGAAAGATGTGTAAGGAGGTAAACAGGAAAGGGCCTGTAATTCACTAACTCTTCTGGCTGAAGTGATAGCCGTTAAAAAGGTTGTTTTAAGAGTCAGATTTTTTACTGAAATTGATTGCAGGGGTTCAAAGGATTCATGGGATGCCAGTTGAGTGAGAACCAAATTCAGGTCCCATGCCGGAATGATTTCTCTAATGGTAGGTTTGATCTTAGTAATAGCAGTCATGAACCTTTTAACAATATATTCCTCTGAAAAAGGGGTAGCCAAAACTGCTGATAGAGCAGAAAGTTGGACTTTTAACGAAGAGGGTTTTAATCCTTTCTTAAAACCCTCTTGCAGAAAATCCAGGATGGTGCTGGAAGAAATATCTTTTCTGGATAGCTGCTTCTCAGAACACCATTTGTGAAAAATGGACCAAATTCTATAGTAGATCCTAGAAGATGATGAACGTCTTCCTGAAATAATGGTGTCCGCAACCTGAGAGGAGATATTTCTTAACCTGAGTGATCTCCGCTCAGCCTCCAGGCCGTTAGCTTCAAGAAAGAAGGGTTGGAGTGAAGAATGGGACCCTGGGATAATAGATCTGGAAGGAGAGGCAGGGGAAACGGAGGTAGGATGGACATCCTCACAAGATCCGCATACCAAATTTTTCTGGGCCAGTCTGGAGCAATCAGAATGATCTGGGCCTTGTCCCTTCTGGTCTTCTTTACTACTTCTGGCAGAAGAGGCAGAGGAGGGAATATGTAAGCCAACTGGAACTTCCAGGGAAACTTGAGAGCATCCTGCCCCAACGCTCTGTGGTTCCTCCACCTGGAATAGAACAGCTGACACTTGTTGTTCTTGTCTGACGCCATCAGATCCACTACTGGATGACCCATGATGGATGTTATGGTCTGGAAGACTTTGTCCTTTAAGGACCACTCGCCTGTATCCAGAGTTTGACGACTTAGGAAATCTGCCTGGGTGTTTAGAGACCCTGCTAGATGAGATGCTGATAGGTGGGACACATTTAGCTGAGCCCAATTTAGGATCTTTCTTGCTACAGCATTCAAACTGTGACTTCTTGTCCCTCCTTGATTTAAAATGTAACTGACTGCAGTTGCGTTGTCTGATCTGACACAAACCGCTTGTCCCTTCAGGATTTTGCTGAAATGCTTGAGTGTCCTCCATATGGCTTCCAACTCTAAGAGATTGATGTGGAACTTGCTTTCCTTCTGAGTCCAGAGGCCTTGAACCGTCTTTTGGTTGTAAATGCCTCCCCATCCTGTGCTGCTTGCATCCGTGGTGACTATGTGCCATGTGGGATCCAGGATGGTTCTTCCTTTCTGAAGATTTTTGTTTCTGAGCCACCAAGTCAGTTCTATCTTTGTGGCTTGCTTTAGGTGGATTAGCTGTGAGAAATCTCCTGGACGCTTTCTCCAACTTGTCAGGAAGTTGTCCTGAGTTCTTCTGACATGGAATTTTGCCCAAGGAACTATGTGTACTGCTGAAGATAGGTTGCCCAACAGTTTGGAGAAGTCTTTTGCTGTGTGCATCCTTTTTTGAAGGAAGTTTTGTACTCTGGATCGAATTCTGGCTTGTCTCTCCTCGGATAGACTGGCAAGACCCAGCTGAGTGTTGAACTGAATGCCTAGAAACACTAGATCCTGGGATGGGATCAGCTGGCTTTTCTGATGATTGATGACCCAACCTAGCTGAGACAGAAACTGTAGACAATGATGAGTACTTTGAATGGCTTTCTCTCTGCTTTCTTCTATGAGGAGAATGTCGTCTAGATAAGGTATTAACCTCATACCTTCTTTCCTTAGTGTTGCCATGACTGGAGCTAGGACTTTGGTAAAGACTCTGGGGGCAGATGCCAATCCGAAAGGAAGAGTCTTGTACTGGTAATGTTTTCCAAAAATCGCAAACCTCAAGAACCTTCTGTGGGATGATAGAATAGGAATATGATGATAGGCATCCTTCAGATCTATCTTTGTGAGAAAGGCTTGAGGAGGAATCACCCGGATTACTGATGCCGGGGTTTCCATCTTGAACCGTTGTGTCTTGATAAATGAATTGATCCATTTGAGATCTAGAATCATCCTTAAACCACTGGAAAAAGAATTGAATAAATTCCAGAATGCCTCTGGTCCAGAGGCACCTCCTCTATAACATGGGCTTCCAGAAGATCCTTGATCATTTGAACCACTTTGATCCTGAGACCTCTGTTCGTTACTTGGGATGTCATGAATCTTGATATGGTTGGGACAGAAAGAAATTCTAAGGGGTATCCCATCTCTACTATTTTCAGAACCCATTGATCTGTCTGGATCATTTTCCAAGATTCTAGGAACTGACCCAGTCTGCCCCCAACTGGGAGTAGAGATGGGGCCCTGTGCTCTTCATTGCGATGGTTTAGGGAACTGACCCTTTTTGGGAAATTCCCTTCTGGATCCACCTCTGGGATTTGGTACAGGACCTCTCTTCTTCTGGTCATAGCTCCGTCCTGGTCTGTATTTGCTTGCTTCCCGAAAGGATTGCTTGCGAAACCCTGAGGACTTGGAGAAAGGAGATCTGTTCCTTCTATCTTGAGGCAGGAAGGTACTCTTTCCTCCTGAAGACTTCTTGATGATCTCTTGTAGACGATCCCCAAATAACATTTCACCAGAGAAGGGTAAGGATACTAGACGGTTCTTGGAAGAAGCATCTGCCTCCCATGCTCTAATCCATAAGGCTCTTCGTGCCACTACTGAAAGGGCTGATGATCTGGCTAGTAGTTTAATGACGTCCAGTGACGCGTCACAGGAATAATTGACCGCGTCTTTGATGGAAGCAACCTCTTTCAATAGTCTGGAGCGGGATACTGAAGAATCAATTTTTTCTTCTAATTCAGTCAGCCAAATTCTAAGGGAACGAAACATACATGCCAAGGCCGTGGCTGATTTCAGATTATTACCAATGGCTGCAAACTGCTTTTTCAAGGCACTGTCAGCTCTTTTGTCCATGGTGTCTTTCAATGTAGCCCCATCTTCTAATAATATGGTGGTCCGTCTTGAAATCTGAGCAATGGCTGCATCAATTTTAGGAGGAGAGGTCCATGCTGCAGTTTCTTCATCAGAAAAGGGGAACATTCTTCCAAAACGTCTGGACATGGCTGATCTGCGATCTGTCAGTCCCCATTCACCTTTAATTGTGTCTTGAATGGACTTGTGCATAGGGAATACCAGAGCAGGCTTCTTATGACCTATAAATGCTGCATCCATAATATCCAATTCTTTCTGAGTATCGGAAAGGCCTAGCGTTTTTCTAACAGATTTAAGAAGACCCTCCAATTTCTCCAGGCTAAACGAACCACTTTCTTCTGTTAACTCTCCTTCTTCAATGGATGAGGCAACAGAATCTATATCCATAATACTGCCTTCATCTTCTATCTCATGCATAGCAGAAGTACCTTCCTCTGGATCTGATGCTCTATGCCTCTTCCTGGATGATTCCTGCATTGCAGAGAAAGTCTCCTGCATAGAAGACCTCATCCATCCAAGGAAATCCTGGAATTGAGCAGGAATCTCAGTGTTGGCCACTTTCTTCATGCAAGCTAGGCATAGCTTAGCAGAATCTGAGGCAGAGAGCTTAACATCACAGCCTGCACAAGTCTTAGACTTGGTGGTAGGCTTGTCCTCTTTGGGAGTCACTGCATCTGTAGCTGTTTTAGTCTTATCAGCAGAAGATGATTTAGGAGCAGCAGACATGGTACTCAATCAAAGGATACAGATAAAGCATCAAATCAGCATAAGGACTGAAGATCACTCACCTAATGGAAGCTCTACATCTGTGGAACAGGGTCTTTTATCCCCCAGGATGCTGCCATGCTGAAGAGACGCCGAAAACGCCGAAACCGGAAGTGCGTTCCACCGGTGGAACGCATCGGGCCGAACTTCCGGTTTTGGCTCAAAATAGAAACGCCGACTTCCCGCGCGCCCTCTTCATACCGGATGAAGAGAGAAGCGTGCTAGAGGCAAGGCAGTGCTGTGCGGATAAGAAATGAATGCTCCATGGTCCTCAGGGACCTATTAAGGTATGAGGACCGCAGTGCTCCCAGTAATGTGTCCAGCGTTTGCAGGCTGGACACATGGAAGAGAAAATAACAAACAGAAAACTTTTTTAAATCAGGAGACCAATGGCCTCCGTCTACCAGCTTGGTAGGACCAAAGAAACTGAATCCTATTTCCCAGGAGTCTCTTTTAAGAGTTGTTAATTGGTCCTACCAGCTGGGAGGCGGAGCTAACCCATTGATTTCCTGCCGTGGTAAGGACACAGAGGAAACTAAAGTTGAATGAGATATGTTCTCCACCTGGTGTGCACAGCACACAGGAACAAATCAATCTAGCTTGGCTCTGGCCTGAAGGCAGCTTAAGTAGGAGGGAAGGCTCCACCCCCTGCATACATTTGAATGAATGTTCCTGCCTATTAAAGGCGCAGATCGCCTCCCATTGTACCAGTGACCTGTATTGGACGACAGTGAAAAGTATTTAGTCAGCCACCAATTGTGCAAGTTCTCCCACTTAAAAAAAATGAGAAAGGCCTGTAATTTTCATCATAGGTACACTTCAACTATGAGAGACAGAATGGGGGGAAAGAATACAGGAAATCACATTGTAGGATTTCTAATGAATTCATTAGTAAATTCCTCGGTAAAATAAGTATTTGGTCACCTACAAACATGCAAGATTTCTGGCTCTCACAGACCTGTAACTTCTTCTTTAAGAGTCTCCTCTGTCCTCCACTCGTTACCTGTTTTAATGGCACCTGTTTGAACTTGTTATCAGTATAAAAGACACCTGTCCACAACCTCAAACAGTCACACTCCAAACTTCACTATGGTCAAGACCAAAGAGCTGTCGTAGGACACCAGAAACAAAATTGTAGACCTGCACCAGGCTGGGAAGACTGAATCTGCAATAGGCAAGCAGCTTGGTGTGAAGAAATCAACTGTGGGAGCAATTATTCGTAAATGGAAGACATACAAGACCACTGATAATCTCCCTCGATCTGGGGCTCCACGCAAGATCTCACCCCGTGGTGTCAAAATGATCACAAGAACGGTGAGCAAAAATCCCAGAACCAGACGGGGGGACCTAGTGAATGACCTGCAGAGAGCTGGGACCAAAGTAACAAAGGCTACCATCAGTAACACACTACGCCGCCAGGGACTCAAATCATGCAGTGCCAGACGTGTCCCCCTGCTTAAGCCAGTACATGTCCGGGCCCGTCTGAAGTTTGCTAGAGAGCATTTGGATGATCCAGAAGAGGACTGGGCAAATGTCATATGGTCAGATGAAACCAAAGTAGAACTTTTTGGTAAAAACTCAACTCGTTGTGTTTGGAGGAGAAAGAATGCTGAGTTGCATCCAAAGAACACCATACCTACAGTGAAGCATGGGGTTGGAAACATCATGCTTTGGGGCTGTTTTTCTGCAAAGGGACCAGGACGACTGATCCGTGTAAAGAAAAGAATGAATGGGGCCATGTATCGTGAGATTTTGAGTGAAAACCTCCTTCCACCAGCAAGGGCATTGAAGATGAAACGTGGCTGGGTCTTTCAGCATGACAATGATCCCAAACACACCACCCGGGCAACAAAGGAGTGGCTTCGTAAGAAGCATTTCAAGGTCCTGGAGTGGCCTAACCAGTCTCCAGATCTCAACCCCATAGAAAACCTTTGGAGGAAGTTGAAAGTCCGTGTTGCCCAGCAACAGCCCCAAAACATCACTCCTCTAGAGGAGATCTGCATGGAGGAATGGTCCAAAATACCAGCAACAGTGTGTGAAAACCTTGTGAAGACTTACAGAAAACGTTTGACCTCTGTCATTGCCAACAAAGGGTATATAACAAAGTATTGATATGAACTTTTTTTATTGACCAAATACTTATTTTCCACCATAATTTGCAAATAAATACTTTAAAAATCAGACAATGTGATTTTATGGATTTTTTTGTCTCATTCTGTCTCTCATAGTTGAAGTGTACCTATGATAAAAATTACAGGCCTCTCTCATCTTTTTAAGTGGGAGAACTTGCACAATTGGTGGCTGACTAAATACTTTTTTGCCCCACTGTAGCTGTTGCCCTTAATTTGCTGCCGATATAAAATATTAGCATGGTCACGGAAAAAAGGACTGAGAGTAAAGAAAAAAGTACCACAATCTACTAAAATGGAGTGAACCATCAATCACTAAATCAATGTTGGAATCGGTCATGGAGAGAATAATTAAAAAGACAAAAAACAATGTCCCAAAAATATCATAACATCCTAAGAAATTATGTCACTGTAGAGTTTCAGTAGTATTCGATCTCTACAAGGAAGGATATAGAGTAAGCCGACAGTGTTAGTTAAAAATGTGACGTATGTTTAACCAACCAGCTTTTTCCAAGGCAGTAAGTGAGGCTGAGGAAAAGATGTGTATTAATACGATTGCAGGTTAATAGGCTAATTATATGATTCAGCTAATTGGTTGGAATGAGTTTTAATCCACCAATTACTGTAAAACTGCACGTAAAATAAGCATCATTTTGTCCCTCTTCACCTTATGTGAAGTGGGGGGTGCATATTACACACAAGAGAAATGAGTAATAAAAAAAAAAAATTCCATTGCCGCACTGCTTCCCTCCCTCCCCGCATACTCATATCTTCCTCTGCCCCTCTGTAGTGCAATTTCAGCAGCCTGACAGGGTCCTAGAGGGCAGCATGCTTGCATCTGCCACCCCACTTCCAGCACTGCCCTGTCAGGCTGCCGAAATTGCTCTACAGAAAGGCAGAGGAGGAGGATATGGGTAAGTGGGGAGGCAATGGCATTTTTTTGTTGGTTGACAGGTGAAAACAAGGGAGCGTATTATACATAGACACTCTTATTTTCCCCTAAAATCTTGGGTGTAATATACACAGATATTATACCCAAGATTTTACAGCATAAAACATTTCAAGTTCTAACATAGGGAGTTGGGTCTCAAAGAGGGACACTTAGGAGGTATACAACATATATATTTTCATATTAAGGATTACTTACCTTTATGTACTTCTGAGGTCAAAACTGTGAAAATAGGCTCCAAACATAGTACATGTATTGGGATCCCTTTAACCCCTTGAATTCTACAGCTCTAATGTCCAAGGGGTTACGTCAAGTAGATGACAATGCAGTACAGAAAAATAACATCTGAGCAGCAAACAACAGCCTCCATCAAACACATGGAGGAAAACTGTTCACTATCAGAGCCAGGTGTATCAAAACTAGTGCTCACTGAACTGCATGGTGCTTAAGCTGGTACCATAAGGTCTGGGTCCAACCCTCAAGTTTATATGACAAATTAATCCAAAGAAGATTCCATCCTACTGAATGAAACATATAGGCCAGTGTGCAACGGGCCATCCAGCTGTTCAGGGGATACAATTTCCATCATGCCCAGGCAGCAAACCAGCCAATGCGGAATGGCTAGCTGTGCATGACAGGGAATGTAGTCCTCTCCTGAACAGCTGATTTGGTGCCAGGGGTTTTGATACAGGGCCGGCGCTAGCATAAGGCGGCTTAGGAATCCGCCTTAGGGTGCTGCAGCGGAGGGTTGCAGAAACAGGCAGAATTATTATTTTTTTATGTTCTCCCCACTGCCCGCAATGATGACAGCCGGGACCGCGTCACACGCGGAGATGCCGCGTGGAGCATGCTGGTGTTTTCTGAGGAAGAAAACCCCAGCATGCACCACGCAGCGTCTCCGCGTGATGCGGTCCCGGCTGTTATCAGTGCGGGCAGTGTGGAGAAGAAGCGAAAGAGGCATAAGGAGGTAATGGGGGTGGGAGAGAACTACATAGGGGGAAGAAAGAGAGGTGCAGGAGGGGGAAGGTACAGAGAAGAGAAAGAGGCACAATAGGGGGGGGAGAGAAAGGAGTACATAGGGGGGAAGAAAGAGAGGTGCAAGGGGGAGGAAGAGGTACAAGGGGGGGAGAGGTACAAGTGGGAGAAGGCACAAGGGGGTGAAAGAAGTACATGGGGCAAGAGAGTGGTGCAAGGGGAGAAAGAGGCACAAGGTGGAGTGAAAGAAGTACATGGGGGTGAAAGAGAGGTGCAAGGGGGAAGGTACAAGGGGGAGAAAGAGGTGCAGAGGATGAAAGAAGTACAAGGGGGGAGAAAGAGAGGTGCAAGGGGTGAAAGAGGCACCATGTGGGGTGAAACAGGCACAGTGTGGGGTGAAAGAAGTATATGGGGGTGAAAGGCACAATGTTGGGTGAAAAGTACATGGGGGTGAAAGAAGTGCATGGGGGAGAAAGAGGTGCAAGTGGGGAGGTACAGAGGGGAGAAAGAGGTGCAAGGGGGATAAATAAGTACAAGGGGGGGAGAAAGAGAAGTGCAAGGGGAGAAAGAGGCACAAAGGGGTGAAAGAAGTACAAGGGGGTGAAAGAAGCACAAGGGGGATGAAGAGGCACAAAGTGGGGTGAAAAGTACACGGGGGTGAAAGAAGCACATGGGGGAGAAAGAGGTGCAGAGGGTGAAAGAAGTACAAAGGGGGAGAAAGAGGTGCAAGGGTGAGAAGGCACAAGGGGGTGAAAGAAGTACATGGGGCAAGAAAGAGATGCAAGGGGAGAAAGAGGCACAAAGGGGTGAAAGAAGTACAGGGGAGGCAAGATGGAGAGAAATATATTATTTCTCCCCTTCTTGCCTCTTTATACCCCCCTTGCATCTTTCTCTTTATTTCATTCTTAACTCTTCCTCACTCTTTCCCCTTTATCGTTTTCCACTACTTTTCTTTTTACCCCTTGCCTCTTTATTCCACTCGTTATCCCTTATTTTTCCTCCCTCTTTATCCTCCTATTGCATCCTTCTTTCTCCCCCTCTTGCCTTTCTCTTTATCCCTTCTCTTGCATCCTCTTTATCCCCCTCTTGTCTCTTTATCCCTCACCTTGCATCCTCTCTATCCTCTTCTTGCTCCTTTATCCTTTCTCTTGCATCCTCTCTATCCCCTCTTGCTCCTTTATCCTTCCTCTTACATCCTCTCTCTTTCTCCCCTTCTTGCCTCTCTCCCCTTCATTACTCTCTATTTCGCCCCTTCTTTCCTCTCTTTCACTCCTTCTTTCCTATTTATCTCCTCCTTGCCTCTCTCTTTCTTCTCTTCCAGCCTCTTTTCTCCCCCTCTTGAATCAATGTGGAGGGTAATGAGGGAGAGAGCAAGTGGCAATATGGAGACATGTAAGGGAGAGAGGAGGCAGCGAGAGGCGTCCAAGAGAAAATCCAAACGCACACCAATTGTGCTGTGACATCCCTGTGTCACCACGCTGGACTCGCTTGAATTTTCAGCGGCCGTTAAGCACCTAGTGCTCAGTGCCTATGGAGGAGCTGAGCCAGGAAGAAGAGGAGCACAGTATCAGCAGCAGGAAAGTCAGCACATACCTATTTTATTTATGTAAAGAGAGGGCAGATTATGACATTGCTTAGCTTTGTGAGACACAATCTTTCAGTGATTGTCATAGTATTAATTGTAATATCTGGTGACCTGTAATTTGATTACATGTAATATTAGAATAAGAGTGATATGTTTTCATACTACATTGCATATGGGGTAATCACCAATAATGTTTAAAGGGATAGTAATGTTTTATAATAAAAACAGCTCTAATTAATCATCATAGTATTTGGACTTTGGAGAGTGTTATTTCAGTTCTGTCAGAGTTGTAGTTCAGGAGTAATTCAATGACAAAGTGTCCCCCGCCCACCCCTTTTACTGATGTAACACTGCTCAGCCAAAGCAGAAGGGAGGTGCCCAGGTAGATTGCACAGAGGGACAATCTTCAATTAAGATAAGGGAAAAACCTGAAAAGCTTGTCAAGGGGGGCAGGGCTTTCATTGATTTCATATAAAGAAGATTGTCCCCTGCTGTAATCTGTCTGGTCTTACAACCAGATTCACATCTGAGAAGAGATGGCTTACACTAAGTAAAAGGGGCAGGGAGGGGAAATTCTGCTTGTGAATATCTCTTACACCACAAAGGTTTGAGAGATAAGACTTATATCGTTCTTCATGTTTTTTTAATGCCTACAAAATAAAATAAAGTTAAAACGAAGTATTACTATCCCTTTAAGTCAGTCAGTTGTGTAAAATTTTGTGCTAGGGCCATTTTTAGGGTAGGGCATCATGAACAAGGGGTATTATCATGCCTCCATCATTACCCATTCTGAAGGAAGGGACATTTAGTGTCAGAGAGGCAAACTGGCAGGCAGGGAGATCATTTTCTGTGAGAGGTGTGCTCACACAGATTAGAGATGCAGTACAAAGTGTGGAACCCAGATCACGAGAGGGTCCTGGATTGCCCCCTACTGCATACATTTGTTCCAAAAACTGTATGCATTGCCAGGGTACCCAGGCTGCTACTATTAGGCTGCTGAAGGCTCCAGGGCAGGAGTCTGCTCTCGTTGTGATGTGGCCTTCAGTGTGTTCATTGGAAAACCTGACCGTGTGTGAATCCAAAAGGAATTATATTACGCAGTGTTTGAACTCACACACAATCAGTGGGGGGATTGGCGGGGGCAGGGGGAGGCATCAAATGGTTGAACAAAGGAATGCCAAGACCAAAATAGCTAGACCTCTGGAATAAAAAGTCTACATTACTATAGGGTTAAAATGTAATGTGGAAATATACATCTTTAAACAATGAGAGTACCATTGTCTTACTTAGCAGAAAATACAAGTTTTCATTAAACCTTTGAGCGTCACAGAACGCAAAGCTTTCTGACACTCAAATGGTAAAAAAAAAAAAACCCAAACATTACTGCTCCTACAGAAGTTGTATTGTATCAAGCGTGTTTTAAGGAAAACTCTAACATCATATACGGTTATGACGTTTATAACCATACCTGGGAACTTTTAGTTGAGGGCTACCCGGAGGGTAGTCCTCTGTTCAGCAGGGGGTAACAAAAATGACTCTAATCGTGTCAAAAAGGGGCGGGGCTTAACTCGAGTGTTGGGGGGGGGGGGGGGGATTTAACCCTTTGAGTTCCAGAGTGGTACTCTGGCACTCAGAGGGTTAAATGTGTCACACAGAAGGCTGGGGACGGAGGCACAACGGGAGAAAAAGCAGATGTGGCAGAGTTTCAATAGAAACTCTCCACATCCGGAGGAATCTGCCTCTATCCCGGAGACCCGGTAAAGCTCTGTCAGAACCGGAGTCTCCGGGGCAAATCCGGAGAGTTCCCAGGTATGTTTATAACTTTAAATTAAAGGTAACGTTTTAGTACCTCAAAAGCCTATTGTAAAGCTCCAGTACGGTAATGTTTCTAGCTGACATAGCCTTGTGTTTGGCACCCCTCTTGTACTCAAAGGGTTGAGAGTAACAGGAGTCTGGAGATGGCTAGATCTACCACCTCACATACATCCCTTTCCCGTTATTGTTGAATGCTCTCATAATTGATAGTAATTACAACTAACGCTGCTACTATCATAACACGCAATTAAATCTACCCAAATCTATCTCTTGCTCAACGAAGTAAACAAGATCTGGAGCAAATCTAGTAGGTGGAGAACTAATCATACGTTAATCGATTATGTACGTGTTTGAAAACCTACATATTTGGTATCAATACAACGCCTTTGGGGCATCAGACGAGCGCCTACAGGGTAAACAAAGATTGTAAAATGATAGGCTCTGTATAAAGACGCCCTACCCTACAAACAGTGAATTCTAGTCGACATATTTGCTTAATAAAACATTTAACAATCTATTCCCATTTACTGATGCTTACCCTTACAACCGGGTCATTTATGACGCTTTGTACGGTAGCCGTCACGCAATGGATTCTGGGAATGTCAGTTTTCCTTGCGTTCAGATAACTCTGTTTCTCTTTCAGCTGTCAGAGTTGAGTCAAAGCAATCCGTATGTGGAAGGGCATAGTATTTCTTTGTATCTACGTATCGCAGAGATTAGTCAATGCATCGCGCTACGTGTTGAAGGCCTTTGATCGTGACTCCTGTGGTGGGCTACAAGGAAATGGCTGCCAACCCCCACACGAAGTGTTTCATATCATTTAAGTGTATAGACTGATGTGTGCTTTTGTCTGTATTTAAAATTAAAATCACAATATAGTGACTGTGTTATAATGGCAAAGCATATACGGTAGCCAGCCTTAACTATGAGAACTGGCATTGTACCTTCTGATTTGGCGACAGGACATAGAGCTCAAGCGTGTTATAAACATAGCGATAAACGTTTTGACGTGTTGAGAGCCAGGGGCTTGGGTATGTTATTAGACCAGATACATTTGCAAGTGTTTGCTATCCATGTGTTAGGTATGATTCTTATAGGAAACTTTCTAGTTATATATGGAAAACCATATATCCTCTCTTTTTTTCAGAACGAATTGAGCTTTTGTATGGTGCTCACATGAAGTAAATTTTGCATCCTGCAACAGGCTATGATATCATAATTACAAGACAATTAAAAAAAGAAGTTATTTTGCTAAGATCACACACTGTATGTTAAAAACATGTATGTTGCTTGCAAAAGTTGGAGTTATTTGAAAAAAAAACTCTGAATCCGCCCCCCCCTACAAAAATACCCAATATGTATAGTTTTACCTACATGTAGCACCTGTGCAGACCCCTAATTACCAGGAGGGGAGGGCTGGCCTGGGGGGGGGCAATTGCCCCCCTGGGCCAGTCATATGTCTGGGCTGGTGGGCCACTCCAATTTATTGCTGCAAATGTAGCTACAGTAGTGATACTACAGAGCTTACAACTGACAGGGAGCTACAATCCAAGTAGATCTACAATAGTAGCATATTCTATTAGATGGTATCACTAGTGTATCTCTACTTAAATTGTAAGCTCTGTAGTTGCACCAGTGTAACCCCATTTCAGTTGTAAGCTTTGTGGTATTGCTTGCCTTACTTCACAACACTAACCCTTTGCGTGCCAGAGGGGTACTCCACACATTGCTTTGTAATGTGTGGCATACCCCTCTGGCACTCAAAGGGTTAATGGCAATTACAAAATTAACAAAAGTGGGTGGACTGGGACAGTGGGCTGGAACAAGAATAGAATTGAGCCACTTGATTGTAGTTGCCCTCCAGGCCTCAAATTGCCAGCCCTCCCCTGATTACCAGGAGTGCAAAATTTATATAATAAATTCCTTTTATCACTTTATTTTTAAATATTTCAATTATCCTGTATACATTGTTTTATATGATTATTCCAAGTAAATCTATCTATCTATATATATATATATATATATATAAAAGAATAAGCCTCATTGCATAATTCATGGTACCTCACACACAGAATATAATTTATGTCTCCTCAGAAAACAAACACACATTGAACAGAATGCCTCATTACATAATTTATGTCTCATTAGGAGACACAACTCCTATTGGGTGATTCAATGGGGAGATTACTGCTCCCATTGGGTTATTCAATGGAGGTGTGTTTATCATACAGGGAGTTGGCCCGCCCACCACTATCCAACTGACAAAAAAATATAGCTGCCACTCGCTCCTGAAGTAGGGATATCAGTAACTTCTCCCGGTCCACACACACTCTCACTCAGGATCATGACCCCACAAACACACTGTTTCACCTCCCACAGATAATTGTAACCCTCCATACACTCTGTCAGTATGAGGGTGTAATGTTCCCATAAAATACAAACTCAGGGATAAACTTAATAGCAACTCTTTTATTTAACTCTTCATCTCTTCAGTCACCTCACTAACTGTCTCAACTGTCACTCCTCCACTTCCTGATTCCCGCCCTTTGCTGTATGTTACAGAGGGCAAGCCTCAAACACCACTTTCTATTTGTTCCCTCAGCATATTGCTATGCTGCCTCAACTGAAGAGCCACCGTGTGTTATATTGCTATGTTACCTCAACTTAACCCTTTGAGTGCCAGAGGGGTACACCAGGGGCGTTTCTAGGTTCCAAAACGATCTGGGGCTAGAGCCCACAGCAAAATTCAACAGAGTGCCTGCCAGCAGTGGTAGTGATGATAACGCTATAGGGTGGAGTGAGTTATCCTTACACAACATATGTGTTTATTTTACTAATCTATATATAATGCAATGCAAAGAGTTAAGAAGTAAGCTATTTTATGTTCAACTCTTGCCATTGTTTTTTGTTCTAACTAACTAAAGTTATTGTGGTGTAAACCAGCTGTACCACAGAGAACAAATCAAAATCCCTGTCACATTAAATAGGGGTTTTAACTCCTTGAATGCTAGAGCGGTCTTCAATACATTGCAAAGAAATGCATTGGAGACCTCTCTAGCATTCAAGAGGTTAAAAACTCTATTCGAGTGCAGTGGATTTTAAGAACTTTTATTTGTCCCCTGTTGTGCAGTTAGTTTAATCCAGAATAAAACCAGGTTGCTTTAATACATATGAGCCATTGATGTAACTGAATAAATTATCAAGAGCAACACCAAAGTATTTTATTTACACAGATAATGTATAAACAAATATAACGATGTTTAAACAAACATTAAAGTGAGTTTTATTGCTGTGGAGCAATGTGATACACTTATATACCCACCACACAGTCTGATATCCCGAACACAGGGACACCAGGGTGATACACTTATATACACACCACACAGTCTGATCTCCTAAACAAGGGACACCAGGGTGTGAAAGAGGGACAGAGAGATTTGGGGCTCGAAGAGGGACACTTGGGAGGTATGCTTATACTCAGCATTGTTCCATTGCCCACTGGTAGCCATAGAACCCCTCATACACTGCCTGATAACCTTGCGCTTCTAGCCCCTATTAGCCACACATCCACTGTCTGATACTCCAGTGGTTTGCCACCGGTAGCACCAGGCCCACACATGAACTGATATCTCAGTCTTCTTCTACTGGCAACTGGCAGCCATAGAACCATACATACACTGTGTGATACCCCATCATTGTTCCACTGGTTACCTGTAGCCAATCATACACTGTCTGATTGCCGGCATTTTTCCATTGGCCGCTGGTAGCCACTGAACAATGCACATAAACTTTATGACACCACAGCCTTGTTCCACTGGCCACTGGTAGCTACAGCCATGTTTCTCTGCCCAGTTTCCCCAAATACACTGTGCTACCCCACCAGCCTTCTACAACTGCCTACTGGTCTCCACAGATTCCCCTCATACATTGTGCATCCTCACCAGCCTTGTTCTCCTGCCCACTGGAAGCCACAGATTCCCCACATACACTTCTTGTGCCCCCCCTGCCCACTGGTATCCACAGATCACATACACTATGTGATTCCCAACTGAATTTTACCCCTGCCCACTGATAGCCACAGATTCCATACATACATTATGTGACCCCCCAACAACCTTATTCCTCGAAACCACTGGTAGCCACAGATTCTCTACATACACTATGTAACCCCCCTAGCCTTGCTCTCCTGCCCACTGGTAGCCATAGATTCCTTACATACACTGTGGACCCCACCAGCCTTATTATCCTGTCCACTGGTAGCCACTGATTCCCCACATACACTGTGGACCCCACCAGCCTTATTATCCTGCCCACTGACAGCCACAGATTCTACACATACACTATATGACCACCACCATCCTTATTCCAATACCCACTGGTAGCCACTGATTCCCTACATAAACTGTGTGACCCCACCAGCCTTGTTTCCCTGCCCTCTGGTAGCCAGCCCACAAATTCTCCACATATACAATGTGACACTCACCAGCCTTGTTTACCTGCCACTGGTAGCCATATATTTCCCCCATCTATACTGTCCCTCATACCTTCTCTTCTACTCTGCCCCATTCTGTTTCAGTGTAGAGCCATGGGCTCCACAATGCCTCCTCTGGTACTTCACGTGCATGTTGATGACCTCATCGCAAAGCACCAGAAAGTGCTAAAAGAGCCAGTGTGGAGCGGATGGCTGTAGGCTGAAGCTGAGAACAGAGTAAGGCAGCAGCCTGCTGTTCCAAGCTATATATGCCCACAAGTTGCTGGGCAGCAGCCAGCCAGCCTCAGGATAAACAGCAGGAGGAGTGAGTCTGCTGATAGTCTGACATTCGGGGCTGCCCACTGACACACTTGAGGCTTCAGCCTCCTTAGCCCACCCCTAGCGACGCCCCTGGGGTACACAACGCATTACAAAGCAATGCGTTGCGTACCCCTCTGGCACTCAAAGGGTTAAGTAAGGAGGAGTTACTGCTCCCATTGGGTGATTCAATGGGGGAGTGATTTAAATCATGCAGGGAGTTGGCCTGCCCCCACTATCCAACCCGCCCACCACTATAAAGTAACTGAAAAAACAAAATGGCTGCCACTTGCTCCTACACCACAGACACAAACACATCAGACAAAACACATGCACTCACACACACACTCAGTCACACACACACAATAATTCACACACTCAATCCCACACACTCTCTCACTCGCACTCAATCACACACACACTCTCTCACTCACACTCATACACCCTCACACTCATACACACACTCATTCACTCTTGTACTCACACCCCCGGAGCCAGCATGATCCACCTTCCACCATAGTCTCACTCACACCCCAGAAGCCAGCATGATCCACCTTCTACCATAGTATCTGCAATTCCCACATGCATTTCAACTACATGAATGAATGCCACTCACTCACACACACTCACTCACACCCCGGGAGCCAGCACGATCCACCTTCCACCATAGTATGTGCAATTACCACATGCATTTCAACTATATGAATGAATGCCACAGTGGAGGCATAAGTTCAAACACAAACTCATAACAATGACACATAAGTCACCCCCTTATGACTCACTTCTGTGTGTGCATGTGTGTCTCTGTGTGTTCCTGACTGTGTGTGTTGCATGTCTGTATCACACTCTATGTGTCTGCATGTTGTGCATTGCATGTATGTATGACTGTCGATCTTTATGCATCTCAGAGAATACGTGTGCATTTGCGTGTGTGTCTCTCTGTGTGTGTTTTTCTTGCATCCGTGTTTGTGTGTGTGCATTAATTCCCTATATATCCTGACGGGCAACACCGTCCCACATTGCTAGTCATTCTATATATGATTGTTTCTTACATTAACCCCTTAAGGACCGGGAAAATCTGAGTTAGATTTGACTTAAGGACCGGAGCAATTTTGACTTTTTTGACTATGTCTTTGTTAAACCATATTTTCTCTTTAATTCCTTTTGTGCACCCACATAAATTATATACTGTTTTTTTAAGCACAAGTAGGGCTTTCTTTTGATACCACAATTATATGAATACCTCATTGTTTAATTTGATTAAAATAGAAAAAAAGAGGAAAAAAATTGGAAAAAAACAACATTTTGCTTACATTTTTCTGTCAGGATTTGCATACTATTAGTTAATGGAAAAAAAATACCCCTAAATATATTCATTTGCTTCTCCTGAATATAAGAGTACCCCATATGCCTAGTATTTTAGTCCTTTACTCACATTTACAAGGTAAATATTACAAGATGACTGCTGTTATTTCCAACTTGTGATGTTTCAACAATTGGCATGTGAGCATCATAGCTTAGCTGACGGTGCCAGAACCAAAAATGTCCCACAAAGGTATATGTTTCTGAAAACTACACAACATAAAGTAAATAATCAGGAGAATTTTGGAGTTTTTCATGCAGCTATTTTTCCAGAAAAAATTTTCAAAATTGTGGTAATATTTTGGTTTTTTTTGCAGTTTTCACACTTACATTTCAATACTACTGTTGATATCAAGCACATGATAGGTGAAGATTTTTAAAAATGCATTGTTTAGTATTCAGCTCCTTCTTCTGAGTACGGCAATACCCCATATGCATAGGTTTCTCAAGGTTTGGGAGAGCTACGGGGCCCAAATTGGAACATGCGCGTTTCCAGTTTCACACTTTGAATTTTCACAGCTTGCATCACTGGTGCCATGTCTCATTTGGGGCTGTGTAACAGTGCTCCACTCTAAGATTTCCCCCCAAAAGTATATATTTTTGGAAAGTAGACACCCCAGGCTTTCATTTTATGTATGTTTTCAATTTTTTTACGCAGCCATTTTACCACCAATCGCTCATAAATCTTGACGTAAGTTAAAAAAACACCGTTTTTCACACTTGCACTTCAATGTTGATGTGAATTTCAAGCACAGGATAGGTGAAGATTTTTAAAAATGCATTTTTTAGTGTTCAGCTCCTTCTTCTGAGTACGGCAATACCCCATATGCATAGGTTATTCAAGGTCTGCGGGAGCTATGGGGCCCAAATTGGAACATGCGCGTTTCCAGTTTCACACTTTGAATTTTCACAGCTTGTATCACTGGTGCCATGTCTCATTTGGGGCTGTGTAACAGTGCTCCACTCTAAGATTTCCCCCCAAAAGTATATATTTTTGGAAAGTAGACACCCCAGGCTTTCATTTTATGTATGTTTTCAATTTTTTTACGCAGCCATTTTACAACCAATCGCTCATAAATCTTGACGTAAGTTAAAAAAACACCGTTTTTCACACTTGCACTTCAATGTTGATGTGAATTTCAAGCACAGGATAGGTGAAGATTTTTAAAAATGCATTTTTTAGTGTTCAGCTCCTTCTTCTGAGTACGGCAATACCCCATATGCATAGGTTATTCAAGGTCTGCGGGAGCTATGGGGCCCAAATTGGAACATGCGCGTTTCCAGTTTCACACTTTGAATTTTCACAGCTTGTATCACTGGTGCCATGTCTCATTTGGGGCTGTGTAACAGTGCTCCACTCTAAGATTTCCCCCCAAAAGTATATATTTTTGGAAACTAGACACCCCAGGCTTTCATTTTATGTATGTTTTCAATTTTTTTACGCAGCCATTTTACCACCAATCGCTCATAAATCTTGACGTAAGTTAAAAAAACACCGTTTTTCACACTTGCAGTTCAATGTTGATGTGAATTTCAAGCACAGGATAGGTGAAGATTTTTAAAAATGCATTGTTTAGTGTTCAGCTCCTTCTTCTGAGTACGGCAATACCCCATATGCATAGGTTATTCAAGGTTTGGGGGAGCTACGGGGCCCAATTTTGAACAAATATTGAATTTTCACATCTTGGTTAACTGGTGCCATTACTCATTTTGGGCTATGTTCCAGTGCTGCACTTTAGAATTTCCCCCCAAAAGTGTATATTTTTGGAATGTAGACACCCCCAGCTTTCATTTTAGGTGTGTTTTCAAGTTTTTTACACAGCTATTTTGCCACCACTTTCTCATAAACTTGACGTAAGTAAAAAAACAACGTTTTTCACACTTTGCCTTCAATGTTGATGTGAATTTCAAGCACAGAATAGTTGAAGATTTTATAAACTGAATTGATTAGTGTTCAGCTCCTTCTTCTGAGTACGGCAATACCCCATATGCATAGCTTTCTCATGGTTTGGGGGAGCTACGGGGGCCAAATTGGAACATGCGCGTTTCCAGGTTCACACTTTGAATCTTCACAGCTTGCGTTACTGGTGCCATGTCTCATTTGGGGCTGTGTAACAGTGCTCTTTTTTAAGATTTCCCCCCAAAAGTGTATATTTTTGGAAATAGACACCCCAGGCTCTCGTTTTAGGTGTGTTTTCCAATTTTATACACAGCCATTTTACCACCAATCCTGTGAAAATTTTACGTAAGTAAAAAAAAGTCAGCATTTTTCACACTTTGCCTTCAATGTTGATGTGAATTTCAAGCACAGAATAGGTGAAGATTTTATAAACTGAATTGATTAGTGTTCAGCTCCTTCTTCTGAGTACGGCAATACCCCATATGCATAGCTTTCTCATGGTCTGGGGGAGCTACGGGGTCAAATTGGAACATGCGCGTTTCCAGGTTCACACTTTGAATCTTCACAGCTTGCGTTACTGGTGCCATGTCTCATTTGGGGCTGTGTAACAGTGCTCTTTTTTAAGATTTCCCCCCAAAAGTGTATATTTTTGGAAATAGACACCCCAGGCTCTCGTTTTAGGTGTGTTTTCCAATTTTATACACAGCCATTTTACCACCAATCCTGTGAAAATTTGACGTAAGTAAAAAAAATTCAGCATTTTTCACACTTTGCCTTCAATGTTGATGTGAATTTCAAGCACAGAATAGGTGAAGATTTTATAAACTGAATTGATTAGTGTTCAGCTCCTTCTTCTGAGTACGGCAATACCCCATATGCATAGCTTTCTCATGGTTTGGGGGAGCTACGGGGGCCAAATTGGAACATGCGCGTTTCCAGGTTCACACTTTGAATCTTCACAGCTTGCGTTACTGGTGCCATGTCTCATTTGGGGCTGTGTAACAGTGCTCTTTTTTAAGATTTACCTCCAAAAGTGTATATTTTTGGAAAGTAGACACCCCAGGCTCTCGTTTTAGGTGTGTTTTCCAATTTTATACACAGCCATTTTACCACCAATCCCTCGTAAACCATGACGTAAGTAAAAAAAAAAACAGCGTTTTTCACACTTAGGGTTGGCGGCAGTATACTGGGCTGCATACAAATTGGTTTGGGACACAATTTCACCTAAAATGTCTTCCCCCAAAAACAAATCAAAAAAATTATCATGGGTAAATCCTTCTACATCAATTTGAATCCTTGGGTTGCCTGTGAATTCTGAGATTTGTGGGCATAAATTGATACCCATTCATTAGGATCCGGAGTGGCAGGTGTTGGGGCATTTCTTTGGGCAGGTCTTTGGGCAGATCTTTTGGCAGGTGCTGGGGCAGTTGCCAGGGCAGCTCTTGGGGCAGCACTTGGGGCATTTCTTTGGTAGGTCTTTGGGCAGATCTTTTGGCAGGTGCTGGGGCAGTTGCCAGGGCAGCTCTTGGGGCAGCACTTGGGGCATTTCTTTGGGTAGGTATTTTGGTAGGTCTTTGGGCAGTTCTTTTGGCAGGTGCTGGGGCAGTTGCCAGAACAGCTCTTGTGGCAGTGTGTCTTTTCTTGACAGAAGGCCCAGCGTCATCACTAGAACTGCTCTCACTTTCTGAAAACTGCGCTATGTCAAAATCTGACGCAGTGTCTGTTGCCTCAGAGTCAGACGCCAAAAAGGCATATGCCTCTTCAACGCTGTACCTGCGCTGCATTTTGCCCACTAAAAAAACTTTTTTTTTTCTTACGCTATCCCTAAACCTAAATCTAACCCTAAAACTTACCCTAGCCTACGTATATCCTGAACCTACCTAACCCAAGTGAACTACCTATCTAAAATGCACTTATTATATTTTTTTTTTTTTGGGGGGGGGTTGGGTTTTTTTTTTGGGGGGGGGGGTTTCTTACGCTATCCCTAAACCTAAATCTAACCCTAAAACTTACCCTAACCTACGTATATCCTGAACCTACCTAGCCCAAGTGAACTACCTATCTAAACTGCACTTATTATATATATATTTTTTTTGGGGGGGGGGGGTTTGGGGTTTTTTGGGGTTTTTTTTTTTCTTACGCTATCCCTAAACCTAAATCTAACCCTAAAACTTACCCTAACCTACGTATATCCTGAACGTACCTAACCCAATTGAACTACCTATCTAAACTGCGCTTATTATATATATATATATTTTTTTTTTTTGGGGGGGGGGTTGGGTTTTTTTTTTCCCCTAAACCTAAATCTATCCCTAAAACTTTCCCTAACACACGTCTACACTAAACCTACCAAACTACCTACCTAAACTATATTTACTATTTAAAAAAAAAAATTAAAAAAATTTAAAAAAAATTTAAAAAATGTTAAAAAAATCTAAAAAAATTCCAGGGGGATGGGGGGTGTCCCACAGATCAGAAAACACTGATCTGCAGCAAATTGATCACTCCAAGAGTGATCAGATGGGGGGAACTTATTGATCACTGCAGAACAGTGATCAAAGGGTTAATTTTTTTTTATTTAAACTTTTTTTTAACTTTTTTTTTTTCCAGGAACACTGGAACACCATCTCTCTATGTCTCTCTCCACCTCAGCAGTATGCAAGGTGGAGGGAGGCATAGAGATCTGACAGGGACAGTATTTACAAATACTGTCCCTGTCATTCAGGTTTTGCAACATGTGATTCGCTTTTGAAGCGAATCGCATGTTGCAACAATGTTTCTGCCGCTTGTTACTAAGTGTCCCGATACCGGGACACTTAATAACAAGCGGCTTGAACTCTTCCATGGCTCCGTGCGGCCGCGATGGAAGAGTTTAACCCTTGACGTACCAGGACCGTCAAGGGTCGTTGGATCACTTTTACCCTTGACGGTCCTGGTACGTCAAGGGTCCTTAAGGGGTTAAATAGATAAAAGAATACAATCACTTGTAATACTAGATTTATTTATTATGGATTTCCACGTGCTTCAAAAAATACCACACTTAGATAGAAAACAAAAATGAAAACACTCATTTTCTTCTATGCGCTGTTTGCATTTTTGAAGAACCTAGACTTGCTAGAGGCACAAGCCCTGAAGAAACACGGATTTGTAGGACTTAGGCTTATTAGAAACAACAAGCCCCAAGAAATTGGTTTGTGTAGGCCTCTGGCTTGCCAAGAACAAGCCCTGAGACTCCACCACAAAACATTATCCATGTTAGGGGGGTAATTGCCATTGGAAAATGCTGTGGTGACATTGCAGCATTTGTGGCTGCTGTGCTGTTATTGCTGCTACTGAGCTGTCTAAGCAGCAGGACAACCAGGCAGCTCCAAGGGAATTGGATCAACAACAGTGATAAATGAGACAGGTGATGATGGTTCCACTTGTCACTAGCTCCAGTGATGCACTTGCTGCAGTAGCAGCACCACGACTAGACCGCACCACCACTTCAGGTGGTTGGCCACTAATGCATCTCGTCCTGCACCTCCTCCAATATGATGGGTGTGTTTTTGGAATACAAATTTTTCCGTTGACAGCAGGAGGAACTTCATCAGCAACTGCAATGTGCAAAGTGTGTGTGTAGGAGAGTTGTGAAATAGGTGAAGGACTGGGAACAATGGATACATCTGCACTCAGATCAAACAACTGACACAACTGCAAACAAACACCTTGACACTTAGGTCCTCAATGTCAATCATCGCCCCCAGAAATAAAGTACTGCTGTCACTATGCTCACTCCGCTAAGGACATGTGACAACTAGCAGACTTAATGATGAATCCTCCCTACCATCAGCTTAGCGTATTCTGTGAGATGGAATCTCCTCAGATGCTGCTTAGTTCCCTGCTTGCTATTATACTTTGTCACATTGCCATGTGTGGCCAGCGCACAACACAGTGTGCGAACAAGAACTGCCACATCCTCTCATCTACAGAATCGCTATTAGCTGGTGCAAGAGGTAATGAAGACTGAGGTGGTATGCCAGCTGATATTGCTACGTCTTCCCGCTCCGCACCCTACAGCAAGAAGCTGATGACAAGGCAGGTGTTTAGCTCATCATCGAACTTTCATGCTGGGTTTCTCCTTTCTTCTTCTTCTTAGATTTCCTCCTACACTCGTTTTGCCCTTGAGGAGAGACGGGGGTACAGCAACAGCAGCCCCCCAATTTTTTGGGGGGGAGGGGGTGTCATGCTTCTCATAAACGTCATGGTGTTTGTATTCCATGTGTGTTATGAGGGCAGTTGTGCTAAGGTGTGTTCCCTCCTTTCCCTGTCTTGTCACCTGTAGTGCACAGTGCCGTCGCTAATGAGTGCATTGTGCGTGCCCCAAGAGAATAATAGTCCCATACCATCTAACTTCAGGGGGAGGGGAAAGGTGAAGAAGAATGGCCTCTTTCTTCTTCTCTACAATCCCCTTCACTGGCTTGGGAAGTGGATGCTGCTGCTGCTGCTGCTCTGTCAGAATCAGCACTAGAAATAGGACCAGGCTTATTGCTGCCATTGTCAAGTGGAACCTGTCCTAGTCCCACATCACTACTGCTGGAACCCATTCCTACTGTAACCACAGTGGTCTGTGGCACACTAGCCTGCTCATCATCAGTCTGCTGCTGAAACAGATCAACATCTGGCACTTGCAACTAAGCAGCAGCAGGAAACTCCCCAATGTTACTGCTGGTCATGGTGGTGATGCCCTTCCACATTTGCATATCTGTCTCCCATTCCTTTTTGCTTTCACCTAAAAAGTCCCTCATTCTCTCCTCCACCCCAGCTGCCCCACCATCACCCTCTGTCACAGTGTAACTTACTTGTGGCCCACAGCTGGGTAGCCGGCCATGTCCATGTCTCCTTGTAGCAGTTCTGGCTGCATCTCAGAATGCGGGCGCTTCTGCATTCCGTTGTCCTCGAGTGGGCGCCCGTCATCTGGCAGCTGTCCTGTGACGTGCGCACCGCTTTTAAAGCTGTACAGGGCTAATTGTGTGCTCCACCTCCCTACTGGTTCTCATGTATATAAACTGCCTGGACACCATCTCAGTTGCCCTTATGTGGTGATCCAGTGCAGTAGCTCCTAGTGTCTTGCATCTGTTGGTTTGACCCTTGCTTGGCTTCCGTTCGCCTCGGTGTCCTGACCTCTGGCTTTGTCTGACTACCCACTTGGTGCTGAACTATGGCTCTGGCTGACTACCTGCTCCATGCTTGACCCCTGGCTTTGTCTGACTACCCACTTGGTACTGACCTGTGGCTCTGGAAGTCTACCCTCTCCGTACTTGACCCCCGGCTCTGACTATCCTCTTCGTCTGCCCTGTGGCTCTGGCAGACTACCAGCTCCATGTTTGACTCCCGGCTCTGTCTGACTACACTCTTGGTCTGCCCTGTGGCTCTGACTGACTTCCCACTCTGTGCTTGACCCCTGGCTATTGTCTGATTACCCACTAGGTACTGACCTGTGGCTCTGGAGGACTGTTCATTCTGGTTTGACCTTGGGCGAGTCTTCCCTCCGATTTTGGGCTTTTTTTGGGTCATTGTTCTCGCAGCGTCCGGTCCTGAGCAGCGTTCTCAGTGTCTGTGGAAATAGTTGCTCTAGATCAGATGTCTACCCTACTGGGGATCATACTTGGGGTTGACCATATTCCCGATTTGTATTTCTCAATAAAGGTGGTGTCCTTTATACTGTACTCGTGTATTGTTCTCATTTGTACCGCTACCGTGACAGTACGTAAGGACCATGAATACTGAAGGTACAGGGAACCCACCACCTCAAAGCATTTTGGCCAGGATGTATATACATGATCAACGTATTGATCAATTATCGTTGGCCATGCAGACTCTCCTAAAACCACACAGCGCACCTTGACCGTTCTGCTCAACAACAGGTGGCCTCCTCCGATCTTGTTGCTCCAGAAACCAGTGTTGCCAGAGGTCTATCCAGTTCTGCTCTGCTCCCTCAGCGCTGTGAAGGTGACCCGGTACTGTGCTGTAGGTCCTCAGCCAGTTGGGCATATGCTTAGAAATGATACAAAAAGCCTTCCATACTGAACGGAGTAAGGTTGGTTTCATGATTTCACTCCTGTCAGGCAAAGCATTAGCACTGGCCAATCCATTATGGGAGATGGATAAACCCATTATATACAACTTTGCGGAGTTTGTGGCCTCTGTTCGGGGGATTTTCGATGGTCCGGCTCGTGCTACCTCCGCTGCCAAGCAACTCTTGACCATCCATCAGGGCACACGTATGGTAGCAGAGTATGCGATCGAATTCCGTACTCTGGCAGTGGAGGTGGGTTGGAACAATGAGGCACTCATAGCCGCCTTTTCCCAAGGGTTAAGTGACACAATAAAGGATGAAATTGCAACCCGTGAGCTGCCCAGTGATCTGGATGAATTCATTACATTTACCATCCTGATTGATACCAGGATCAGGGAAAGACCTTCTTTTAAAGAGTGCCTGCATAGGCCTCAGTCTTGGCTGGCACCTAACTTTGTGCACCCACCCATTCCTCCCTCGCCTCCCATGCCTCCTGGTTCTGACCCTGTCAGTGGTGAGCCTATGCAGCTGGGTTTCACTCTCCTCTCAGTAGAAGAGAGGGCTTTCTGTCGGAGGGAGAATCTCTGTCTGTATTGTGGGAAACCTGGGCACCTATTGCGGTCTTGACCCGTCTGACCAGGAAATGCTCGCACCTAGGGTCATGTCTGGGACAGACTCTGGGTGGAATTTTCAGTCCCCAGAGGTTGTACAGGGTAAACCTATACTTGGTTATTCTTTCTTGGGCCAGTTCATCAGTGGTTGCCCCAGCCTTGATAGACTCGGATGCTGCTGGTTATTTAATTGATGCTGAATTTCCTGCCAAACACTCCATTCATTTTCAGCTCCGCTCCTCTCCATAGCCTATTGAGGCCATAGACGGGAGGCCCCTACAACTCTCGCACATTCTAGCCATTTCCCTCATCAGTGGTAAGCTTCCAGTGTATCACGGTGCCTCTCGCTGTATTGCCTATGTGCGACATTGTTTACTTCCTGAACTGTTGCTCCAGCTGAGTCGCTATTCTTATAGGTCTACTTGTTGGTGAGGTCATCGCTCCACCCACCTGTCAGGGGTTTTAAACTTTAACCTGTGTCATTACCTTTGCCCTTTCGTGGTGTACCTGAGCTTAATGCTGTGTTGGTCCATTCCTGTTCCTGTGCATTATCTGGCTACGTCTGACTACCCGTTCCAGTTCTGACTCTTAGCTACGTCTGACTATCACGTTCCGGCTCTGACCCCTGGCTACGTCTGACTACCCGCTCTTGCTACGACCACTGGCGACGTCTGATAACCCGATCCGGTTCTGACCATTGGCTGCCTCTTGGGTTGCTCTCTCCATTGTTGCGCTCCGTTACCATTCCGTGCCTCAGTTTGGTTTCCGTATTGCCTGTGCCTTCCTCTGAGCGCCCGCTTCCGTTAGCGGGTGCTTGTCGGTCATACCGTGTGTTTGACCTCCCGTGGCCGTTCCAGTTGCGTGCTGCCTTATCGAGCCTCAGTTTACTACCAGCAAATTATACCCTGTCCGGGTATTGGTGCGCTCCTTTCATTTCTGGTCGACTGTGTACGTGTGGGAGTGCTCTGCACCGCCCTCACATCTACCGTGTAAGTCCAAGGGCCGTTCCGTTACTGTTCACTTGCCTAGTGAAGGGTGAGGAAAGTGAGTCCACTATTCCTCCCTGGTCTCGTGAAGGTGTACTATCCAGACATAATCGTTGTATGCTCACACTGTAATTCCATCTACCTGTGTGAGTCCCTGGGCCTTTCCATTGTCGCTCATCTGTCTAGTGAAGGGTGAGGATAATGATCTCACTAGTCCTCCCTGGTCTCGTGAAGGTGTGTCAATCATTCTGTGTATGCAGTGTACCCGCACAATCGTCGCATATACCTGGTAGTCTGAGGGCCATTCCATTACTACTCACCTACCTGGTGAGGGGTGAGGAAAGTGAGTACACTGTTCCTCCCTGGTCTCGTGAAGTTGTTACCATCTACTGCCACTTGTGGCATTACCTATTACTGTTGTCATTTGTTGCCACCAGTCTGTTTCATTACTTCCTGTCTTTATTGTACTTAATAAAGTTTTATATTAAGTTCATCTGTACTTGTCAGTATGTTAATTTCATAGTCATTCCGTGACACAGTGACTCTAAGTCCAAGGGAGTGGTGACTCTTATTCACCACTCTCTGCCTTGGGTTACCATAGACAGCTACTCTGACCCGGGGGGTAGGTTCCTACTGATCAAGGGTCTCCTTTACTCTAAGAAGATTATACTGGTTAATGCATATTTCCCTAATGACGGTCAGGTGGCTTTCCTCTCTTCTCTGCTACATAGACTGGATGCTTTTTGTGAGGGGATGCTACTCATGGGTGGTGACCTCAACTTCCCCTTGAATCCTAACTTTGACTGTAACCTTCCTACGTCATCTTACCCTGTTAAGGCCATCCAGAAGTTCAATGACACTCTTGCCTCCCGTCATCTCTTTGATATATGGAAACTAGAATGACCCACTGATAAAGACTACAACTTTTTATCCCATCCTCAAAACAAATACTCTCACATTGATATATTCCTCTGTGACCACTATTCACTTCAGTTTGTGCAACAGGTTTCTATAGGTTTAACAAAGTGGTCAGATCACAGCCCTATCTTTGTTGAGTTGCATATTCCAGGCACCAGTCGGGGTGATGCTCCCTGGAGATTGAATGACCTGCTCCTGGACGATCCTGTTGTGGTGTCTTCTGTTTCTAAGGCACTTAAGGAATATTTTGATAACAACTCTTCTTGCAGTGTATCAGCACCGACAGTCTGGGAGGCACATAAGGCTGTGATTAGGGGTGTATTCATACAGATGGGGGCTCCCAAGAAGGAGTGATCAAAGCAATTGAATGAGTTGCTGACCCGGCTTGAGTATCTGGAGTGCAGACACAATCGTCGCCTAGCTGCCGATATTGGTAGAGAGGTTATTGCCCTACGTGGTGATATCTCGTCTCTTCTGAGGGTGGCCTCCTTTAAGTCTTACCAGTGGTTCCAGTATAATTCCTACATGCAGGGTAGAAAGTTGGGCAAATTGCTAGCTTGCCTGGTGCGGAAAAGGAGATTGGCCAGACATGTGGGTGAGGTAGTGGGTAAAGGTATGGTCACTCACATGTGCTGTATCAGGACATTGCGAATGCTTTTAGCTTCTTTTATAGGGACCTCTACAACACTCATGACTCCTCGCCAGACCTAGTGGGCCCGAGCTGCCAGGAGCATCTCTCCGATTCTTGTCTAAATATAAACTGCTGACATTGCCAGTTACAGTTCTGTTTGCTCTGGAGGCTGACATTACGGTCAATGAGATTGAGGCTGTCCTTTGCACTATGCCTAAGCACAAATGTCTGGGCCCTGATGGCCCACGGCAAGGGTTACGGTAAATGACACCCTTTCCGATTCCTTTTTGCATCTCAAATGGGACCTGTCAGGGGTGTCCCCTATCCCCGCTCTTGTATGTATTGGTTCTTGAACACCTATTAAATGTGATTCGGTTGAACAAGAACGTGTGTGGAATCCCGGGACTGGATAAAGAACATAAGGTTTCGTGCTTTGCAGCCGATATACTTCTGAACCTCTCTAGTCCGGAGTCCTCTCTCCCAGCTGCGCTGGCTTTGCTTTTGGATTATGCCTCCTTGTCTGGTTCCCGGATCAATGTTTCCAAGTCCGAGATTCTGAACAATAATTTGGATGTCAGCGACTTAAGGCACGTTACGACTTTCGTTGGCCCCAGGAGTCCATCACTTACCTAGGTGTGCGGTTTACTCCTAACACTAGACACTTGTTCCGGGTTATCTTTCCCCCGCTTGTGACCACTGTTACGAGTGACCTTCAGGCATGGAACATCCCGCAGATCTCGTGGTTTGGCCGGGTGAACCTCATCAGGATGGTGTTTTTACCGAAACTGATCTACCTATTCCAGACTCTCCCAGTTAAAATACCTTGTACATTCTTGCTATCATTCCAGGCTATGATCGAAAGATTTACGTGGAAGGGTAGAGTCCCCAGATGCGCTAGAGACCAGCTGATAGCCCAAAGACTCAGGGGTGGTCTGGGCCTCCCCTGTTTCGAATCATATTTATGACGCTGCCTTGTAGACCTTAACGGTCAACTTGGCTCAGAGTGCGGATATCGCGGGATGGACTCATGTGTCGGCCACCACCGCACCTTCTGTCTCCCCCTGACAACTTCTCTTTATCCCGAAAAAGGATCTTCCTGGGGTCCTACTTCATGATCCTTTACTGCAAGCGGTGCTGGGATGGTGGAGAATTGGACTCCGTACCCCTCGCCGCTTCTTTCCATTCGGAGCAACCCGGCTTTCCCTCCTGGGATGGCTCGGAATTAATTTGCAACGTGGTCTGCTTTAAACCTGGTGGAACTCCCAGCTCTAATCAGGGGAGGCCGCCCAATCCCATTTGAAGACTTGATGGCCGTGTCTTCTCTGCCTCTGAGGCCTTTCTCATGTGCCCCAAGAGCTTGAACAAACCCCTGACCAGGGCCAAATGTTTCCTGGAAAACTGCAGATCCTTCTTCACCCCGGCCTTTGCAGAGGCTTGGAGCTCAGACCTGGAAGACCCCTCATTGTCAGATGGAGGGACCTGGTTGAATATCTTCCGGAACTTGAGATTTCTTCCCAGAGATACCCCGTCTCAAGAAAACTACTACAAGTTGCTCTCCAGGTGGTACCTGACCCCTAGTTGCATGTCCAAATTTGACCCTTCTGTTCTGGACGCCTGTTGGAGGTGTGGTGCTCAAGGTGGAACTTTGGTCCACATCTGGTGGAAATGTCCACTGATTGTTGAGTACTGGTCACAGATCATCACTAAAATGGAGTTCATCTTGGGGTTCCCAATCCTGAGGGACCCGTCCCTTCTCTTCTCTCACCATGCCCAGTTCCCACCAAAGGCTTTCCCTCTACTACATTTTTTCTTGACCGCAGCGAGACTGACTGTAGCCTCCCATTGGAAACTTACCATTAGCCCTCCTTTGGCGAGCTGGTATGCCCAGATTGACAAGTTCCACACGATGGAGAAGCTACATGATTATAGTATCCATAACATGCAGCCCTATAGGAAGATTTGGTCTCATTGGGAGAAGTTCTACCCTGTGAGGGATGGTCAGATATAGTATGCCACGTGGAGAAGAGCCCCCCGTATTCCTATCTGTGACAATTGCACTTATTGTCTGCCTTTTACTCAGGCTTTGTTCACTCTTGACCAGGGTCTTGTTCACCCTATGGTTGTTCTACCGATTGGTCAGTCCACCCGCTCCCCCCTATCTCTTTTGCAGTCCCTTTCTAACCCCATCTATTTCTTTTCCTTTTACTCTGATCCCCCTCTTTACCTTATTTCTCCTGGTTCTCTTCCCAGATTCTTCTTGTTTTGCCTGTGGGACCTGTGTCTCTTGGTTAATGCTTTCTTATTTTATTTGCTGTTTCTTTTTCTTCTTTCTTTCCTCATAGTCTAGTGCGCTGTGTATATGCACTATGTGTCTTCCGTTTATCTCTTTGGGACACTTATATTTTCCAGTTATGGTACCTGTAAAGGATAGATGTAGAAGAGCAGAGGCTTCATTGCAACTGTGCTCTTTTGCCTTTTGGCGTTCAAACTGCTCTTGCAACAATGATTGAACCATATTACATTATAGTGTCGTAAAGAATTCCTTGCACCTTATATCTCTGTTCCACTGCTCCCTTTATTTTGATACTCTTATGTTACATTGATTATCACTGTAATTTAATGCCCTAAATTTCTATGTAATGTTTGCACTTCTCAAAAAACAGTTTAAAAAAAAAAAAAACAACCCTCGCACCTTACTCACGAGCGTCTTTCCTTGTCTCTTATGGTAGGGGCACTTCACAGGGAGACTGTCACAGTGTACCTTATACCCAGCGCCGCAGCTTTGGGCGATGCTGGAAATCGATGACCTGAAATGGCGCTTCGGCGTCATCCCACTTGTCGCTTCTGGGGTTGGGCCTAAGAGCGCTTGGCGTCTTCAACGGCCACCCGTGTCCTCTTGCTAGGCGGACTGGCGGCTCTAAATGACACGGGAGTAATACTGGTGTTTAACGCATCTCAACTTGTTGCATCATTTGTGGGCGCAAAGCTGCATATCAGCGCAGGCCTCAATCTTATAAAGGCTGTTCTGGCTAGTCTTCGCCTATCTACTTCCTTTTTTGTATATAGGGGTACTGGATCCTTATCCAGTTACCCTTACTCTGTTGTCCTGTGCAATTCTAGTAGTTGAGTTCCTGATCTCCTGTCTATGACCTTGGCTTGTCTGACTATCCTATTTGGTGCTGACCTGTGGCTCTGTCTAACCATTCTTAGTGTACACTCCTTATTCCTTGGACATCCAATCTGGTGCAGACCTGTGGCTCTGGCTGACTACCCACTCCCTGTATGACCCTTGCTTGTCTGACTATCCAATCTGGTGCTGACCTGGGGCTCTGTCCTACTATCCTCTCGGTGTTGCCTCTAAACCAGTGGACATCCTATCTGGTGCAGACCTGTGGCTCTGGCAGACTCCAGCTTACTGACTGTAGGCATGAGTCAGTGTCTCCCTTGTTGCCATCGTTTATGGGAGACTGGCCTATTCTTGCTGACTACAGGCGTGAGTCAGTGTCTCCCTTGTTGCCATCCTTTATGGAAGACGGGCCTACTCTTACTGACTGCAGGCGTGAGTCAGTGACCTCACTTGTTGCCTTCCTTATGGGAGATCTTCAGGGTCTATTCGGTATTTCCCAGGAGACTTGAGACTACCAGTGGCTTCTGCATAGTCTCTGCAGTCTGGAGACAGGGAGGCAGCCTCCTATTTCTGATAGCGTGTCTCTGCCTCTTTGATCATCCTCTGATACTTGCTATAGATATATATTATTGCTCTTTTATTATATGATTCTAATAAAAGTGAATTTTATCTATACTGTCTGACTCTTGGGTTTTCTTTGATAACCGTGACAGAGACTCTGCAGTTTCAGATGATTAATTATCCTCATTATACTATTGTCCTTGGGTTTCCTTGGTTGCAGACACATGACCCTAGGATTGACTGGCGCACTTGTGACATTTTGTCCCGGTCTTCCTATTGTACCAATTCCTGCCTCCAGCGTCCCATGTGAATACTGTGTACATCTTCCTCTGCCTTGCCTGAGGAGTACCAGCCTTACAGCGATGTATTTAACAAAGCATAGGCCAGTACGTTACCTCCTCACAGGCCTTACAACTGTACTATTGATTTGATTCCTGGTACTATTCCTCCCAGGGGCTGTGTATATCCTCTGTCAGTAAATGAGAATAAGGCTATGGAGGAGTATGTGTCTGATGCCTTGTCCAGAGGTGTGATCCGTAAGTCTACCTCACCAGCTAGTGCAGTCTTCTTCTTTGTCAAAAAGAAGGATTGGGAGCTAAGACCTTATATAGACTTCAGAGGTTTGAATAAGTTGATGGTTAAGAATGCCTACCCCATTCCTTTGAGTACAGAGTAGTTTCATTGACTGAAGGGGTCGAAGATATTCACCAAGCTTGATCTGAGGGCCTCTTACAAAGAGGGCCATGAGTGGAAGACAGCGTTTAATACCCGGAGCGGGCATTATGAACATTTGGTCATATTTTTGGTCTATGAAACTCTCCCGCTGCCTTCCAGGAGTTCATCAATGATGTTCTGAGAGATTTACTACTACGTTGTGTGGTTGTCTACCTGGACGACATTCTTATCTGTTCTCCGATGCTAGAGGCCCATCGTTTGGATGTGTCCATGGTGCTACAACTCTTAAGGGAGAATAAATTTTGTAAACTGAAGAAATGCGAATTTCATAAACCACAAGTGTCATTCCTAGGGTATGTTATCTCCTCATCCAGCTTGGCTATGGAACCTCAGAAATTATTGGCAGTCTTGCAGTGGCCTCTTCCCGTGGGGCTTAAGTCTATACAGCAATTTTTGTTTTTTACCAATCCCTATAGGAAATTCATGCGGAACTTTTCTACTGTGGTCAAACCGCTGGCAGACATGACTCATAAGGGGGTGAATAATTCTGACTGGTCTCCCAGATCTCTTCTAGCTTTTGAGAACCTTAAGTCTGCATTTACTACGGCTTCGATATTGTCTCATCCGAACCCCACCTTGCCTTTTATCCTAGAGGTTGATGCTTCCGAGACAGGAGTAGGTGCCCTCCTGTCTCAGCGCTCGGCTCCGGGAGAGGCATTGCTTCCCTGTGGGTTCTTTTCTAAGAAACTGTCCAAGGCTGAAAGTCTGTACAACATCGGTGACCGTGAATTACTGGCCATTATTTTAGCCCTTTGGGAGTGGTGATATCTACTTGAGGGGACTATCTCTCCAATTCTGATTCTCACCGATCATAAGAATCTTACTTACCTGTCTGAGGCCAAGAGATAATCTTCAAGACAGGCCAGGAGGGTTTTGTTTCTTTCAAGACTCAATTACGTGGTCTCATACCTTCCTAGCACAAAGAATATTAGGGCTGATGCCCTATCCCGCCAGTTTGGATCAGATTCTAAGGAGGAGAGTACTCCCACTCCTATCATCCCTTCCGATCATATACTGGCTACTATACGTATGAGTATTACCTCTCCATTGGTAGAGGAGATCTTAGCATCTCAAGCCTCTGTGCCAGTCGATAAACCCAGAGGGAGATGCTTTGCACTGGAACTTTACATACAAGACTGCTCGAGACATATCACATTTTCCAAAGCAGCAGGTCACATTGGGAGAGACCAGCTCATATGGTCTATTTCTTGGCTGTTTTGGTGACCTAGCTTGAGAGCTGACTGTTCCGCATTCGTGGCAGCTTGTCCCACTTGTGCCCAGAATAAACACCACAACATCTTCCTGTGGGCCTCCTTCAACCCATTCCAAATGGGGAATGTCCCTGGTCACACTTATCCATTGATTTTGTGGTGGGACTACCTATATCAGAGGGCTACATGGTCATCTTAATGATTGTAGATCATTTTTCTAAAATGGCTCACTTTGTACCTCTTAAAGAATTACCTTCTGCCCAAGAACTGGCTGTGATTTTTGCTAAAGAAGTTTTTCGGCTCCACAGGGTACCTAAGGTGATCATCTCGGATTGGGGAAGCCAGTTCATCTCTCGTTTTTGGATGTCCTTTTGCACTCAGATGGGGATCCAGCTCTCCTTCTCCTTGGCATACCATCCTCAATCCAATGGTGCGGCAGAGAGGTCTATCCAAGCCTTGGAACAATTCCTATGTTGCTATATATATATTGGACCACCACGATAATTGGGCTACCCTGTTACCTTGGGCGGAGTTTGCCTGGAATTGTGCTGTGAACTCTTCATCCCAGTGATCCCTGTTCCTGGTAAATTATGGTTTCCAACCATCCGTACTTCCTGAATCTTTCAAAGCACAAAATAGTCCGGCTGTAGAGGAGCATTTGAGGGAACTCCGTTCCACTTGGGTACGGGTTCAGAGAACCCTATGTGGTTCCATGCAATAACAAAAAAAGACAAGCAGACCATAGGCGATTACCAGTACCAACCTTTCAGGTGGGAGAGAGAGTTTGGTTATCTTCCTGCAACCTTAACCTCCAGGTGTCTTGTAGGAACCTGGCCCCTCATTTTGTTGGTCTCTTCCGAGTTCTTCGTAGCGTCAATCCAGTCTCATATGCCTTAGATCTTCCAGCCAATATGCGTATTTCTAACGTGTTCCTTGTGTCTCTACTTAACTCCTTGATTTGCAACCGTTATACCTCCGCTCCTGTCCATCCTGGTCCTGTCTGGGTTGGAGATCATGAGGTATAGAACATTTTGGATTCTCGTAAAGTCAGAGGCCAATTGCAATACTTGGTGCATTGGAAAGGTTATGGTCCTGAGGAGCATTCCTGGATTCCTTCTAGGGATGTGCATGCTCCTGCTCTCACCCGTAACTTTAATTCTCACTTTCCTCTAAAACCACGGTCTTTTCTGCAGAGGAGGGGTCGTTGAGGGGAAGATACTGTCACAGTGTTTTACTTGTGGCTGGCAGCTGAGTAGCCAGCCGCTTCCGTGTTTCCTCACATCGGTTCTGGCCGCGTCTCAGAATGCGGGCTGCTTCCGCATTCCGTTGTCCTCGAGCGGGCAAGTGTCAACTGGCAGCTGTCCAGTGACGTGCTCGCTGCTTTTAAAGCTATACAGGGCTAATGGTATGCTCCACCTCCCTAGTGGTTCTCATGTATATAAACTGCCTGGACACCATCTCAGTTGCCCTTACGTGGTGTTCCAGTGCAGTAGCTCCAGTTGTCCTGTAGCTGTTGGTTTGACCCTTGCTTGGCTTCCGGTAGCCTCGGTGTGTCCTGACCCCTGGCTTTGGCTGACTACCCACTTGGTGCTGACCTATGGCTCTGGCTGACTACCCATTCCATGCTTGACCCCTGACTTTGTCTGACTACACACTTGGTACTGACCTGTGGCTGTGGCTGACTACCCACTCCCTGCTTGACCCCTGGCTTTGTCTGACTACCCACTTGGTCTGCCCTGTGGCTCTGGATGACTACCCACTCCGTGCTTGACCCCTGGCTATTGTCCTATTACTATGACTGTCCGCTCTGATTTGACCTTGGGTCTTACCTCAGATTTTGGGCTCCACAGTGTCCAGCCATGAGTAGCGTTCCTAGTGTCTGTGGAAATAGTTGCTGTACATCAGACGCCTAACCTACTGGGGATCATACTTGGGGTTGACTATATTCCTGATTTGAATTTCTCAATAAAGGTGGTGTTCATTATACTGTACCTGTGTATTGTTCTCATTTGTACCGCTACTGTGACACCCTCACTCTTGTCACCACCACCAACACCACTTCCTTGCTGCTGCTCTATGGGAGTTGAACTGGTTGGTGATGATGACAAATGTGAGAGGGTCCCCTACTTTTACACTTGACATCTCTTCTTCACCTGAAGAAGGCACGCTAGCAGCAGGCACAGGTTGATGCTACTGCTAGTAGTCTGTTCTGCTTTCTTCATCATCATGCCCCAGAGGGACAATGGCAGGGGAATAGGAATCACAGTTTCAGGGGCATGTTGTAGGTTCCCTTGGCCCCTGGTCTGGGTGCTAATCATTTCCCCTTCCACCTCAGTATTAGGAGGATCAACACTCTAGCTAGTCCCACCCTCTGCTTCACAATCAACATCAACACCTGTCAGCCGCGCTCCCGTTCCGGCTGCGTCGGCAGTATGGGGTTTCCTCTCTTCCGGTCCTCTTCCGGGTTTACCCCGATGTCGCGTCACGTGCGTCGTGACGTCATCCCACGGCGCCTACTTCAGGGAGCTCCGGACTGCCACTGGTGCACTCTTACAGTGTACCTACGTCTAGTCTTTGATTGCAGTCCTTGCTATTCAGTGTTCCTGCCTGTGTATGACCCAGCCTGCCTCTGATTACTCTCTTGCCTGCCGATTTCAGTATCCAGTGTTCCTGCCTGTGTATGACCCAGCCTGCCTCTGATTACTCTCTTGCCTGCCGATTTCAGTATCCAGTGTTCCTGCCTGTGTATGACCCAGCCTGCCTCTGATTACTCTTTTGCCTGCCGATTCTAGTATCCAGTGTTCCTGCCCGTGTATGACCCAGCCTGCCTCTGATTACTCTGTTGCTTGCCGATTCCAGTACTTGGTACTCTCAGGACAGGTCAGTTCTCTCCAGCCTAGGAGAGTAATCTGTGCTCTATATATTTTCTTCCTTTGGAGAGTCTTAGCCTCCAGGCCCCCGCTCGCTAGCTTCGTACCCCACGCAGCGCTCTCCAGCATTCACTCTCCCCCGCAGGAGAGAAGGTGCTGTCTGTAGGGTATCATCCAGGGCACTCTCCCAGCTCCTCTGGGGTTTGTCATCCAGCCTTGCGGCTGGCACCTATACCCGGCCTAGGCCGCAGCACGGTACCCGTACAGGCAGCCACCGCACGCCGAGCTACGCACCCTACTCCGCGCACTCTAGCACTCCCTCTCCTGCGGGTATCATCCCGCATGGTGTAGTTCATGTGACATTAGTAAGAGTGCCACTGCCGTAATCATGTCGGTGGACCCTACTGAGGTCTCCCAGGTAGTCCTCCAGCAGGCTGCTGTGTTGAAACAGCACGCAACACAAATCCAGCACCTGGATGATAAGCTTGACTCCATCACCACTCTCCTCCAACGTATGCAGCAGCATTTGGAGGGACCGGGACTCTCCGCTACCCCACCTACGGAGCCGTCTCTCTCTGCTACCGGCCCCAGGGTGACTCATGTCTCCGTGCCCCCACGCCTGCCTTTGCCGGACAAATATGAAGGGGATCCCAAGTTGTTGCGCGGCTTCTTAAATCAATGTAGTTTACACTTCCAGAGTCAACCGGAGGTCTACGCTGCACATCGGTCCCGGGTCACCTTCATCGTTTCCCTGCTACGAGGACAGGCCCTGGCTTGGGTCTCGCCGCTCATGGACCGTCAGTCCACCCTGCTGGATGACTGCGATGCCTTTGTAGCCGCCTTTCGGTCCGTGTTTGATGTTCCCGGTAGACAGGCAGCCGCAGAAGCTGCATTGCTGGACCTGCAACAAGGGCAGCAATCCTTTTCCCAATATGCTATCACCTTCCGGACTCTAGCTTACGACACAGACTGGGGCAGCAGCGCCCTGAAGGCTGCCTTTCGTCGTGGCCTCTGCGACCGTATGAAGGACGAACTGACCACTCGGCCCATACCTGAAACGTTGGAGGGTCTGATTGCCCTTTGCTCCTCCTTGGACACCCGCATTCAGGAGCGACGCCAGGAGAAAGATAGGGATCGCTCCAGACGCCCCGTGTTGCGCCCACCCATCCGTCTTGCACCACGGTTTCAGGCACCCCTGTCCTCGCCCGATGCGTCTGTAGAACCCATGGAGATCGGCCGGTTGACCCGGCTATCAGAAGATGAGAAGACCAGAAGGCGCACTACAGGCCTATGTCTCTATTGTGGGCGTCCAGGACACTTTGCTCGTACGTGTCCAAACAAACCGGGAAACGACCGGACTTAGGGCGCTCGGAGGGATCCACCCTAAGTCAGCCTCCAATTCCCTCTACCCAACGCTTAACGATCCCGGTACAGTTGTCCTGGGCTAGGACAACTATCTATCACGATGCTTTGGTTGATTCCGGAGCTGGGGGTCTCTTTGTGGATCAGTCGTTTGCCCAACAACACGGGATTCCGCTCATGTTTAAGGCCTCACCTATAAGCGTGGTGGTAGTAGATGGTTCTCCTCTGGGCGATGGTCGCATTACACTACAGACAATACCACTCCGTTTACACATGAGCCCTTCTCGTACCGAGAGGCTGGAGTTCGATATCATCAACTCGCCCCACACTCCTATTATCTTGGGCTTCCCCTGGTTGGAGAGGAATAACCCCCTCATCAACTGGAAGGAGAAGACTCTTTCTTTCCCAACTGTCCCTTCGTCCCTCACAGTGGTCTCCTCGGTCTCCCCGTCGGTTGAGGACGGTTCCACCCAGATCCCTGTGCCTTATTTGGCATTTGCAGATGTTTTTTCAAAGACCCGTTCGGAGGTCCTGCCGCCTCACCGCCCTTATGACTGCACTATCGATCTCGTTCCAGGGTCAGTTTTACCGAAGGGTCGGACCTATCCCCTCTCGCTGCCAGAGACGGCAGCCTTGGAGGCCTACATTCAGGATAATCTCGCCAGAGGATTCCTCAGGCCTTCTACGTCTCCTGCTGGAGCGGGCTTCTTCTTTGTGAAAAAGAAAGACGGCTCCTTGCGGCCCTGTATTGACTACCGAGGCCTAAACGCCATCACGAGAAAGAACAGCTACCCGCTTCCTCTCATTCCAGAACTGCTGGAACGTCTCCGGGGGGCTTCCGTCTTCTCTAAGTTGGACCTCAGAGGAGCCTATAATCTGGTTCGGATGCGCGAGGGTGATGAGTGGAAGACCGCCTTTAACACGCGCTTTGGCCATTACGAATACTGTGTCATGCCTTTTGGTTTACGCAATGCCCCAGCGGTGTTTCAGGCGTTGGTCAATGACGTCTTCCGAGATCTGCTTCTCACCTGCGTGATCGTGTATCTGGATGATATACTCATCTATTCCTCCACTTTGGCCGAACATCGCCAGCATGTACGTACGGTGTTGACCCGTCTTCGTGATAATCATCTGTATGCCAAGTTGGAGAAGTGTTCCTTCGAGAAGACTTCGTTGCCATTTCTGGGATATGTAATCTCCGCAGAGGGTCTGACCATGGACCCGGACAAGGTCAGTGCAGTGGTAGACTGGAGGGTCCCACAGACCACGAAGGCCATCCAGCGCTTTGTGGGATTCTCCAATTATTATAGGAGATTCATTAGGAATTTCTCTGCAATCATCCAGCCCATCACCCGTTTAACTTGCAAAGGAGCTGATTCAACCTCTTGGTCGCAAGAGGCGCTGGATGCGTTTCAGCACCTTAAGCAGGCTTTCACGTCCGCACCTCTCCTATCTTATCCGGATCCCTCCTTGCCGTTTACCCTGGAGGTGGACGCTTCGGAGCTTGCTGCAGGGGCTGTTCTGTCCCAACGGTCTAAAGACTCTGGCACTCTGCACCCTTGTTGCTACTTCTCCCGTCGCTTCACCGTAGCTGAGAGTAACTATGACACCGGTAACAGAGAGTTACTTGCCATCAAGCTGGCTCTTGAGGAGTGGCGCTACTTACTGGAGGGGGCGGCTCACCCAATCAGTATCCTGACTGACCACCGCAATCTGGCGTACTTGGCCTCTGCTCGTCGTCTAACTCCACGACAGGCTAGGTGGTCCCTGTTCTTTTCCAGGTTTGATTTTACAATCTCCTATATCCCTGGCACCAGGAATCTCAAGGCAGACGCACTCTCTCGCTTGTATGACGAAACCTCGGTTGTACCGGTTGTACCCGATACTATAGTGCCTCCTGCATGTGTTCTGGGGTCCTTGTCCACCCACCTACTCGAGCGCATCAAAAAGGCACAGCCACCTGACGACTCGGACATCTCGCCCAATCCTTTACTCCTCGTTCCTGAGGACTGTAGACAAGCAGTCATGACCTGGGCCCATCAGTCCCGAGTTGCGGGGCACCCAGGGGTGGAACGAACCCATGAGCTACTCTCCCGTTATTTTCGGTGGCCTACTTCCCGTACTGACGTTTCCCTCTGGGTGAAATCCTGTTCGGTATGTGCCAGGATGAAGACACCTCGGGTCCGTCCAGTGGGGTTGTTGGTACCTCTGCCGGTCCCTACTCTTCCATGGACCCAGTTGGCCATGGACTTCGTGGTGGATTTGCCGGTCTCCGCCGGGATGACTACGATTTTGGTGGTCATCGACCGCTTCTCGAAACAGGGACATTTCATACCTCTTCCCAAACTGCCGAGCGCCTCGGAACTTGTGGACATCTTTATCACTCATATCATTCGTCTTCACGGGTTGCCTCTGCACATCATCTCAGATCGAGGTACCCAATTCGTCTCCAGGTTTTGGAGGACCTGTTGTGCCCGTTTAGGAATAGCCCTGCACTTCTCCTCCGCTTACCACCCACAAACCAATGGGCAGACGGAACGCTTGAACCAGGCTCTGGAACACTACTTGCGTTCGTACTGCAACCATCAACAAGACGACTGGGTTAGTCTCCTACCCTGGGCGGAGTTCTCCTACAATTCCCTCCATCACTCCTCGCTGGGATGTTCACCTTTCTTTGCGGCCCTGGGGTATAACCCACGCGTACTCCTCCTGGCTCCCGGGGTTTCCTTGGTCCCAGCAGCGGAAGACAAGGTACGGTCTATGACAGAGCACTGGAGTACCGTGCGGGCAGCACTGTTACGGGCACAGGTTCGCCATAAGGCTGCTGCCGATCGCCGGCGCACTCCTGCACCCCTATTCGGTGTGGGGGACCGGGTATGGCTTTCTACGAAGCATATCCGCTTGGCTCAGCCTTCAGGGAAGTTGGGTCCTAAGTATTTGGGCCCTTATCGTATCTGTCGGCGGTTATCTCCGGTATCGTACCGCCTCGCTCTCCCTCGCAGTTTACGTATCCATCCGGTCTTTCATGTGTCCCTCCTGAAGAGGTTCCTTCCTTCTGTGGGTCCCTCTTCAGGTCCTCGGCCCCCAGCACCGGTAACTGTGGACGGTCAGGAGGAGTATGTGATCGATGGCGTTCTGGACTCTCGTCGGTCTCGTGGCCGTCTCATGTATCTCGTGAATTGGAAGGGTTATGGTCCGGAGGAACGGTCCTGGGTGCCAGCGCAGGATGTGCACGCGCCCGCCCTTTTGCGCTCCTTTCACCGCTCCCGACCTGATCGGCCTGCTAGGTGGGCTCCGGAGGCGCCTCCTGGGTGAGGGGCAGTGTCAGCCGCGCTCCCGTTCCGGCTGCGTCGGCAGTATGGGGTTTCCTCTCTTCCGGTCCTCTTCCGGGTTTACCCCGATGTCGCGTCACGTGCGTCGTGACGTCATCCCACGGCGCCTACTTCAGGGAGCTCCGGACTGCCACTGGTGCACTCTTACAGTGTACCTACGTCTAGTCTTTGATTGCAGTCCTTGCTATTCAGTGTTCCTGCCTGTGTATGACCCAGCCTGCCTCTGATTACTCTCTTGCCTGCCGATTTCAGTATCCAGTGTTCCTGCCTGTGTATGACCCAGCCTGCCTCTGATTACTCTCTTGCCTGCCGATTTCAGTATCCAGTGTTCCTGCCTGTGTATGACCCAGCCTGCCTCTGATTACTCTTTTGCCTGCCGATTCTAGTATCCAGTGTTCCTGCCCGTGTATGACCCAGCCTGCCTCTGATTACTCTGTTGCTTGCCGATTCCAGTACTTGGTACTCTCAGGACAGGTCAGTTCTCTCCAGCCTAGGAGAGTAATCTGTGCTCTATATATTTTCTTCCTTTGGAGAGTCTTAGCCTCCAGGCCCCCGCTCGCTAGCTTCGTACCCCACGCAGCGCTCTCCAGCATTCACTCTCCCCCGCAGGAGAGAAGGTGCTGTCTGTAGGGTATCATCCAGGGCACTCTCCCAGCTCCTCTGGGGTTTGTCATCCAGCCTTGCGGCTGGCACCTATACCCGGCCTAGGCCGCAGCACGGTACCCGTACAGGCAGCCACCGCACGCCGAGCTACGCACCCTACTCCGCGCACTCTAGCACTCCCTCTCCTGCGGGTATCATCCCGCATGGTGTAGTTCATGTGACAACACCACTCTCTAACTGCTCTTTTTTCTAATCCGGGTGCTCATAGTGTTAGCCAACACTATCAGCCTCTGCTAGCCCTATTTCATAAATTAAATACTAAGAAATAGTTTTCAACCTCTCTAGCTAATTATTTTTCTGTTTTACCTCCTGGTAATGTCACATTTTTGGCACAAAAATGCAAAGTACATGTACTAAACTGGAGGGAAGTTTGTAGCCATTGAAAAACATGGCAAACATTTTGGGGGGCAAAAAGGAGAAATTGTAAGGGGTTTGCTGGTTTTTGTTCATTTCTCGTGGGAAAACAAAGGGACCTTTCACCCATCCCTAAAAACTACACCAACTATAACCTCTGATTTTTCTACTTTTTTTCAAACATGACTTGACTGTAATAAAATGATTATAACAGCTACAGAAGTGATGAAAATGTAGACAAAGTACACCATTTTGGAAAGAAGATATCCCATCACATCAAATGAGGGGTCACTTGCCTTTCTACCCCTAGCATTGTGTGCACATATGCTTGCAGAAGGCAGCACTAATATATATATATACTAGCAATGTGGGAGGGCGCTGCCCGTCAGGATATATAGGGAATTAATGCTCACACACGGATGCAAGACAAACACACACGCAAATGCACACGCATGCACTGAGATGCATAAAGAGTGACACAGTCATACACACATACATGCAATGCACAACATGCAGACACATAGAGTGTGATACAGACATGCAGCACACACAGTGAGGAACACACAGGCACACACAGAGACACATACACAGAAGTGAGTCATAAGGGGGTGACTTATGTGTCATTGTAATGAGTTTGTAATTATGCCTCCACTGTGGCATTCATTCATATAGTTGAAATGCATGTGGTAATTGCACATACTATAGTGGAAGGTGAATCGTGCTGGCTCCCGGGGTGTGTGTGTGTGTGTGTGTGGCATACATTCATGTAGTTGAAATGCATGTGGTAATTGCACATACTATGGTAGAAGGTGGATTGTGCTGGCTCCCGGGGTGTGAGTGTGAGTGAGACTTTGGTGGAAGGTGGATCGTGCTGGCTCCCGGGGTGTGAGTGAGGGCGTGTGAGTGTGAGAGTGAGTGATTGCGTGAGTGTGTTAGCGAGTGTGTGTGTGTGATTGAGTGTGAGAGAGTGTGAGTGTGTGAGTGAGAGGGTGAATGAGAGTGAGTGAGAGAGTGAGTGTGTGTGTGATTGAGTGTCTGAGTGAGACTGTGAGAGTATGTGTGTGACTGAGTGTGTGAGTGAGACTGTGAGAGTGTGTGTGTGTGACAGAGAGTGAGTGTGTGTGTGTGTATGATTGAGTGTGTATGATTGAGTGTGTGTGTGATTTTTGTCTGATGTGTTTGTGTCTGTGCTGTAGGAGCGAGTGGCAGCCATTTTGTTTTTTCAGTTACTTGGATAGTGGTGGGCGGGCTGGATAGTGGGGGCAGGCCAACTCCCTGCATGATTTAAATCACTCCCTCATTGAATCACCCAATGGGAGCAGTAACTCCTCCTTACTTAACCCTTTGAGTGCCAGAGGGGTACGCAACAAATTGCTTTGCAATGCGTTGCATATCCCTCTGGCACTCAAAGGGTTAAGTTGAGGTAACATAGCAATATAACACACGGTGGCTGTTCAGTTGAGGCAGCGTAGCAGTATGCTGAGGGAACAAATAGAAAGTGGTGTTTGAGGCTTGCCCTCTGTAACATACAGCAAAGCATCTCTCTCACTTTAAGGAGAAAGGGCAGGAAGTGGAGAAGTGACAGTTGAAAACAGACAGTTAGTGAGGTGACTGAAGAGATGAAGAGTTAAATAAAAGAGTTCCTATTAAGTTTATCCCTGAGTTTGTATTTTATGGGAACATTACACCCTCGTACTGAAAGAGAGTGTATGGAGGGTTACAATTATCTGTGGGAGGTGAAACATTGTGTTTGTAGGGTCATGATCCTGAGTGAGAGTGTGTGTGGACCGGGAGAAGTTACTGATATCCCCTACTTCAGGAGAGAGTGGCAGCTGCATTTTTTTTGTCAGCTGGATAGTGGTGGGTGGGCTGGAGGGGGCGGGCCAACTCTCTGTATGATAAACATGCCCCCATTGAATCACCCGATGTGAGCAGTAAAGTCCCCATTGAATCACCCAATAGGAGTTGTGTCTCCTAATGAGACATAAATTATGTAATGAGGCATTCTGTTCAATGTGTGTTCGTTTTCTGAGGAGACATAAATTATGTTCTGTGTGTGAGGTACCATAAATTATGCAATGAGGCTTATTCTTTTATATATATAGATACTGAGATACGTGAAAACTACAGAAGCTACTGCTATTACAAGTAAAATGGCATCCCACTGGCATGAGTTGACATACTGTAGGAGATACCAGAAGTATAAATCTACATCAACTACAATCTCTAATTTTTCTTACAAATGATTTTAAGCACTACATAAATGAAGAAAAGGTAGGCAAAGCAAACCATTTTGGAAATAAGAGAGCCCATCATATCAAATGAGGGGTCATTTGCATTTCTACCCGCAGCCTGTTATGCACAAATTTGTCCACAAGGTGGTGCCAAAGGAAAATACTGGCTTTTTACATTTCAAGCCTCTTCAAATGTACTGAAACCTGTGAAAATTATGGAATTTCCAAATGTATTCATTAACTAGTGCTCTTAGGAGAAAAATGGCACCCCATTGGTATGAGTTCACATACTGTATAGGGTGCTAAAAGCACAAAACTACACCTACCTGTTTTATTTTTTGAAAATGGCTGCCTATACTAAAATGGTCATAACTATTAGAGATATGAAGGAAAGGCATACAAGTTTGGAAAGTAGATGCTCATCCACATTAAATGAGGGGCCTTTCTACCCCTAGGCTGGAATGCACAAATATTTCCAAGGGTGGTACTATAGGAACGAATACATGTATTTTGGACATTTCAACCACTCCAAAAGATACTAAAATCTTTGAAAACCACAGACTAGCCTACTGTATTCAGTACCTGTTACCAGTCTGAGAAAAACTGTATCCCATTTGTATGGGTTAATATACGATATGGGGTTATCAAGAATACTAACCTACACCTGCTACTTTTTTTTAAATTACCCGCCTGCACTAAAATGGTCATAACCATTACAATTATGCAGGAACAGTAAGTACTTTTTGGAAAGTAGACATTACATTCACCCGCATTAAATGAAGGGTTCACTTGCCTTTTACCCCTAGGTTGGTGGGCACAACTGTTTCCAGAAGGTGAAGCTATAGGAAGTAATTGAGCTATTTTACAATTCTACATCTTCAAAGATACAGATAGCTTTGAAAAAACATGGAATTTATTATTATAATTATTAGCTACTAAACTTCCAAGAATAATTAACCCTTCTGGTATGATCTGACATACTGTAGGGGTTACCAGAAGCACAAAACCAAGGCAGCTACAATCTATAATTTTTTATACATTTTCAACTATGACTTGACTGTTCAAACAAGAGAAACGATGAGGAGATAGATAAATCATACACTTATGGAAAGTAGGCAACTAACCACATACAATTATGAGTAACTTGTCTTTCCTAAGTTAGTATGCACAACTATTTCCAGAATGTGGTACTGTAGGCAAAAAAAATATTTTTATAAATCAGTCACTTCAAAGCTACTAAAATGTAAATATTCACAAAACAGGAGAGTAACATGCCCCCCAATGAGGTCCAGAAAAACCCAAATTTAAACATGTAAGTAGGGGGAGAGTGCAACCACATGTGAGACACAGGCTTGCCAATGCAGGTACACATGGTCAAGTCACATGGCTGGCAATCTGCAGGTTAAATGGTCTGTGTCCCACCCACGTTAAATCAAGGGGTAAAAACATCTGTTTAAAGCAATGAGCATTTTGTAATCTACACTGCACTTGGTTTGCCCCAAAACTGCACCCTTTTTGGTTAGTGCTTAGCTTTCATTCTCCCCAGAACAACCTGGTTCTTATTCATCAAGCTAAAGACAAGCAATTTTGGAAAAAAAACTACTATACCGGACAGCGAAACATTCTGAAATTACCTTTCATTTAAATTGGGCTTTTAACCCCTGAATACTAGTGCAGTCTCTGAAACATTGCAATGCATTGAGTGTAAAAGCCTCATTTAAATCAATGGGGATTTTTATTTATTCCCTAAGGTGCAGTTAGTTTGCCCCAGAGTTGCACCAGTTTTCTTAGTACACTATGTGGCACCCTTGTTCAGTTTTTATTTTGTTTCTATGTAATGTGTGTCCAAGGGTAGTTTTGGGGGATGCTACTGCTATGTGGTGAGTGAGAGCAATTGGGAGGCTTGTAGATGAGTGTGGATGATGGAAACCTGCAGAGGTTTAGAAAGTGGTTTGGTTTGTGAAGATAGAGGAAGAGAAAGCCATGCTAGAGGAGAAGTGGAGGGAGGCAGAGTTCCTGAGAGAAAGACTTTGGGGGAGATGTACTAAGGTTTGATATAGATGTGATAAACAGAACGCTAGTTTTGGCGTAAGCCTTATGTGGGGCCACGTTTTGGAAGGGGTCAAGTCCTTTCTATCTCTCTCTATATAACTGTTGAAATGGTGTTGTGTCCCCTGTTTGCCCTGAGGAAGGTCTGGTTTAGGCTGAAAACATTTGGCGAGGATTGAATAAAAGCTTGTTCTTCACCTACTTCACGGAGTTCTGTCTCCTTGGTCTTTGGATAATCCCAGACTGAGTATATCTACATATCCCTTATTTGTATGAGGCGTGCACCAATTGCAATCATGATGCTAATTAGTTTATGAGTGCCGCTGTTATTGTTTATGTTACAAAAAAAAAATTGTAATGTGCAAAATATGTATAGAATGAGTGTATATATACACAATCAAGCATACAGTATAAAAAAAATGGAACCAGTACCAGCACAACTAAATCAGAACTTCTGTATTGCTACTGTTCTGGTAACAGTACCTTCTAGGACAATACAAAGTTCTGGAATGAAGACTCCAAAGAGCAAAATTCTAAATACTAAATGGAGAACTGCCCAATACATACTGTGACAGTATCATGGTGCCCGTGCTCCCCTTGTTATTGTTTTCCTGTCAGTCTGCACTATCTGTACTCCCATTGGCTGTCCTGTGTTTGTCCGCCCAGTATGGCCTTTATATACTGGGCTCCAGCACCCATCTGGTGCCCTTTCTTGGTGTTCCTGTACCAGTGCTAGTTTCTGCTCAGTGATTCCCAGTGTACCGACTTGGCCTGCCTGACTACTCTGCATCTTGTCTCCTTCTCCTGTGTACCGACCCAGATTGCCTGACTATTCTTCTGCGCCTGCTCCTGTGTACCGACCTGGCTTGGCCTACGTTCCTGCTCCTGTGTACCGACCCGGCTTGGCTGACCCGTGATTCTACCTGGCTTGGTTGGCTTTCCTGATCTGACAGCCTATTGTCGCCTTGGCGACATTCTGATTCTACAGGCAATCCAGTCCCCGTTTCTGGTTCAGCAGAGTGCGAGAGTCAGCTTCCGTTACTGCTACGGCAGTGTGCCATTGGCCTAGTCTCCGTTATCTCTCCTGCAGAGTGCAAGTGTCTGCCTCCGTTACTGCTACGGCAGTGTGCCATTGGTCTAGTCTCAGTTACTGCTTCTGCAGAGTGCAAGTGTCTGCCTCCATTACTGCTACGGCAGTGTGACATTGGCCTATTCTCCGTTACTGCTCCTGCAGAGTGCAAGTGTCTGCCTCCGTTACTGCTATGGCAGTGTGCCATTGGCCTAGTCTTCGTTACTGCTCCTGCAGAGTGCAAGTGTCTGCCTCCGTTACTGCTACGACAGTGTGTCTTTGGTCTGGTCTCCGTTATTGCTCCTGCAGAGTGCAAATGTCAGTTTCCGTTACTGCTACGGCAGTGTTCTACGTTACTCAATTCCAGATAGTACTCTGGCAGTTCACGTTTGTTTTGCTAACCTGTTCCTGGGCGTTAAGTATCTTGAAGCTCTCTATATGGAAAGAGCTCTATCACAGAACTCTCAACACATGGGGCTGTTTACACTCCTTGAAGACCTTTAACTCATGCAGTACCTTTGTCCTGGGAATCCAACATATTCTGCCTGACCTGTGTCAGTATAGACTGCTATGGACTTTATGGTTATACTGGACCTGTGTAGGCATATGTATATATAACCTGTCGTGTGTCTGTATTATACTGCCTGTATACTACAGGACCTGTGAGGGTTCTTATTTTATTGTGATTTCAATAAAACTGTGTTTTATCATAAACCACTGAGTCTGTGTGTGTTGAACAAACCGTTACAGTACGAAAGGGCCATGACCTCAGACAGTAAAGGTGAAGGAAATACACAGAACATCCACTGGAGGATGGATGTACATGAGCAGCGTTTGGACCAGTTGGCACTGGCCATACAAACTATTCTTGAGCGCACGGTGCATCTCGATAAACCAGTTCAGAATCCGGTGGTCCCCCCAGTTTTGACACCGGAGAGTCAGTCCTTGACAGCTGTTGCCTCAGTTAAAGGGTTAATCGCTTCTGCTGCGTTACCACTCAGATACGATGGCGAACCCACCCTGTGCAGAGGGTTTATTAATCAATTAGAGATATTTTTGGAGTTAACCCCTCATCTAATGACCGCAGTAAGGTCGGGTTCACGATATCACTATTGACGGGCAGAGCCTTGGCATGGGCCAATCCCTTATGGGAGAATGCTAAACCTTTCACCAGGAACTTCAGGGAGTTTGTGCAGACATTTCGGGGAGTATTTGAAGTTCCTGGTAGAGCCGCCTCTGCTGCTAAACGATTGATGGAGATACGACACGGCAATCGTACTGTGGGCGACTACACTATAGAATTCCGTACATTGGCAGCAGAGGTAGGGTGGAACAACGAGCAGAGGTGGCAGCCTTTGCTCAAGGTCTTGCTGACCATATTAAGGATGAAACAACAGCTAGAGAATTGCCTAATGATTTGGACAAATACATTGATTACGCTATTCTGATTGATTCTTGTATTCGTGAGAGACTTATGGCTAAAGACCGTAGGCTACGGCCTAGAAACAGTGGGCATAACAGCTTTTTGATCCCACCCATGCCTCCCTCGCCTCCCATGCCTCCTGATCGTAACCAGGAATCCTGTGAACCAATGTAACTAGGGTTCATCAAACTAACTAAGGAGAAACGGGCACACCGCAGGAGGCAGGGGTTATGTCTATACTGTGGTAAAGCTGGGTACCTATTACGTACCTGTCCTGTACGTCCGTGAAACTAACGCACCTAGGGTACCTTGGGGGATAGGCTCTAGGTGGTGTTCAGCAGTCCCTAGACCCGATTATGCAGAAACCCACGATCCAGGTGGTATTCTCTTGGGCAGAACACTCTGTGGAGGTTCTGGCCCTGGTTGATTCCTGCGCGGCTGGTTACTTCATGGATAGTTCATTTGCTGCGTTACATAAAATTCCGTTGGTCAGGGGGCATGGCCTAGATGTTGAGCCGGACTGACGTATAGACTCGGTGAGAGTCTCGGTGAGAGCTTTCAGCTTTTTTTAGGCCTCTGTTAATGTGCCTTTACCCTTCATTGATTGCCTATAAACTCACTGAATATGCACAGAACAAAAAAATCGGGCAAAAATAAGGATGTTCACTCCTTTTTCAATAGACGTGTGTCTGAATCCCGGAGTGGGAAGGCTCACAAGAAGGCGGACCTCGCTGACACTCACCCTGGTCGAGCCCGGAGCGATCGTTCCGGCTCTGAAGATAGAAGAGGTTCTGAGGAGGAAATTCTTGGGGTAGATCGGACTCACCTTCTACTAAAGGGGACATTCAGCAGCTCCTGGATAACTTGAAGATCTTCTTCAGAGAAGAAATGTCGACGATCAAGAAAGAGGTTTCACATCTTGGAGATAGAGTTAACACCCTCAAAGAGGACAAAAATCAATGGTGCACATTTAAGGCTCAAACGATCCATCATTTAACTGATCTACACCACTCTTACCTGGATCATACTTTAAGACTGGAAGACGCAGAGAACCGTTGCAGGCTTAATAACCTACGCATAAGCGGTATCCCTGAGACCGCCGAAGACGGATCGCTTCCTGACACCCTGCAGAAATTATTTTCGTTTATTCTGAAGTCTGATCCCCAAACCCCGTACGAGATAGAGCAGGCACACAGAATCGCAAAAGCCAAAAATGCAACCAAAGAAGGTCGGAGAGACATCATTGTCAAATTCCTCCGCTTCCCAGACAAAGACGCCATTTTTCACGCGGCGCAGAAAATGGCGCCACTCACATTCAAGAACCAACAGATTTCCATATACGGTGACTTCTTCCGCCGTACAGTTCAATGGAGACAAGAACTTCGTCCCCTCACGGCTGCTCTACGAGCCCGAAACCTGCGCTACTGTTGGGGATTCCCTATTTCAATCCAAGTCACCAAGGATGGCCATAACTACACGTTGAAATATGGTGAGGATCAGAAAGAATTTATTGCATCATTACAACTGGTACTCACAGAAGATTTACCTGTACCCACGTTCCCATCACTGGGTGTTCTGTGGCAGGAGGATATGGACACTTCTACTCAATGGTCTCTGGTACACAAGAGACGCAGAACTCCCGATTCCCCGTCTACATCGGGTAACTTGGCAAAGCAGGCTCGCCAGTCAGCTGGTTGAATGATCCATGGCCTAAGCCAGACTCCCCCATTGCCCGGATTTCGTGAGACTTTCACCTGTTATACATGTTTTCGCTGAATACTTCAGTTGGGTAAAATCTTTGGTCTATAAGTCAAGTACCACATGTATTTTCATATGAAATATGTATTTACAGTTTGTATTGTGTTATTGCTTTCTGAATCGTATGCAATGTTGCGGCTAGTCTTATGACTCACTGTTGGAAGCGTAGACTAGTCGACATTTTGCCACTTTATGATGCTACTTTGTAATTCAACATCTCACTCCCGCTCCCACACGGGGTTGTTTATCCCATTTCTTCTTCCCTATTTTGTCATCTACTAATATGCAGAGTTCAATGTCCTTATTCTCTAACTTCTTTAATGCACCTGAGTATTTGAACCCTGTGGGTGCGGGAGTCTATCACCAGTGTCCCTTATTTTTTCCAGGCCTCGTATTGTTCCACCTATCTACTAAATAGGAGTTTTTTGGGTTTTTTTTCTCTCTCTTCGTCTATGGAGGTGTGGTGGATGGGTGGGGGGCTTCTCCCAGACGTGCTCCCTATCGATTGGGGGTTCATGTGGGCGACGCTCTCAAAAATCCCTGTCCTCAACCTCAATTGAGTCAGTGCTTACTCAGGGACCCCTCTTTGGTTTTACCCTTATTTGCATGATTCAAATACCAGATACTGCTTTGGTTTATGTTGTAACATTAATTTTTTCAGAGTTATACTGTATAACAATGTAAGTAATGTACGAGAATTCATTATACAGAACGAAGTCTTTACATTAAAACTATTACTGTCCCAAGTACCACGACCTACAATATTGGGGTTTCCAATAACTCTTTTCTCCTTCACTACACCTAATTATTTTAATACCATTTAAATGTTCTCTCTGATACTATCACGGTTCCCGTGATCTATCTGTCACTCTCTGTTGTGATGCACTCCCATTGGCTGAACTTTGTTTGGCCCGCCCAGTATGGCCTTTATATACTGGGCCTCTGGCACCTGTCAGGTGCCCTTTCGTGGTGTTCCTGTACCAGTGTTACTGTGCTGCTGTGTTCCTGCGTTCCTGTGTACCGACTTGGCCCGTCTGACTACTCTCATTGGTTCCTGCTCCATGATTCGACCCGGCCTGGCTGACGTTCCTGCTCCGTGATCTGACCCAGTTTGTCTGATGTTCCTGCTCCGTGATTTGACCTGGCCTGGCTGACGTTCCTGCTCCGTGACCTGACTCGGCTATCCTGACGACTGTGCTTGTGTTGCAGCTCTTATCCTGATCCAGTGTCGCTTGGGCGACATTCTGACTTCCGCTGTGCTGATATAGAGCAGTCTGTGTTGTTGCCTCCGATTCACTGGTCCTTACCGTTTACCCTTGCAGAGCACTGTTGTCTCCGTTATTCTGAGCCTCAGTTTACACTTGCAGAGCACTGTTGTCTCAGTAACATTGGGCCTTCTGTTAGCACTTGCAGAGCACATTTGCCTCCGTTAACACTTGCAGAGCACTGTTGCCTCAGTAACATTGGGCCTTCTGTTTGCACTTGCAGAGCACAGTTGCCTCCGTTAACACTTGCAGAGCACTGTTGTCTCAGTAACATTGGGCCTTCTGTTAGCACTTGCAGAGCACAGTTGCCTCCGTTAACACTTGCAGAGCACTGTTGCCTCAGTACCCTGAGCCTTCCGCTTACACTTGCAGAACATTGTAGTCTCCGTTACAGACAGCCTTCCGTTAACACTTGCAGAGCATTGTGGCCACCATTAACACTACGCTTCTGTTTACCCTCGCTGTTCGCAGTGAATTCGTTACCACACTGTCTGGTGCTTTTGGCGCGATTCCATCAGCTTTTGCAGTGTACTTGGTCTCCGTTACCGCACCGGTTTGGTGCTATTGGCTCTAACACCTCAGCTCTTGCAGTGTACTTGGTCTCCGTTACCGCACCGGTTGGGTGCTATTGACTTTAACACCTCAGCTCTTGCAGTGTACTTGGCCTCCGTTACCGCACCGGTTGGGTGCTATTGGCTCTAAACACCTCAGTTCTTGCAGTGTACTTAGTCTCCGTTTACCGCACCGGTCTGGTGCTCACAGCTCAATTTGTGCTAGCACTTGCAGAGTATTGTGGCCTCAGTTCCCTACTCAGCACAAGTAGTAGTCTCAGTTCTGCATTATTGACTGGTGCTCTTACACCTTGCACCACATGAAGGCACAGTACAAGAGCGCTCACGGCCCACCTGAGCCTCAGAGACCAAGATTTTATTCCATAAAATAGTAATATTTATTTCTCAAATGATAAAATCAAGAACACATATATGGAAGCTGGGGACACAATAAATCAAGGACGATCCGCCTAACGCATTTCGTGAAATGAATGGTTCACTTAATCATAGACTTGGATCAACATGACACAATGGTTATTAAAAAGGAAGTGGAGCCGGTTAATTAGCCAATCAAAAACTATATTCAAAATTCAAATAATTAACCCTCAACAATCCAGAGATATCTCAATCATCTTAATCAAAATGAAAAACCAAATATTATGATTGGGTAACCAACCTGCCAATTCCCAAATTCAACACAAAACATATGAATCCTACAAACATTACCCTCTAAGACAAGATTAAAAATATAATAAAAATAAGAACAAAAAGAGGTTGTATACAATAAGGGTTAAATAACCATACAGATACATATCAAGACAACCTCATAGCCACCATTAAAGGGAAAGGCAATACTACAGCCTGATAAAAAGAGAGACATCATGCTCAGAATTCAAGCCTTTAGGGATACGAGTATCAAGTTGAAATATCCACTTCACAATAATCCAATAGAGCCTCGATGTCTCCCCTCCGTTTAGGAGGCACTATCCTCTCTATACCCTGGAATGAAAACTTAATCAGTTCCGCATTATTGCAATGTATAAAATTCTGGGCCACCGGTTTCGTGGCATCTCTGTTTTTAATTAAAAGAACATGCTCACGAATGCGTTCCTTTAAAGATCTAGTAGTTTTGCCTATATACTGTATCTCACATTGTAAGCACGTGATGAGATAAACCACATAGGTAGTCTGACAATTTATATACTGTTTTAGCTAATAAGTCTTCCCACAGGATGTACTAAAGAAACTTTCTCCAACACGTACAAATTGACAAGATAAACATCGTCTAGCCCCACACTTATACATTCCAACATAATTTAACCATGCTGGAACTCTTTTCTGTCTGCTGCTGAAAATACTCAGAGAAAGTCTAGTCGCTAAAGTTGGAGCCTTCCTTGCTACAAACTTACAACCCTTTGCAACTGTATCTTTTAATCTATCATCACCTTGTAGAACGGGTAAATACTTATTTATAATATGCTTCACCTCATGGAACTCACTACTATATTCTGTAACAAAATAAAGCTCCCAATTCCTATCCTTAGATATAGATCGAGTAAACCCTCTCCTATTCAGCAAATCCTTTCTGTTAATATCTGCTGCTCTAGCTAAAGCTCGCTTCACCAAGCCTCTGGGATACCCCCTATCAAGAAATCTTTCTGCCAACTGTTCCGATTGTCTCCAAAATTCAATCTCAGTAGAACAGTTCTTGCGAACTCGCAAGAACTGCCCAAATGGAATACCTCTTATAATGTGACTGGGATGGCAGGACTTAGCATGCAATAATGCATTCCCCGCACACGGTTTCCTATATAAAGTGGAATGAATATTATTCCCCACTATAGATAATTTAAGATCAAGAAACACAATCTCTTTCACCTGAAACTCTGAAGTGAATTTCAAATTAAATTCGTTCTTATTAAGATAACTAACAAAATCATTAAACTGGGACTCATTCCCTAACCACAAAAACAGAAGGTCATCTATATATCTGCTATATACCGCTGTCTGTTGGCGGAATGCATTTCCTGCACCATAAATATAAATCTCTTCAAACCAACCTACATACAGGTTGGCAAAAGATGGAGCAAACTTTGCACCCATAGAGGCGCCTTGTTTTTGCAGGAAAAACACCCCGTCATATTTAAAAAAAATTATGCTGTAAAAGGTATCTAGCAGACCTAATCAAAAACTCTTTTAATTCCACTGAATAGGAGCTATAATTATCTAAATGGTACCGGATCGCTTGTATACCATATTCATGGGGTATAACGGCGTACAGTGAAGTCACATCCATTGAACCCCATGATATACCAGTTGGACCTGTATAACCTTCCACTATCTGCAATAGATGACCCGAATCCCTAGTATAAATATATAAGCGCATAACAAGTGGTTGGAGATAAATATCCAAATAATCTGAGAGGTTTTCATTAAGGGAAGAAATCCCCGAGACAATCGGACGCCCAACAGGGGGTCTCTCTTTTTTATGTATCTTGGGCAAGTGGTGAAAAATGGGTGTGACTGGAGATCCAACTAACAAAAAGTCAGAAACCTCCTCAGTCAAAACACCCAAATCCACACCAAACTTGACCAAGTCAAACAAAAGTTTAGAGTATACACCCGTAGGGTCCCTTGTAAGTTTCTCATAAGAGTCAGTATCACTAAGCTGTCTCAAAGACTCCCCATGATAAACCTCTGAATCCAGAACCACTACACATCCTCCCTTATCTGCATTCCGTATAACTATTGAGGAATCCGCAGACAAATCCTTCAAAGCTTTTATTTCTTGGGGTTTTAGATTATTAACTCTTTTGCCAGTATTACCCCTACATCGGGAATCATACAAAGATTTCAAATCTCTCAACAAGAGATTGAAAAGTATCAATACTGGCACCCCTGGTATGTACCGGATAAAAATTGGAGGATCACTTAAATCTCCCAATTTTCACGGATTCACTCCCAATAGTACACGTAACGGAAGGAAAATTTTCCCTTAACAAACTCTCATGATCCAATAAGGTACACGCTTCCTGAAATTGTAAATTATAACCTATCTGGGGGGTATAGATATCTCTCTCATTATCTTCTCCACAATTATCAACAGTTAAACTCAATTGAGTATTCACAGCAGCAGACTCATTAATACCTTGAACACCAAAATGTTTAATTAAAGTCAACTTTGTAACAAATAAATTAACATCCAATATGGTGTTCAATAAGTTGAAATGCTTAGTTGGGGAAAAACCCAAACCCTTGGAGAGAAGAGAGATCTCCGAGTCTGTCAAAACTCTGGATGATAAATTAAAAACCTCCTGCCTCTGCCCCTGGGGCGTCTTCCATGACCTCCCCTTGCCAGACGTGCCTCTTCTCGTTGGTTTACGATATAGTCCGGTGTATGAGCCACATTCTGATTGCGAGGTACACGTCTTGGACCCCTTCCTCTCCAAAGGTTTTTTGCTTGTTGTCCACGACCAATGGCAGTCTCTCTTTCAGAAAACACTTCATTTGCTAAGGTAGTTCTACCATTCTGTGAAGATGAAAAAGAGACGGCAGTATCTTGTTCTACATCTGAGGTATCAGGTTCAGCACTAGAAAAACTGACCCTTTTTAACTCAGAACTAGAATGGAGTATAGATCTCCCTAAACTCCCACGGGAAGATCTCATTCTCCGCAATCTATTTTCCTTTGGCCATGTATACAACCTTGATTTCTCATAATCATCCTTGTCTCTGCTGAATTTTTTTGACTTAAGAACCGTAATATTATATTCAAGTCGCTGTAACTTATTCTTAATTTTTTTCTCAAATTCAGCAGAGGCCGGACAAACATCACTAGACGGAATTCTATCACGTAATTTCCCTATCTCCTCTTTAACTGCTTTGTAAGAACCCCTTTTATAATCAAGGATTAAATCCATAAGTCTAAGTGAAAAATCCGACAAAGCAGAATTCCATTTGAACATAAAGGTATCATCATCTTGTGCAAAGGTGGGGACTTTAGTTAATCTCAATCCTCTCGGGATCATTTTCAAAGAAACATATTTTTGTAAAGTAATAATATCCCACCATAAACGCAACTCCTTTTGCATCAAGATTTCAAGTTTATTCATAACAATTTCATCCGTCAAAAATTCCTCACCAGTGTATACCGTATCCATGGAAAACACTTGTTGAGGCTCTAGTCAAACGATTCACATAATTAAGATCTTCCTGGATCACACCGGACTCCTCTACATCTACTTGTGGAGTAATTAGTGTTTCCTCCATAGCTTCCTTATATAATACAAATACAATATAACTAGAAGGTGTCAAATGTGACCACGGGTCTTACCGCACAGCAGCCCTATTTAAGGGGAGCTCACCATACACGCTGATTAAAGCAAAATGAATGAAACAAAGTACGGTTGCTACTCGCTGGCAATACTGCACACTGGCTAAAAGATATATACATATATTATCAAGCCACTCACCCCGTGGTTACTTTGTTGGTGAGCCGGAGCTGCTCTCGTCAATCCCAGTAGGATCCAGCAAACGTGAAGGCACAGTACAAGAGCGCTCACGGCCCACCCGAGCCTCAGAGACCAAGATTTTATTCCATAAAATAGTAATATTTATTTCTCAAATGATAAAATCAAGAACACATATATGGAAGCTGGGGACACAATAAATCAAGGACGAGCCGCCTAACGCGTTTCGTGAAACGAATGGTTCACTTAATCATGGGCTTGGATCAACATGACACAATGGTTCCACTTCCTTTTTAATAACCATTGTGTCATGTTGATCCAAGCCTATGATTAAGTGAACTATTCGTTTCATGAATTGGGAATTGGGAGCTTTATTTTGTTACAGAATATAGTAGTGAGTTCCATGAGGTGAAGCATATTATAAATAAGTATTTACCCATTCTACAAGGTGATGATAGATTAAAAGATACAGTTGCAAAGGGTTGTAAGTTTGTAGCAAGGAAGGCTCCAACTTTAGCTGCTAGACTTTCTCTGAGTCTTTTCAGCAGCAGACAGAAAAGAGTTCCAGCATGGTTAAATTATGTTGGAATGTATAAGTGTGGGGCTAGACGATGTTTATCTTGTCAATTTGTACGTGTTGGAGAAAGTTTCTTTAGTACATCCTGTGGGAAGACTTATCAGCTAAAACAGTATATAAATTGTCGGACTACCTATGTGGTTTATCTCATCACGTGCTTACAATGTGAGATACAGTATGTAGGCAAAACTACTAGATCTTTAAAGGAATGCATTCGTGAGCATGTTCTTTCAATTAAAAACAGAGATGCCACGAAACCGGTGGCCCGGCATTTTATACATTGCAATAATGCGGAACTGATTACGTTTTCATTCCAGGGTATAGAGAGGATAGTGCCACCTGAACGGGGGGGAGACATCAAGGCTCTATTGGATTATTGTGAAGTGAAGTGGATATTTCAACTTGATACTCGTATCCCTAAAGGCTTGAATTCTGAGCATGGTGTCTCTCTTTTTATCAGGCGGTAGTATTGCCTTTCCCTTTAATGGTGGCTATGAGGTTGTCTTGATATGCATCTGTATGGTTATTTAACCCTTATTGTATACAACCTCTTTTTGTTCTTATTTTTATTATATTTTTAATCTTGTCTTAGAGGGTAGGCTTCATATGTTTTGTGTTGAATTTGGGAATTGGCCGGTTGGTTACCCAATCATAATATTTGGTTTTTCATTTTGATTAAGATGATTGAGATATCTCTGGATTGTTGAGGGTTAATTATTTGAATTTTGAATATAGTTTTTGATTGGCTAATTAACCGGCTCCACTTCCTTTTTAATAACCATTGTGTCATGTTGATCCAAGCCTATGATTAAGTGAACCATTCGTTTCAAGAAACGCGTTAGGCGGATCGTCCTTGATTTATTGTGTCCCCAGCTTCCATATATGTGTTCTTGATTTTATCATTTGAGAAATAAATATTACTATTTTATGGAATAAAATCTTGGTCTCTGAGGCTCGGGTGGGCCGTGAGCGCTCTTGTACTGTGCCTTCACGTTTGCTGGATCCTGCTGGGATTGACGAGAGCAGCTCCGGCTCACCAACAAAGTAACCACGGGGTGAGTGGCTTGATAATATATGTATATATCTTTTATCCAGTGTGCAGTATTGCCAGCGAGTAGCAACCGTACTTTGTTTAATTCATTTCACCTTGCACCACAGTCTCACTCCTTTACCATCATTTGGGCGTTGTCAAACACACCACAACAGAGACTGATTGCTTTCCATGAACTTTAACCCATGTTGTACCTGTAATGCTTGTTTATGCCTGTCCTGTGACAGTATATATTAATTTCCCTGTATACTGGGCCTGAGATGGTATCTGTACATTTGTCAGGGATCAAGGAAGGATAGACCTAAGACCCAGAATACCGCCTCCCACTTAAATTACTGGAATGAGAAGATCAGTCTCCTCCAACAAGGAATTTGGGAGCTAGATGCTGGAGTGCGACGCTAGAGAGCGTGGCTCGGGTACGGTGGTTGCCTACCTGGGGTCTTGCTGCGGCTGTGCCGTATAAAGGTGCTGGCCGCGAAGCCAGATTGGTCCCCTTCAGTTGAGCCAAAGAAGACCCGCGATGACCCCGTGTAGCCAAACAACTACTACCCCAATTCCCAGGGAGGATAATACTCCAAAATAAAAGGGGTACTCACTCAGACCACAAGGAAGTTCCCCAAAGAGCAGGAAAGGTATCTGGATTCCAGGACGCTTGGAGAGTAGTCAGGAAGCAAGCCAGGACATACACGGTTAACTTGGTGATTAAAGGACTGAGCAGGAGAGTAGTCAGGAAGCAAGCCAGGTCATACACGGTTAACTTGAGATGAAGGGCTGAGCAGGTGAGAGTAGTCAGGTAACAAGCCAGGTCATACACGGTTAACTTGAGATGAAGGGCTGAGCAGGTGAGAGTAGTCAGGAAACAAGCCAGGTCATACACGGTTAACTTGAGATGAAGGGCTGAGCAGGTGAGAGTAGTCAGGTAACAAGCCAGGTCATACACGGTTAACTTGAGATGAAGGGCTGAGCAGGTGAGAGTAGTCAGGAAACAAGCCAGGTCATACACGGTTAACTTGATGAACGGCTGAGCAGGTGAGAATAGTCAGGAAACAAGCCAGGTCATACACGATTAACTTGATGAAGGGCTGAGCAGGTGTGGGTAGTCAGAAAACAAGCCAGGTCATACACGGTAAAACCAACAGCAGGACTGAACAGGTAACTGGAGCAATACACGACAGAGCACAGAACCCTACCTAACTAGACGCTATACTAACGCGTCTGATCGTCGGGCTCCAGCAGGCTAAGTACTGACGAACCAGAAGTGACGCAAGCACCCGGCAACGGAGTACACAAGCCGTTGCTAGGAAGCCCGTCGCATCCGGCGAGGAAGAGAGACGCCGCCAGAAGAGACAACGGCCGACAAGAACCGCCGAACAGTGGCGGACGTGACAACATTATTGTCAATTTGCAGTCATACTATATTGCCTGTAGGAGGCAGTCTTTTGTGTCTTTTAATAAAACTGTGTTTTATTCTACCTTCTGGTCTAAGTGTCTTACAAAACCGTTAGAGTACGAAAGGGCCATGACCTCAGACAGCAAAGGTCAAGGTAATACACAGAACATCCATTGGTGGATGGATGTGCATGAGCAGCGCCTGGACCAGTTGGCACTGGCCTTGCGGACATTACATGAGCGTACGGTACACCTTGACAAACCTAATCAGAATCCAGTGGTCCCCCCAGTCTCGACACCGGACAATCATTCTGTGGGTCCTGCTGCACCAACCAGAGGCCTAACGGCGGTGGCGCCGTTACCATTGAGATATGATGGCGAACCTACCCTATGCAGGGGTTTATTAATCAATTAGAGATATTCCTGGAACTGACGCCTCATGCTTTTCCTAATGACCGGAGCAAGGTCGGGTTCATGATATCCTTGTTAACGGGTAAAGCCCTGGCATGGGCTAATCCTCTATGGGAAAATGCCAAACCCTGCACTCAGAATTTCAGTGAGTTCGTAAGAAAGTTCTGCAGAGTGTTTGAGGTTCCTGGGAGAGCCGCCTCTGCTGCCAAAAGATTGATGGAAATACAACAGGGTGATCGTACCGTGGGCGATTATGCCATAGAATTTCGGACACTGGCAGCAGAGGTGGGATGGAATAATGAGGCGTTAGTGGCAGCTTTTGCTCAAGGGTTGTCTGGCTCCATCAAAGATGAAATAGCTGCCAGGATGTACCCAGTGACTTGGACGAATACATTGATTATGTCATGCTTATTGTATCCCGTATTCGTGAAAGATGCCTGGCTAAAAGGGCGTGATCCAGAAGCTATGGGCATAGCAGTCTTTTAAACCCACCCTTGCCTCCCATTCCTCCTGACCGTTCACCCGAACCTAGTGAACCAATGCAGCTCGGGTTCACCAGACTCACGAAGGAGGAACGGGCGCACTGTAAAAGGCAGGGTTTATGCTTATATTGTGGCAAAGCTGGGCACTTACTACACACTTGTCCGGTACAGCCGGGAAACGACCGCACCTAGGGTACCTTGGGGGACAGGCCCTAGGTGGCGTACAGCAGTCTCTAGACTCAAGTACACAGAAACCCACCATCCAGGTGGTATTTTCCTGGGCTGATCAATCTGTGGAGGTGTTGGCCCTGGTAGATTCTGGTGCAGCCAGTTACTTCATGGATTGTTCTTTTGCCAAATTGCACAAAATTCCTTTGGTCAAAAGGGACGCCCCCTTAGCCATTGAAGCTATTGACGGTAGACCTCTGGAACCTGCATTTATCACTATGGAAACAATTCCTATTATTATATCTATTGGGGCGCTCCTCAAGGAGGAATTACGTTTTCAAATAATTCGTTCCCCTCATCATGCGGTCATTCTGGGGTTCCCATGGCTGCTATTGCATAATCCCCAGTTTGAATGGCAGAGATGTGAGGTCAGATCATGGTCCGAATACTGTACTAAACACTGTTTGTCGCATCCTGTCAAGATTTTATGTACCTCTCCCTCGGTGCCAGCTGAATACTGTGAATTCAGGGATGTATTCATTAAGGGAGAGGCTAGCGCATTGCCTCAGCACAGACCGTATGATTGCGCTATTGATTTGCCTCCGGGTGTGGTGCCTCCCAGGGGTCACACGTACCCTCTGTCCTGCGATGAGAACAAGGCTATGGAGGACTACATTGAGGACGCCCTCAGAAGAGGAATCATACGCAAATCTACTTCCCCGGCTGGTGCCGGTTTCTTCTTTGTTAAAAAGAAAAGTGGCGAACTAAGACCGTGTATTGATTACCGTGGACTGAATAAGCTCATGTCTAAGAATGCCTACCCCATACCACTTATTACTGAGTTATTTGACAGGTTGAAGGGCTCTTCTGTCTTTACGAAACTTGATCTGTGGGCCGCTTATAACCTGATCAGAATTAAGGCTGGGGATGAGTGGAAAACGGCATTTAATACTAGGTCAGGGCATTATGAATACCTAGTGATGCCATTTGCTCTATGTAATGCACCTGCGGTATTTCAATAGTTTATCAACGACATCCTCCTTGATATGCTTCAGTCTTGTGTGGTCGTATACCTCGATGATATATTGATACACTCTGCTAACCTAACCCAGCACATCAAGGATTTGCTTCGCCTACGCAAAAATAAACTGTTCTGTAAATTAGAAAAATGAGAGTTTCACAGGTCCAAAGTGCCCTTCCTGGGGTTCATAATCTCTAATGATGGCATTGCCATGGACCAGGAGAAACTGGCAGCAGTCCTACAGTGACCACGTCCCAAAGGATTAAAAGCTATCAAACACTTTTTGGGCTTTGCCAATTATTACAGGAAATTTATCCAGAACTTTTTTACTATCGTTAAGCCTCTGTCTGACCTCACGCATAAGGGCGCTAATCCCTCTTAATGGTCCGAGGCAGCTGAAAATGTTTTTGAGACATTAAAGTCTGCTTTTGCATCTGCTCCTATACTGTCCCAACCCAATCCTGCCATTTACCTTGGAAGTCGATGCCTCCGAAATTGGGGTAGGGGCAGTACTTTCCCAGCACCCTGTTGGGGGTGGCACCCTGAGACCTTGTGGGTTCTTTTCTAAAAAACTCTCTAGTGCCCAAAGCCATTATGAAATTGGTGACAGAGAACTTCTGGCTATTATTCTTGCGTTGAAAGAATTGTGTCACCTACTGGAGGGCACCAGAAGCCCGGTGTTAATCCTAACTGACCATAAAAATTTGACCTATCTCTCTGAAGTGAAAAGGCTGTCCTCTCGCCAGGCTAGGTGGGCACTGTTTCTTTCCCGATTCAGTTTTGTAGTATCCTACCTACCAGGCTCAAAGAACGTTAGGGCAGATGCCGTGTCCAGACAATTCGGGCCAGAAATTGAGAGTGATGAGGAACCTGTACCTATTATTCAGCCAGATCGTATCCTGGCTACTGTGTGTACTAGTATCACTTCGCCACTGGGAGAAGAGATTTTGACATCTCAGGCGAGGGCTTCCCCAGAAACCCCAGTTGGCAAGTGTTTTGTGGATGAGCCATTCCGTACTCGTCTGCTGGAGACATACCACTCATCTAAGGCTGCTGGGCACATCGGGAGGGATCAATTAATATGGTCTCTCTCACAAGTATTTTGGTGGCCCTCCCTTAGAGCCGATTGCTCCGCTTTCACTGCAGCCTGTGCCACCTGTGCTCGTGCCAAGACCCCCCAGACACCTCCCAGTGGGCTTACTCCAACCTGTGCCTAATGGCGAACGCCCGTGGTCCCACATATCTATTGATTTCCTGGGAGAATTGCCAGTGTCTAGGGGGTACACTTTTATCCTAATGGTGGTCGACAGGTTCATGCCCCTCTCTGGCCTTCCTTTGGCCCAGGAATTGGCAGTGGTTTTTGCCAGAGAAGTGTTCCGTTTGCATGGGGTTCTCAGAGTGGTGGTGTCTGACCAAGGGAGCCAGTTCGTGTCCAGATTCTGGAGGGCATTCTGTAGCCAGATGGGCATTCAATTGTCCTTTTCCTCCGCCTACCATCCCCAGACCAATGGGGCCGCTGAGCATGCCAATCAGGGACTGGAGGAGTTCCTGCGCTGTTTTGTGACCGATCATCATGACAACTGGGCTGACCTGTTGCCGTGGGCAGAGTTCGCCAGGAATTGTGCAGTTAATTCATCGTCCGGGAGCTCCCCGTTTCTCATCAATTACAGGTTTCAGCCGTGCCTGCTCCCGGACTCATTTCAGTCGCAGCAGATTCCAGCTCTGGATGAGCATATTGAGCAGCTTCGCTCCACTTGGGCACAGGTTCAGAGGACCCTCAGTCAGTCATTCCAACGACATCAGCGGCATGCCAATCGTAGACGGCGGCCAGCAGTCTCCTTCCAGGTTGGGGACAGGGTATGGCTTTCCTCCAGAAATCTTAATCAGCAAGTACCATCTAATAAATTGTCTCCTCAGTTCATTGGTCCATTCAAAGTTATTCGCAAGATTAATCCAGTCTCGTATGCATTGGAACTCTGTCACGGTTTGTTAAGACTCTCAGACGTAAGGTTAGGTAAAAACACAACTTTACTGAAAAGTTTAAGACAATCCCATAGGGTATTTATACACATACAGACAATGCATAGAATAGGCAAATGTCCATAACTGTAGCAATACAGGTTCTACCGGCCTTGCCAATATACCGGGTAAGGCAACCTGGATGAATACCAATGGGTGGCTCTACCGGCCCTGCCAAATACCGGGCAAGGCAGCCTAACGGAAACCGAAGAATAGGCTCTACCGGCCTTGCCAATATACTGGGCAAGGCAGCCTGATAGAATAGATGTAGTTGGCTCTACCGGCCTTGCCAATACCGGGTAAGGCAACCTTGAGATGGAATAATAAAAGGTTCTACCGGCCTTACCAATATACCGGGCAAGGCAGCCCAAAAGGAAGGTGACAACCACAATGACCTCAGGGACTGTCAGATGGACAATAGACAGTAGTGACGAATATAAAGGGTACCAGGTCAGTGGTTTCACTAGAGTCTGACACTCAGTATCCGTGTACAACAGAATGGTAGCTGTCTAGGACTGGACAGCGCACTGAGAAGCCTTGAGTGCAATAGCAAGAGCCAAGGAGTAAACCAGTGCCCTTACGTAGGGAAACATCAAGCATAATATTGAGCAAACCCGCAGGTCATGAAGCGAACCAACGCCCGCACGTTGGTAACCAACAGACGATAATGTAGCGCAAGGTAGTGGAGCAAACCAGCGACCGCACGCTGGAGGAAGCAAGCTAGAATAGGTAAGCCATCAGGTCAAAGAACAAACCAGTGTCCACATACTGGTACCAACAGGCTGATAAGTAAAGCCGCAAGGCTAATGGAGCGAACCAGCATCCGCACGCTGGGACCAACAGGCAGTCAAATGTAGCCGCAAGGCTATTGGAGCGAACCAGCGTCCGCACACTGGGAACCAACAGATAGCGTATAGGCCGCAAGGCCAAGGAGCGAACCAGCGCCCGCACGCTGGGACCAACAAGCTGTAAATGTAGCCGCAAGGCTAATGGAGTGAACCAGCATCCGCACGCTGGGACCAACAAGCTGTAAATGTAGCCGCAAGGCTAATGGAGCGAACCAGCGTCCACGCGCTGGGAACCAACAGTATTGTATATAGGCCGCAAGGCCAATGGAGCAAACCAGCGTCCATACGCTGGAACCAACAGGCTGTGAGCGTAGCCGCAAGGCTAAAGGAGCAAACCAGCGTCCGCACGCTGGAACCAACAGGCTGAGTGTAGCCGCAAGGCTAATGGAGCAAACCAGTGCCCGCACGATGGGAACCAGCAGGATAGCGACTGTCGCCGAGGTGACTGATGACAATGTCGCCACGGCTTGCAGGAACTGGAAGCAGGAAACGAACAGGAACCAGCAGGGATGGACAACTGGATCAGGAACGGCAGGAGAAGACTGGCAGCAGGAACAGCAACCTCTCACGTTGACAACCGGAACCGCACTGGAACTGACACAGCAGGAAGGAACTCAGTAACAGGACGACTCAGCAACTCAGGAACACAGCAACAGGCCCAAATAACAACAGTAGCAAGGAGAAAGAGGCTGCTGTCAGAGACAACACGAAAGGGCAACCAATGGGTGCCCAGACTGAGTTTAAAAAGGCAATGTGAGGAGGGCTGAAGGCAGACAGCCAATGGGAGCCCCCTACAGGTAATAGACACATGAATGCAACAATCACGGGCACCATGATAGTACCCCCCTTTCAAAGACCCCCTCTCCTAGAATAGGGTCTAGGTTTCTGAGGGTATTTAGCATGAAAAATCCGCAGTAACTTGGGTGCATGAAGGTCCTTACTGTCCACTCAAGATCGGTCTTCAGGACCATAACCTTTCCAATGCACCAAATACTGTACCCTTCCTCTAAGCCTCCGGGAATCAAGGATACTCTGCACCTCGTACTCCTCCTGACCCTCAACCTTGACAGGGCCTGGTACCACAGGTGTAGTAGTATAACGGTTGCATATGAGAGGCTTAAGGAGAGATACATGGAAGACATTATGAATGCGCATGGATGCGGGTATGTCCAAGGCATAAGAAACAGGGTTAATCTTACGGATAATTTTGTACGGACCAATAAACCAAGGTGCCAACTTATTAGATGGGACTTGAAGCTTAAGATTCTTGGAGGAGAGCCATACTCTGTCCCCAAGTTGGAAGGAAACTGCTGGAAGCCTTCTGCGATTGGCATGGCGCTGGTGGTGCTGAAAAGACTGACCAAGTGCCCTCTGAACTTGTGCCCATGTGGAACGGAGTTGCTCGATATGCTCATCCAGAGCTGGAATCTGTTGTGTCTGAAAGGAATCCGGGAGCAAACAGGGTTGGAACCCATAATTAATCAGAAACGGAGAGTTCCCGGACGAAGAGTTGACTGCACAGTTCCTGGCGAACTCTGCCCAAGGCAACAAGTCGGCCCAATTGTCATGATGGTCAGTAATGAAACAGCGTAGGAACTGTTCCAAGCCTTGATTGGCACGTTCAGCGGATCTGTTAGTCTGGGGGTGATAAGCGGAGGAGAAGGATAGCTGTATGCCCATCTGTTCGCAAAATGCCCTCCAGAACCTGGACACAAACTGGCTCCCCCTGTTGGACACCAGTACTCTGGATACTCCATGCAACCGAAACACCTCTTTAGCAAACACCATTGCCAATTCTTTAGCCAAGGGAAGGCTATGGAGGGACACGAAATGAGCCATTTTAGAAAACCTGTCCACCACCATCAATATGAAGGAATACCCTCTAGACATGATCAATTCTGCCCTAAAATCAATGGAAACATGAGACCAGGGGCTTTCACCATTAGGAACTGGCTGAAGTAAGCCCACCGGGAGATGTCTAGGGGTTTTTGCACGGGCACAGATGGCACAGGCATTAGTAAAATTGGCACAATCTGATCACATAGAAGGCTACCAAAATAACTGAGAAAGGGACCATAACAATTGGTCTCTGCCAATATGTCCCGCAGCCTTAGAGGAATGGTAGGTTTCAAGTAATCGAGTATGGAATGGTTCAGCGACAAAACATTTGTCCACCGGGGTTTCATGGGGGGCGGAGGCCTGGATTTCTTCCCCTAGTGGTGAAGTGATACTAGTACGTATGGTAGTCAATATTCGATCAGGTTGAATGATAGGTGCCTCAAATTGTCTTGACAGTGCGTCAGCCCTAACATTCTTGGATCCTGGCAAATATGATACAATGAAATTGAACCGGGACAGGAATAATGCCCATCTGGCCTGGCGAGAGGACAATCTCTTGGCTTCAGAGAGATAAGTCAGATTTTTATGATCCGTCAGGATTAAAACAGGATTCTTTGTGCCTTCAAGTAAATGACGCCATTCCTTAAGAGCGAGGATAATGGCCAATAATTCTCTGTCCCCTATTTTATAATGGCTCTGAGCTCCGGTCAATTTTTTTTAAAAGAACCCACAGGGTCTGAGTGTTCCACCTTTAATGTGTCGTTGAGAAAGCACTGCCCCAACCCCAATATCTGAGGCGTCAACCTCCAAGGTGAACAGGAATAATGGGTTGTGGTGGGATAACACAGGAGCATTAGCAAAAGCTAATTTCAGTTTTTCAAAGGCTTCCTCCGCAACTACTGGCCAAAGAGATGGATTAGCACCCTTATGCGTGAGGTCAGACAGAGGTTTAACAATGGAAGAGAAGTTCTTAATAAACTTCCTATAATAATTAGCGAAGCCCAAAAATCGCTGTATAGCCTTAAGACTCTTAGGCCGTGGCCATTGTAAGACTGCTGTTAACTTTTCCTTGTCCATGGCAATGCCTTCTTTGCCAATAACGAACCCCAAGAATGGCACACTAGTTCTGTGAAACTCGCATTTCTCCAATTTACAAAATAATTTATTTTTACGTAATCGTAGCAATACTTCAGACACATCTTTAATGTGTTGCGATAAATCTTTGGAGTGAATAAGTATATCGTCAAGGTAAACCACGACACATGACTGTAACAAGTCTCTGAGAACGTCATTGATCAGTTCCTGAAATACTGCGGGTGCATTACACAGACCAAATGGCATGACTAGATACTCATAATGCCCAGATCTTGTGTTAAAGGCAGTTTTCCACTCATCACTGGCTCTGATTCGAACCAAAAATTGTATGCCGCTCATAGGTCCAATTTGGTGAAAATTGAGGAACCCTGGAGTCTGTCAAAAAGCTCAGTGATGAGTGGTATCGGATAAGCGTTCTTAGCCTTAAGCTTATTCAACCCACGATAAACGATACATGGTCTCAGTTCGCCATTTTTCTTTTTTACAAAAAAGAACCCGGCCCCAGCGGGGGAGGTAGATTTCCTTATGATCCCTCTAGTAAGGGCATCAGAAATATATTCTTCCATAGCTTGGTTCTCCTCACAAGACAATGGGTATGTGCGTCCCCTAGGAGGCACCACTCCAGGAGGCAAATCAATGCAACAATCATATGGTCTGTGCTGAGGTAAGGTGCCAGCCTCTCCCTTACTGAAAACATTGCCAAACTGCTGGTATTCGTCTGGTAGTGAAGGGGAGGTGCACAAGACCTTAACTGGATGGGTGACGCACTTATCCATGCAGAACTGAGACCAAGCAGAGATTTCGCATTTTTGCCAATCAAATTGTGGATTATGCAATTGTAACTAAGGAAATCCCAATATTACGGCATGGTGAGGAGAGTTAATCAGTTGAAACTGCTGCTCTTCTCTATGGAGAGCCCCAATAGTCATGGATAATGGCATAGTTTCAAATGTAACTTGAGCGGGTTCTAAGGGTCTGCCATCAATTGCTTCAATAGCAAGAGGGGTTTCTCTTTCAATCCGTGGTACCCCATGCAATTCAGCAAAGGTATTATCCATAAAGTACCCAGCTGCACCAGAATCAACCAGGGCCAAAACTTCCACTGAGCGTTGTGCCCAAGATAGTACCACCTGTATGGTGGGTTTTATTGTACCCAAGACTGGGGACGATTGAACACCACCTAGGGCCTGTCCCCCAAGGTACCCTAGGTGTGTTCGTTTCCCGGACGTACCGGACAGGATCTTAGCAAATGCCCATTCTTACCGCAGTACAAACACAACCCTTGTTTCCTGTGATATAATCTTTCTTCCTTGGTTAGCCTAGTGAAACCTACTTGCATATGTTCACCTGGTTCCCGTACTGGTTCACTAGGCTTAGATGCCAGGGGAGGGATGGGTGGGCAAAATATGTTACTAGACCCATTGTTTTTGGACCGTATCCTGCGATCTCTGGCGGTTAGTCTCTCACGTATTCTGGCGTCAATTAGTATGATATATTCAATATAGTCATCTAAGTCAGTAGGCAATTCTTTCGCTGCGATCTCATCTTTAATTTGGTCACTCAGGCCCTGGGCAAAGGCTGCCAACAATGCCTCGTTATTCCACCCTACCTCTGCTGCCAAGGTGCGGAATTCAATGGCATAATCGCCCACCGTGCGCCTGCCCTGTTGTATTTCCATAAGGTGTTTAGCAGCAGAGGTGGTTCTACCAGGAGGCTGAAATACTCTCCGAAAGGACTGCACAAATTCTCTGAAACTCTTAGTGCAAGGTTTAGCATTCTCCCACAATGGGTTAGCCCAAGCCAATGCTCTTCCAGTCAGCAGGGATATCATGAACCCAATCTTACTACGATCATTGGGAAACACATGTGTCGTCAATTCCATAAATATTTCAAGTTGGTTGATGAATCGTCTGCAGAGATTAGGGTCACCATCATACCTAAGCGGCAAGGGTACAGAGGCAGTTAACCCCTTAACTGCAGCCCCTAAGGGCCTTGTATCGTTCTCCGGTGTCTGACTTGGCGAGACCACCGGACTAGACCCAGACTTGTCAACAAGTACAGTGCGTTCAAGGATAGTTTGGATTGCAACCGCCAACTGATCCAAACGTTGCTCATGCATATCCATGCTCCAATGGATATTCTGTGTATTACCATCACTCTTGCTATCTGAGGTCATGGCCCTTTCGTACTGTCACGGTTTGTTAAGACTCTCAGACGTAAGGTTAGGTAAAAGCACAACTTTTTTGAAAAGTTTAAGACAATCCCATAGGGTATTTATACACATACAGACAATACATAGAATAGGCAAATGTCCATAACTGTAGCAATACAGGTTCTACCGGCCTTGCCAATATACCGGGCAAGGCAACCTAGATGAATACCAATAGGTGGCTCTACCTGCCCTGCCAAATACACTGGGACCAACAAGCTGTAAATGTAGCCGCAAGGCTAATAGAGCGAACCAGCGTCCGCACGCTGGGAACCAACAGTATTGTAATGGAGCAAACCAGCGTCTGCATGCTGGAACCAACAGGCTGTGAGCATAGCTGCAAGGCTAAAGGAGCAAACCAGCGTCCGCACGCTGGAACCAACAGGCTGAGTGTAGCCGTAAGGCTAATGGAGCAAACCAGCGCCCGCACGCTGGGAACCAGCAGGATAGCGACTGTCGCCGAGGTGACTGATGACAATGTCGCCACGGCTTGCAGGAACTGGAAGCAGGAAACGAACAGGAACCAGCAGGGATGGACAACCGGATCAGGAACAGCAGGAGGAGACTGGCAGCAGGAACAGCAACCTCTCACGATGACAACCGGAACCTGACTGGAACGGACACAGCAGGCAGGAACTCAGGAACAGGATGACTCAGCAACTCAGGAACACAGCAACAGGCCCAAATAACAACAGTAGCAAGGAGAAAGAGGCTGCTGTCAGAGACAACACGAAAGGGCAACCAATGGGTGCCCAGACTGAGTTTAAAAAGGCAATGTGAGGTGGGCTGAAGGCATACAGCCAATGGGAGCCCCCTACAGGTAATAGACACATGAATGCAGCAATCACGGGCACCGTGATAAACTCCCAGCATCGGTGGACGTTCAAGGCCAAGAGGAGTACGAAGTTCAGAGTATTATTGATTCTAGGAGATTTAGAGGGAAATTGCAATATTTGGTCCATTGGAAGGGCTATGGCCCCGAAGAACGTTCTTGGGTCGATCGAAGGACCTTCATGCCTCTAGACTGTTGCAATTTCCACTCTAAATATCCCCAGAAACCAAGACCCTCTGCTAGGGGAGGGGGTCTTTGAGAGGGGGGTACTGTCACGGTTCCCGTGATCTGTCACTCTCTGTTGTGATGCGCTCCCATTGGCTGAGCTTTGTTTGGCCCGCCCAGTATGGCCTTTATATACTGGGCCTCTGGCACCTGTCAGGTGCCCTTTCGTGGTGTTCCTGTACCAGTGTTACTGTGTTGCTGTGTTCCTGCGTTCCTGTGTACTGATTTGGCCCGTCTGACTACTCTCATTGGTTCCTGCTCCTTGATTCGACCCGGCCTGGCTGACATTCCTGCTCCGTGATCTGACCTGGTTTGTCTGACGTTCCTGCTCCGTGATTTGACCCGCCCTGGCTGACGTTCCTGCTCCGTGACCTGACCCGGCTATCCTGACGACCGTGCTTGTGTTCCAGCTCTTATCCTGATCCAGTGTCGCTTGGGCGACATTCTGACTACCGCTGTGCTGATATAGAGCAGTTCACGTTGTTGCCTCCGATTCACTGGTCCTTACTGTTTACTCTTGCAGAGCACTGTTGCCTCCGTTATTCTGAGCCTCCGTTAACACTTGCAGAGCCCTGTTGTCTCTGTAACACTGGGCCTTCCGTTAGCACTTGCAGAGCACAGTTGCCTCCGTTACACTGAGCCTCTGTTAACACTTGCAGAGCACTGTTACCTCAGTACCCTGAGCCTTCCGCTTACACTTGCAGAGCATTGTAGTCTCCGTTACAGAGAGCCTTCCGTTAACACTTGCAGAGCATTGTGGCCTCTGTTAACACTGCGCTTTCGTTTACCCTCGCTGTTCGCAGTGAACTCGTTACCGCACTGTCTGGTGCTTTTGGGTGATTCATTCAGCCCTTGCAGTGTACTTGGTCTCCGTTACCGCACCGGTTGGGTGCTATTGGCTCTAACACCTCAGCTCCTGCAGTGTACTTAGTCTCCGTTTACCGCACAGGTCAGGTGCTCACGGCTCAACCTGTGCTAGCTCTTGCAGAGTATTGTGGCCTCAGTCCCCTGCTCAGCACAAGTAGTAGTCTCAGTTCTGCATTATTGACTGGTGCTCTTACACCTTGCACCACATTCTCGCTCCTTTACTATCATTTGAGCGTTGTCAAACACACCACAACAGAGACTGATTGCTTTCCATGAACTTTAACCCATGTTGTACCTGTAATGCTTGTTTATGCCTGTCCTGTGACAGTATATATTAATTTCCCTGTATACTGGGCCTGAGAGGGCATCTGTACATTATTGTCAATTTGCAGTCATACTATATTGCCTGTAGGAGGCAGTCTTTCGTGTCTTTTAATAAAATTGTGTTTTATTCTACCTACTGGTCTGAGTGTCTTACAAAACCGTTACAGATACTGGTCCTGGTGTGATATCTGCCCTCCCTGAGGGCCTCATACATTCACATTTTCATAATACCAAAAGTTTATATGTTACTAAGTTGTTGTTTCCTGTGGTACTGGCCTCTGTTTGGCGACTGTTAAAGCCAAAGGCTAGTAGGCCTTATGAGTTTTCTCTCTTTCTCATTCTCCGGAGGACGAGGTCCACTGATGTATCCTACGTGATCCATCCGTTGACTACCCCTGAGCTCTTACCTAATCCCATTGCTTTCTCTTTTAATGAATCCTCTCCCCAACTACTCTCTTGTACAACCTTTTCTAAGAAGGAGGACTCACTCCATTTCACCTTCTAGAATGAGTATAGTCATTCTCTCTCTCTTCCCCCCCCCGCTCGTTTCCTTCTTTCCCTTCTCTTCTTTTCTCCAGCTCTTTCCTTGTTGTCTTTCCCCATCTCTTCCCTCTTCCTCCTCAGTGCACAGGCCTGGACCCTAGATGATGTCCTCCTCACTGAGTGCATGCGTACCTTTAACACCTCTCCTTGCTATTTTTCAATGACATTACCAAATAATATCTCCCTCAAAGTCATTACCCAAAATGTTAAGGGGTTGAATTCTCCCAAAAAGAGATCTTTGGTGTCTAGAGAACTGAAGAAATTGAAAGGTGATGTTATCATGCTGCAAGAAATGCACATAGACAGGAGGACTAATGTTAATCTATCACGGTGCCTGTGATTGCTCGCCCTTGCTGTCAGTCAGATGTATGTTTCCCCATTGGCTGTCTGTTTAACGCCTGCCTTGCACTGCCTATTTAAACCAGCCTGAGACACCCTTTGGTTGCCCTTTCGTGGTGTCTCTGTACCTGCAGTCACCTTATGGTGTTTCCTTGGGGCCTGTGATCTTCTGTCAGTGTCAGCGTTTCTCCACTGTCAGGACTGCTGCTGCATGGTTCCTGTCCTCGTTCCAGATCCGGTTGTCTGTAGTTCCTGATCCTGCTCTGCTCTGGTCCTGACGTTGTTCCTGATTCCATTCCTGTTCCAGCTGGCCGTCCTGCCATTCCTGCGGTTGTCCTGGAGGTCAACCTGTTCCCGTGCTGTATCCTGCTTCTCTGCTTCTGGCTGCCTGCCGCCTCGGCGACATTTTCATCTTGTGGTTTACTCCACATACCGGTTGCTGATCCCCGTACATAGAACCGGTTGGGCATTCCATTTGCTCCAGTACACCGTACTCGTTTACTCCATATATCCAGTTGCTGATCCCAGTGCATAGAACCAGTTGGGCGTTCCATTGCTCCAGTACACGGTACTGGTTTAATCCATATATCCGGTTGCTGATCCCAGTGCATAGAACCGGTTGGGCGTTCCATTGCTCCAGTACACGGTACTGGTTTACTCCATTTATCCGGTTGCTGATCCCAGTGCATAGAACCGGTTGGGCGTTCCATTGCTTCAGTACGCGGTACTGGTTTACTCCATATATCCGGTTGCTGATCCCAGTGCATAGAACCGGTTGGGCATTCCATTTGCTCCAGCACGCAGTACTGGTTTACTCCATATAGCCGGTTGCTGATTCCAGTGCATAGAACCGGTTGGGCGTTCCAGTTGCTCCAGTACGCAGTACTGGTTTACTCCATATATCCGGTTGCTGATCCCAGGGCATAGAACCGGTTGGGCGTTTCGTTTGCTCCAGTACGCGGTACTGGTTTGCTCCTTAGATCCGGTTGCTGAGTCCGTTACTTGAACCGGTTGGGTGTTCCATTTGCTTCAGTACAGGGTACTGGTTTACTCCATATATCCGGTTGCTGATTTCGTTTCATAGAACCGGTTGGGCATTCCATTTGCTCCAGTACGTGGTACTGGTTTACTCCACTTATCCGGTTGTTGATCCCAGTGCACAGAACCGGTTGGGCATTCCATCTGCTCCAGTACGTGGTACTGGTTTACTCCATTTACCGGTTGCTGATCCTGTTACTAGAACCAGTTGGGCGTTCCATTTTGCTCCAGTACATGTTACTGGTTTACTCCAATTACCGGTTGTAGACGCTGTGACATAGAACTGGTTGGGCTATTCTTCTGTCTTCATGTCCCTGTAGGCTGCCTTGCCCAGTATTTTGGCAAGGCCGGTATGAGCCTCATTTCAGTCTGTATACCATCTTACTGGCTGCCTTGCCCGGTATATTGGCAGGGCCGGTAGAGCCTATTTACCTTCTGCTGTACCATCTTACTGGCTGCCTTGCCCAGTATATTGGCAGGGCCTGTAGAGTCTAATTACATTCAGTTTACCATCTCACTGGCTGCCTTGCCCAGTATATTGGCAGGGCCGGTACAGCCTATTTACATTCCGTTGTACCATCTTACTGGCTGCCTTGCCCGGTATATTGGCAGGGCCGGTAGAGCCTATTTACATTCTGTTGTACCACCTTACTGGCTGCCTTGCCCGGTATATTGGCAAGGCCGGTAGAGCCTATACTGCCGTATCCTACTACTACTGTTTGCACCCAGATTGCATAATTGTTATATGTGTATGTACTGACCCATGGGAGTCCCCATTAAACTTTTCAGTAAAGTTTGATTTTTATCTTACTCTGTGTCTGAGATTCATAACAAACCGTGACATAATCTTAGTTCACACTCTTTTCCTACTGTATATCTTAGTTCTGCTCTAGTGAAAAAAGGAGGAGTTGCAATCCTTTTCCATAAAGACATCCAATTTGTACACTCAGCAACCAAATGAGACTCTGAGGGCAGGTTCCTTTTTATTAAAGGTTCTATACAAGGATTAGTTTTCACCTTTGCGACTATTTATGCACCGAACGCCAGTCAAGTCCCTTTTATCTGCTCTACTTTAGATATCCTGTCAGACTTTCAGGAAGGCACTCTTATTCTAGGTGGGGACTTCAATTTACCTCTTTCTCCCCTCATCGATTGCTCATCTGGCAAGGCCTCACACTCTCAATCACTTCTTCGTCAATTCACAAAAGCTTTACACAAATTACACTTAGTTGACACTTGGAGACTAATGCATCCACAGGATAAAGACTACTTTTTTACTCTATCCCTTTATCACGGTGCCCGTGATTGGTGCTGTTCAGTGTCAGTCACTTGCTAGTATCATGATTGGCTGTCTGTGATTAGCCCTCCTCACACAGCCTTTTTAAACCCAGGCTGAGCACTTCCAGGTTGCCCTTTTGTGGTGTTTCTGACTCCACTCTGACTGACCTGCTTGTCAGGCTTCTGGGCCTGTTCCTGCTGTTCCTGCTGTACTTGCTGATCCTGTGTTCCAGTGTTCCTGTGTTCCAGCACCTCGCGGGTTAATCTTACTGAGTTCCTGAATCTCCTGCTCCAGCCATCGCTCTGGCGACATTGTTCTTCTCATTGCTGATCATACTTTGTTGGTTTACTCCACTAAACCTGGTTGCGATATACATTGTTGGTCCCAGCGTGCGGACGCTGGTTTACTCCACGAAACCTGGTTGCAATATACATTGTTGGTCTCAGCGTGCGGACGCTGGTTTACTCCACTAAACCTGGTTGCTATATACATTGTTGGTCTCAGCGTGCAGACGCTGGTTTACTCCACTAAACCTGGTTGCGATATACATTGTTGGTCTCAGCGTGTGGACGCTGGGTTACTCCACTAAACCTGGTGGCGATATACATTGTTGGTTCCAGCGTGCGGACGCTGGTTTACTCCACTAAGCCTGGTTGCGATATACATTGTTGGTCCCAGCGTGCGGACGCTGGTTTACTCCACTAAACCTGGTTGCTATATACATTGTTGGTCCCAGCGTGCGGACGCTGGTTTACTCCACTAAACTGGTTGCGAGATACATTATTGGCTCCAGCGTGCGGACGCTGGTTTGCTCCACTAAACCTGGTTGCTATATACGTTGTTGGTCCCAGCGTGCGGACGCTGGTTTACTCCACTAAACCTGGTTGCTATATACATTGTTGGTCCCAGCGTGCGGACGCTGGTTTACTCCACTAAACCTGGTTGCGATATACATTGTTGGTTCCAGCGTGCGGTCACTGGTTTGCTCCATTAAACCTGGTGGCGCTATTACCATTAGTCCCAACGTGTGGACGTTGGTTTGCTCCTGAACATCCAGTACTGTGGTCAGTCGCTTTCCACTTCCTTGCAGTTGTCTGAGTATCCTTGGCAATAGACTCCTGCTGAGTAAGACCTCTATACTTATGCTCTATGCTGTCTTAGTCACCTGACAGCTGGTCTACTCGCTCAGGCTGCCCTGCCCGGTATTGGTGAGGCCAGTAGAACCTTGACGATACCATCCTGTAGGTTGCCTCACCCGGTATTGGCAGGGCCGGTAGAGCCTACTCCAGTACTCCTTTGGGCTGCCCTGCCCGGTATTGGTAAGGCCGGTAGAACCTTGTAATTCACCATCTTTAAGGTTGCCTTACCCGGTATTGGCAGGGCCGGTAGAGCCTACATTCAGCATTCCGTGGGGGCTGCCTTGCCCGGTATTGGTAAGGCCGGTAGAACCGGTATATGTCATCTCACGGTTGCCTTACCCGGTATAGGCAAGGCCGGTAGAGCCTGTCATTAAAACTGTCACTTGGGTTGCCTTGCCCGGTATTTAGGCAAGGCCGGTAGAACCTATTATATGTTATATTACTGTTGTATTGTTATGTATGTTTACCCTACGGGGACTGCCTTTAACTTTTAATAAAGTTTAGTTATTTTACCAAACCTTAAGTCTGAGAGTCTTCAAATCCGTGACACCCTTATGCCGTATACTCGAGGATAGATTACGTTTTTATTTCACATTTTTGGGACTCCTCTACCCTGAAGTAATTTACTACTCTTCAATCCAAATTTAATCTTCCGCCCTCTGAACTCTGCACATATTTCCGTATTCGACATTTCCTCATGCGCCGCCATCTCAACAAAGACCTTTTGAGACCCTTCACCAGCTTTGAACATCTCCTTGACAAATCCCCCAAACCGATTAAAGCTACCTTAAGTAAACTCTACAATCTCCTATCCTCCTCTGACCTTGAGATCAAGCCTACTTATGCCTTAGCGTGGGAAAAAGAACTACAGAAGACTTTGTCCCTGTCTGAGTGGAAGCGGATCTGGTCTAACACCCACTCCTCTTCAGTCTCAAATAATTTGGTAGAGATGAACTATAAATTAATGTCAAGATGGTATTACATACCGACTAGACTTCACTCCTTTGACAAAAGTATTTCATCCACGTGTTGGAGATGTCTTTCTCACAAAGGGTCATTCTCCCACCTGTGGTGGTTTTGCCCGAAATTGTCCACATATTGGTCAACCTGCTTGTCATTAATTAACCAAGTTCTTGAACTTTCGCTTTCTAATGACCTGTGGCAAATCCTACTGTATAGGAACCTGCCCTGCACTACTCGTCCAAAGAAAATGTTCCTATTTGCCATGCTTAATGTGGCAAGATCATTGATTCCATTGCATTGGAAAGATCCCTCTCCTTCCAGTGTCTGAGTGGTTTAAAAAAGTGGAGGAGCAGATTCTTTTTCTTCGTCTTTCTTGGCGCAAATCTGGAAAAGATTTCTTTCCATTTGACCCTATTTTAGCACGTTGGCACCTGATCCGCTGTACTCAGACATAATTATTCTCTCTCTCATTTCCCTTACTCAGTGGGCCCAGGCCTGTGCACTCTCTCCCCCTCTCTTTGCTTCTTTTTTCTCTCTTTTTCCTTTACCTCTTAGTCTCTTGTATTCTCCCCCAAACCCAGTTACCTCTTCTAGCCCTTTGCTTTCTCTTTTCTCCCCTTCCTTTTCACTCTTTTTATCTTTCAGCTGTTGCACAACCAGGGTTAACTTTCGAGTCCTTTTCTCAAAGCAACACATGACTGTTATAATTGTGTAAAAATGTATCTTGATTTTATATGTATTCCTTCTATTACATACGTGTAAATTCCGATTCTGTATCAAGATTGTTGTCACTCTGTTATTGTGCTTTGCTTATTCTATTCATCTGTATAGTTACAGCCGTAATTTTCTGTATTACATCTATGTCTTTTCCTTGTGAACCCTCAATAAAAATGTATAAATTAAAAAAAAAAAAAAAAAAAATCAGTTGGTCGGAAGGGAATCTCCCTTAGTCATTGAGGCCATTGATGGCAGACCGTTAGAACCAGCTCAGATCACTATGACTATTGGGGCCCTCCACACAGAGGAACAGCGATTTCAGATAATTCATTCCCTTCACCATGCGGTCATTCTGGGGTTCCCATGGTAACATTTGCATAATCCCCAGTTTGACTGGCAGTTGTGAGATCACGTCCTGGTCCAAGTACTGTATGGAGCATTGTATAACTCATCCAGTTAAGATTTTGTGTACCTCTCCCTCTGTGCCAGCCGAATACCACCAATTCAGTGACGTTTTTAGTAAGGGAGAGGCTAGCACATTGTCCCAGCATAGGGCATACGATTGTGCCATTGATTTGCCCCCTGGGGTTGTGGCCCCTAGGGGGCGCACGTACCCACTTTCGTGCCATGAATATCCGGCTATGGAGGAATACATTGATGATGCCCTTAAAAGAGGGATCATTAGAAAGTCGACCTCACCTGCTGGTGCTGGGTTTTTTTTTGTTAAAAAGAAGAATGGCGCGTTAAGGCCGTGTATCGATTACCGAGGATTAAATACACTTATCTCCAAGAATGCCTACCCAATACCACTCATCACCGAACTATTTGACAGTTTAAAAGGTACTTCCATTTTTACAAAATTAGATCTATGAGCTGCCTATAACCTGATCAGGATAAGAGCTGGGGATGAGTGGAAAACGGCATTTAATACCAGATCCGGGAATTATGAATACCTAGTTATGCCATTTGGCCTCTGTAACGCACCTGCTGTGTTTCAAGAATTTATTAACAACGATATCCTCCGTAATATGCTACAATCCTGTGTAGTAGTCTATCTTGATGACATACTCATACAAATTTGTCCCAACACATCAAGGATGGGTCCGAGGTCTTGCTTCGTTTACGCAAGAATAAGCTATTCTGTAAGATGGAGAAATGCGAGTTTCACAGGTCCAAAGTGCCTTTTTTGGGTTTTGTGATCTCTAAGGATGGTATTGCGATGGATCAGGGGAAACTCGCAGCAGTCTTACAATGGCCACGGCCCAAAGGGTTAAAAGCGATTCAGAGCTTTTTGGGGTTTGCCAATTATTACAGGAAGTTTATCCAAAATTTTTCCACTATTGTTAAACCTCTGTCTGACCTTAAGCACAAGGGTGGTAATCCTTCCCAATGGTCTGATGCAGCTGATCATGCTTTTGAGACACTGAAATCCACTTTCACATCCGCTCCTGTACTGTCCCACCCCAACCCTTCCCTTCCATTCACGTTGGAGGTTGATGCCTCTGAGATTGGGGTGGGGCGGTACTGTCACAGCACCCGGTGGCAGGGGGCACTCTCAGACCATGTGGGTTTTTCTCTAAAAAACTGTCTAGCGCCCAGAATCACTATGAAATTGGTGACAGAGAACTCTTGGCTATTATTCTTGCCTTGAAAGAGTGGTGTCACCTGCTGGAAGGTACCAGAACTCCTGTGTTAATTCTAACTGACCACAAAAACCTGACTTATCTCTCAGAGGCTAAGAGATTGTCCTCTCGTCAGGCCAGATGGGCCCTGTTTTTATCCCGTTTCAACTTTGTAGTATCCTACTTGCCTGGTTCCAAGAATGTTAGGTCCGATGCCCTGTCTTGACAATTTGGGCCAGAAATAGAGAAGGATGAGGTCCCCGTACCCATCATTCAGCCTGATCGCATTCCTGGCCACCCTACGTACTAGCATCACTTCGCCACTGGGGGAAGAGATTCTGGCTACCCAGGCTACGGCACCCCCAGAAACCCCAGTGGACAAGTGCTTTGTGGATGAGCCATTTCGTACCCGTTTGCTCGAGACATACCACTCTTCTAAGGCTGCTGGGCATATTGGGAGGGATCAACTATATGGTCTCTCTCACAAGTTTTCTGGTGGCCTTCCCTACGGGCTGACTGCTCCGCATTTACCACAGCCTGTACCACCTGTGCCCATGCCAAGACCCCTAGACACCTCCCAGTGGGCCTACTCCAACCAGTGCCCAATGGTGAACGTCCTTGGTCCCACGTATCCATTGATTTCCTGGGAGAACTGCCAGTGTCTAGGGGTTACTCGTTCATTCTTATGGTGGTTGATAGATTCTCTAAAATGGCTCATTTCGTACCCCTTCCTGGCCTCCCCTCTGCCCAGGAGTTGGCAGTTGTCTTCGCTAAAGAGGTGTTCCGGTTGCATAGGGTACCTAGAGTTCTGGTGTCCGACCATGGGAGCCAATTTGTATCCAAATTTTGGAGAGCATTCTGTAACCAGATGGGTATTCAACTGTCCTTTTCTTCTGCCTACCATCCCCAGACCAATGCAGCCGCTGAGCGTGCCAATCAGGGATTGGAACAGTTCCTGCTCTGTTTTGTCACCGATCATCATGATAATTGGGCAGACCTGTTGTCGTGGACAGAGTTCGCCAGGAACTGTGCAGTTAATTCATCATCCGGGAGCTCCCTGTTTCTCATCAACTACAGGTTCCAGCCATGCTTGCTCCTGGACTCATTCCAGTCGCAACAAATTTCAGCTCTGGACGAGCACATCGAGCAACTCCGCTCCACTTGGGCACATGTTCAAAGGGCCCTCAGTCAGTCATTCCAGCGTCATCAGCGCCACGCTAACCGTAGACGGCTGCCAACGGTCTCCTTTCAGGTTGGGGACAGGGTATGGCTCTCCTCCAGAAACCTTAAGTTGCAAGTTCCGTCTAATAAGTTGGCTCCCCTGTTCATTAGTCTCTTCATGGTGATCCGTAAAATGAACCCTGTTTAGTATGCCTTGGATCTCCCTGCGTCTATGCGCATTCATAATGTGTTCCATGTATCTCTGCTGAAACCTTTGCTATGCAAATGCTACACTACCACTCCTGTGGTTCTTGGTCCGGTGGAGGTTCAGGGTCAGGAGGAGTACAAGGTACAAAGCATAATCGATTCGCGCAGATTTAGAGGAAAATTGCAATATTTGGTCAATTGGAAGGGCTATGGCCCTGAGGAACGTTCCTGGGTTGATCAGAATGACTGTCATGCTCCTAGATTACTGCGCAGTTTCCACTCTAAATATCCTCAGAAACCAGGTCCCTCTTCCAGGAGAGGGGGTCTTTGAGAGGGGGGTACTATCACGGTGCCCGTGCTCCCCTTGTTATTGTTTTCCTGTCAGTCTACACTGTGTGTGCTCCCATTGGCTGTCCTGTGTTTGTCCCGCCCAGTATGGCCTTTATATACTGGGCTACAGCACCCATCCGCTGCCCTTTCGTGGTGTTCCTGTACCAGTGCTAGTTTCTGCTCAGTGATTCCCAGTGTACCGACTTGGCCTGCCTGACTACTCTGCATCTTGTCTCCTTCTCCAGTGTACCGACCCGGATTGCCTGACTATTCTTCTGTGCCTGCTCCTGTGTACCGACCTGGCTTGGCTGACGTACCTGCTCCTGTGTACCGACCCGGCTTGGCTGACGTTCCTGCTCCGTGATTCGAACCGGCTTGGCTGACGTTCCTGCTCCATGATTCGACCCGGCTTGGTTGGGGTTCCTGATCTGATGGCCTATTATCGCCTTGGCGACATTCTGATTCTACAGGCAATCCAGTCCCCGTTTCTGGTTCAGCAGAGTGCGAGAGTCAGTTTCTGTTACTGCTACGGCAGTGTGCCATTGGCCTAGTCTCCGTTATCGCTCCTGCAGAGTGCAAGTGTCTGCCTCCGTTACTGCTACGGCAGTGTGCCATTGGTCTAGTCTCAGTTACTGCTTCTGCAGAGTGCAAGTGTCTGCCTCTGTTACTGCTACAGCAGTGTGCCATTGGCCTAGTCTCCATTACTGCTCCTGCAGAGTGCAAGTGTCTGCCTCCGTTACTGCTACGGCAGTGTGCCATTGGCCTAGTCTCCGTTACTTCTCCTGCAGAGTGCAAGTGTCGCCTCCGTTACTGCTATGGCAGTGTGCCATTGGTTTAGTTTCCGTTACTGCTCCTGCAGAGTGCAAGTGTCTGCCTTGGTTACTGCTATTGCAGTGTGCCATTGGCCTAGTCTCCGTTACTGCTCCTGCAGAGTGCAAGTGGCTGCCTTCGTTACTGCTACGGCAGTGTGTCTTTGTCCTAGTCCCCATTACTGCTCCTGCAGAGTGCAAGTGTCAGTTTCCGTTACTGCTACGGCAGTGTTCTATGTTACTCAATTCCTGATAGTGCTCTGGCAGTTCACGTTTGTTCTGGTAACCTGTTCCTGGGCGTTAAGTATCTTGAAGCTCTCTATATGGAAAGAGCTCTATCACAGAACTCTCAACACATGGAACTGTTTACACTCCTTGAAGACCTTTAACCCATGCAGTACCTTTGTCCTGGGAATCCAACATATTCTGCCTGACCTGTGTCAGTATAGACTGCTATGGACTTTATGGTTATACTGGACCTGTTCAGGCATATGTATGTGTAACCTGTCTTGTGTCTGTATTATACTGCCTGTATACTACAGGACCTGTGAGGGTTCTTATTTTATTGTGATTTCAATAAAACTGTGTTTTATTCTAAACCACTGTGTATGTGTGTTGAACAAACCGTTACAGACAGAAGGTGGTGCCTCTGCTGGGCTACAGAAAAATGGCCTCCAGGCAGAGTTCTAAACACTAGTTTCACGTCCTTACCGGCCCCTCTCTGTCTTGTGGCTGCTCCGGTCCTTTGTGCAGTTTCGACGCCACTTGCCCCCGCAATGTTTTCCTGTTTTTGCCATCCTGTCTCTCTTCGGTGGCCTCTCTGTCCCTTCTCCACTCCTGTTCCTTCTTGTTGTGGCGTTGTTGCTCTTGCGTCTGTTCTTCCTGCTTCCCTGCCATCTCTAATACTGACAGCTGTGTTGTCTGGGACCTTTTCTCTGGGCATTCGCAGGAGTGGCTTTCGGCGCATAGCCTTAAAAGGGCAGTGGCTGCACACTACTGAAGCATTAGTATAGCATCTCTAGTAGTGTTGCAGCCAGTATTGCAATATTTCTTAGTAGTTCTTGCCGTGTATGACCCTGGCTATCTCTGACTAAGCCCTTGTTTGCTGATTCTGGTTCTGTGTTTTCCGTGTATGACCTGGCCTGACTCTGACCTGATCTTGTCCGCTGCTTCTGTTCCAGCTACAGCCCTCTTGTGTATGACCCGGCCAGTCCCTGACCTATCCTGCCTGCTGATGTGGTACTGCCCTCTGAGATTACCCTTGCATGAGCTAGCCTGTGACCTGACCTTTCTTCAGTCTCCTGTTCCTGAGTTAGTTCTGTTCTGGTTGGAGCTAGTTTCTCCCTGGGGATAGGGGTTGTATGGTTTGTCCTGAGGTGATCATTGAGGGAAGGGGTCCAATCTAGCTTCGCGGCTAGCACCTTTATCTGGCTAGGCCGCAGCACGAACCCCTTAGGACAACCAACGTACCCAAGCCCCGTACCCAAGCGTCGCTCCCCAGCAACTTGCTCCCCTATCCCTTGTTGGAGGAGTCTTATCTTCCACTCCCTTCACTCCAGGTGTTCCCGTCTTCATGCCAACTAGAGAGAGAACGGAGCCCTGATCCGGACATCAAACAGGAACTGCAGTGCAAATTTGTTGTAATGTGATGCTAGTTTAGGCTTTTGGCATGATATACATTATCTTGTAGCCCACCACAGGCATCGCTTTTTTTGTCACAGCATTCAATGGGCAGCTCTCCCTCTAGAGTAATGTAGTGTAGTGTGCTGGAGAAAGAGGAGTTTGTGCACAGATGTTGCCTGATGTATAGTGACCCCTCCTGCATAGCTGCACTAGAGCCGAGGACGTACTCTGCTGCTTTCGTCTTTGCAGTGTCCCTTAATGGCAGAATGGAAATCTGGTCACCCTACTAGTAAATAAATAGACAATGTAAATGTCTACTTATACCTAGTCATTGAAAAATCACTATAAGCTTTCCCTAACTATTAAAAGTGCATTACAGCATGAGAGAGAAACTGTGTCCTGACATTAAAGACAGGAATGTAATACAACAACATTGCCATGCTTTCACTATGCCTAAGCCAGGTTTACAATGTTGACGTGTCTACTTTGATAATGGCTTAGTCTCATACTGAAATGAAGCTTAATTAGCCATTGTTGTATTCCTGTGGTAGTGTTTATATGTGAATGTGACAATTTGCCACAGGCACTAAGCTGTGATAGCAGCCTATTCTGTCGAAGTTCACAGTCCCAAGTTTGTCATACTGAGATGTTGAAGTTGGGGTCTTCCTATAGTTTTCTATGGTGGCAGATGACAGCTTTTTTATGCTAGAGGACAGCAACTACCCTCCCTTAACCCTTTGAGTGCCATAGGATATGCCTTTTGGCATATTTAGTGCTCACTGCTTGATTTTTCAGTATTGGTTTGATCTTTGGTACCTATACCTTTCCATTACTTGGGTATTAAACATGGAGAACGGGCAAGCTGCATATATAGCAAAGGTAATTTATGGTTTCTGTATGTGTGCTATATATTCCCCATCCCTATATGTAACATTTTAATCCACCTCTGTAAAATTATCATATTACTGTGAAGAATAAATCTAAAAAGAGGTTTGGCCTTAAAAAGGGGTGTGTTTAAATGAGGGGTATGGTTATAGGTGGGGCCCATACAGGGCTAAGGGCACCAGAGGGTGCTATGCCTAGGGGCGCTTGGGATGTAAATCCAGCACTGGTAATAATACAGTGCTTAATCCATCTGGCTATTGATTGCTTGTTTAGAAGCAGTTGAACACTTATGTTTTCCATGATACTGGATAAATAAAGCATCTGAATGCCTGAATTCCCTTATCCTGGCCAAATAAACAGATATACACCTAACCAAACCCAACAAATGGAGCCTTTTTTCCTTTTCACATGTAGAAGAAGGACAAAAAGAAGGCAAATTAATCTCCTGATTGAAATGAAATTCAGAAACCACTTTGCCTCTAAAACTAGGCTTCATTCATAGGACCACTTTATCCTGATGAATAGAGAGGTATGGAGCCTGACATGACAAGGTCTGTAATTCATTAACCCTCTATGCAGAGGTAACAGCCATTAACCCTTTGAGTGCCAGAGGGGTACAGAACACATTGCTTTGCAATGCACTGAGTACCCCTCTGGCACTCAAAGGGTTAAAAAGACAGTTTTCTCTTTTAGGTGATTAAGAGAGATCTGATGCAATGGTTCAAACAGAGAGGACTCTGTTTGCAGAGATAAAACTATATTTAAATCCCACGATGGTACTATTTCTCTAATCCTGGGACAAGCTTTCTCGATGGTTTTGACAAAACATCTGACAACATCCTCTTCTGCCCAGTGTCTGACTGTGGCTGCTGACAAGGCAGAAATTTGTACTTTCAGAGAAGCATGACTTAATGTAAAAAATCTAGACTTACACATGCTATTTTTTTTTTGGTTTCGTATGCACCATTTTCTGAAAAATTTCCAGATTATGTCATAAATTTTTATGGTGGATGTCTTGCGTCCCAATATAATAGTGTTAGCCACTTTCTCAGAGAATCCACTAAATTTTAGATTTTACCACTCAGTCTCCATGCTGTCAAGTGGACAAAACTGGGATGTGGATGGAATAGCAGGCCCTGTGACAGCAGATCCTTCCTGTCTGGAAGAGGCCATGGACTGTGGCTGGATATCCTTATCAGTTCTGAGTACCAGCTGTGTCTTGGCCACTTCAGGGCAATCAATATTACTTCTGCTTTCTCTAGTGTCACTTTCCAGAGTACTTGTCTGATCAGTGGAATGGGGGAGAAGACATATGTTAAAGGGATAGTAATACTTCGTTTTATCTTTATTTTATTTTGTAGGCATTAAAAAAACATGAAGAACGATATAAGTCTTATCTCTCAAACCTTTATGGCTTAAGCGATATTCACAAGCAAAGTTTTCCCCTCCCGCTCCTTTTACCTAGTCTAAGCCATCTCTTCTCAGATGTGAATCTGGTTGTAAGACCAGACAGATAACAGAAGGGGACAATCTTCTTTGAATGAAAACAATGAAAGCCCTTCCCACCTTGACAAGTTTTTCAGGTTTTCCCTTATCTTAATTGAAGATTGTCCCTCTCTGCAATCTACCTGGGCACCTCCCTTCTGATCTGGATGAACAGGGGTGGGATACTTTGCTTGTGAATATCTCTTAAACCATAAAGGTTTGAGAGATAAGACTTATATCGTTCTTCATGTTTTTTTAATGCCAACAAAATAAAATAAAGATAAAACGAAGTATTACTATCCCTTTAAGGAGAAAGCCCATGAATGCTAATGCTCTGCCTGTTTTCAGTCGGGAGAAGAACCTCCTGCACGTGTTGTTGCTGGGACTTGCCATAAGATCCACTACTGGAATCCCCATCTCTGAATGTTCTCTTGGAATACTCCTTGATTGAGGGACCATTTCCCTGGATGTAACTTTGTTCTGCTTAAGAAGGCCGCTTGGACATTCTGTACCCCTGCTATGTGGGATGATGAGAGAGCCAGTAGGTTTTTATCTGCCCAGTGAAAAATCGGTGCCGATTCCTTATTCCCCCTTGATTCTTTTATATACAGGACTGTTGTCATGTTGTCTGATCTGACGTGTAATGCCTTCATTTTTAATTGTTTTTGAAACGTAACATAGTGCATTAGGTTGAATAAACACACAAGTCCATCAAGTTCAGCCTTTGCGTCATATCCCAGTGACATGAGAATTGTATAGCTTTCCTGCTACCAAATAAGTTAATTATCAGGCCTTTGTGATTTGCCTACTAATATACAGTATAACCCTGCATGTTCCCTTTTGAAAGAAATGCATCTAATCTTCTCTTAAATGTATCCATTGTGTCTGCCATAACCACCTCCTTCGGCAAGGAATTCGACAATCTAACAGATCTTACTATAAAAAAGAAAAAAACCTCTCTGCTGAAGTCTAAACCTCCTTTCCTATAATCTCAAGGGGTGTCCCCTGGTCATCTGATCAGACCTTGGACCTTGTTTTGAACTCTCATATATTTGTACAATGTGATAAGTTCTCCTTTTAGCAGTCTTTTCTGTAGAGTAAATAAACCAAGTTTGTCTAGTAGTTATATGTAAAGTCCTTCATTCCCTTAATTTTGTTGCTCTTCGCTGTACCCTCTTCAGTTCTAGTATATCATTTTTCAGAACTGGTGCCCAAAACTGTACTGCCTATTTGAGGTGAGGTCTTACCAACGATTTGTACAATAGCAAAATTATGTTATCCCCTCTTGCTTCAATACCCCTTTTTACACAAGACAGGATGTTGTTTGCTTTTGCTACTGCTGTTTGACACTGGTCACTGTTTCCAAGTTTGTAGTTTACAAGGACACCCAGGTCTTTCTCTAGCAACAAGTACCGTAAAATGATTCCACTAAATTCATAAGTAGCCTTGGGATTTTTTTCTTCCCAAATGCATGACTTTACACTTTCCAACATTAAACTTCATTTCACTGTCGTCCAATACAGGTTACTGGTAACTCTGGGAGGCAAAGCCCTCTAGTGGTAGGCAGGAACGATTCACAAAGTGTATGCAGGGGGTGGAGCCTCCCCTTCCCTCCTGGCCGCACCAGCCAATGAGCTCCAGACTGAATTGTTCCTCGTTGGAGTAACAGGCTACAAGAACAGCTCTTCAATAGTTTTAGAAATTGTATTATTTTTCTGTCAGATATGGAATACCACCATTAGGCGGATTACCATGACTGACAATGCTCTCTTCAATGTGGCTAGCTCAGTGTCCAGGACTTTTTCAGTGAACCTTTAGTCCTGAAGGGGAACATTTTGGTATCCAAGTGCTTCCCAGAAGCTGCCCACTGAGGTAATTTCTTAACCCATGGTAGTCTGAAGACAGAAAATCTGCAGGAAAGGTGAGCGACCCTTTGAGTGTGTCACGGTTTGTTATGACTCTCAGACACAAGTTTTAGGTAAAAATCAATTTTATTGAAATAATAAATTGATAACGTAGGATGGCAAACACATGTATACAGATACATACAAAATATAACAAGTCAGAATGCAGACTCTACCGGTCCTGTCAATATACAAGACAGGACAGTCTGAAGAAACAGAATGTTAGGCTCTACCGGCCTTGCCAATACCGGGTAAGGCAACCTGCAGATGGAATAGCATAACGGTTCTACCGGCCTTACCAAATTACCGGGCAAGGCAGCCTCAACAGATTCACAATGTAGGCTCTACCGGCCCTGCCAATACCGGGTAAGGCAACCTCAGATGGAATATGACAATAAGGTTCTACCGGCCTTACCAATACCGGGCAGGGCAGCCCAGAGATAATAGCAGCAGTCAGATGGTAATGGCAAATTGACAGGATCGTAAGTAACCCAGTGTACATACACTGAGACCAACAGGGATAGTAAAGTCGCAAGACTTTGGAGCAAACCAGCGTCCACACGCTGGGACCAACACAGAACTGTATAGCCGATAGGCTTTGGAGCAAACCAGTGACCGTACACTGGTGTAACAAACAAGTAGTATAGCCGCAAGGCTTTGGAGCAACCCAGTGACCGCACACTGGTGTAACAAGTGTGTTTGTATAGCCGCAAGGCTTTGGAGCAAACCAGCGTCCGCACGCTGGTACCAACTCAGGATAGTATAGCCGATAGGCTTTGGAGCAAACCAGTGACCGCACACTGGTGTAACAAACAAGTAGTATAGCCGCAAGGCTTTGGAGCAACCCAGTGACCGCACACTGGTGTAACAAGTGTGTTTGTATAGCCGCAAGGCTTTGGAGCAAACCAGCGTCCGCACGCTGGTACCAACTCAGGATAGTATAGCCGATAGGCTTTGGAGCAAACCAGTGACCGTACACTGGTGTAACAAACAAGTAGTATAGCCGCAAGGCTTTGGAGCAACCCAGTGACCGCACACTGGTGTAACAAGTGTGTTTGTATAGCCGCAAGGCTTTGGAGCAAACCAGCGTCCGCACGCTGGTACCAACTCAGGATAGTATAGCCGATAGGCTTTGGAGCAAACCAGTGACCGCGCACTGGTGTAACAAACAAGTAGTATAGCCACAAGGCTTTGGAGCAAACCAGCGTCCGCACGCTGGAACCAACACAGGACTGTATAGCCGATAGGCTTTGGAGCAAACCAGTGACCGCACACTGGTGTAACAAACAAGTAATATAGCCGCAAGGCTTTGGAGCAAACCAGTGACCGCACACTGGTGTAACAAGTGTGTTCGTATAGCCGCAAGGCTTTGGAGCAAACCAGCGTCCGCACGCTGGGACCAACTCAGGAGAGTATAGCCGATAGGCTTTGGAGCAAACCAGTGACCACACACTGGTGTAACAAACAAGTAGTATAGCCGCAAGGCTTTGGAGCAAACCAGCGTCCGCACGCTGGAACCAACACAGGACTGTATAGCCGATAGGCTTTAGAGCAAACCAGTGACCGCACACTGGTGTAACAAACAAGTAATATAGCCGCAAGGCTTTGGAGCAAACCAGCGTCTGCACGCTGGGACCAACTCAGGATAGTATAGCCGATAGGCTTTGGAGCAAACCAGTGACCGCACGCTGGGGTAACTAACAATGTCGCCGACGCGACCGAGCAAGAGGTCGCCAGGATACAGGAGACAGGCGATGCGATGACAGGAACCAGCAACGATCAGTCAGGTCAGGAAACAGCAGAGTTGAAGAACCGCCGGAACAGCAACACCAGAGACTAGGCCGGAACCAGGACTGGAACAACTCAGCAGGCAGGAAACACTGGAACAGTAGCGAACAGGTACTCAGGTACACATGAGATCAGGAACTCAGGAACACTGGAACAGAGGCCCAGCTATCACTAGCATAGTGATAGCAGGAAGGTCAGAAACAACACGAAAGGGCACCCTTGGGTGCCCAATCCAGGTTTAAATAGGCAATGAAAGGCGGGCTATCTGCAGACAGCCAATAGCAGCCCCCTACTGGTGACAGACAAGGAACTGCAGCAATCACTGGCACCGTGATAGAGTGCTGCAGGTTCACTTGTCCCCCGGTACCCCTCCGCACAGGGGTGGATGTTTGGAGTTCTCATTGGGCACTCCTGCACTCATTGGGTCTATCTTTATGTCTGTCTGGGTGTTCGGAGCAAGTTTCTGTGGTAACTTAACCCTTTAGCTGCTGGTTGGCACTTTATTGGGGGGTTTCATGACACTATTCCTACTGGATTAGTGTTTTTATAGTATTCTTACATGTAAAATTGCTGTTTTACATGTTTTTATGACTTAAAGTTTTACTTTATGTGAGTACTGCATCTTTAAGGCGCGCTTTACCGCATAGACGCCATTGCTCCATTCACCTCTATGGGACTGCACTGTTTGGGACATATCTCTGCAACCGCTTCACACAGCGACTTCAGAGATGGCTCATTTGACTTGTCTATCCTTGCTCTTTCATCCGGTTTACAGTTCAAGTGTTTTGGGGGGCTCTGGGCACCGTTTAGGATACTTTTTGGGAAAAACTACATTTCCGGTGAGCGTTTGCTTCACGCCTAATTTCTGATTGGCTCCCGCAGTGGCGGACATTTTCTCAGCGTTTTTGGCGAGTATCCTACACAGGGCTTGGACTCCCCTTCTCTCCTCAGCAGATTAACCCTTCGCCTGCCAGATAAGTCTAAATTTAGTGTTTCTGTGGTGAAATTTTAATCTCTACACACTGTATCTGAGGTTCCTGTCAGCAACCCAGGGACCTCCAGCCATGCTCTTGAGTCAGCTTGGATGTCAGAGTTCAAGGCCGCAACTAGGGACCTCAGGTCCATACTTCAACACTTTCCATCCCAGATCCAAGGGGCCTTCCAGGCTTGGCAGGCCCCCTCTGGTATCAGATCTTCCCTGCCTAAATCACAGGGAGCACCTGATGTCTCTGACCCCTCGGACAAGGAGTTGCTCATAGACACTGATCTGGAGGATAGTACTGTGTTAGAATCCACCTGGGATATTGGGGCCGACCCTGAACCCTCTGCGGAAGGCCTGGTCAGAACTGTGTTTTCCACACTTCTCATTCCCTTGGTTCAGGAGGTTCCTATTGATCCCTCTGATGTTTTTCAGGAGCCGCCTAAGCCCCTGACTTATTTTCCTCCCAATCCCACTCTGGACCAGCTGGTTTCAGAAGAGTGGAAATCACCGGACAAGACTGCTTCTGTTCCTAGAAAATTTGCTAAGCTTTATCCATTTTCTGAGGTGGCGCTTGCTAAGTGGGTTCATCCCCCCTAACGTGGATGCCCCTGTTTCTAGGCTGTCTAAATCTACTGCCTTGCCTGTTTTTTGACGCTTTCTTCTTAAAGGACTGGACTGTCAAAAAGCTTGAGGTTCTCTCAAGTCTATTTTTGCAACTGCTGGCACGGCCATGCAGGCCTGCCTTTGCTATTGCGTGGGTTAACCGGGCTGTTGCAGTCTGGACTGAGCAACTCACCAGGGCTGTACGTCAGGATGCGTCTATTTCAGAGAAATTGCTCTTGCTAGCTAATATATCTGACGCACAACATTATGTTTCTGATGCTGCCTTTGATGCTGTCCGCATGATGGCTAACGTTTCTACTATGTCTGTAATAGCCAGATGAGCTTTGGCTGAAGATTTGGTCTGCTGACACTGCTCTGCTATGTTGTCCCTGCTTTTCCAGGGTACTTCCTTGTTTGGGCCTGATCTTAAAGAACTGATCAGCGAGGCCACTGGGGGCAAGAGTTTTCATTTGCCATTGGTGGCTAGGACAAATTTACCGCTCAAACGCAACAGGTATTTTCGTCCCTTCCAGGGTGAGACATGTTCGGCGAACCAGGAGGCTCCCTCAGCTCCGAGTCCCTCCTCCACGCCCCAACAGCAATGGAAGCCCAAGGTCTCCACCAACCCCAAGGCTTCCAAGACTACTTCAGCATGACTTGCCAAACCCGGGTCCACATCCCGTTGTGGGTGGTCGTCTTCGCCTCTTTCACAGCGTTTGAGAAGAGTCTGTGGCGGACTCATGGGTTTTACAGGTGGTGTCGGAAGGGTACAAGATCCCTTTCTCTTCTCTTCCTCCTTTTCACCTTCTTCTTCTTTCTCATATGCCTCAGAGTGCAGAGAGACGCTGTCTTTTTGACAGTGCAGTTCAGGCTCTTTTGGACAATTTCGTGCTAGAGCCAGTTCCTGTTCTGGACAGGGACTCCGGGTTCTATTCGAACCTCTTTGTGGTCTCCAAGAAGGACGGCGTATACCGCCCCATTTTAGACCTGAAGGACCTCAACCCCTTCATAACCCAGACTCGCTATCGCCAGGAATCTCTACGCACAGTGCTTGCTGCCATGTCGCCGGGGGAGTTCCTTGCCTCTCTGGGTCTTCGGGATGCATATTTACACATCTCCATCCATCCGGAGAGTCGACAATACCTTCGGTTTGCCTGCGACAGGGGACACTTCCAGTTCTCTGCTCTGACTACGGCTCCTCTGGTCTTCCATCATCAGAGTGACTCCCTACATGGAAGACTTGCTGTCGAAGGACACGTCTGCGGACCTCCTCCTTCAACAACTTCAGACCTGTACCCAGTCCCTATCCTATCACGGGTGGATGGTCAACCTGGACAAGACGGACCTGATTCCGTCTCAGAGACTGATTTTTCTGAGTCTCAGCGATCTTGTCATGGGATCCGGTTCCACTCCACAGGCTGTCTTCCCTGGTGGGGAAGTTCATCTCCACGGTGGAGGTGGTTCCCTTCGCTATGGCACATCCCAGGGAACTTCAGTGGGTTGTCATCCAGATGGGAGGGTGTCTACCCCTCTTCAGATGAAGATGGTGTCCCTTCCTTTTCATGTGGAACTGAGCCTATCTTGGTGGCTCGACCTATCCCACCTGCTGAAGGGCAGGTGCTTCCTGATTCCCTTTTGGACCAAGGTGACCACAGACTCCAGCCTGTCCGGCTGGGGCGCGATTCTGAGTCGCTTGAGTGCTCAGGGCCGATGGTCTCCGGAGGAATCCCTCCTTCCGATCAATGTCTGGGAGCTATGGGCAATCTTCCATGCCCTTCGCCATTGGACAGCCCAGTTAGAGGTCTGCCCGGTCTGAGTGGAGTTCGACTACGCCACGGCTGTGGCTTACATCAACAAGCAAGGCGGTACAAGAAGTCTCGCTGCTTGGTTAGAGGTCAGGGCTGTTTTGTCCTGGGCTGAAAGGCTCGTTCCTGCCATATCCGCAGTTCACATGCCAGGCGTAGACAACGTCATGGAGAACTTCCTCAGTTGGCACTGTGGACAGCGGGGAGTGGGAGTTGCATCCGGAGGTGTTTCAACTCCTTGTTCAGAGATGGGGACCTCCTTGCATCAATCTGATGGCAACAAGACACAACAGGACGGTTCCTGTGTTCTGCTCTCGATGGAGGTATCCTCTAGCTCTAGCAGTGGATGCTCTGTCCATCTCTTGGATGTTCCCACTGGCTTATTTTTTTCCTCCTCTACCCTTGATGTTCAGGGTAGTTCGGAAGCTTCGACTGGAATCTTGTCCAGTCATTCTCATTGCTCCGTTTTGGCCTCAACAATCTTAGTTTTCGGAGCTTCTGGCTCTTTCTGTAGCGGATCCATTTCGGCTCCCTTCTCGACCGGATCGTCTTCTGCAGGGGTACCTGTGGAAGGAGGATGTCCACTGTCTGGCTTTGACGGCTTGGAGGTTGAATCCTCAATTCTACGGAAGACAGTATTCTCCTCGGAGGTGGTGGCTACCATGCTTAGCGCTCGTAAGCCGGTTTCCTCCAAGATCTACCACAGGGTTTGGTCTACCTTTACCTCTTAGTGTGTTGACAGGGATCTGTCACTTGAGTTTTACTTCCCAATGTCCTGGCATTCTTGCAGGACGGGTTGGGTACAGGACTCAGTTTGAGTTCCTTAAAGGTTTAGACCTCTGCGATTTCTGTGTTCTTTCAGCAGCGCATTGCAGTTCTGCCTGATGTCAAGGTTTCCTTCCAGGGCGTTGCTCATGTCCGTCCTGTCTTTCGGAGTCCTGCTCCTCAGTGAGACCTCAATTTAGTTCTGGGGGTTCTTCAATGTTCCCCCTTTGAGTTTTTGGCAACTATTCCTTTACGTCTCTTGACGTGGAAGATGGCCTTCCTTTTGGCGATTGTGTCTGTTCGCTGTGTTGCTGAGTTACAGACCTTGTCCTGTAAACAGTCTTATCTGGTGTTTCACAAGAATAAGGCGGAGCTCCGTACCTCCAGGGAGTTCCTTCCTAAGGTGGTCTCCGAGTTTCACATCAATCAGGAGATTGTGGTGCCCTCTTTCTGTCCTGACCCCTCCTCTGACAAGGAGAGAGATCTTCACTTGTTGGATGTGGTGCACTGCCTCCGGTTTTATGTGCATCGCACTGAATCTGTCAGGAAGTCTGACGCTCTGTTTGTCATTCCTGAGGGGCCTAGAGCAGGAAGACCTGTATCCGAAGTGACTATCGTCTTCTGGATCAAGTCCACAATTTGTGAGGCATACAAGTTGAAGAATCAGCATGTTCCCTTCTGAGTTACTGCTCCTTCCACCAGGTCCTTTGGGGCCTCCTGGGCCTATAAAAATCAGGCCTCTGCTGATCAGCTGTGCAGGGCGGCCACTTGGTCCTCTGTGCGCGCCTTTTCGGAGCACTACCGTGTGGATGTGCTCGCTTCGACTGATGCCAGCTTTGGGAGGAAGGTTCTAGAGGCAGTCTTGCCTGTCTAGGATCTTCTTCTTGGTTCTTAGTGCTTACTGTTGAGCCCTGTTGGCTCTAGTTCAGTGTGCTGTGTTACAGTTCCTGGGGTGTTTTTACACTTCAGTTTTGTTGGGATCTCTGACTGGTTGGTTCATAGAGGTCCTGGTGACTTTGGGGGCCTTGCCTTCTTCCCGCCTCTGGGAAACTCAATGGTTGGACATCCCAGAGTTATCAGTAACCTGTATTGGACGACAGTGAAAATAGGATTTTAGTCTTACCTGTTAAATCCTTTTCACTTAGTCCATACAGGTTACTGGTCTCCCACCCTGTCAAGAGACCATGCTTGGCTCTCCTGTGGCAGGCCGTGGGAGTCCTTTGGGGCATACTCACAGGAGTCTTCTTCCTTCCCTTAACTAGTCATGGTTAGTGTCTCAATTCAATCTGGAGCTCATTGGCTGGTGTGGCCAGGAGGGAAGGGGAGGCTCCACCCCCTGCATACACTTTGTGAATCGTTCCTGCTTACCACTAGAGGGCTTCGCCTCCCAGAGTTACCAGTAACCTGTATGTACTAAGTGAAAAGGATTTAACAGGTAAGACTAAAATCCTATTTTTCCATTTGTTTGCCAAATCTGCCATTGTATGTAAATCCCTCTGTAGAGAACAAATATCCTGTTCTGAATGAATTACCCTGCATAATTTAGTGTCATCTGCAAATATGATATTTTGTTTTCTATATCTATTTCCAGATAATTTATAAACATCTTAAAAAGCAGTGGACTGAATACTGAACCCTGAGGTACTCCACTCTCCACTTTAACTGTATTGGAGAATTGTCCATTTACAGCCACACACTGTTCCCTATCCTTCAACCAGTTTTGTATCCAATTGCAAAGGTTATCCCCTAGCCCCAATTTCCTTATTTTATACCCCAGCCTTCTGTGTGGCACTGTATCAAATGCCATTGCAAAATCTAGATATACTACATCAACTGCTTTACCATTATCTAGGTTGCTACTTACTTCGTCACAGAAACTGAAAATATTAGTTTGGCATGATCTATTCCTCATAAAACCATGTTGATTCCTGTTAATCTTATTTTTTGTGTTGTAATCCTGAATATAGTCCCTTATTATCCCTTCTTGCAGTTTTCCCACTACAGAGGTCAAACTCACAAGTGTATAATTCCCGGACTCTGTTTTAGTTCCCTTCTTAAACAGAGGCCCCTACTTGGCTTTTGCCAGTCTTGTGGCACTGAACCTGTGGTGAGAAAATCTTTAAAGATTAAATATAGGGGTTTTGCGAACACTGCACCGAAACCCTTGGATGTATACCATCAGGACCTGGTCCTTTGTCAGTCTTAATTTTGTTCAGTCTTCCCATGACCTTTTCTTGTGTTAACCCAATATCTGATAATTGTATTATTTGTTACTTGATGAAGCTCTTCTAACATTCCGTGTTCCCTTGTATATACTGAGGCAAAAAAAGTGGTTAGAACATCTGCCTTTTCCTTATCGTCTCTAATCAACTCACCAATCTCATTTTTGAAAGGTCCAGTGCACTCCCTCTTAAGGTTTTTGCTATTTATATATTTGAAAAACTTTTTTGGAATTAATCTTGCTTTCCCTTGCAATTCGAGTTTCATTATCTATTTTTGCTAACCTAATTGCCTTTTTGCAATCTTTGTTGAACTCCATGTATTTTAAGAAAGAATGTTCAGTTCCTTCAGACTTAAATAGTTTAAATGCTTTTTTGTTTGTTTGCCATTTCCTTCTTTACATGGCTGTGACTTACTTTTTTTGCATTTGTTCCCCATTGATATATACTGTTGGGTACATTTCTGCAACCTAAATTTGAATTCTGACCATTTTTCCTCAGTATTTTTGCCTTTAAATAATTTATCCCAGTCTATGTTTTGCATTGAAGCTCTTAATAATTTGACATTAGTTTTTTTAAAATTAAGTTTTGATCAAACCTATATAGTTTTGCTTTGCTAACTGATCTCAAATGTAACCATTTTGTGATCACTGTTTCCCAAATGTTCAGTTACATTAATATTGGATACCATTTCTATGTTATTCATTATCACTAGGTCCATTACATTGTAATTTCTTGTCCATTAATTTCTTCACCATTTGTGACATGTACCTTTCCTGAAGCATGCTCACAAACCTGCTTCTCGTAGCACTCTGAATGGTCTCATTATTCCAGTTGATATCTGGAAAGTTAAAATCTCCCATAATTATATTAACTTAGTAAATTAGGATGAAAAAAGACACAAGTCCATCAAGTTCAACTTTCGCCTCATACCCCAGTAACTGAGAATGTTATATCTTTCCTGCTACTAATTACATTATTCTTTATAAGACCTTCCTGATCAGCCTACTGATAAACAGTATAACTCTGTATGTTCCCTTTTGAAAGAAAAGTATCTAATCTTCTCTTAAATGTATCCATTGTATCTGCCATAACTACCTCCCTGGGCAATGAATTACACAATTTAACAGACCTTACCGTAAAAAAACCCTTCCTCTGCTGAAGTTTAAACCTCCTTTCCTCTAATCTCAAGGGGTGTCCCCTGGTCACCTGATCAGGCCTTAGAACAAATAGCTCACCACAGAGATCATTGTATTGACCTCTCATATACTTGTACAATGTGATAAGGTCTCCTCTTAGTCGTCTTTTCTCTAGAGTAAATAAACCAAGTTTGTTTAGTCGTTCCTTATATGTCAAGTCCTCCATTCCCTTAATTAATTTTGTTGCTCTCCGCTGTACCCTGGGCAGCTTTCCTCATTTGCAATAGCAGTTGGGCCTCAACATTGTTATCAATATTTGGTGGTTTGTTGCTTATACCCACCAACACCATTTTTTTAACCTTTTACACCACATTTAGTCTCAATTTCTACCCACAAGGACTCCACATGATGTCCAGTTTCCTTACTAATATCACTCCTCAAAACTGGATTTAGCTCTGGTTTCAAATATAAGCACACACCTCCACCTTTTTTTATTAATCCTGTCTCTCCTAAACAGGGAAGATCCCTCTATATTTATAGCCCAATCATGTGTATAATTCCACCATGTCTCTGTTATACCAATTATGTCCAATTGCTTATTACCACCAGCAATTCTAGTTCTCCTATTTTATCTGCCATACTTCTTGCATTTGCTAGTATACAATTAATTTTGAAGTCTTTACATATTTTACCCCCTACATGCCTTTTTTCTACATCTTCATTTAATAGGAGTTCCTCCCTATTGACTACATTTTTCTCCACCCCCATGATCATTTACTTGGACCCAATTTTTGCTATCTATACCCTCCCCCCTTTCCTAGTTTAAAAGCTCCTCCAAGCTTCTTAGCATTCTCTTCCCTAGCACAGTGACTTCCCTACCATTTAGGTGCAATCCATCACTTGCATATAGATTGTACCCAAGAGCAAAGTCAGCCCAGTGCTCTAAAAACACAAAACCTTTCTTACTAAACCAATGCCTGAGCCATGCATTAAGCTTCCTGAGCTCCCTCTGCCTATGTGCACTGGTGCATGGCGCAAGTAGTATTTCAGAAAACACTACCTTAGAGGTCCTTGCCTTGAGCTTGCACCCTAAATCCCTGAAATCATTCTTTAAGGACCTCCATCTTCCTTCTACTTTGTCATTGGTACCAATATGAACCAAGACAGCTGGATCACTTCCAGCCTCGCCCAATAATCTGTCATCCCTGTCCGCAATATGCCAAACCTGAGCACCCTGGAAACAGCATACTGTTCTGCATTCACGTTCCTTTCGGCAGATTACATCCTAATCTCCTACTCTCCTCCTAGTAGTAGAGTGCCTATTACCACCACCTGTCTTGGTTTCTGCCTACTCTGCATCCCATCTAAACTGAAAGGAAGACTGTTCTCCTGGCTGTTAGAGGAATAAGCCCTCTCCAGTATTGCCAATTCTGAGCTATCCACATCAACATCTTCACACAATCTTGCTAATCTGTTGGACTGAGTCAACTCCGAACTGGCCTTCCTATTCCGCTGCCCACTACCTCCCCCCCTCCTTACTGAGTAGGGTGTACCTTACTGCTCTGAGTTCCAAAACATTTATGTGCAGGATCTTTTCTGTTGCAGACCATGTTCCCTGGACTGTCTGAGTATCCCCTTTTGTTTCCCAGCCTACTGGGCTGCCATCCATGTAAATTATCTCTCAATTTGGGGCTTAGTGCGACTCCCTTTTGTAGGTTTTATTTCTTTGTCCATAAAGTAAGTCCTGAAGGACATCTGTTGATAGTTGAATCTGTTATAGTGGATTCTGTTGACGTCTGGTCCCGAACCTTATATAGAGACTGCATGTGCCTTGAGTGAAATCTCGACCATGGGATTCTGTATTGCAGAAATCATTACCCCCAGGCACTGCATGAATAAGTGTGCTATATGGCTTTTCTGCCTTCTGAATTTTATGACTCTTCTGATGATGTTCTGAATCCTTTCTTCCAAAAGAGTAATCTCTGCATTTGCTGTGTTTATTTACATTCCTAGGAACACTAGATCTTGTGATGGTACAAGTTGACTTTTTTGTAGATTGATCAACCACCCCAGATGCTGTATGTGCTTGACTACCTGGTCTGTGTGTGCTCTGGCTTGTTTTCTGGTCTGGGCAATAATTAGGAGATGGTCCAAATATGGAAGTACAGATATTCCTCTATGGAAGATGCTAGTACCTTTATGAAGACCCTTGGTGCTGTGGACAGACTGAGCTGACTGATTCCAATTTGAAATGCTTCTGATTCAGAAAGGAATTTAGCCCTTTCAAGTCTAGCATTGCTCTGCAGGTGCTTGGTGGTTTTGGAACGGTGAATAAAATGAAATAAATTCCTGCAAAACTATGTGTCACTGGGACTGATTGTATGACCCCATTCGTGATTAGGAGCTGTACTTGTTGTTTCAGTCCTTTGGCTTTCTCTGTATTTTGAGGCATTTTGGATTTTTTGAATATTGGAGTTTGTGGAGTCATTCTGAACTGTAGCAGGTACCCCATTTCCAGAATCTGACAGACCCATGCATCTGATATTTCCCAATGGGTTTGAAAAAGGTCTGATTCCGCTGATCTTCAGAATTCTTTCTTGAACTGCTGCTTCTGGGGTACTCCGTCCGATATCCCCCTCTAGCGGTTTGGCTAGATGACAGTCTTTTCTGATCGGAAGGCTTTCCCTGGTACCTTCTGGAGTCACAAAAGGAATAAGACACTGTTCTGTAGGTCGATGATCCGGAAGGTGATGGTGCAAGTTTACGCTCTTGTCGGAAAAACGCATTCCATCCGTCTGACATTTTTTTTTTTTTTTAAATGATTTCCTCCAGTTGTTCTCCAAATAGCAACTTTCCCTTGAATGGTAAATTAACCAACTTATTCTTGGAAGAGATGTCCGCTCCCCATGATTTTAGCAAAGTGCTCTTCTTGATTTCACAGATAGGGCTGAAGCCTTTGCACCTAATCTGACGGAGTCCAGTTACGCATTACATATGAAATTATTAGCCTTTTCTCTCATTAGGTTAGATGTGGACATGCCTGACTCCATTTTTTCCTCCAGGCTAGTAAGCCATATACATTACAGATCTGGAAACGCATGCTAATGCTATAGCTATATTAACATTATTACCGATTAAAGAATACTGGTTTTTAAGGGCTGTTACAATCATCTTTTCCATTGGATCTCTTAGAGAAGATCCATAATCTAACAGAATCATAGTGTGCTTAGCTAGGCAGGATATAGCTGCACCTGCCTTGAGAGGGGATACCCATGAATTAACCTCACGGTCCCCAAATAGATACATCTTATTAAAATGTTTAGTTACCAAAGATAGTATATCCGTGTTTTGCCATTCTGTACAAACCATCTCTGAGACTGAGTGATGAACTGGAAAGTTAGGTACAACCTTTTTGTTACAGATGAAGGTCGCATCCATTATGCCCAATTCTTTTTGGTCTTCAACCAATCCCAGGGATTTTCTGATAGCCTTACAGAAACCATCAATTTTATCTATTCTAAAAGCACCCGAATCTTCTAAAATTTCCTTTTCCTCTTCTTCAGAGGAATATTTTGACATACCCTAAAGACTATTTCTATATTCTGTCTCTAACACCCTGGGAGAGGAAGTCCCTTCTCCAGGGTCCTCCAACCTCTGTTTTGTTTTGTGAACTGCAGCTTCTTGCATAGCAGAGAAGGTTTGTTGCATAGAAACCTTCATCCAGGATAAAAAAAGAAATCCTTTAACCCCTTCAGTGCCAGTGGCTCGGGCCATTTCCTTTACCCTGCAGGCCAGACACTTTTTCAATATTTTTGCTATCCTTCTGTTTAGGCTTGATTACCTCTGGGGATTTTTAGTTACATATGGAAAACTATAAATTGTTTTTTTCAGAACTAATTGAGATTTCTCATGGTACCTTACATGAAGAGAATTTTACATTGTGCAAAAAGCTATGATGTCATAATGACAAAAAAAAGTGAAAATTTACTCATTTTGCTAAAATCACATACTATGTATCAAAAACATTTACCTTGATTGAAAAAGTTTCAATTATTTGAAAAAGCCTCAAGTCCCCCGAGTAAAAAAATACCAAATTTGGGGGGGGGGGCAGAGTCGACGAGCGACCAAGATGGACGCGTTTTAGTTCAGCTCCGTGAACAGACCGGGCCTTTCCTCAGTTTTGAGCTCTACTGGTTTGCTTGCTTTGCTCAACCTGGGGGGATCTTCTCGCCAGAGTCTCCCTTATGCCATATCGTAGGACCTTGCGATCCAATGTGACCCCCATCGGCTCAGAACGAGTGCAAGTTGGAGTGAATTCGCCCGGGCCTAGGCGACGATCTACTCTGCAGAGAGACCTTGCAACACATGCTACGCAGAGTCCCTTGCGGGCTCGTAACCGCACGGTGCTTATGGCTTCTAAAAGCACGATGACCGTTGCCACTCAACCGGTTGACCTTAAAGACCTCCCGACCAGATCGGAACTTTTGGAGCTCTTTGCGGATCTTAAGGCCACGTTTAAACAAGAGCTCTCTGAAATTAAATCGGAGGTGTCGCTACTGGATCACCGTGTTGCTTCGCTGGAATCTGAGGGAGAATCCCACTCGAGCCAGATTTGCAACTTGGAACAACTTATAGCGGATCAGAGAGATACCATCGCTAACCTCCAATACAAGGTGGACGATTTAGACAACCGGGACAGGAGATGCAACCTGCATATTAAGAACCTGCCGGAGTCGGTTCCCAATGGCGAGCTGGAGTCTACCCTACAACGAATCTTCGGTGCCCTGCGGCGCAGACCAGAACCCTACACTGTCCAACTCGATAGGGCGCATCGGGCCTTGCGACCTCGTGGAGATCAGAATCAAAGACCAAGAGAGGTTGTATGTTGTGTCCACCACTTCAAAGATAAAGATATGATCCTGCGTCGCAGCCGTGAGATGGAACCGGTCCTACATGAGGGGAGCAGAGGAGAAGTTTGAAACCCCTTACTGAACACCTTCTGAAGCATGGGGTGAAATACAGATGGGGGTTCCCATTTCATCTGCAGGCGCAGAAGGGGGATGTGATTGCTTATGTTCGCTCCATGGATGAAGCGGAAACTTTCTGTGCAGCCTTGCAGCTGACCCCCTTGCCGATGCCTAAAGAGGATGCATCTACGGCTCCACCGGAGGACAACTTCATTGTGGCCCCGTTGGGGAAGCAAAAACGACGACCAGACAGAGATCCGGGGAAACGCCTCAGACAAGATGCGGTAGCGGCTTGACAGCTCCTGGGTGACAAACCTACAGGAGACACTGACTTTTGCACCTCCCTGAGTAGTGAACTGCCCACCAGTGGTCTCATGGACCTACTCCCTCTCCATTACCTGATCTGGGTGGACTGCTGATGCTTAGTTACTCTTCTATGATGTGCAGCTGCCTCCTAACTGTAACTATATGGCGTGCTAGTTTACCTATGTTTTTGCCTGTATGTTGTTGTCCTGTCTATGGTGGGGGGTGGATGTCATGGTGCTTGTCTTCTGGGGTTCCCGTCCTACCAGGGGGACCCTGGATGCCAACTACCTATTTTTGTGAAGAAACCCTGGGGCCTTGTTGAGCCCCCTATTTCGGGGATCTATTTGCTCCTACATTCTGTGGGGGTGAGTGCCGGGTCTTAGTGCAGATCCTGTCGTACTGGGCCTGGGGGGATGCTTGGGGCAGGTGGCACAGGGAATTGCAGGCCTCTTGTATTTACTGGGACCCCCTCCCTATGGTGCTCCCTCCTTTCTAACGTTTTCCTACTGTATTCCTCCTCTCTTCTTCCCTCCCTGACTTTTCTCTGCTTCTCTCTCGGGGGGGGGGGGGTGCCCTGGGGCCTGATGTCCTTGGTGGGAAGCTTGATATGTCTGCATAGATGACCCTGTACATGACCCTGGACATGTTTCAGTACCGCTCCTAGACACGTTGCTGCATGTTTGCTGCCTGCGATACTGTGGGGTTGTGCGGTTTTCACTGTGTCGCCTGTCCCCTGCACCTGTACATGTTTGCTGTAGAGTGGTTCGGGGTGAGATCTCCCCCCCAGCTATGTCCATCCTATTGAGGGGTATTTAGTCGTAGGGCCCCTCATGTCATGGCGGACCTCACGGGCTTGCGTAGGAGGTCTTTGGGAAATTTGGGGCTCCCCGCTTTCTTAGTGGACGTGGGAAGAGCTAGCTATAGTGGGTGGGTTGCTTCACTGCAGTGGTTTGCGCTGTCCCTTTGGGGGGCGCTGTCTGATCGTGTGGCCTCCTGAGTACTACTACCCGTTTGATTTGTGTCTCAAACACAAATGTGATTAGGGGACTTACTGTGATATGTGTGGACCAGGTTTTGGTCCATTCTCACTTTGGCCATACCCTGTCGTGGAGCAAACTAGTGGGCTCATGGGGGTTTAGGTGCAGTTAGACGTCAGTCGTCTCCCTTCTCATATTTCCAGGCTGCGAGTCTTGACCAGTCTTTGTTGGGTTCATCCCTATATACAGCTGGTACTGTGGTATACTGTTTTTTATTGTTGTGTTAACTTTTTACACTGCCTATTTTTCTATATGAGCTCCTGTCACGCTTTCTCATGTAGTGCCCGAGTCTGTTCTTCTAGACCTCTTCAGATCTACACCTTTTTTCTTTCTATTTCTGCTAGGGGTTAGGAGAAATTTTATTTCTCTAGTCTCTGCTTGTGCTATCTCCTATCCTCAATCAGATAACCATCCTTACAGTCGGCACCTTTTGGCCTATTTTTAGTTTTTCCCCTCTCAACCCCTTACTTCTTATTGCTCTTGTTTCTTCTCTTACCCTTTTCCTGGTGTCTTCCTTCCCCTCCCCTTTCCCTTCCCCGTCTGTCTAGAGTTTCACAGCTGATCCACGCAGGCTTGGGTCGCTGACCTTCTTCAATCACGGATGTGAAGTGCTGCTCTCTCAATGTGAAGGGGCTAAATGTCCCCGAGAAGCGGAGTATGCTACTTAGAGATGTGATTCGTGAGCGTGCTCTCGTTTTATTCCTGCAGGAGAGCATTTTAGGCTCACCCGGTGCTCAGTCAGGGGCACTTCCCGCAGCAGTGGTATTCCTCGTCCACTTCTAAGACTAAAGGAGTGGCTATTTTGTTACACCGTACCCTGCTGTGGGAATTAATTGACACTCTTAGCGACCCAGATGGTCGATATTTGATGGTGAAGGGCAAAATGGCGGGTGTCTTAGTGACATTGGTGAATGTATACCTCCCCAATGAGGGTCAGATTTCTTTTCTGTCTGCGCTACTGTGCAAAGTTGATACATTTTGTGAGGGTTTGCTCCTCCTGGGAGGGGACTTTAATTTTGCACTGAATCCCTTGGTTGACTGTAATCCTCCTCGCTCATCATACTCCCAGGGGGTGTTGAGTCACTTCTCAAAGCTCCTGGACTCGCATCACCTACTTGACCCATGGAGATTGGAATTCCCTTCTGGACATGATTATACTTTTTACTCTCCGGTTCATACTAAATATTCTCGCATAGACATGTTTTTATGCGACCAGCATTCCCTGCAATACTTACATTCTCCATCAATTGGTCACATTACGTGGTCTGACCACAGCCCAGTCTATATCTCACTAAAATTGGGTGGTGGGGATCGGGGCCATCCTGCATGGAGACTCAACGAACTCTTGCTAGAGGACATGGAGGTGGTGAGAGATCTTAAAGCTAGCTTAGCTGCATATTTCTCTCTCAACAAAGACTGTGGTTTGCCATTGCCAATTGTATGGGAAGCCCATAAGTCTACCATTCGTGGGGAACTTATTAAACATGGGTCTCCGCGAAAACGTGCCCGAGACAAACAGCTTGCGGACCTTCTCGGCCGTCTGCAGGCGTTGGAACGGGTTCATAAAACCCGCTTGTCAGTGGAGGAGGGCCGGGAGTTGGAGCAGGTCCGTCTGGACATTGCACTTCTCCTCAAATCGGCTTCTGTGCGATCATACCAATGGTTCAAATACAAGGCCTATGTACATGGTAACAAATCTGACAAGCTCTTGGCTGGTCTGGTGAAACGTAGACAGCGACAGCAGTATGTTAGAATGCTGCGTGGACCTGATGGATCGACTGACCTTAGGTCGGATCTCATTGCTGAATGTTTTCAGGCCTTCTATTCGAGTCCATACAACTTGCCTAACCCCCTTGGAGTGAGACCAGAGGAATATAGAACACTGTTAACCAAGTTTTTGGATTGCAACTTTCCTAACCGACTGCTGCTCTAGAGAGTGATTTTACATTGGACGAGATTCGTGTAGCGTTGGCGTCCATGACCCCTGGTAAGAGCCCGGGACTGGACGGCTACACGGTCAGTTATTATAAAAAATTTCAGGACATACTCCTGCCCGAGATGCTTAGTTCTTTCAACTCTGTCTCGGAGGCCTCTCCCTTCTCGGCTCAAACCTTGGAAGCTCATGTCACGGTCATACATAAGGAGGGGAAAGACCCGGTGGCCTGTGCCAGCTATAGGCCGATCTCCCTACTGAATGTCGGATACAGCCTCACATGCAGGCCTTGATTCACTCAGACCTGGTGGGATTTGTCAAGGGACGACAAGCTAAAGATAATACGACCAAATTGATTGCCCTTCTTCATAGGATACACTCCAGTGGGATCCCCGCTGTATTGCTGTCGTTGGAATCCGAAAAGGCCTTTGACAGAGTTCATTGGTCTTTTCTTCAGGGGGGTACTGGGGTGTCTGGGACTGGGACCCCAGTGTTTGGGATCCATCATGGCTTTATATCACAACCCCACAGCACGAGTTAGAGTTAATGGAGTACTGTCTTCCCCATTCAAGATCTCCAATGGTACAAGACAGGGATGCCCCCTTTCCCCACTCTTATATATACTTACTCTGGAACCGCTACTGAATGCGTTACGAAGCAATGCTTGCATTAAAGGCGTCCCAGGGAAGGGTCGAGATTATGTAGTGTCAGGCTTCGCGGACAATGTTCTTTTGACTCTTACGTCTCCAATGACCTCCTTGCCAGCTGTGTTGGAGGTGTTGGGAGAATATGGCTCCCTGTCCGGATCACGCATCAATGATCTAAATCAGAGCTGCTGCATATCCTGGGGATCAGTACCGGACACTGCTCACATCTTTTCCATTCACCTGGGCATCCACGACGATTACCTATCTGGGTGTGAAGTTCCAAAAGGGCTGTAAGGACCTGTTTAAATTAAATTTTCCGCCACTTTCTGACCAGCTTTCTTCAGATTTGACAACTTGGGGAGATCCGAGGATCCCTTGGTTCGGTAGACTGAATGTCTTAAAAATTATATTTTTACCTAAAGTGCTTTACTTACTTCAGGCCTTGCCGGTCTTGATTCCTCGAGCCTTCTTGAAACGGCTTCAGGCTTTGATGATCACTTATGTCTGGAATGGGAAGAAACCGAGGTGTAGCAGATCTCTTATGGTGTCACCGAGGAAATCAGGTGGGTTGGGTCTCCCTGACCTATTCGCCTATTACGATGCTGCAATACTTACCAGACTTGCAGATTTTGCACCTGCTACTCCACAGGCAACTTGGCTTCTTATAGAACTTCAGGATCACTTGAGCCTTAGACCCCTACAGTTGCTTCTGCTTCAGAGAAGTCGAGTTCCTGCGTCCCTGTTGCTTTTACCTGTCGTGGGTACAGTACTGAAGACCTGGTTTAGGTGCGACCGGAGTAGGGGCTTTGCTCCTAGTCCGTCTCCTCTGCTCTCCCTCCTGGGCAACCCGGACTTCCCTCTGGGTATGTCCCCGAGGGCGATGCGTCTTTGGACCACCGCGGGACTGGATGAGGTGAGATCCCTGGTGGAGGGACAGACGCTAGTGGGTTTTGATACCCTTCTTTCTCAGGGCCGCATCCCAAAAAAGGAATTTTGGACATATGTCCGGATACGTCATTACATTCTTGGAGTATTGCGGCTTGGTGACCCACTGCGAACCTTGACCCCTATGGAGTCATTTCTGACCTCCTCCAGGATGGGACAGAAAACCTTGTCCAAACTTTACCATCTTCTGACAGACAGGGTTGATGCGGTTCTCCCTGCATTCGCTTTACAGTGGCAAATGGACCTACAGGATCCCCAGCTTGCTGATCCCTCTGTATGGAGCTTTATTTTCGCAGACTCTCGCTTCCTTCCTAGGGACACCCCCTCTCAGGAAGGATTCTACAAGCTGATTTCTAGATGGTACCTGACACCGGACCGCCTCGCAAGGGTATTTCCAGGTTCCTCGGATACCTGTTGGAGATGTGGATCTGAGAGGGGCACTATGGTTCATATCTGGTGGACCTGTCCTGACATTAGGGCATATTGGCTGAAAATTGGAGATGCCATGTGGGCGGTGTTTGGAACCCTTATTATTTTTGTTCTCTTATAGCCCCTCTTGGACAGCCCGGAAACATCCGTTGCTTCACTTTATGCTTTCAGCTGCGAGGCTGAATGTCGCTGCCCACTGGAAATTACAGGGCCCTCCCTCCTTGGACCGTTGGAGAACCAGAGTGAACAACTATTGCTCCCTGGAAAAGATACATGCATGGCGCATGGGACGATGTAGTGCTTTTCGAGAGATCTGGACTCGTTGGGAGGCTTCGGTGTCTTCCCTTTGATGCCCTGATGCACCCTGCCTGCCCTCAGGCGCCTGTTCTATGAAGTCATGTCCCTGGCTGGGCCTAGGGGTGGCCCAGACATGTGTCTCCTGTGGTGTCCTTTGTCTCCCTTCCCTAATGTGTTATTTCCCCTTCCCCCCACGTCATTCTACAGACCCTTTTTCCTCTCTGTCTGTCCCTCTTCATTTGGCCCTACCTCTCATTCCTTGCCTTTCCTTCCGATTTCCTACTCTTTCTGTTTTCTAGTTTCTGGTTTAATTTTGCCTAATTTGGATATGATGTCTATGATAACGATCACCTACTCTGAATTAGATACCATTTGCGGAATTTCTTGATTATACTGCATTGTATCTATTGTGTTCTCTAAAGGTGTTTGCTATGATATCTGTATATTGCTTAATTACTGCTATTGGTAGTTTTCTACCGCATTTGATGTACCAGTTTGCTGTTATGTTTGATGACTTGAATTTCAATAAAGCTTCCTTGAAAAAAAAAAAATATACCAAATTTGTATAGCTTTACCTACGTCCATGGCTAGCGTAGAGCCCTAATCACCAGCAGCGCAAAATGACATTTTTAACTTTATGAGCTATGTGCGTTCTAGTGTTTTTGTGGTAAATCTACCCTAAAACAGTGGAATAACTATATAAAACTATATATTTCTGGAAAGTAGACAACCTGCTGCATCTAATGAGGGGTGACTTGCCTTGTTACCCCAAGCCTGGTGTGCACAAATGCCTCCAGAAGATGGCGCTAATGAAAAACAAAAGGCATTTTCTTACATTTCTGCCCCTTCAAATGTACTAAAATGTGTGAAAACCATGGCATTTCAAACTGTATTCATTAGCTAGTGCTCTTAGGAGAAAAATGACACCTCATTGGTATGAGTTCACCTACCTCAGGGGGCGCTACAAGTACAAAACTACACCTATTGCAACCTCTAATTTTTCTAACATTTTCTCAAACATTACTTGTCTGTACAAAAATGGTTATAACAATTACAGAAGTGAAGAAAGGGTACACAAACCATACATTTTGAAAAGAAGACAACCTGCCGCATCTAATGATGGGGGATTTGCCTTGTTACCCCAAGCCTGGAGTGCACAAATGCCTCCAGAAGGTGGCACTAATGAAACAAAAAGGCATTTTCTTTCATTTCTGCCCCTTCAAATGTACTGAAATGTGTGCAAACCATGGCATTTCCAACTGTATTCATTAGCTAGTGCTCTTAGGAGAAAAATGACACCCCATTGGTATGAGTTTAACTACCTCAGGGGGCGATAGAAGTGCAAAACGACACCTACTACAACCTCAAATTTTTCTAACATTTTCTGAAACATTACTTGTCTGTACACAAATGGTTATAACAACTACAGAAGTGAAGAAAGGGTACACAAACCCTACCATTTTGGAAAGAAGACAACCTGCCGCATCAAATGAGGGGTGAATTGCCTTCTTACCCCAAGCCTGTTGTGCCCAAATGCTTCCAGAAGGTGGCACTATATGAAAAAAATAGCATTTTCTTACATTTCTGCCCCTTCATCTGTATGGAAATCTGTGAAAACCATGGAATATCCAACTGTATTCATTAGCTAGTGCTCTTAGGAGAAAAATCACACCCCATTGGAATGAGTCAACCTACCTTAGGGGTTCCAGAAGCACATAACTACACCTACCTGTTTGCTTCTTCGAAAATGGCTGCTTGTACTAAAATGTCCATAACTGTTAGAGACCTGAAGGAAAGGTATAAAAGGTATACCATTTTGGAAAGTAGACATTCTCCCGCATCAGGTGAGGGGTCACTTGCCTTTCTACCCCCTGGTAGCGCTATGGGAATAACTACATGTTTTTTTTACATTACCACCACTTCAAAGATACTAAAATCTTTGAAAACCATAACATTTCCTGCTGTATTCAGTACTTGCTACCAACATGAGAAAAATGGTAGCCCATTTGTGTGGGTTAACATACAATATGTGGGTGCTAGGAACACGTACGTAAACCTGACATGTTTGTTTTTTAAATTATCTGCTTGCACTAAAATGGTTATAACCATAGTAGATATGCAGGAAAGGTAGAGAAACAATGCCATTTTGAAAAGAAAACAACCTGCCGCATCTAATGAGGGGTCACTTGCCTTCTTACCCAAAGGCTGGTACGCACAAATGCTTCCTGGAGGTGGCGCTAATGAAAAAAAAAAAGCATTTTCTTACATTTCTGCCCCTTCAAATGTATGGAGCTCTGTAAAAACCATGGAATTTTCAACTGCATTCATTAGCTAGTGCTCTTAGGAGTCAAACAACACCCCATTGGTATGAGCTGACCTACCTTAGGGGGTGCTAGAAGTAGAAAACTACACCTACTACAAACTGATGTTTCTAACATTTTCTCAAACCTGACTTGCCTGTACAAAAATGGCTATAACACCTTCAGAATTGAAGAAAAAATAAACCATACCATTTTGGAAAGAAGACAACCTGTCGCATCTAATGAGGGGTCACTTGCCTTTTTACCCCTAAGTTAGCTGGCACAACTATTTCCAGAATGTGGTGCTACAGGAAAAAAAAACAAACATTTGTTTTACACATCAGATACTAAAATGGTTCAATGGCGTGGGATTTCCTAGGAAGACTTCTTGCCAGCCTAAGAAAAATGGTACCCCACTGCTGTGGGTTGACATACCAATTTACGCTACAGGAGCGTAGCTACCAGTGAAACAGGAATGGGAAAGCAAACAGTGTATGTGTGATTTTATGGCTAACAGATGAAAGAAGCTAGGGCGTCAGCTGGTGTACGTGCGGACCTGTGACTACAAGTGTAACAAAGTGTGTGGGAGGGTGAGGGATTAGGCAGTGTGTGTGGGTATGAGCAGAGGAGCAAGGATGGTGGTGATGGTGGGGCAGTGTCTGATAGTGTGTATGGGAGATCTGTGACTATCAGTGTGCACTGTATGTCCCCTCATACAAAGTACTGCGTTGGACCCCCCCTCCTGTGGCACGTGCATTTTTTTGGGCTTTTTCCCCCAATATTTTTGTGTAGACCTCGTTGGGGGCATCATAACCCATACAATGAAGCCTAAATAAAAAATAAAGGGGGAAAAAAAATCCTGTGTGTGCCACAGGGGTGTCCAGTGGATTGCAAAGCAATGCATTTGGGCCCCTGTGGCACAGAAAGGGTTAATTTTTTTTTATCATTACTTTGTATTCAGATGGCCACCAAACAAGCTCTGATCACAAAGTAATGATAAAAAGTCCTCTGTGTGCCACAGGAAGGGGGTTTGCATTGAACCCCAACGAGAACAAAACCTTTTTTAGCAGCTCTTACTCCTAGTATGAATGAACTTCTGAAATACAATGTAATATTCGTTTGACTTCAAAGAACTGAACCGGATCTGAACATCATACAGTCAAAACGCAGTAACTCAGGAGTTTCTCCAAAGAACTCATCAAATAAACGACTTTAAGAAAAATTCACTGCAACAAATAGACTGTAAATGTTGAGTAAAATCAGAACATATTTATTGTAGCAAGCAATAAAAAAGGTAAATACCTTGACAACTTCCGAACATCTTGGGGTAAATGGAAGAGAGACTTAAAGCAAACCCATTCAAACCGGCAAGGTTAATTCAGAACGGCTTGTACCGATCAACATGTTTCGCGTAGCATACGCTTAATCATGTTCATGCATTGAACCCCCCTCCCAGTGGCACACACAGGGTTAATTTTTGTTTTAATTTTTTTTATTATAAACCTCATTGAGGGGCATCAGGACCCCCTGATCCCTCATCAATGAGGTCTTAGTAAAAAAAAATATATATGTACACAAACGGAGTGACCCTGTGAGTACCACAGGGGTCTCCAGCGCATTGCAAAGCAATGCATTGGATCCTTGTGGCACTCAAAGGGTTAATTTTTAAAAAAATCATTACGTTGTAATCAGAGCTTGTTGGGTCCTGATGGCCCCCCAACAATATCTGGTAACAAAGTAATGATAAAGGCCCTGTGTGTGCCGCAGAAGGGGGGCTGCATTGCCCCCCCCCCCCCGTGGCACACACAGGGTTAATTTTTTTTTAATTTACTTTTTTTTATTATAGACCTCATTGGGGGGTATCAGGACCCCTCTGATTCCCCCCAATGAGGTCTTACAAAAAAAAAAGGAATAAAAATAAATGTCCCTGTGAGTGCCACAGGGGTCTCCAGCGCATTGCAAAGCAATGCATTGGACCCTTGTGGCACTCATAGGGTTATTTTTTTTTATTATTACTTTGTAATCAGAACTTGTTGGGGGGCCACCTGATGGCCCCCCAACAATCTCTGGTAACAAAGGAATGATAAAAGCCCTGTGTGTGCCACAGGAGGGGGGGGGTGCATTGGACCCCCTGTGGCATACACAGGGTTACATTTTTTTTTTTTTTTTTTTTTTTTTTTTTTTTAACCATAGACCTCATTGTGGGGCATCAGGACTCCCCCTTCCCCCCCCCCCCCAATGAGGTCTTGCACAAAAAAAAATCCCCCCAAAATAAGTGACCCTGTGAGTGCCACAGGGGTCTCCAGCACATTGCAAAGCAATATGCTGGGGACCCCTGCGGCAATCACAGGGTTACTTAGCCTTTTTTTTAATTTTATTTATTTATTTATTTTTAAATTTCAGACCTCGTGGGGGACATCAGGACCCCTCCTGGTGTCCCCCCAGTTATTGATCTCCCAGCCGATCGGCTGGGAGATCAATAAGGCGACCACAGGAGAGCAAAAGCTCTCCTGCCCTTCACTCCTACCACCGGTAGGAGTGAACGGGACCGGGGAAACTTACCTAACCTCATCGGTGACATGGTCAACGATGACGTTGGGAGGCTTCCCCCGGTCCCGCCCACTCCTACCCGGAAGTTCGGGAAGGAGAGACGGGAGAGGAGCAGCTGCGCTTCTTCTCTTGCGTTATTGATCTCCCAGTGCGATCGGCTGGGAGATCAATAACAGGGGGGACATGAAAAGTGATCCTCATGTCCCCCCACGAGTGCCAGGCTCTTTTTTTAAAAAAAAATGCGGCCACTGCATGCCGGTTATACCGGCTTATGCAGTGACCGCATTTTAGTGGGTACATTGTACGAGCTTGGCACAGCGGGTACAGCTGTCCAAACTCATACATTGTACCCACCTGGCACTCTAGGGGTTAACTGATTGGGCACCTCCTGGACATCTGCCTTTTTGAGACAATCCTGACAAAATTTAGAGCTTTCTGATACTGGAATATTTTTATCACAGCTACTACAACTTTTCTGTTTTTGAGCCTTGTCCTCCATAGTGGGTGCAGGACCTGTTTTTTCTTTAGCAGAGCCACCTTAGCTGAAGACACCTTGTGAAAGTTTCTAATAAGGACACTTTAAAAAATATATAGAAAAAAAGCATGAATTCTACCTTTGTGGCAGCCTTCTTTTCTTTTATTCGACTTTCATTCCACATGGAAGAAGCCAAGTAAATAAATATGAGGCCTTGTCTTCTCTTCCTTCTTTCCTTGCAGTTGCGCCCAGCATCCTTGGAACGCACACCGAACAGGCCGCAAGCCATGGGTGTCAGGTACTGACCCTTCCCTTGCCCCAGTGAATGTCAGTAGGGAAAGTGTCATGGTTTGTTTTGACTCTCAGACACAGATTAAGATAAAATCAAACTTTATTGAAAAGTTTAAGAAGAACCCTCACAGGTCCTGAACATACATATATACGACCTGCACAAAATAGGTTAAAACAGGAGCTTATACAAGATACAGTATGGTAGGCTCTACTGGCCCTGCCAATATACCGGGCAAGGCAGCCTATGGTATGCACAATAATATGAAGAAGGCTCTACCGGTGTCACGGTTTGTTTAAGACTCACAAACTGTATGTGGAACGCACAACACTTTAGACAGCCGGGTGGCTCGTGGAGCGAACCAGTACCCTGTACGTGGAACGCTATAGCAAGTATACAGCCGGGTGGCTTGTGGAGCGAACCAGTACTCTCATAGTAACCGGGAAGATGACAATGTCGCCTAGGCGACTCAGGAACATCTGACGCCAGGAATCAGCGAATTAAGGCAGGAACCAGCAGGCAGACGGTCAACCGCAATACTGGAGGAGACTGGCGGCAGGAAGCAAGCAACTCTGCATGGAGCGAACCGGTTCCCTATGCGTGGGAGACACAATCTCTATACTGAGGCAGCTGGGCAGCTTGCGGGGTGAACCAGTACCCAATGCGTGGAACGCTATAATACTGATACAGCCTTGTGGAGCGAACCAGTGCCCTGTATGCGAAACGCACAACACTTAAACAGCCGGGTGGCTTGAGGAGTGAACCAGTACCCAGTACGTGGGACGCTATTAGCAAGTACACAGCCGGGTGGCTTGTGGAGCGAACCAGTACCCTGTACGTGGAACGCTATAACATGTATACAGCCGGGTGGCTCGTGGAGCAGACCAGTGCCTTGTATGTGGAACGCACAACACCTTAGACCGCCGGGTAGCTTGTGAAGCGAACCAGTACCCTGTACGTGGAACGCTATAGCAAGTATACAGCCGGGTGGTTTGTGGAGCAGACCAGTGCCCTGTATGTGGAACGCACAACACTTTAGACAGCCGGGTGGCTTGTGGAGCAAACCAGTACCCTGTATGTGGAACGCTATAGCAAGTATACAGCCGGGTGACTTGTGGAGCGAACCAGTACTCGCATAGTAACCGGAAAGATGACAATGTCGCCTAGGCGACTCAGGAACATCTGAAGGCAGGAATCAGCGAATTAAGGCAGGAACCAGCAGGCAGACGGTCAACCGGAATACTGGAGGAGACTGGCGGCAGGAAGCGGAGAGGGCAACTGGAACAGCAGGAGGCAGGAACTCTTTACAGAGAAACACTGGAACGTCCAGAATACAGGTAGCAGGAACACAGCAGGGGCCCAGGATACTCAGGAACACACTCAAATGCAACAGCATGGAGACAACACGAAAGGGCAACCAAAGGGTGCCCTGACTAGGTTTAAATGGAGTGAACCAGTACCCTGTACGTGGAACGCTATAGCAAGTATACAGCCGGGTGGCTTGTGGAGCGAACCAATGCCCTGTATGTGAAACGCACAACACTTAGACAGCCGGGGTGGCTTGAGGAGTGAACCAGTACCCAGTACGTGGGACGCTATTAGCAAGTACACAGCCGGGTGGCTTGTGGAGCGAACCAGTACCCTGTACGTGGAACGCTATAACATGTATACAGCCGGGTGGCTCGTGGAGCAGACCAGTGCCTTGTATGTGGAACGCACAACACCTTAGACCGCCGGGTAGCTTGTGAAGCGAACCAGTACCCTGTACGTGGTACGCTATAGCAAGTATACAGCCGGGTGGCTTGTGGAGCAGACCAGTGCCCTGTATGTAGAACGCACAACACTTTAGACAGCCGGGTGGCTTGTGGAGCGAACCAGTACCCAGTACGTGGAACGCTATAGCAAGTATACAGCCTGGTGGCTTGTGGAGCAGACCAGTGCCCTGTATGTGGAACGCACAACACTTTAGACAGCCGGGTGGCTTGTGGAGCAGACCAGTGCCTAGTATGTGGAACGCACAACATTTTAGAGAGCCGGGTGGCTTGTGGAGCGAACCAGTACCCTGTACGTGGAACGCTATAGCAAGTATACGGCCGGGTGGCTTGTGGAGCGAACCAGTACTCTAGAGCTGGAATTTGTTGTGCCTGAAAGGAGTCTGGGAGCAAACAGGGTTGGAACCCATAATTAATCAGGAACGGAGAGCTCCCTACCGATGAATTGATTGCACAATTCCTGGCAAACTCAGCCCAGGGCAACAGGTCAGCCCAATTGTCATGATGGTCAGTAATGAAACAGCGCAAGAACTGTTCCAAACCTTGATTGGCACGCTCAGCGGCCCCATTGGTCTGGGGATGGTAGGCGGAAGAAAAAGATAATTGTATGCCCATCTGACCACAAAACGCCCTCCAGAACCTGAACTGGCTCCCCCGATCGGACACCAATACTCTGGGTACACCATGCAAGCGGAACACCTCCTTAGCGAATACAATCGCCAACTTGTTAGCAGAGGGAAGGCCACGGAGGGGCACGAAATGAGCCATTTTAGAAAACCTGTCCACTATCATGAGTATAAAGGAATACCCTGTAGACACTGGCAATTCTCCCATGAAATCGATGGAAACGTGAGACCAAGGGCGGTCACCATTAGGTACCGGCTGGAGTAAACCCACAGGGAGGTGTCTAGGGGTCTTGACACGAGCACAAGTAGCACAGGCATTCGTAAAATCGGCACAATCGGCCCTCATAGAAGGCCACCAAAAAACTTGTGAAAGGGACCATAACAATTGGTCTCTGCCAATATGTCCCGCACCCTTAGAGGAATGGTATGTCTCGAGTAACTGCGTGCGATATGGCACGTCAACAAAGCACTTGCCCATTGGGGTTTCGGCAGGAGCGGAGGCTTGGGAGGCCAAAATCTGTTCCCCCAACGGTGAGGTGATACTCGTGTGTATAGTAGCCAAGATACGATCAGGCTGAATAATAGGTGCTGGTATCTAATCTCTGTCAATTTCGGCCTCAAATTGTCTTGACAGTGCGTCAGCCCTAACGTTCTTAGACCCAGACAAGTAAGATACAATGAAATTAAATCGAGACAGGAACAATGCCCACCTGGCCTGACGTGGGGATAACCTCTTAGCCTCAGAGAGGTAGATTAGATTCTTATGATCGGTCAAAATTAGGACAGGGTTCTTGGTACCCTCGAGTAGGTGACGCCATTCCTTTAAGGCAAGGATAATGGCTAGCAGTTCTCTGTCACCGATCTCATAATTGCCTTGTGCCCCGGTCAATTTTTTAGAGAAAAACCCACAAGGTCTGAGAGTTCCTCCTTTAACTGGATGCTGCGAAAGCACTGCTCCAACCCCAATATCAGAGGCGTCCACCTCCAGAGTAAATGGGAGCGATGGATTGGGGTGGGATAACACAGGAGCATTAGAGAAGGCCGCTTTCAATGCTTCAAAGGCTTCCTCAGCAGCCACTGATCATTGAGCTGGATTAGCACCCTTGTGCGTAAGGTCAGTCAAAGGTTTTACAATGGTAGAGAAATTCTTAATAAATTTTCTATAATAATTAGCGAAGCCCAGAAATCGCTGTATGGCTTTAAGGCTCTTAGGGCGAGGCCATTGTAACACTGCCGTTAGTTTCTCTCTGTCCATGGCAATGCCTTCTTTGCCAATTATGAATCCCAGAAATGGCACACTGTTTCTGTGAAACTCACATTTTTCGAGTTTACAATGCAATTTATTTTCTCGTAAGCGAAGCAACACCGACGCGTCCTTGACATGTTGTGACATTCTCAGAATGAATGAGAATGTCGTCAAGGTAGACAACGACACATGACTGCAACATATCTCTAAGAATGTCATTGATGAACTCTTGGAATACAGCGGGTGCGTTACAGAGACCAAATGGCATAACTAAGTACTCATAATGGCCACATCTCGTGTTAAAAGCAGTTTTCCACTCATCACCAGCTCTGATCCAAATAAGATTGTATGCAGCACGAGGTCCAATTTAGTAAAAATAGAGGACCCCTTAAGTCTGTCAAATAGCTCAGTGATGAGTGGTATCGGATATGCATTCTTAGAGATTAGCTTATTCAGACCCCGGTAATCAATACAAGGTCTCAGTTCACCGTTTTTCTTTTTTACAAAGAAAAATCTGGCCCCAGCCGGAGAGGTGGATTTCCTTATGATACCTCTTTCCAGGGCATCAGCAATGTATTCCTCCATAGCTTTATTCTCCTCACAAGATAGTGGATACGTGCGTCCCCTAGGAGGCACTGCCCCCGGAGGATGTTCAATACAACAGTCATAAGATCTATGCTGGGGTAGGGTGCCAGCTTCTCCCTTGCTGAATACATCACCAAACTGTTGATAATCGTTGGGCAGAGCAGAGGAGGTGCATAAGATCTTGACCGGCTGGATTACGCAACGTTCCATGCAAGACTGGGACCAAGCAGATATTTCACATTTTTCCCAATCAAACTGTGGGTTATGCAACTGTAACCAAGGAAAACCCAAAATTACTGCGTGATGAGGAGAATTAATAAGCTGGAACTGCTGTTCCTCTTTGTGGAGAGCCCCAATCGTCATGGACAAAGGCATGGTTTCAAAGGTAACCTGAGCAGGTTCCAGGGGCCTACCGTCAATTGCTTCAATAGCGAGTGGGGTCTCCCTCTCAATGCGAGGAACCCCATGTAATTCGGCAAAGGTATTAGCCATGAAATACCCAGCTGCACCAGAGTCGACCAGAGCCAAAACCTCCACTGAGCGTTTTGCCCAAGAAAGTACCACCTGTATGGTGGGTTTCGATATACCACATTCTGGGGACGCCTGACCACCACCTAGGGCCTGTCCCCCAAGGTACCCTAGGTGTGTTCGTTTCCCGGACGTACAGGACAAGATCTTAATAGGTGCCCATTTTTGCCACAGTATAAGCATAACCCATGTTTTCTGCGATGTGTCCTCTCCTCCTTGGTTAGCCTAGTGAAGCCTAGCTGCATAGACTCACCCGATTCTCGAGGTAGATTAGACTGCTTAGACGCCAAGGGAGGGATGGGTGGGCAAAAAGTACTACTAGAATCATTGCCCTTTTGCAGCGACCTGCAGTCTTTGGTCATTAATCTCTCATGAATCCGTGTGTCAATTAGAATGACATTCAATATAATCATCAAGGTTACTAGGTACTTCTTTAGCTGCAATCTCATCCTTAATTTGGTCACTTAGACCCTGGGCGAAGGCAGCCAATAATGCCTCATCGTTCCAACCTACCTCTGCTGCCAAGGTACGAAATTCAATAGCGTAGTCACATACCGTACCCCTGCCCTGTTGTATTTCCATAAGGCGCTTAGCAGCAGAGGTGGTTCTACCAGGAGGCTCGAACACTCTCAGAAACGACTGCACAAATTCTCTGAAACTCCTAGTACAGGGTTTCGCATTTTCCCATAACGGATTGGCCCATGCCAATGCTCTACCGGTCAGCAGGGATATCATAAAACCAACTTTACTGCGGTCACTAGGGAAGGACTGAGCCGTCAATTCCATAAATATTTCGAGTTGGTTAATAAATCCCCTGCAAAGATTAGGGTCACCATTGTATCTGAGTGGCAATGGGGCAGAGGCAGTTAACCCCTTGACTGCTACCCATGAGGGCAAGTTAACATTCTCAGATGTCTGCCCAGGGGCGACCACGGAACTCAAGCCAGTCTTTTCAGAAAGCACTGTACGTTCAAGTATAGTTTGGATTGCTACCGCTAGCTGATCCAATCGTTGCTCATGCGCATCCATTCTCCAATGGATGTTTTGCGGGTTACCATCACTCTTGTTGTCTGAGGTCATGGCCCTTTCGTACTGTCACGGTTTGTTTAAGACTCACAGATGCAGAGTTTGGTAAAAACTTAACTTTATTGAAAAGTTAATGCAACCCCGTAGGGTAGAATACACATACACATATATATCTTTATTAGACAGAAATATAATGCAAATAAGCACAATGACGGCTCTACCGGCCTTGCCAGAACACCGGGCAAGCAGCCAGGAGATAAAACTACGGGATGAGGCTCTACCGGTCTTGCCAATACCGGGTAAGGCAACCCAAGGAAACAGGACAGGTTCTACCGGCCTTACCATTACCGGGCAAGACAGCCGATACAGGTGACTACACAGGCTCTACCAGTCTTGCCAATACCGGGTAAGGCAACCCAAGAAAATAGGACAGGTTCTACCGGCCTTACCGTTTACCGGGCAAGACAGCCGATTAACAGGTGGAGAAATTAGGGCAACCGGCAGTGACTAGTTGGTGGTGAAACAGCCACTAGAATGGTAAAGAGGCAAATCAGTAAGCAAGCCGCCAACAGCAGAGAAGATAGCACTCAGTAATGCTTTACACAACCGTAACGCCCTTCATCCGTAGAGCAAGCAAGCAACGCTGCATGGAGCGAACCGGTTCCCTATGCGTGGGAGGCACAATCTCTATACTGAGGCAGCTGGGCAGCTTGCGGGGCGAACCAGTACCCAATGCGTGGAATGCTATAATACTGATACAGCCGGATGGCACAACACTTAGACAGCCGGTTGGCTTGTGGAGTGAACCAGTACCCTGTACGTGGAACGCTATAGCAAGTATACAGCCGGGTGGCTTGTGGAGCGAACCAATGCCCTGTATGTGAAACGCACAACACTTAGACAGCCGGGGTGGCTTGAGGAGCGAACCAGTACCCAGTACGTGGGACGCTATTAGCAAGTACACAGCCGGGTGGCTTGTGGAGCAGACCAGTGCCCTGTATGTGGAACGCTATATCATGTATACAGCTGGGTGGCTCGTGGAGCAGACCAGTGCCCTGTATGTGGAACGCACAACACTTTAGACAGCCGGGTGGCTTGTGGAGCGAACCAGTACCCTGTACGTGGAACGCTATAGCAAGTATACAGCCGGGTGGCTTGTGGAGCGAACCAGTACTCGCATAGTAACCGGGAAGATGACAATGTCGCCTAGACGACTCAGGAACATCTGAAGGCAGGAATCAGCGAATGAAGGCAGGAACCAGCAGGCAGACGGTCAACCGGAATACTGGAGGAGACTGGCGGCAGGAAGCAAGCAACTCTGCATGGAGCGAACCGGTTCCCTATGCGTGGGAGACACAATCTCTATACTGAGGCAGCTGAAGGACAGCTCCACTAGTGCTGAAAGGTTGGTAACATCAGCATAAGATGGTACAGTGGAGAAAACCAGTATCACGTACAGGAAAACCAGGGAGGCCCTACCGGTGCTGAAACGGAAGCAGCAAGCTACCGGTGAATGGGAGAAACCAGTACCACGTACTGGACAACACGGAAAGCCCTACCAGTGCTGTAGGTGGCAACTAGCCACTGGTGATATTGCGTAAACCAGTACTAGTATTGGACAACACGGAAGCCCTACCGGTGCTTGAAATGAAGGCAGCTAGCAACCGGTGAAGCGGAGTAAACCAGTACCGCATACTGGACGACAGGAATGCCCTACCGGTGTTGCAATGGAGACAGCTAGGAACCGGTGATATGGAGTAAACCAGTACCGTGTATTGGACAACAGGGACGCCCAACCGGTGCAGTAATGGAGGCAGCATCAACCTGTGATATGGAGTAAACCAGTACCGCGTACTGGACAACAGGAACGCCCTACCGGTGCAATAATGGAGGCAGCTAGCACCCGATGATAAGGAGTAAACCAGTACCTCGTACTGGGCAGCACGGAAGCCCTACCGCTGCTTGTAATGGAGGCAGCTAGCAGCCGGTGATATAGAGTAAACTAGTACCACGTACTGGACAACACGGAAGCCCTACCGGCGCTGTAATGGAGGCAGCTAGCAACCGGTGATATGGAATAAACCAGTACCACGTACTGGACAATGGGAATGCCCTACCGGTGGAATAATGGAGGCAGCAGCAACCGGTGAAATGGAGTAAACCAGTACCCCATACAGGACAACGGAAATGCCCTACCGGTGCAGTAATGGAGGCAGCTAGCAGTCGGTGAAATGGAGTAAACCAGTACTGCGTACTTGGCAACACGGAAGCCCTACCGGTGCTTGTAATGGAGGCAGCTAGCAACCGGTGAATGGAACAAACAAGTAGTCAGAATGTCACCCAGGCGACCAAAGTCAAATGAAGGATGACAGTCAGGATCCAGGAGCAGGAACGACAGGCAGGCCAGGACAGGATACTGGAACAGTAGTGACAGCCAACTCAGGTCAGGAATGGGAGCAGGAACAACAGCTACACTAGATCAGGAGCGGAAGCAGAAATGTCAGCCAAACCGGACCAGGAACGGAGGCAGGAACCACGCAGGAATGACACTGGCGTCTGGACGAGGCACTGACACTGGTATACTGTAGCTACGCAGGCCCAGAGATACAGGTACAAAGGCAGGTGACTACTGACATAGCGACACCACGAAAGGGCAACCAAAGGATGCCTCAGCCCAGTCTATATAGGCAATACTGGGCAGGCAATAGAGAGTTCTAACACCTGACTGACAGCGAAAGCCAGCAATCATGGGCACCGTGATAGAAAGGTTACTTGTAGTAGTGCTTATCTGTGCTACTCCTGATCGCATGGCTGAAGGAGGGCTTTATAGATGTCTGAGTTTCTTTATTTTCAAAACAGGCTGCCCCTCAGTAGGAAAAACATTAAATCATTGCCTCCTGTCCTCCAGCTGGCTAGGATTGAAAATAACGGAGGAGGAAAGGGGTGGTGCTTTTTTAAATACATTCTGACCTGTCCTGCCAGCTGGAGGAAGGAGATAAATCCCAGTATTGTCTATGTGATGTGGAGTACACTGAAGAAATATGTATTGAATGAGTGTATATATACACAATCAAGCACAGAGTAGAAAACAAGAAAATTATACTGGTACCAGCACAACCAAATCAGAATAGTGGCAACACAGAAGTTCTGATTTAGTTGTGCTGGTAACGGTAACATTAGTTTTATTTTTTTATACTCTATGCTTGGTTGTGTATATATACACTCGTTCTATACATAGTTTGCATATTACATTTTTTTAATAAATCGCAATATTGTTTTAATATTTGCCATTTTTCTTTACGGGTTTGTGTTCTCTTTTGTTTACCTAATAGCCAAGATATTTTATATATAATATTGTGACAAATCTAAGTTTAAGCCCTGTAGACACACAAAGGAAATTTTGTATCCAATGGTGATATATACATAGTTTATTACTAAAAATATATACATAAATGGTGATATATGACTTTAATAAAATCCTATAATGACCATATACCTAGACACAAAATCCGACTCTAAAGTGAAACATAACATATATCCTTGGACAAGAATAAAAATATACACAAATTAGTGAAAATAGTCACTCTTACAGAAGATATTATCTAAAATACATTGACATATTAATAGAAAAATTCCAGTGTCCTTAAATTCAAATAAATAAACCAAAATATGAGATTAGGCACCAAGGAAACTTAGTGCAGCAGATGAAAGACACATCATGCTTACTTCTCCTTGCAATCGGAAGATGTCCAGTGCCATCACCTCAGAATTGGCAGAAAACAGTGGAATCCTGGTACACCTATCTACTGTCTAGAGAAGTCTGGTCAGAAGTGGTCTTCATGGAATACTTGCGGACAAAAAGCTATACCTCCGACATGGAATCAAGGCCAAGTGACTCAACTATGCACAAAAACACAGGAACTGGGTTGAAGAAAAATGGCAGCAGGTGCTCTGGACTGAATGTAGTTTGTGTGCCAAAGGGCTGGAGAGCAGTACAAGAATGAGTGGCTGCAGGCAACAGTGAAGCATGGTGGAGGTTCCTTGCAAGTTTGGGGCTGTATTTTTGCAAATGGAGTTGGGGATTTGGTCAGAATTAAAACGGAACTTTCATCCGCTATAAAGTCACACTGCTATAATTAAGCAGCTAGTGACTAGCTTCAGAATATATATTTTACCTTTGAAAAGTAGCCTGTTCTAAAGAAATCAATCATTGTAGGAGACTGATGGACAGGTTAGCACAGACTGCACACCTGTGCCATCAGTCCTTCCGGTTACCATATGGTATGCTGCAATGCTTCTTGCAGGAGACTGGGACTGACAGCGCAGGCATGCAGACAAGATGTAGCCTGGGTTCCGGTCTCCTACAATGATTGATTTCTTTAGAACGGGCTACTTTTCAAAGGTAAAATATACATTCTAAAGCTAGTCGCTACCTTCTTAATTATAGCAGGGTGACTTTATAGTGGATGAAACTTCCTCTTTAATTGTCTCCTCAGTTCTGAGAAGTACAGGCAGATACTTATCCATCATGTAATACCATGAGGGACACAGCTAATTGGCCACAAATGTAATCTGCAGCAGCATGACAAAGACAAAGTAATTAAAAACTATCTTCAGCATAAAGAAGAACAAGGTGTCCTGGAAGTGATGGTATGGCCCCCACACAGCTATGATGTCAACATAATTGAGTCTGTCTGGGATTACATGAAGAGAAAGAAACAACTGAGGTTGGCCAGATCCACAGAAGAATTGTGGTTAATTCTCCAAGATGTTTGGAACAACCTACCTGCTGAGTTCCTTAAACTGTGTGCAAGTGTACCTAGAAGAATTGATGCTGTTTTGAAGGAAGAGGGTAGTCACTCCAAATATTGATTTGATTTAGATTTGTATTCTGTTCACTCATTATCATTTTGTTAATTGATAAAAATAAACTATTGGCATGTCTATTTTTGAAATCATTCATACTTTACAGCTTTTTTTCCACACCTGACTAAAGACTTTTGCACAGTCCCCCTAATTAACAAAAGCACAAAATGGTATTTTCAACTTTATCCACATGCCATTGGTTATGTAATAAACCTACCCTAAAAACAGTTCAATAACTTTAAACAAGCATATATTTCCTTAAAGTAGACTAAATTACAAATCAGAAAATGGCTAAAGTTTCTTCCTACACAAAATGATGGAGAAAGGAATTTTTGTTACAAATAGGTGTTTTCATAAAGGTTTCAAAATTACACTAAAGATAAATTACTTTACAACATTCAACAGGCGTAGTATTAAAAAATGAATGCCAGATATCTCCTGAGTACACAGGCACGCAATAGGTATAGGTTGACAAAAGTATGTTCGTCCCTAGGGGCCCAAATTGGTAATAGGACATAACAAACATTCAATTGGGATAACCAAAATGCCCTAAACATTGTTTGAAGGGTTAATTATTCCATAGCATCAAAGTCCTATATAATAATTTGCTAGGATATTTGTCAGAAAAATCATGCGCAGTAGAGACTGCCCGAATGCACAGAATGCTTGGAGTTCTGTGCTGGGAGCATTCTGTGCTTTCGGGCAGTCTCTACAGTGCATGACTGCGTCAGCGGCAGGACGCAGAGCAGGACTGGCCTCTTAACCCTTTGAGTGCCCTCTGGCACTCAAAGGGTTAACATAACCCAGACCTTTGCCCGTGTATACGGGCTTTTACACTAGTAACCATATAAATACTAATATTCCTGAAAGTAGATATCTCAATGAATGAAATGAATGATCTCTAATATGAAGATGATAATAAAGGGAAAAAAATGCATTTTTTATTTTTGCATTTCCCACCCTTCAACAACTACAGGAATTTTTTAAATATTTCCTAGTGGAGTCATTAGCTATTCCTTTTCAGAAAAATGACACCCCATTGGAATGAGTTGGCTTACTGGAGGGCTTCCAAACAGCAAACACAGCCGAGACTCACCTTGAAATAAAACTTCGCTTTTATTCTCTCATCATAAAATCATGATTTTATGATGTGAGAATTTTATGATGTGAGAGAGAATAAAAGTGAAGTTTTATTACAAGGCTGGTGCTAGACTATGTTGCTGTTTGGATCCTTAAAATGTTTTGCCTTTGAGCACCCTGCATTAATCAGGTTTAGTGTTTGTGGCAGTACCTGGAAGTTATTCATGATTATTATAGGGGGTGCGAGAAGCATAAAGCTACACCAGCTACCGTGTTTCCTTTTTCTGACTTGACTGTAGGAAAATCATTAAAATGACTACAAAAATGAAGAAAAGGTAGACAAAGCATACCATTTTGAAAGAAGATAACACACTACATCAAATGAAGGATCACTTGAATTTCTACCAACAGGCTATGTAGCAAATAATTAAAAAAATTATGCAGGACAAAAACAAGATAACACTCTTTATATATTATATTTATTTAGAAAAAACATTTCTTTGAAGAATACATTGAGATTTCTCTTATTCAAATATATCCTGGAGAGTTTACAACAAAGAGTTGCATATTTAAACAAACAGAGAAACATTATACACACACACACATATACTGTACATACATACTAAAAATGTGTATACAGTAACATATTGCTTTTCTATATAAAGTAGTAGTTATGTTTAAGGATTTTAGACTGGGAGAAAATCTGATTTTTCTGGAAAGGTTATTCCAGACTTTTGGAACTCTGAAGGAGATGGCAGATCGACTGGCTTCTTACTTGTATTGTGGGATAGTCAGTTGTTAGCAGTGCAGCAGAGGTTATGGTTAGTATGGAGAGCTGGAGTGAGCATACTGAATAGGTAGTCTGGTAGCTTTCCAGAGAAGTGGTTGTATACTAAGCAAGAAAAGTGAAGGGTATGTCTAGGTTCGAGTGTTAGCTAATTTAGGGCTTGATCCAAATGTTGGCGTTAAAACCAACGTGAAGAAAAAAACTGCCTTCGCTCGTTAAGCAAGACCAGGTAAAGTGAGATTCAAATCTTCCTTACCCAGAAAGGCTAAAGAGCGATAACCAACAAAATACACGTTAACCTTAAACCTGCGTCGCATAGAAAATCTTACCTAAAAACACACAATAAAAATGTTACCTAGCACCACAGCCAATCACAGCACTGCAAAGTATCAAGTTCAGTCAGAAAATCAAAAACCCACGTCTCCAGTTCTGAACAGCATTCTCTGTGCTTTTCCCTACCCAGCCACTAGGGGAACACAGAGAAGGCTTTCCGCACCTTGGACAGCTTTGAATGCCATAGGGATGTTCACTGCTCACCCCTGTGGCATTCAAAGGGTTACAATCAATAAAACTAGTACACCAAGCACTACACAATGCCCCCTTCCACATCCCCCCCCTTAGTATGTCACATATATTGCATATATGTGACATACTAACCTCATCCACATCCACCTCATGGACTTCCATGTAGTGGACACATCTGTCTTTTATTCCACAATTAACCCTTTGAGTACCAGAGAGGTAGGAAAGCATTGCTTAGCATGTTTCCTACCCCTCTGGTACCCAAAGGGTTAATAGGCAAGGTATGGACTACATACCTTGCCTGTATATATGTGTGTGTGTGTGTGTGTTTTAAACTTTTTTTTAATTAAAATACTATTATTAGACATTAGTTTAAATTAGATCTCATTAATTTTTAACCCCCTACCTCCTGTGTCCCATTGCTATTAGTACTTTTGCTCCACTCTCCTTCAAACGGAGAGTGGAGCAAAAGTACTAATAGCAGTGGGACAAAGGAGCTAGAACATTATAAATGTATGAGATCTAAGTTAACCCTTTGAGTGCCAGAGTGGTACGCAACGCATTGCAAAGCAATGCGTTGCGTACCACTCTGGCACTCAAAGGGTTAAAATACAACTGAGGGAGCAGGCTGCACTGTGACTGCAGCGCTTCCCTCATCTCCATTCATAAACACTTCCATTGCTGCGCATTGTGAGAAGGGACGAATTGTACAAGGCGACGCCAGGCAGCCGGGCACAATGCCAACGCGAGAGGAGAGGTATCGGAGGAAGCGGGCAGCAAATACAAGCCTACCACCCGCTTCCTCCTATGTCTCTGTCCCCTCCTCCCGCTTCCTCCAATAGCTCTGTAGTCCCCAGGTTTAGACTGTATTATGCTGCGGGCTTCACAGCCACCCGCAGCAATGGAAGTGTTTATGAATGGAGATGAGGGAAGTGCTGCAGTCACAGTGCAGCCTGCTCCCTCAGTTGTATTTTAACCCTTTGAGTGCCAGAGTGGTACGCAACGCATTGCTTTAGATCTCATACATTTACAATGTTCTAGCTCCTTTGTCCCATTGCTATTAGTACTTTTGCTCCACTCTCCGTTTGAAGGAGAGTGGAGCAAAAGTACTAATAGCAATGGGACACAGGAGGTAGGGGGTTAAAAATGAATGAGATCTAATTTAAACTAATGTCTAATAATAGTATTTTAATAAAAAAAAAGTTTAAAACACACACACACACACACATATATATACACAGGCAAGGTATGTAGTCCATACCTTGCCTATTAACCCTTTGGGTACCAGAGGGGTAGGAAACATGCTAAGCAATGCTTTCCTACCTCTCTGGTACTCAAAGGGTTAATTGTGGAATAAAAGACAGATTTGTCCACTACATGGAAGTCCATGAGGTGGATGTGGATGGGGTTAGTATGTCACATATATGCAATATATGTGACATACTAAGGGGGGGGGATGTGGAAGGGGGCATTGTGTAGTGCTTGGTGTACTAGTTTTATTGATTGTGACCCTTTGAATGCCACAGGGGTGAGCAGTGGACATCCCTATGGCATTCAAAGCTGTCCATGGTGCTGAAAGCCTTCTCTGTGTTCCCCTAGTGGCTGGGTAGGGAAAAGCACAGAGAATGCTGTTCAGAACTGGAGACGTTGGTTTTTTTACTCTGTGTGGTGTGCTGTTCTCCAAAAAAAATAGGCGTTAGATTTCTGGAGAGAAATGTTGCAATTTAACGCGAGTTAGCCCTAACTCCAACATTTGAATTTGCTTTTGGCGTCGCTTGTACATTATCCTCTATGGGTGAGATCTTGCTGTTCTGGCGACCGGCGAAGTGTGTTTCAGAACTGGCGTCACTTGTTACTAGTGGAACATTTGCATTGCTCAGTTGACGTTAAAACCAGCGTCGCCATTTTTTAACTGGCGACGCCAACATTTGGATCGAGCCCTTAGTTCTTTAAACATATCACAGTGATGGGTAGTGTAATTATATTGGAGGATAAAACAGCATAATGAGTTATACAGAGTGTTAAGTTTAGCAAGATGGATTTGTAGTGCGTGAACATATACTACTTCTCCATAGTCTATGTTAAAATCTATGACTAAAATCTTTCAGCACAATGGAAATTATTCATGTATTCAGTACTTAGTTCCAGCCTTGGTATTCGTTGGCTAACAGTAGAGGGTAGTTTTGGAATTGGCTGCACACATTAAATGTCATAGATATGAAAGAATGGCATGCAAGACATGCCGTTTTGGAAAGTAAACATTGACCCACATCAGATGAGTGTACATTTGCTTTTCTACCCCCCGCCAGGCTATTAAGTACAGATATTTCCAAAACAACAGATGCTATTAGGAGGAAAATTAATGTATATATCACACACTACCCACAGCATGCATGACACACTCACAATGTGCCACGGTGCATGTTAGCAAGTTATCCACAAGTTCTAAACCCAGCAAAATAATATAAAGACAGAATTATGGAAGTGAGGACAGAAAAACCATTGAACCAGGTCTCTAGCACATTGCGAAGCACGGTGAAGCAGTGAAAAGCAAAGCGCAAAGCGACCATGGGGAAAAAAAAGTCTAACATTATCCTAAACCAGGGCTGTCTAAATTCAGTCCTCAAGGGCCACCAACAGGCCAGGATTTAGGGATTTCCCTGATTAAGCACAGGTGAGAAAATCTGTGTCTCATTCATTTTGACTGACTCACCTGTGCTTAATCAGGGAAATCCCTAAATCCTGGCCTGTTGGTGGCCCCTGAGGAATGAACTTGGATAGCTCTGTCCTAAAGCCAAAAACAAAGGTGACTATTCGGGAACAGAATCATCATTGACCCTACTGCTTTTCCTGCACTGCCAAATCTCCAGTGCAATGAGGAGTGCAGCTGCATGAAGCTAGATGGCAAAAGATATAATGATTAATGATGCTTAAGAGACAAGGCATGTTACTGTAGTGTGGTTATCACATTCTCCTAACAACGAATCTAGGGCTCGATTCTACTAGCCCCGGTATTTTAAAAACCAGCGGTAGTGGTTTTGACAGCACAGTTTATAATACTATAAACTGTTCCATCAACAAAAAAAACAAATGCAAAGTTTTCACCCATTGGGCATCACATAAAAATAATCGGTGGCTTTGCTGCATGTGTAGGACCACACTTTTGAAGGCGCAAATCCTGCACCATGAAAAGGCAGGCGCAGAGTCCCAAACACGAGGTGAAAACCACAGGTATGTGTTGCAAAATTGGTTTCCAACACATACTTGTGGTTGAAACAAAGAAAAAGATTAACCCTGTAAGTGCAAGTGGGGTATGCAATGCATTATACAGAGTTTCATACCCCACTGGCACTCATAGGATTAATTTACAACCATTACACATGCCCCGACAAAAACTTACCAGTAATCCTAATGTCCAGCAGGGTCACGGCCATCTTATTCTCTTCTGTCTTCTTTTCCTCAGTCTTCTGAAAAAGAAAAAAAAAAATCCATTAGGGCTCACTGAATTGAAAAAATATAAGCCCCCCCAAACATGCAACCGTTAACCCTTCAAGTGCCAGAGGGGTAGCCCTCCAGTGCTCAAAGAGTTAATATAGGTGGCATCAGGAAGCTGATTGGCTGGGAGGTATGTATTTCCAATTGGAGACTACCCATTTTGAACTGAAACTGGCATAGAAATGCCAGTCTCTGTTCAAAATCCCGGCCGAGAGGTGGCATGGGGGGTGGGCTCTGTGCTGCTCAAAATACCTTCCGCCACCAGCGGAGGAAAAGGGGGTAAGGAATCACAACATATACTCAATGACAAATGTAAAAAAAAAATTCATTTTTAATGTAATACGCACTTTAAGATGCTAGCTATATCAACTCTTTGAGTGCTGGAGGGATACCCATCCAGCACTCAAAGGGTTAAGGATTGCATCTTTGGGGGCTTATTTTTTATTTTTTATTTTTTCCAATTCAATGAGCACTAATGGATTTTTTTTTTTTTTTTTTAACAGCAAGAAAGAAGACTGAAGAAAAGAAGACAGAAAAAAAGAGGATTAATGAAGAACCTGGACAGTGGATGACAGGTAACTGTTACATTTCTGACTAATTTTTGCTCACTGTCGTTGTCTGACACTGTCAAACTACGAGAGATTGCATTTTTTTCCTTTGATATTCCCACAATTCGCTCTATTTAGCGTGAGTTGTGGGAACAAAAAATGAACAACGAGCATTTTGCCAAAACATGAGTTTTGGCCAAGAGCGCTCATTTTGCCATGTACCTCGCCAGCAATAGAATAGCTGAGGTACATGGTTGAGTTTTTTAGGCATTAATGTTTGTACTATTACCTCCGATTTTACTGGCGGTAATAGAATCAAGCACCTAGTGAGGTTCCATATGGGCAAAATTTGAGAGTGAATTTAGAAAGAAAAAAGCAGTGGCTAAGCGATTGGCCAGAAGGATACTGATTTATGGAAAATTTGGTAACACATGAAAAATTGCAGGCTAACTTGTTTGGAAGGGCATGTCAGGATTTTAACACAGTCGTATCAAGGTAGGTGTGTTGGGCTTACAACAATAAGCTTTGCAGCAAGGGGTTTGCGTGTAAATTCAGGCACCATTGCAGAATTTGCAGAGGTGGTCACCCAAGGGTCGACTGTGGAAACAGGACAAAGGGAACGTAAAGGGTTTTGATTATTGTAGCTTTTCACCCATTAAGAGAAAGAATATCTGATTCTACATTGTAATCTCTTAATGCGTGAAAAGCTACAATAATCAAAAAAGAGATGTATTGAACACATTGTTTGAAGAGGTTTATCATAAGCACTCAAAGGGTTAATAGTGCTAACTAAATAAGCCGCATATCGCAGTTCCTCAAATGTGATTCAAACACTTATGGATACATACACTCTTAAACTAGAGGATTTAAATAAATCCCCAATGTGGATATGAAGTAACATCTATATTGTTATAATACTAATTTGACAATAGCAGGACCGTTTCAAATACAATCTCTGCTTTTTCGATCGTTTAGTATATTATATATACTGATCTATATGACCATTTTTTAGCCATACAATTTGGTGGTGTCTTTTTCGTACCACAACATTGAAAGCACTGAATGAGTCTCCTTTTGACTGGCTCCCGGGTGAAGATAAGGTGAAATATCCTTCTATCTACTTATTAACCTGGGTTCTCAATATTTCTATTCTATCTTCTTTTTCTTCTGGAGTATATATATATATATATATATATATATATATATATATATATATATATATATATATAGAGAGAGAGAGAGAGAGAGAGAGAGAGAGAGAGAGAGAGAGAGAGAGAGAGAGAGAGACTGACTTGAGGTGCAAAATTCCTTCAAATGAAATTTTTTATGCACATTTATCTATTGAGTTTTTGAAATAGATACTTAAGGTCAAGGTGTGCACGCTACCAACAGAGAAGGTCCTGAAGGCAAAGGAATTGGTGTCTTAAGCAGCGAGCAGTAGCAAGATGTATTTAAGAGAAATGCAAAGACTCTTGGGGCTACTGAACTTTGTGTGTAGGGTCATTCCTATGGGAAGGGTGTTTAACAGGCAGTTGGAGCTGGCGACTGTGGGGGTATGCCACAAGCATTTTTAGATCAGGATAACTAAGCAGTTGAGGCTTGACCTGAAGGTGTGGGATACTTTATAGGCAGAATTCTCTGTGGATGGACAGCCGGAAATCCAATAGTGAGCTCAGCTGTATACTGATGCAGCAGGGAAGTGTGTCTTTGGTGCTTTCTTTGGTACAGAGTGGTGTACCTGTAGATGGCCTTAGGAATGACAGATGAAGGGACTGACTAGGAACCTAACAACATTCACTGAGTAGCTTCCGATCAGCTGTGCAGTTGAGATGTAGCGGTCCTGGTTGGCAAACAAGGCAGTGATATTCTGATCAGTGAATAGTTTGCACCATTAACAATATTTATGCTAAATCAATATCAGTGTTCCGGCTAATATGGAGGTTGGTCATGGAATGTATGAGGCATGACATCAGCTTCAGAGCAAGACATGTGCTGGGGTGAGGAATTAAATAGAAGATGCGTTATCTGGGGGGGGGGAGATGTTAAAGTTTTTTAAGCTTTCTCCCAAAGCAAACAGGCAGCCCACTAATTTTCCACAGCACCTTTGGTACTTGGGGACAGAAGATTAGAGCAGCTCTTTGTGAAGTCCTTAGCACCAAAGTCCTGGCAGGCGTATGCGAGGGAAGGTGGCAGCATTTGAAGTCCCTCAAGGGGCGGTACACACTGGGCAAGTTGTTGCAATATGTATTGTAGATGCACGTGGAGTGGGGTCAATGTGCCAGGCGAAAGTTGCGCTAGTGGCCATTTCCTTTTTCAGTAAATTACAAAGGGAGGTAGGCCACACAAGGAAATTTTTGGTGCAGAGGTTTATGGGAGGATGAAAAAGGTCTATCAATAAAGGGATAAAAGGCAACTGACAGATGGGGACTGCATTTATATTGGTCTTTTGGGGAGTGCTTAGGGTGAGTGAGCTTGTGGTCTCAGCCGGGAAGGCAACAGGGAAGGGGTTTCTGTTCCTCTACGTGAAGGTAATGAAGCAGGCAGCTTTATTGTGCATCCACAAATCAAAAACAGTTCAGTTGGGGCAAGGACAGTGGTTGATACTAGGAACAACAGCTGCCTCAGTGTGCCTGGTTGTTACATTAGAGGTCTGGAATTCCAGAAAAAGATAAAGAAATACGCACAATGGTAGTGAAAAAAAAAACTATAACTACAGTTTATTAAAGGGATAGTAATGTTTCATAATAAAAGCAGCCCTAATTAATCACCATAGTATTTGGACTTTGGAGAGTGCTATTTAATTTCTGTCAGAGTTGTAGTTCAAGAGTAATTCAATGACAAAGTCTCCCCCTCCCTCCCCTTTTACTGATGTAACACTGCTCAGCCAGATCAGAATGGAGGTGCCCAGGTAGACTGCAGAGAGGTACAATCTTCAATTAAGATGAGGGAAAAACCTGGAAAACTTGTCAAGGGGGGTAGGGTTTTCATTGTTTTCATAGAAAGAAGATTGTCCCCTGCTGTTATCTGTCTGGTCTTACAACCAGATTCCACATCTGAGAAGAGATGGCTTACACTAGGTAAAAGGGGCGGGAGGGGAAACTCTGCATGTGAATATCTCTCAAACCATAAAGTTTTGAGAAATAAGACTTATATCGTTCTTCATGTTTTTTTAGTGCCTACAAAATAAAATAAAGATAAAATGAGGTATTACTATCCCTTTAAAGATACATTACAAAAAGAGAACATAAAAGATACTTAGCTACTGCCGGAGTTTTCATCAGTATGGGAGAGCCCTCCATACGCCTCCTGCAGCAACAATCTTTTAAACACACAGGCCTGAGATGAGTTACACGCTCTCTCTCTCAGACTTGAGACCAGGAACACTCTCCCTGGTCTCCAATGGCTCTAAACTAGAATCGTGTTGATGATGGGGTAAATACAGACTACACCCTTAAAGGTATGCAGGGTATGTCTAACACTACGCATGCGTATTTACTCGGTTATATAACACTGAATATTGCACAACTAGAGATGGCACTACTCTTTGTTGTTTAGCTTGCTACATGACTGCAGAGCATTAACCCCCAACTAACAGTGAGGAGGTCACCAAAAACCATCCCTTACACTGGTAGAAGCAAAAACATACTTGGCAGGTAGACTAGGAGGAGGTGAGTTATTTTTGGTCCATGTGAATGGGGAACTGCTTACAATGTTTCAATTCAGGGCAGTTTTGAAGAAAGTCTTGCGACACATAGGGCAGAATCCCTCAAAGTTTGAAACACACTCTTTCAGAATAGGATAATTCACAGTCGCAGCATAGACAGGGAGATCAGTTGACTTCATTATTATTATTATCCAAGATTAGTCTGTAAACTCGGGGTATAAAGTGACTTCCTTTTTGCCAAAGAACTTGGTGGAGTATAAGCACCTTATAAGATGTGAAAATATATGCAGAGAAATGGTTTAACTGCACCAACAGTACTGTGTCATGATGAATTTATCACCTAGCGATGGTGCCTACAGGAAAAAGTCAAACTTTGGAGGAACAGAGAGAGATAGTGAAACTCCCTGGGGAAAGAAACCTGCATATGTGGCACTCATCTCTAATGAAAAGTTAATTTTTAATATTTACATTTAAAATTGAGAGCAACAATGGGAAATTGCAGACATAAAGGGGATTAAAAATAGGTCCATCACTAGGGGGCTTCAAATAATATCCTACTGGTTGTGGGTATATAGAGGATCATCTCATCTATGGTAATGGTATTATTGAACAGTCATAGTTAAGGTATATTTTTTGAGGGTTAATTCTTTACCGTCATTAGATTTGTTTTATTAGCCATACAGGGTGGATAAATCATAACACATTTAATATTGTCTATACAGGGTGTTCGTTTTTCCTCATCCCTCAAGTGGTTAATTCAGTTATACTGTGTATCTTGCGGAATGTGGAGATCACTTTTTAGGCTGCTGCATTTTATAAATGCTGGAATAGCTGGAAAATATCACAGCTATAACACAAGAATCGAATGTAAGGTCCACTTACTGGATGGGAATTGCTTGGCTCCAAATATGTTGCCAATACCATTTTATAGGCATTATCCCATTCAAGATGGCAACAGGAGGGAAGTGTCCACGGGTCCATCAAAACAGTATCAGCCAAATCCAAAGTGTAAGTATAAAACTTTATATTTATTTCAAAATTAAATAAAAAACAACCATATGAATGGTAATAATCACATGTATATGCATCGCAAGACCAATCACCTTACGCATTTCATGATTGCATTGTTATCACTTAATCTCAATAAACACACTTCTTTATAGAGACATCATGAATCATTTTATACAATCTCTGTGTCCTACCGTGCAAATCGTAACCTAAGCATTATCATCCTATTACTGGTAACTTCAAATCATCTGCGCAACAGACGTCTTTTTGCCGCATATCCTACTATGATGTATCTTGATCACAACCGCTATATTTGCTTCAATATGCACTACAGGATAGCACCAAATCTAAAACACCTCACCCACAAATATCTTAATAGTCACTGTGAAATGAATAAGTGATTGAATATCAAAACTAAATTATAAAGTTAAAAAGAATATTATGAATAATTGTTTGTACGAAATTCAAGAATCATAGGATCAATCATTATCAATTTTATATTAAAAATATACCAATGAATAATCTGTGCTAATTTAACACACCTGTAAAGTGTATAAATATATATGAATGTAAATATAAATACCTATTTAAGGTTTTTGTGTTTCAAAAACATCCTTACTAATAAAACTCTCATGACCTAATGAGTGTCACGGTTACCCAAAATTAACTCAGGAGTCAGTAAGGTATATAGTAAAACACCTGTATTAATAGTAATTGTAACACAAGCAAATAGACAGGAAGGTGCAGAGGGTAACTGGAAAAGCCAGCAACACCTATCAACAATAGGAGGCTGCCCCGAAGTAGATCTCAGTGCTATAGACTAGGCCTAGGCCAATGGTAGTCTCAGGTAGAACAAGGAAATCACTGGACTCAGAACTCGTGAGATCTCCCATCAGGAATGCAACGAGGGAGATACTACTGACTCACACCTGCAGTCAGTATAAGTGGGTAGTCAGCCAGAGCCACAGGTCTGCACCAGATAGGGTGTCTGCTAGCTGGGGAACAACGCAGATAGGATAGTCAGCCAGAGCCACAGGTCAGCACCAGTTTGGATGGTCAGACGAGCCTAGGTCATACACGTAGCGGATAGTCAGCCAGAGCCACAGTCAGGAGGCAACACAGAGAGGATAGACAGAGCCACAGGTCAGCTCCAGATTGGATGGTCAGACAAGCCTAGGTCTTACACTGGAGATCAGAAGAATAACAACTAGAAATGCACTGGACACCAACGTAAGGGTGACTGAGCCCTGTGTCCAGCAGCTATAACTACCAGCACCCTAGGAAGGAGGCACACAGAACAAGCTGATGGTCTATAAATACGGTGCTCACGTCACTCTCCTAATACATGCACCCATAATAGACATATGCAGCTCAAGTTGCTGAAGGAATGAATGCGGCCAGAGCCGCGAGAACAACTGGAAGTGGCAGAGAGCCGCCGAAGATCAGAACGTGGCAGGGCCGCGAAGGAGCAGGACCGCAACAGGCTAGCTGCCGGTCATGAGGTAAGTCACATCTGTGACAATGAGTAAGTGATTATTTGATTACATTAATGTCTTATAAACAGAGATACATCATACTCTGAGTTCATGCCATATGGGATACATGTTTTTAAAGCGGAACTAACACCCCTGCAAGATGTAGCCTCAATTAGAGGTCTACAATCCGTGATAACTCTCTGTGTAATTATTTTTTAAAAAAAACGTGTTATTAAAGAGTAATCTGTTAATTCCAAAAAGTACCTGGTGACGTCTTCCCCCCAGAAAAGCGCATTGCACCTGTCAGCACAGAGCTGATGTACTCTCTTGTAACTCCCCCCGGCTACACGAAAACACCTACGTCATCAGCTTTAGATTCTCGGACCAGCAGGAGAATCTAAAGCTGGTGACATAGGTGTTTTCGTGTAGCCGGGGGGAGTTACAAGAGAGCCGATCGTCTCTGTGCTGACATGCGCAATGTGCTTTTCTGGGGGGAAGAAGTCACCAGGTACTTTTTGGAATTAACAGATTACTCATTAATAACACGTTTTTTTTTAAAAAAGAATAATTACACAGCGAGTTATCACGAATTATAGCCCTCTAATTGAGTCTACATCTTGCAGGGGTGTTAGTTCCGCTTTACTTGAAAGATCCATTTAACCTCTGTCTTATCCAAAATGAATTCTATATCCCCTCCTCTTTCTCGCTAGTAAACTCTTTCTATGCCCTAAAACGAGAACTTAGAGAGATCTGCTCCATTACAACTAATGAAATGCCAGGCTACTGGACTGGCACTATCACTGTTGCCAATGGATAAAATGTGCTACCTTATTCTCTCCTTCAGGGGTTTGCTGGTACGTCCAACATACTGTTTATTACATTGTAAACAAGTTATCAAATAAACTGTATATGATGTACAACAATTAATATACTGCCTGATTTTAAATGTTTTTCCTGTAATAATACTCTGAAAAATCTCTCCAGTTTTTGCATATTTAAATGAAACACATTTCCTAGCTCCACACCTATACATGCCCCTTGTACTCAACCAGGTTGGCATTTTAGGTGGCGAACTATGAAACAAAGTAGGGTATAGCTTCCTACCCAAAGTAGATGCCCTTCTTGCTACAAAATTACAACCTTTCTGGATAGTAGTTTTCAACCTTGAATCACCTACCAGAATTGGAAGATGTTTCAAAATTATTTCCTTTATTTGATTAATCTCAAGACTGTATTCAGTCATAAATGAAACACCCCTATCAGAATAACCATCCCTATTCTTCTGGTCTTTTTTTAGAACTGAGCAACATCTTACGGTCTACAGCTGCTGCTCTAATACATGTACTATCTAGCTGTTGACACGAATAACCTCGTTGTAAAAAACACCCTATTAATAATTCAGATTACTTAAATTCTACCATACTAGAACAGTTCTTCCGTACTTCAAAAAATGGCCTAGTAGGGATGCCCCTTATAAGATGTCTACTGCATGCAAAATCTTGTCACCCTAATGAATTTCCTGCACACGACTTCTTGTATAAAGTGGTTTCAATACCAATAGGGGAAAGAATAAGCTTAAGGTCAAGATATGTAATCTCCTTCTCATCAAACTCAAAAAGTAAAGGACAAATTATGGTCATTATCATTCATGTAAGACACAAAATTCTCAAATTGTATTTTAGATCCCATCCAAAGAAATAATAGATATAAACACTTATAGATAAGGGTTCTCAAGTCCAAACACGTGGGACTCCTCATACCAACCCATATAAATGTTGGCAAATGATGGGGCAAATTTTGCCTCATTGAAGTCCTGCATGTTTGGAGAGAGAAAACCCCATCGTATTTGAAAAAATTGTGATAATCAATAGACCGTAACAAAATGTTCTTCAAATGATCATCATATGTGCTATATGTGTTTAATTGATATTCAATAGCACATAATCCTTTATCATGTGGTATCACTAAATAAAGGGAAACCACATCCATTGTCCCCCATGTTGAATCCTCCACTGGCTGGAAATCTGATAAGAATGTTAGAATATGACTTGATTCACTGGTATAACTTCCCAAACGCAATACCAAAGTTGCAAATAAAAGTAACATAACTGTGACAAATTTTCTGTCTCCCTACTGGGGGTCTTGCCTCCTTATGGACTTTAGGGAGGTGATAGAACACAGGAATTAATGAATATTTTACCTTAAGAAAATATTTTTCTTTTTCCATCAAAATTCCTGAAGCTAATCCCTCATCTATCAATCTATTCAACAGTCTAGAATACATTTTAGTTAGGTCCTTATTAAGAACCATATAGGAGGATGTATCTTGTAGTTGTCGGAATCTAGTACAACCACACTGTCTCCCTTATCTGCATTGTGGATTACAATGGTAGTATCTGATGCTAAAGACTCCAAAGCTTTTTGTTCACCAGTACTCAGATTTTTCTTACATGGATGTGTATTGGACAAACTCTTGTAACTTCAATAGACGCTCCACAACCACTGATTGAAAAGAATCTATAAAAATTCCCCTCTGATGTATAAGGTAAAAATCTGAACTTTGCTTAAATGACCTATGTTTACTCAAACTTGACTCATTTATCGTGCAAGAAATCAAAGGGTTACTTTTCCTCTGTAATGATTCAAGGTCATAAACATGACAAAGATCAGAAAAAACAAGATCACTGTAAGATTTTAATGCAATAACTGATGATTGACCATCATCCTCTTCATTTACTATTCGATTTGAATCAGAAGCTACTAACATATTTAAATCTTCAGACAATGTGTTTGGTATCTCCTCTGTATCTAAATTGGTACAATCACTAAAATGCTTCTTTAGTATAAGCTTTCTTAACCCCTTAAGGACCGGGAAAATCTGGGGAGGATTGCACTTAAAGACAGGAGAATTCTGACCTTTTTGACTATGTCTTTGTGCAACAGTATTTTCCTTTAAGTACTTTATTTTACCCATGCAAATTATATACCATTTTTTAAAGCATAAGTAGCACTTTCTTTTGATACTTATATGGATATCCCACCATTTATTGTATTAAAATTAACCCCTTAATGACCCATGACGGTCCAGGACCATCATGGGTAGAATCTCATTAAGGACCCATGACAGTCCTGGACTGTCATGGGTTAAATTATAGCAGTGAACCTATCATTCAATCCAGACTGAGACTGAGCACTCTGGTACCGGAGCGTTCAGTCTCAGCCCCTGTCAGTTGTGTCGGGTCATGTGATCACTGCAGCAGCGATCACATGTACCAGCATTCTGAATGAATGAGGCAGTATGCTTTACATGTTGCCTCTGTATCTCCTCTCTGCCTCTCTGTCCCTTAAGATCAAAGTAAGGGACAGAGAAGCAGATAGGAGACACCTAGTTGAGAAAAAAAAATGCAGCAACTGGGGGTATTAACACCTTCACTGCTGGTGAGGGAGGCTGGCTGGATGCAGGTAAATTTCTGACCTGCTAAATACACTTTTTTTTTCTTTTTTTTTTTTTAAACAACATAATTTTGTTTTACAAAAAAAAGGTTATTAAAAAAAAAAAATGTCATTAAACAATATTGGGAGTTTGATTGGTGTGGAGCTACGTAATACATTTATACACCATGTCCCTCTTTCCCACCTTATTTTCCCACATTTTTAGTAATAAGATTTGGCCGTGTGTATAAGTGTATTACATGGCTCCAAAACAATCACACTCCCATTACTTATTGTTTACACTTTGAATATTTATTTTATAAATACAATGTTTAAATAAAATATTTTTTCTTCTTTACATTTATAAAAAAAAATGTTGCTTTTAGCAGGTCAGGAATGAACCTGCATTCAGCCAACCCCCAGATCTGAAGGGGGTAATACCCCCAATTCCTGCATGATTTTTATTTACTATGTGTCTGCTCTCTGCTTCTCTCTCCCTTACTTTAACAGTAAGGAAGAGAGAGGCACAGAGCACACACATAGGCAGTGTGTCAAGCACACTGCCTTTTTGAAACAAAATGCCAGTACATATGATCGCTCCTGGAGGGATCACGTGAACTGGCTGAACTGACAAGGACTGAAGCTGAGCGCGTCTCAGCACCTGCAGAATGATAGCAGCGTGCACGGAAGCGCACTGCTATAATTTAACCCATGACATGCCAGGACTGTCATGGGTCCTTATGGGAAGTGTAACCATGATGGTCCTGGCACGTAGCAAGGGGTTAAGAAGTTATTAACATCTAGTACTGTGTCCAGTAAGTTAAAATGTCTCGTTGGGGAAAATCCCAGTCCCTTATATAACAATGAATATTCATCCAATGTTAATTCTCTGCTCGACAGATTTATGACTGCCTACCTCTTCCCCTGAATGGGCAACCATGTCCTCTTCCTGGACCTCCTGCCCCTCCACGTTGGTTTATAGTTCCTCTTAAAGCTTGATGAGATTCCGATCTCTAATTTTTGGGGTGCCATTCTCTCCTTACTGGCTGTTTTTTTGGAGCCCGTGTTACTTCCAGTGTGGAAAAAAACCTCATTTACAGTTGTCTCTCTGTGATCCTGTGGGTATGAGAAAGGCGAAACAGTACTCTATTCTATTTCTATATCCTCCTGTTCTACACTGACCATCTTTGGCACTGATCCGGTACGTAAAATCGACTTAGTACGGGGAGTCCCTCTTCTGTCTTTTCTCCTAACCTTATGTCAAGTATAAGCAATCTTTTTTTCATAGTCTTTTCTATCTCTACAGAATTTTTTTTTTTTTATTTCATTACCGTGATATGTTTCAAACATTGTAATTTCACACTTAATGATTATGTGCTTTCTCCAGTGTTTCTAGATTGCAATTAACTTTGACTTTATCTTGTAAAGAATTCAATTCTTGTTTCAAAGACTTGTATTTCTAATTTTTATATGCTACTATAAGGTTCATAAGTTTGATCGAGCATTCCAAAAGTAGGGTATTCCATCGTATTATGAATGACTGATTGTCTTGTGCAAATGTGGGGGTTTTACTAATCCTTAGACGCTTAGAAACCATATCACAGGACAAATTTTTTTCAAAGGTGGTAATCTCCCACCACATTCGCATTTCCTTTATCGAAACCATTTACAACAGTACTTCATCTGTAAACTGTTCATCTCCAATATATGGAACATCCAATGAAAAAACATTTGTGGCCTTCAATAGACGTTCCATGTGAATCGCTACAGGACTAGGATTTGTTGAATTTTCCATCTCTAGATCGCCTTATGTATTTTGTGATTGTAGTGTTACGGTTGGCAAGCAAAACCAGGAGTCAGACAGTATAGTTAATAGAACCTTTATTATGAGAATAATGACAGTAATGCAATATATAAATATACACACAGTGGGTGACTGAAATGGCAAGTACTATATCTGGAATAGCAGTCTCCCAGTCTCTGCAACACACTGTCCGAGACTAGGCCCCAGCCCACTGGAATCTCGTGGTAAGGTAACGCCCAATAGATACTAACTTAGCCTGCAGTCAGTCTAGGAGCGGAGTCTCAATCGTACATAACCAAGGAAGCTGCTGACCCAAGCCTGCAGTCATTAGCTAGGAGTCTACTAGAGCCCCAGGTCAGTACTAGGAAGGATGTCTGAATAACGGAACCAACAAACTGAGCAAACAGACAGAGCCTTCTAGTAAGCACCAGATAGGATAGTCAGACGAGTCATACACTGAGCGGGTAGATAGCCAGAGCCACAGGTTTGAACCAGAAAGGAAATCCATTGAAGCAATGGAATGCTGGATGCACAGTGGATAGAGCCTCAGGTCAACACCAGAGTGGGTAGTCAGACAAGCCTAGGTCATACACGGAGCGGGTAGTCAGCCAGAGCCACAGGTTTGCACCAGATAAGATATCCACTGCAGCGTATGTATGCTGGATGCACAATGGATAGAGCCCCAGGTCAACGCCAGAGTGGGTAGTCAGACAAGCCTAGGTCATGCACGGAGCGGGTAGTCAACCAGAGCCACAGGTTTGCACCAGAAAGGATATCTGAGCCAAATCGGAACACCCAAGGAGAATAGTCAGACAGAGCCACAGGTCAACACCAGAATGGATGGACAGACAATCTGGATCCTACACAGGAATAAGGAATACTAGAAAAGAACTGCTCAGAGCAACAACGTAAGGGTGACTGAGTCAGGACTCAGTCTGCCCTTTAAACCTCTCCACAGGAAGTAGGTAGGAGGAGCAGCTTAGAGGGGGGAAGTAGGTAGGAGGAGACCACAGGAAACAAACACACATAAAACAGAGGCCTGCAGAATGCTTGAAGCCTCGTGTCTGCAGATGCAGCATCTGGCTTTGATGTGTCCAATCGCTCCTGGAAATGACACCGGAGCGTCATAGTGAGCATCGCTAGAAGCAGCGGCGCTACTAGGTACTGTTACAGTTATCACTTAAGCTCAACAAACACACTTCCTTTAAAGTCACATCATGAATAATATTAACCAATCTCTATCCTACTGTGCAGATCGGAAACCACATCTTATCATCCTATTATTGGTAACTTCAAATCACCTGAGCAACAGACTTCATTAGGCTGTGCCGTCTTGCTTCATGTCCTACTATGACGTATCTTGATCACATGACCGCTATATTTGCTCCTATATGCACTGCAGGATAACACAAATCTAAAACATCTCATCCACAAATACTTTAATAGTCACTGTGAAATGAATAATAAATGATTGAAAATCAAAACTAAATAAATTATAAAAGTTAAAAAGAATATTATGAATAATTGTTTATACGAAATCCAAGAATAATAGTACCAATCATTATCAATTGTATATTAAAAAATACACCAATGAATAATCTGTGCTAATTTAACATACCTCTAAAGTGTATAAATATATGTGAATGTAAATATAAATACCTATTTAAGGTTTTTGGGTTTCAAATTATCAAAAAATAAATATTTCTCTGTCGTCCAATACAGGTTACTGGTAACTCTGGGAGATGATCCTCCCCTTAGTAGGCAGGAACAATTCTCAAAGTGTATGCAGGGGGTGGAGCCTCCCTTCCCTCCTTGGCTGCAGCTAGCAGATCAGCTCCAGAAAGATTTGTTCCTTGGTGAAGACAACACCAGGTGGAGAACCGTTCTGCTATAGTTTTAGAATCTTTTTTATTTTTCTGTTAGATATGGAATACCACCATTATGCGTATTACCATGACTGACAAATGCCCTTAAATGTGGCTAGGTCAGTATCCAGGTGTTTTTTTGTAGACTTTAAGCCCTGAGGGGAAAATCTTGATTCCAAGTGTTTCCCCAGGAGTTACCCACTGAGGTACTTCTTGCTCCATGGTAATCTGAAGACAGAAGATCTGCAGGAAAGGTGAGCTACCCTTTGAGTGCTGCAGGTCCACTTGTCCCACAGTGCCCATCTACACAGGGGTGTATTTCTGGAGTTCCTATTGCACACTCCAGCACTCATTGGGTATCTCTGTATGTCTGTTGGGTGTTTGGAGCAGGTTTATGTGGTAACTTAACCCTTTAGCTGCTGGTTTGGCACTTTATTGGGGGGTTTTATGACTCTTTTCCTACTAGATTAGTATTTTCTGGGTATCCTTACATGTTCCATTGATGTTTTACATGTTTTTATGTTTTACTTTTATATTTACCAAAATTGAGTACTGCGCCTTTAAGGCGTGCTTTACCTCATAGACGCCATTGCTCCATTCATGTCTATGGGACTGTACTGTTTGGGACGTACCTCTGCAACTGTTTAACCTAGCTACTTCAGAGATGACTCATTTTACTTGTCTACCCTTGCTCTATCATCCGGTTCATGTTTCTAGTGTGTTGGGGGGCTCAGGGGGCTTCGGGCACTGTTTAGGGTACTTTTTGGGAAAAACTACATTTCCCATGAGAACTTGCTTTGCGCCCTTGTTTCTGATTGGCTACTGCCATTTTGTGAGCATTTCTGGTCGAGTATCCTACGCAGGGCTTGGAATCTCCTTCTCTCCTCTGCAGAATAACCCTTCGCCTGCCAGATAAGTTTATTTTAGCGTTTTCTGGGGTGAAACTTTAATCTTACAAACTATAACTGGGTGATTTATTGTACAGTTTGTGATTTTGACACTGTATGTCTATAGTGCTGGAGCTTGGGGCTAGACCTAAGACTAAGGAGGCTGGGGTCTTTGTATCCCCCATTGCGCACTGCTCTTCCTGTCACTCAGGGCTACCTAGAGAATACTCAGGTCACTTATGCCTGGCATGTTCTGATGTCCCTGACACAAATCCAGGGACCTCCAGCCATGCCATAGAGCCAGCTTGGGTGCAAGAGTTCAAGGCTGCGCCTACGGACCTTAGGTCCACATTGCAACTCTTTCCATCCCAGTTGCAGGGGGCCTTTCAGGCTTGGTACGCCCTCTCCTCAGTCAGATCTTCCCTGCCTAAACCACAGGGAGTACCTGATGTGTCAGATTCCTCTGAGGTGGAACTTCTGGTGGATTCGGATGTTGAGGACTGTTCTGTGCTGGAATTCTCTCAGTTTCTTGGGGACCCCTTTGAGGCTGATCCTGAACCCTCCGCTGAGGGCCTAATCAGGGCTGTTTAACTACACTTAACATTCCCCTAGTTCAGGAGGTTCCTTCTGATCCCTCTGATGTATTTCAGTAGCCTGCTAAGCCCCTTACATACTTTCCACCTAACCCCACGCTTGACTGCCTTGTGTCTGAAGAGTGGAAATCCCGGGACAAGAAAGCTTCTATATCCAGAAAGTTTGCTAAGCTTTCTCTCTTTTCTGAAGCTGCGCTTGCTCAGTGGGTTCATCCCACCAAAGTGGATGCCCCTATTTCCAGGTTGTCCAAATCTACTGCTTTGCCAGTCTCTGATGCTTCTGCTCTTAAGGACTGGACTGACAAGAGGCTTGAGGTCTCCCTCAAGTCCATTTTTGCCACTGCTGTTCCGCTATGCGTCCAGCGTTTGCAGCTGCATGGGTGAACCAGGCCATTGCAGTCTGGACCAAGCAGCTCACCAAGGCCGTCCATCAGGATGCCTCTACTTCAGATAAGTTGCACCTTCTCGCCAACATTTCTGAGGCACAAAACTATGTTTCTACTGCTTTATTTGAAGCCGTCCGCATGATGGCCGGGGTTTCCACCATGTCTGTGGTGGCCAGACGAGCCCTTTGGCTCAAGATTTGGTCTGCTGACACAGCTTCCAAGAAGGTCTTACTTTCTCTGCCTTTTCAGGGTACCTCTTTGTTTGGGCCAGATCTTAAGGATCTGATCAGTGAGGCCACGGGGAGTAAGAGTACTCTTCAACCCTTGGTTCCTAGGAAGAAGATGCTGCTTAAGCTTAACCAGCTTTTTCGTTCCTTTCTGAATGAGACACGTCCGGCGAACCAGACGGTTCCCTCAGCTCCGCTTTCCTCCACCAAGCCCAAACAACAATGGAAGTCTAAAGTCTCCTCCAAGCCCAAGGCTTCCAAGACTTCTTCGGCATGACTCACCGAACCCGGGTCTGGACCCTGCTGTGGGTGGTCATCTGCGACTCTTTCATAGAGTTTGGGAGGAATCTGTGATTGAACCATGGGTTTTACAAGTGGTAACGGAAGGGTGCAAGATTCCTTTCATTTCTCTTCCTCCCTTTCGTCCTTCTCATACTCCTCAAGGTACAGAGAAACGTTGTCTGTTTGACAGTGCTGTTCAGGCTCTTCTGGGCAAGGATATTCTGGAGCCATTACATATTCAGGACAAGGGTTCAGGGTTCTACTCCAACCTCTTTGTGGTAGCCAAAAAGGACGGCGGTTGTCGCCCTATTTTGGATCTGAACAATCACAATTCCTTTGTGACCCGTACCCATTATCACAAGCAATCTCTATGAACAGTGATTGCTGCCATGTCTCTGGGGGAATTCCTTGCTTCTCTGGATCTTCAGGACGCGTATTTACACATTGCCATTCATCCAGAGAGCAGGCAGTACTTCCGGTTTGCCTGCGGCAGGGGACATTTTCAGTTCTCAGCCCTTTCATTTGGTCTGACGATGGCTCCTCAGGTCTTCAGTCATGTCCTGGGTGCCTTGATTTCCGTCCTCCACTGGACAGGCATCAGAGTTACTCCATATATGGACGACTTGCTTCTGAAAGCCCCCTCTGTGGAACTCCTTCATTAGCAAGTTCGGAACTGCATTCAGGCTTTCACCCACCACGGGTGGATTATCAACTTGGACAAGTCAGACCTTGTCCCATCCCAGCGTCTGGTCTTCCTGGGCCTTCTATTCGACACTCAGAAGAGCATGGTGGTCCTCACGGACGAGGTGGCTCACCAGATCTCCCACAGGGTTTCAGCGATTCTGTCTCATGATCCAGTTCCAGTCCAGAAGCTGTCATCTCTGGTGGGGAAATTCATATCCACCACAGAAGCGGCTCCGTTTGCCATGGCACACACCAGGGAGCTCCAGAGGTTTGTGATCCAGGTGTGCAAGGGTCAACAGGATCCCCTGAAGTGATTTGTTTCCCTTCCTCTTCATGTGGAACTGAGCTTGTCATGGTGGCTCAACCTCTCCAACCTGCTGAAGGGCAGGTCTTTTCTGGTGACCTTTTGGACCAAGTCCGAGTGGAGTCAGACAACGCCACGGCTGTGGCTTACATCAACAAGCAGGGCGGAACAAGAAGTCTCACTGCTTGGTTAGAGGTCAAGGCTATTTTGTCCTGGGCAGAAGATCACGTGCCTGCCAAATCCGCAGTGCACATTCCAGGCATAGACAACGTCATGGCGGACTTCCTCAGCCGGCACACCGTAGACAGCGTAGAGTGGGAGTTGCATCCACAGGTGTTTCAACTCATTGTTCAGCGATGGGGTTCCCCTTACATCGACCATAAAATACAAAGAGTCTTTGCATTTTACACATTTTTATATAGGCCTGTGAGCTTCGATAAAGCGATGCCTTAAACGTGAAATCGTAAGCATTATAGCCTTTTCTTTTGAATAAACTTTTTAAACAGAGTCCCCGCCTGGTCCAGTCATTGAAAGTATCGAAGAATTCATCCATTCATCACAGTTACATGAGTTTCCCTTGAACGGAGACGGGGCTAGTCTCTCCGTATGCCTACTTTGTCAGTGGATTTTGGTATAAAAAACCCTGACTATTGATTAATGCGAGTAGATTAGTGTTGATTTGATACTTTTGTTGTATAGTGAACATATCACACGACTTGGCGCTCTCTCTTTTGCTTTGTGTCTTTTTGATATCTTACCTCTGAGGGGGAGCGTGTAACTCCAGTATATTAATTGTTGTACATCATATACAGTTGATTTGATAACTTGTTTACAATGTAATAAACAGTATGTTCGACGTACCAGCAGAGCCCTGAAGTATAAGGGAGTACATTTTATCCATTTGCAACAGTGATAGTGCCAAGCCAGTAGCCCGGCACTTCATTAGATGTAATGGACGGATCTCTCTAAGTTCTAGTTTCAGGGCAGAGAAAGAGTTTCTTGCCAGAAAGAGGTGGGGATATAGATTTAATTTTGGATAAGACAGAGGTTAAATGGATCTTTCAATTAAAAACATGTTTCCCATGTGGCATGAACTCAGAGCATGATGTATCTTTGTTTATAAGACATTAATATAATCAATCACTTACTCATTAGGTCATGAGAGTTTTATTAGTGAGGATGTTTTCCCTCAGGCTTTTTTTTTTTTTTTTAGATAAATGTTTATTTATATCATAAATTGATGCTTATTTTTTGATAATTTGAAACACAAAACCTTAAATAGGTATTTATATTTACATTCACCTATTTATACACTTTAGAGGTGTGATAATTTAGCACAGATTATTCATTGGTATATTTTCTTAATATACATTTGATAATGATCGGTACTATTATTCTTGAATTTCCTATAAACAATTATTAATAATATTCTTTTATTTAGATTTGATTTTCAATCACTTATTATTCATTTCACATTGACTATTAAGATATTTGTGGATGAGGTGTTTTAGATTTGGTGTTATCATGTAGTGTATCTTGTAGTGCATATCGGAGCAAATATAGCAGTCATGTGATCAGGATACGTCATAGTAGGACACGCGGCGAGCCAGCACAGACTAATGACGTCTATTGCTCAGATGATTTGAAGTTATCAATAATAGGATGACAAGACATAGGTTCCAACTTGCACAGTAGGACACAGAGATTGGTTAATATTATTCATGATGTGACTATAAAGAAAGTGTGTTTGTTGATACATTGTAGCCTATGATTAAGTGATAACAATGCAATCATGAAACGTGTAAGGCGATTGGTCTTGCTATACACATGCATGTAATTATTACAATTTATATGGTTGTTTTTATATAATTTTGAAATAAATATAAAGTTTTATACTTACATTTTGGATGTGACGGATATAGTTTTGGTAGACCCGTGGGTGCTTCCCTCCTGTTGTCTTCTTGTCTGTAGAATCATGGCTATGATTGTGGGGAGCAGCACCGGGCCCACCGAGCCCTAAGTGGACGGGTGAATGCAATTATTTGAGAAATAAGTGTTATCTTGTAGCGACCATTACAAACCTATTATCCCATTCAAACCTTGAGCATTAGATTACTCATAATGTTTGATCCTAATCGCTTACAAATCAGTAACTTATCATGTGCAGAGTATTTCAGTTACAGCGATCTTGATAATAGAGTCAGACAAATCATTATATCTCTGGTCCCACTACAGAGTATCACTTCCGATTCCCGCTTAACCCCAAATACAGTTCTGAAAACCACTTCCTCAAAAAGTTCTTTATTTGCTTACACTCAATGTGCCTGGGGGTTTGTAATCTAACAAAAATAGAGGTTTCTTATCTGTTCTCTACAATTAATATATGTAAGAATCACTGAGGTGAAACAATTGTTCTCGCCTTTACACTTGATACTTAGTTTCTTTAGAGAGAGTTTGATTATATTATAATCAATTTGTATAAGTATCCTTTCCGATTGCACAGCGATACAAAGAGTTGAAATCAGATAGCTGTTAACCTCTCTAAATCAAGTAATTCCCTCTATGGAGTATCACCTCAGATTCCCACTTAACCCCAGGCTGAAGTCTAATAGTTGATTTCTGCTATTTAGAATTAATGTGCATATTAAAGATGAGCGAGCACCCCGATGCTCGGGTGCTCGGGTGCTCTGACCGAGCACCCCCTGATGCTCGAGTGCTCGGCCGAGCACCCGAGCCCCATTCAAATGAATGGGAGCACTCGAGCATTAAACCAGGCACCCCCTGCTCTGATGAGCGGAGGGTGCCTGGTCAATGTCCCCCTTCATCTCCGCTATGCCCCTCTTCCACAATGTCCCCCTTCATCTCCTATGCCATAGCGGAGATGAAGGGGGACATTGTGGAAGAGGGGCATAGCGGAGATGAAGGGGGACATTGTGGAAGAGGGGCATAGACTCTATGCCCCTATTCCACAATGTCCCCCTTCATCTCCGCTATGCCCCTCTTCCACAATGTCCCCCTTCATCTCCTCTATGGCATAGGAGATGAAGGGGGACATTGTGGAAGAGGGGCATAGCGGAGATGAAGGGGCACATTGTGGAAGACGGGCATAGCGGAGATGAAGGGGGACATTGTGGAAGAGGGGCATAGAGTCTATGCCCCTCTTCCATAATGTCCCCCTTCATCTCCGCAATGCCCCCTTCATCTCCGCAATGCCCCCGTACCTCCATTCCCTGGTGGTCCAGCGGAGCGTCTTCGGATCTGTGCCTCTTCCGGCACAGATCCTCTTCACCCGAGCATGTCGGGCGAGCACATGGCGGTACTCGTACGAGTACCGCCATGTGCAGAGCAGAGCGATGCTCGAGCCGATCCGAGCATCGGCCGAGCACGCTCGCTCAACACTAGTGCATATGTTGAATTATAGAAACCCTAAATGGTGCATGACCTCCGATTCCCACTTAGTCCCCCTAGTTGCACAGTCAAATTTTCATTTTGGTGTTGGAGAAGGCAAGGGGAGAAAGAACATTTTTTTTTTCTCTCCTATGCTTGTTGTTGCTCTCAATTTTAAATGTAAATAATAAAAAATTAAGTTTTAATTTATAGATGAGTGCCACATATGCAGGGTTTCCCAGTGAGTTTCTCTTTTCTCTCTGTTCCTCCAAACATGTGAGAATGTAGGCATAGAAGCAATCAAGCTTTCCTAATGAACAAATGTATGACAGAATAGGAACATGGAGATACATCCAGTTTGAAATAAAAAAACCTCCCATAAAAAAGGTATAAAAAGTCATATAACAGATCAACTAGTGTTAGTAAATGATCAAAAACATTTCTATGTAGTACAATGTGAGGAACAATATATCCATCGTATTCATAATCATGACCTATTGTTGAAAGGTTCCAACCGTTTAGTTCCACAAGTGCTCCACAGATCACCTGTCATGATCGTTCATGGAGAACACTGCTCTAACATGTGAATCCATAACAAAAAGAATATTGCTTCTGAGGCTAGGGAACAGGCAACTTGCAGTCCCATTATTGTGTTTCAAGCTAGGGACCCACCAGGGACCCACCAGACTCAAGACAGTCTAGTACAATATGAACATTAAGGAGATCTATGACCCAACATTGCATCCATGGCTAGGGTCCAAAGTCCAATATCTCAATTAGGATGCTGAGCTTTCCAAGTTCAACATAGGTTAAACTATACCTACAGAATGGGCAAGCAATGGTACTATTTTAACTTAACCACTCACATTTCCTGCACAAAGGTCACAAACAATATTGATAATGATTGTATCATTGAGGATGTGGGGAATTATAGTTTTCAGTTGTAAATCCAACATGCTTTATGTTGGAGTAGACTCTTTCCTAGATTGTTAATTCATTCATGATCAAAGATCATAGAAAATGTAGGTTTTGCTGTAAGAAAATATATGGCTACAGGTTTGTCACTCCTACCAGCTCGCAAATCCTGGTAAATAGGTGTCCTACGATTGCTCATCCTCTCACGAAAGGTCATTGTGGTCTTCTCAACGAACATGATTGTGCATGGACAGATGATAAAGTAGATAACAGATTGAAGTAAGGGGATACTTAATGTTAATCACCTTCTTGGTATGGGGATGGTGGAATGATCTGCAAATTAACATATGACCACACGTTGTACAGTTAGGGAACTTGTAGCAGCCCAAAGGTTGGTCTGGTAGCCGTGTTTTCTTGGTTGAAGTGTAACAGTATATGAGACCTGTTTTAACAAGTAGATCTCTCAAATTTTCACCTCTCTTATAAGAAAACAATGACTCATTGAGATAAATAGGGGATAGAATTCTGTCCCTGCTTAAAATAAGCCAGTTTTTGCATATTGATAAACTTACAGACCGAGTCTCAGAGGAGAACTTAGTGTTATCACGAGCCCATTCAGTGAGGGTTTAGGTGATTTGGGAAATAAAAGCTCTTCATGACTGCTGAGTCTCGCCCTGTCATATTGTACCAGGAATTCATCCCAACTATAGCCCCTAGCATGACATCTATGCATTAATTCTTGGAGTTATAGCTCCATAGTTTCTATATTAGAGTTATTGAGTATGATACGTAACATTTGTGAATAGGGGATGCTACGTCTAATGTGGTGAGGGTGGCAGCTGGATCTCAATAAATAAAAGTGTTCCTATCTGTGTTTTTGTAGTGTGTAAATGGCTTCCTAGTCTCATCACCATAAGGTCCAAAAACTTGACAGAAGTTAAATCACAGGATGACATGAATCTAATGGGAGAGTCTAAAATTAAGTGCAAAGACAAAGATGTTAAAAGATATGCAGTCTAGAAACACATCAATAAAGCGGTAATAGAAGACAAAAAATATGAAACTTTCAGGTTCCTGGTGAGCTTAAAATAGCCTTTCGCTGTCGTCCAATATAGCTTACAGGTAATTCTGGGAAGGTGACAGCCCCTTTAAGTATACAAGAACAATTCTTGGAAAGAATGCAGGGTGGAGCCTTCCTCTCCTCCTTAGGTGGTGACTAACTAATCCCCTCCTAGTTAAATGTATTCCTTGTAGAAGAGAGGCACAGAGAACAGTTCTGCTTAGTTTTTGTTTATTTTATTATATATGGGGTGTAGAAATCCCCCATTAGGTGGATTACCATTACTGACTTCCCAATGGTGGATTGCCCAGTTAACAGATGCTGTTGTGGACCTTCCAGCCCTGGGGGAAAACCTTTGCATGGTATGTCTTTTGCAAAGAGATAGTAAGAGATGCTCAACTAGAAACGAGTCTGCCCTCAAATTGATGAGGCTCTATAGGATAAGTATCCTACCCAGGGTGCAATCTCTTTTAGCTCACTAGTGCCTTTCACAGACAGGAAATATCCTAAAGCACAACATAATAATCCTACCAAAAGGCAGTCCATCCATGAAGTGCCCGGTGATTCCTCTCTGAACAAGAGAAGCTGCCAACTCCAAATGTACGGTTCAGCCTTGTTGGGCCTCATCAGTGAGGTGCAGCTGATCTCTCTAGGCACTGTCAGCAAGGGGTCCACATCTGGATTATCCTGTTACCCGCAGGGTAACAGGATAATCTAGGAACAAGCCTGCCCTCGAACTTTTGAGGCTGTAGAGACCTTACGGTTAATCATTGCGGCGATGTGTCCAGAGGAATTTCTGGTTTCCTTGGATCTGCAGGATTAAAACAATGAGAAGAAAGGAGAAGGGCGCAGACCCTCTAAGATCACATTTGTTGATTATCAGTTATCATAAACCACCTATCTATATATGCTCACCAGAACCAAAACGATCAGAGGCACATCTGGAGTTAGATGATCATCTCTCTCGGATGTCCTCCGTATGGAATCAGTACTCTCACAATATTTGAGGTGATAATAGACTATATTTATTGTAAAAAAAACATTATCCAAAATAAAATTATTTTTAATATATATGCTATGGTAAAAAACACCCTGAGTTTCGTCTCAATAAAGATACTTTCTTAAGGGTAAAATTAGCAAATATGGAGTGTAAAACAGCATAAAGAACTTTATTTACCTTTATAGATACACCTATAGATCCCATGATTTCCTCCGTGCGTTCTCTGAAGCGGGGAACTTCCAGTTGAATACGTCACTTCTGTCTGACCAGGACTTTCAGATTGAATCAGTTTCATGAGTTTCAGCTATGGAACGCATCATAAGATGATATGAACTATTTTATTTTGTTCCGATTCAGACATGGAGCAAAAATGAACACACAAAATAAACATTAAAGATTTTTATACTAGAATTGTGTGGTGTAATATTTTAACAAAAAACACTATTAATAGTATTTTTTCATAGCTTGTTATTTCAATGGAATTTAAAAGATTGAACTTCAGATTGTAAAAAATATTCCACTTTTCATACATGTATGTATAAACATATACACATACATATGTGGACCCAACACAAATGCATGTACAACTTGAGATTAAATAAAACTTGCGATATCCATGATGTTGACATACACTAAGATTCATTATGATGTTATAACTCATCTTCCTACCATTTCCCGAATCATAATATCCAATCAACACCAGGAATTTCCCAGCATTATTAGATCTTCCCACCCACATGTTTACCTACTGATGGTCATATGTGGTTAACAGAAAATGTCAACATTCTTATGTACAAGGACTAAATGGAAAGTAAAGGTAAAAATATACTTTGCTCTGTCGTCCAATACAGGTAACTCTGGGTAGGCGATCCGCCCCTTTAAGTAGGCAGGAACAGTTCTAGAATTGTATGTAGGGGGTGGAGTCTACCTTCCCTCCTTGGCTGCAGCTAGCCAACCAGCTCCAGAAAGATTTGGTCCTTGGTGAAGATAACACAGGCAAGAGAACAGTTCTGCTTTAGCTTTAGAAGTTTTTTATTTTTCTGTTAGAAATGGAATACCATCATTAGGCGGATTACCATAACTGACAATGCCCTTAGTTGTGGCTAGCTCAGTGACCAAGTGCTTTTTGTGGACCTTATGCCCTGGGGGGAAATCTTGGCTACAAGTTCTTTCCTCAGGAGTTACCCACCGAGGCTTCTTCTTAAAACATAGTAATCTGAAGACAGAAGATCTGCAGGAAACATGAGCAACCCTTTGAGTGCTGTAGGTCCACATATCCCACAGTGCCCCTCCACACAGGAGTTTTTCATTTGGAGTTCCTGTTGCACACTCCTGCACTCTTTGGGGCTATCTGTATGTCTGTTGGGTGTTTGGAGCAGGTTTATGCGGTATTTAACCCTTTAGCTGCTGGTTTGACTTTCATTTGGGGGGTTTCTGACACTTTTCCTACTGGCTCAGTGTTTTTTGGGTATTCTAACATGTTTTAGTGATGTTTCATGTCTTTTAATATTACACCTTCAATTTTGTAAAAATTGAATTCCGTGCCTTTAAGGAGCGCTTTACCCCATAGGTGCCATTGCTCCATTCACTCCTATTGAGCCTGTACAGCTTGGGACGTATGTCTGCAACCGTTTAACCTAGCGACTTCAGAGATGGCTCATTTTACTTGTCTGCGCTTGCTCTATCATCCGGTTCATGTTTGGAGTGCTCAGGGGGCTTCAGGCACTGTTTGGGGTATTTTTCTGGGAAAACTACATTTCCCACGAGTGCTTGCTTCGCACCAGTTTCTGATTGGCTCCCGCTGCGGCAGCCATTTTGTGATCTTTCCAGAACGAGTATCCTACGCAGGGTTTGGACTCTCCTTTGCTGATTAACCCTTCGCCTGCCAGATAAGTCTATTTTAACGATTTCTGGGGTGAAACTTTAATCATACACACTGTAATCGAGTGATTTCTTATACAATAAGGTTATTGACACTGTTAGAATGTCTATACCATTGGAGCTTGGGGCCAGACCTAAGACTAAGGATGCTGGGGTCTCTGTATCCCCTATTGCGCATTGCTCTTCCTGTCATTCAGGGTTACCTAGAGAATGCTCAGGTCATTTATGCCCAGCATGTTCTGATGTCCCTAAGAGTCTCCCAGGGACCTCCAGCCATGCATTAGAGCCAGTTTGGTTGCAAGAGTTCAAGGCTGCTACTAGGGACCTTAGGTCCACTTTGCAACTCTTTCCATCCCAGTTACAGGGGACTTTCATTCTTTCAGACCCCCTCCTTCATCAAGTCTTCCCTGCCAAAGCCTCAAGGTGTACCTGACGTGTCAGATTCCTCTGAGGAGGAACTGCTGGTGGATTCAGATGTTGAGGAATGTTCTGCGGTGGGCTCCTCTCAGTTTTTTGGGGACCCTTTTGAGGCTAATCCTGAGCCCTTGGCTGAGGGCCTGATCAGGGCTGTCTTGAATACTCTTAACATTCCCTTAGATCAGGAGATTTCTTCTGACCCCTCTGATGTGTTTCAGGAGCCTAAAAAGCCCCATACATGCTTTCCACCTAACCCCACTCTTGACCACCTTGTGTCAGAGGAGTGGAAATCCCTGAACAGGAAACCTTCTGTATCCAAGAAATTTGCCAAGCTTTATCCCTTCTCTGAGACAACGCATGAGCAGTGGGTTCACCCTCCCAAAGTGGATGCCCCTATCTCCAGGTTATCTAAGTCTACTGCCTTGCCAGTTTCTGATGCGTTTGCTCTAAAGCACTGGACTAACAAGAAACTTGAGGTCTCCCTCAAGTCTATCTTTGCCACTGCTGGTTCTGCCATGCGTCCAGCATTCGCAGCAGCATGGGTGAACTGGGCCATTGCTGTCTGGACTGAACAGCTCACTCTTGTTATCCATCAGGATGCTCCTACTTCTGATAAGTTGCGCCTCCTTCCCAACATTTCTGAGGCACAGCACTGTGTTCTGCTGCCCTATTTGATGTCATCTGTTTGGTGGCTAGGGTTTCCACCATGTCTGTGGTTGCCAGACGGGCTCTGTGGCTCAAGATCTGGTCTGCTGATACTGCTTCTAAGAAAGCATTGCTCTCCTTGCCTTTTCAAGGCACTTCCTTGTTTGGGCCAGATCTCAAGGATCTGATCAGTGAGGCTACAGGGGGTAAGAGTACACTTCTACCCTTAGTTCCTAGGAAGAAAACACCGCTTAAGCGTAACTGGTATTTTCGTTCCTTTTAGAATGAGACACTTCCGGTGAACCAGACTGTTCCCTCAGCTTCGGGTTCCTCCTCCAAGCCCAAACAGCAATGGAAGCCCAAGGTCTCCTCCAAGCCCAAGGCTTCCAAGCCTTTTTCGGCATGACTCACCGAACCTGGGTCCACACTCTGCTGTGGGTGGTAGTCTGCGTCACTATCAAAGCATTTGGGAGGATTCAGTGATGGACCCATGGGTTTTGCAGGTAGTGACGGAAGGGTACAGGATCCCTTTCGTCTCTCTTCCTCCCTTTCTTCCTTCTCATTTGCCTCAGGGCGCAGAGAAATGTCGTCTTTTCAATGGTGCTGTTCAGGCTCTTTTGGACAAGGATGTTCTGGAGCCGGTCCCTGTTCAGGACAGAGGTATGGGTTTTTACTCAAACCTCTTTGTGGTCTCCAAGAAAGATGGTGGTTGCCGTCCCAGTTTGAACTTGAAGGATCTCAATTCCTTTGTAACCTGGACTCATTATTACTAGGAGTCTCTACGGACGGTGATTGCTGCCATGTCCCCGGGGGAATTCCTTGCATCTCTGGATCTTCAGGACGCGTACTTACACATTGCCATTCATCCAGAGAGCCGGCAGTACCTCCGGTTTGCCTGTGACTGGGGACATTTTCAGTTCTCTGCTCTTTCATTTGGTCTGACGACAGCTCCTCAGGTCTTCAACCGTGTCATGGGAGCCTTAGGCTCCATCCTCCACCAAGATGGCATCAGAGTTACTCCATACATGGACGACCTGCTTCTGAAAGCCTCTTCTGCGGAACTTCTTCGTCAGCAGGTTCAGCAATGTATTCATGCTCTCACCCATCATGGGTGGTTCATCAACTTGGACAAATCAGATCTGGTCCCTTCCCAGCGTCTGGTCTTCCTGGGCCTCCTCTTCGATACCCAGAAGAACATGGTGTTTTTCACGGATGAGGTGGCTCACCAGATCACCCACAGGGTTTATGCGATTCTGGCTCAAGATCCAGTTCCAGCCAAGAAGCAGTCATCTCTCATGGGGAAATTCATGTCCACCATAGAGGCGGTACAGTTTGCCATGGCACACACCAGGAAACTCCAGCGGTTTGTGATCCAGGTGTGCAGGGGTCGGCCAGACCTTCTGAAGATGTCAGTGTGGAACTGAGTTTGTCCTGGTGGCTCGACCTCTCCAGTCTGCTGAAGGGCAAGTCCTTCCTAGTTTCCTTCTGGACCACGGTGACAACGGATGCCAGCCTCTCCGGATGGGGAGCAGTCCTGGGTCACATGAGTGCACAGGGTCGGTGGTCTCCGGAAGAATCTCTCCTTCCCATCAACGTGTTGGAGCTTCAGGCGATATTTCATGCCCTTCGTCACTGGACATCTCAGCTGGAAGACTGTCCAGTCCAGGTGGAGTCCAACAACGCCAAGGCAGTGGCTTACATCAACAAGCAGGGCAGAACAAGAAGTCTTGCTGCTTGGTTAGAAGTCAAGGCTATATTGTCCTGGGCAGAAGAACACGTTTCTGCCACATTCGCAGTGCACATTCCTGATGTAGACAACATCATGGAGGACTTCATCACTGGACACACAGTGGACAGCGAGAGTGGGAGCTGCACCCAGAGGTGTTCACCCTCATTGTTCAGAAATGGGGTCTTCCTTACATCGACCTGATGGCGACAAGACACAACAGGAAGATTCCGAGGTTCTGCTCTTGATGGAGGGACCCTCTAGCTCTGGCGTTGGATGCAATGTCCATTCCTTGGTTATTCTCTCTTTCCTCCCCTCCCCATGTTGCACAGGGTGTTATGGAAATTATGACTGGAGCGTTGTCCAGTCATTCTGATTGCTCTGTACTGGCCTCGCCAGGCTTGGTTTCCAGAGCTTCTGGATCTGTCAGTGGTGGAGCCATTCTAGCTCCCTTGCTGTCCACATCTTTTACAGGGTTACCTGTGGAAGGAGGATGTTCTTCGTCTAGCCTTGACCGCTTGGAAATTGAATCCCCAATATTGAGGAAGAAAGGGTTTTCTTCTGGTGTGGCGGCTACTATGCTCAGTGCCCGCAACCCTGTTTTTTCTAAGATCTACCATTGTGTCTGGTTGACCTTCCTATCTTGGTGTGCTGATAAGGACCTGTCTCAGGAATTTGATCAGCCTATGGTCCAGGCCTTTTTTCAGAACGGTGTAGATAAGGGCCTCAAGTTTGAGTTCCCTTAAGGTTCAGACTTCTGCTCTCTCTGTTTTGTTTCAGAGGCGCATTGCCATCCTTCTTGATGTCAAGGTTTTCTTCCAGGGCGTTGCTCATTCTCATCCTGCCTTCAAGATTCCTGCTCCTCCATGGGATCTTGGTTTTGAGTGTTCTTCAGCGCCCTCCATTTGAGTCTTTGGCTACTATTCCTCTACGCCTGTTGACGTGGAAAATGGACTTTCTACTGGCGATTGTGTCTGTCCACCATGTCGCGGAGTTACATGCTCTGTCCTGTAAACCACACTATTTGGTGTTTCACAAGGACAAGGCTATGCTTCACATCTCTCAGGAGTTTCTCTCGAAGGTGGTTTTGGAGTTCCACATCAATCAGGAGATAACACACACAAGGTAGTTAGATAGAGCCACAGGTCAGTGCTAGATTGGGTGGTCATACAAGCCAGAGTTCAAGCACAGAGTGGGTCGTTAACCAGAGCCACAGGTTTGCACCAGAAAGGATGTCCACTGAAGCGTTGTTATGCTGTATACGCAGTGGACAGCGCCCCAGGTCAACACCAGAACGGATAGTCAGACAATCCAGAAGTCTCACACGGAGCGGGTAGTCAGCCAAATCCAGGAGTCATACACAGAACGGTTAGTCTGCCAGAGCTGCAGGTCTGCACCAGAATGAATGTCCGACAAGCCAAGGGTCATACGCGGAGTGGGTAATTGGACAGTGCCACAAGTCAGCACCAGATCAGTTAGTCAGACAAGCCAAATCATACACAGAGCCTAAACACTAGAACTGCACTGGACACGAATGAAAGGGCAACTAAGCCCTGTGTCCAGGCAGTTTAAATAAAAGGAAGGGAGGAAGAGGAGGAGCAGCCAACAGGTGGCTGTCTCTTTAAATGGAGCGCAAAGTCCATGCTTTTGGACGTGCGCCCAATACGGACGTCACCCGCCGCCGCGAGCCAGCAGGAGAGGCTGCTTGAGCCGCAACTGGCACACCAGCAGCTGAGCCGCCAACACACAGTGAACCTGCCTCAACGGAGGCACAACAAGGGACGGACCATGTGGCTGGAGCCGCTAGAGACAAATGCGGTCAGCTCGAGCAGCCGCCGCACGAGGTACCTGACAGTACCTCCCCCTCAATGGCCCCCACCTCGCGGGCCAGGGTGTGGTTTATTGGGAAAACGGGTATTAAATATACAAATCAGGAGGGGAGCATGTACATCTTCCGAGGAGACCCAAGAGCGTTCCAGTGTACCAAATACTGTAATCGACCTCTAATTCTCCAGGAGTCTAGAGTAGTCTGTTCCTCATATTCGTCATGGTCTCCCACCCGAATGGGGGCTGGGTGAACCAAAGTGGAAGTATAGCGGTTGCATACCAATGGTTTTATCAGGGAGACATGGAATACATTGTGGATTCTCATAGTGCTCGGAAGCTCTAGTGTGTAAGTCACTGGATTGATTCTACGAATGATCCGAAATGGACCCACAAAATAAGGAGCCAGATTTCTGCAAGGTACCTGAAGGTTAAGATTGAGGGAAGACAGCCATACCCTCTCCCCTATTCAAAAGGTAGGAGCCAGTTAATCACCTACGGTCAGCCTGCTTCTTATGTTGTAGCCTCACGCCACGTAGGGCATTCTGTACTTGTACCCAAGAGGAACGGAGAGCCCGTAAGTGCTCATCCAGAGCCAGAATAGCTTGTGCCTCGAAAGTCTCAGGAATTGCGGATGGCTGAAACCCATAATTAATCAGGAACGGAGAACGCTGAGGAGTTAATGGCACAATTCCTGGCGCACTCCGCCCAAGGTAACAAAACAGCCCAATTATCGTGGTGGTTACTTATGTAACAGCGGAAAAATTGTTCTAGGCTTTGGTTGGATCTTTTGGCTGTACCATTCGATTGAGGGTGGTAGGCAGAGGAAAAGGCAAGCTGAATTACCATTTGAGAGCAAAAACACCTCCAGAATTTGGAAATAAACTGGCTCCCCCTGTCTCATACAATCACCTTTGGAATGCCATGAAGTTGAAATACCTCCTCCGCGAAAACCTCAGTCAGTACCTGTGCAGAAGGTAATTTTTTGAGGGGTACAAAGTGAGCCATCTTGGAGAACCTGTCCACTATCATAAGGATTACCATGTAACCCACGGAAACTGGAAGGTCAACCATGAAATCTATACACAGGTGTGACCACGGATGGTCCCCATTCGGAATAGATTGCAAGAGACCCACAGGCAGGCACCTAGGGGATTTGTTTTGAGCACAGGTGGAACAAGCTGCCATGAAAGCTGCACAATTCTTCCTCAGGCTTGGCCACCAAAATAATCTAGAGATAGCCCAAATCAACTGGTTGCACCCTGTATGACCAGCGGTCTTGGATGTATGGTAAGTCTCCAGGAGTTTAGTGCATAGCTGGGCTGGCACAAAACATCTCCCACTAGGTTTCTCTGCCGGAGCAGAAGCCTGGGCCTCCAAAATCTCCTCTCCCAGAGGAGAGGTGATACTAATATGAATAGTGGCCAGAATACAGTCCGCTGGAATGATAGGGGAATGCAGGGACTCTTCTTTAGAGTCAGAATAATATTGAGGGAGGGAGAGGGAGAGTGCGTCTGCACGGATGTTCTTGGACCCTGGAAGGTATGACACGACAAAGTGGAACCTGTAGAGGAATAATGCCCATCGGGCTTGGCGGGCAGATAAACATTTGGCCTCCGAGAAGTAGATTACATTTTTATGGTCCATCAGGATCAGAATAAAAGCCTTGGTTCCCTCCAAAAGGTAGCGCCACTTCTTAAGGGCCAAAATGATGGCCAGCAGTTCTCTATCACCAATCTCAAAAATCTGCTCTGCCTTGGATAATTTCTTAGAAAAGTATCCACAGGGAAGAAGGGTCTCACCCGTAGCTGATCAATGAGACCGGAAGGCGCCTACTCCCGCCTCAGACGCATCAACCTCCAGGGTAAAGGGCAGGGTGGGATTAGGGTGTATCAATATTGGTGCCATAGAAAATGCGGTCTTAAGCTTTTTGAAGGCCAGTAGCGCACCAGGAGACCAGTTCGAGGCATCAGCACCCTTACAAGTCATATCTGTAAGCAGCTTGACCACAGAAGAGAGGTTTTTGATAAATCACCTGTATTAATTCATAGAGCCCAGGAATCTTTGCAGTGATTGTAGTCCTACCGGATGGGGCCATTCCAAAATGGTGGATAGCTTTTGGGGGTCCATCGCAAAACCAGATGGGGATATCACGTACCCCAGGAACGTCACTTGTGACTTGTGAAACTCGCATTTCTCTAGTTTGCAGTATAGCCCATTCTCTCTCAATAGTTGTAATACCCTGGACACATCTGCATGATGAGTCTCCAAAGTGGGGGATTGGATAAGTATGTCGTCTAGGTATACGACAACCGAGGGTTGCAATAAGTCTCTTAGTACATCATTGATTAGTTCCTGGAAGACAGCAGGAGCATTGCACAGCCTGAAGGGCATAACTAGATAATCGTATTGACCACTCCGAGTGTTAAAAGCTGTCTTCCATTCATGTTCTTCCTTCATACGGACTGAATTGCATGCTGCAATTAAGTCCGGCTTGGTAAACACCTTAGTATCCTTTAATCTGTCGAAGAGCTCCGTAATCAAGGGTAGGTGTTTCTTATCAATCTATTGAGTCCTTGGAAATCAATACAGGGGCGCAGCTCCCCATCCTTCTTTTTGACAAAAATGAACCCTGCACCAACAGGTGAGGTAGATTTGCGGATTATACCTCTAGTGAGAGCATCGGACACATATTCCTCCATGACCCTATTCTCCTCCACCGATAATGGATATACCCAGCCCTTGGGAGGAGTTGCTCCTGGAATCAGGTTAATCTTGCAGTCATAAGACCTATGAGGAGGCAGCACAGCTGCTTGTGCTTTATCAAACACATCACTGAAGGCCCTATATTCCTCAGGCAGGACTGAGACAGAAGTACACAGTAGTCTCGTAGGACGAGTGAGACAGGTATCAGTACATTTCGAGGCCCAGGACAAGATATCACAATTACGCCAATAAATCCTGGGATTGTGTTCCAGAAGCCATGGAAATCTCAGGACAGTGGTACAATGAGGAGAGTTTATAACCTGGAACTGCAGGGTTTCTGTGTGAAGGGCCCCTACTCTCAGGGTTAGAGGCAGTATTTCCTGAGTAATATGGGAGGGTTGTAGGGGCCTTCCATCAATGGCTTCGATCGCCAAAGGAGAGGCACGAGACTACAAGGGAATGGCGTGCCTGCCAGCAAACTCAACATCGATAAAGAGATCTGCCGCTCCAGAATCCAGCAAAGCAGGCACAGATACAAATGTGTTGGCCAAAGAAAGAATAACCTCCAAAATAGGTTTGCCCTTTACCATCTCCAGGGACTGGGTGATGCCACCTAAGATCTGTCCCCTACAGGAACCTTAGGTGCGGGTGTTTCCCGGATGCACTGCACATGACCCTAACAGGTGCCCAGGTTTCCCACAGTACAAACAGAGACCCTCCCTCCTCCAAAAGGCCCTCTCTTCCCCGGTAAGGTGAGTGGCCCACAACTGCATGGGCTCACTGCCGGAGGAATCAAATCCAGGAGGTGTGGGAGGCGAGGGTGGAATGGGTGGGTGAGTAAAGCTTGGTGCCAAATGAGGTGGAAGCCTACGCAGGCGTTCCTTAAACGAGGGTCTCTCCCGTATACGTGTGTCTATCAGAATAATAAAAGATGAGCTCATCCAAAGCTCTTGGCAAGTCACGGGCATGATTTCATCTTTGATCATCTCGCACAATCCTTGGGAGAAAGCCACCAATGCCTCATTATTCCAATTCACCTCAGCCACCAAGGTACGAAACTCTATCGCGTACTCGGCCACAGTACAAGCGCCCTGGCGGATGATCATTAATTGCTTGGAGGCCGAGACCTGATGCCCTGGTATGTCAAAAACTCTACGCAAAGCGCCCACAAATTCCATGAAGTTATAGATAATAGGCTTATCCATCTCCCAAAGCAGATTTGCCCAGGCCAAGACCTTGCCAGACAAGAGAGAGATCAGGAATGCCACTTTACTGCGCTCGTTAGGGAAACTGTGAGGTACCATCTCCATGTGTATCCCCACTTGGTTGAGAAACCCGTGACAGAGAACTGGGTCCCCATCATACCACTGTGGAAGCGGAGCATGACTAGAAAAGCCCCTGATAACGTCTGTATCAGGGGTAGTGAGTGTAACTGGTGCCGAGGCAGCAGCAGTGGAGGCCACCATTTGTTGGACGGAACGGTCAAGATGAGCCATGCGATTCAACAGTGTTTGCAACGCTAGCATCATGTGATCAATACGGTGATCCTGTGCATCGACCCTGGTCATGATATTCTGTAAAGAAGGGTTACCAGTATCGTCTGTAGACATGGCCCTTTCGTACTGTCACGGTCCCAGCAAGGAAACACAGGACAAATACTTCAAGGTAACACCAACTTTATTAAGGCAGCAACAACACAGAAATATCACAAGACAGTAAATCAATATACAAGATTAAAGAGAAGCATACAACGGAGCAAGAGACAACTACCAGGAATAGAAGCCTGCTACTGTGTGATTCTCTAGGTAACAGTGTCCCAGCAAAGGAACTAGGAGAGTCTGCAATACCACAGGTCCGCACCTGGGAGAAGCCAGACAAAGATGAGGGTAACCAAAGTCTCAGGTCCGCACCTGGGAGAGCCAGCAACTTGGGATGCAACAGGAAGGAGTCTGCCAGAGCCACAAGCCTGCACCAGATTGGTTATCTAACTAAATGGAAGGCCACACACAAGGTAGTTAGATAGAGCCACAGGTCAGCACTAGATTGGGTGGTCAGACAAGCCAGAGGTCATGCACAGAGTGGGCCGCCAGCCAGAGCCACAGGTTTGCACCAGAAAGGATGTCCACTGAAGCATTGGTATGCTGGATACTGTTACAGCTTACCTTGACTTCAGCATCATCTGCAGGCGCAAGGCTTCAAGCATGCTGCAGGCCTCTGGTTTTATCTGTTTGCTTCCTGTAGTCTCCTCCTACCAACTTCCTACTTCCTCCCTCTGAGCTGCTCCTCCTACTTCCTGTGGAGGGGTTTAAAGAGAAGACTGAGGCCTGACTCAGTTGCCCTTGTGTTGTTTTTCATAGCAGTTCTGTTACCTTGGGCTCCGTATATGACCTGGCTAGTCTTTCATCCATTATAGTGCTGACCTGTGGCTCGGTCTGACTATTCTTTTGCCTAACCCCTAATAGTGGACATCCAATCTGGTGCAGACTTGTGGCTCTACCTGAACTGTGTATGACCCGGCTTGTCTGACTACCCCCTCTGGTGCTGACTTGTGGCTCTGTCTGACTATTCTTTCGTCTTTTTCCCTGGTGATCAGACACCCAATCTAGTGCGGGCCTGGGGCTCTGGTAGACTTGCATAGCTGACTGCAGGCGTGAGTCAGTTTTCACCTTATTTCTACTGACTGCAGGCGTGAGACAGTACTCGCTCCTACTGACCTCAGGCATGAATCAGTATTCACCCTTACTGGCTCCAGGTGTGTGTCAGTGATAATTCCTTCTGACTGCAGGCTGAGCCAGACCTCATTCCTCGTCGGATCAAGATCCTGGGTTCCTGTTCCATTTCCTGTCCTGGTTCCAGCAGAGACTTCCAGTGGCTAAGGCCTAGTCTCCAGCACAGTGGTTTAGCATTGAAACCTATTATTTCTGATAGCAGGATTGCTGGCTATTACCCTGTGCTTATTCCTATTGTATGTATCTTCTTTATGTTATTTTTTAATAAATTGCATTAACTAACCGTACTGACTCCTGAACTTCTCTGGGTAACCGTGACAGTACACAAGAGCCATGAGTTCAGATGGTGATGGTAATGTAGTTTTCCAAAGCATCTTGGATAGGATGAAGACACTGAGTCAATGATTGGACCAGTTGTCTTTAGCCATGCAGACTGTTTCACAGCGTACTGAGAATCTTGAACAGATTTGTACCCAGCTGGTAGCTCCTCCTGACCCTACTAGAGCACCAGTTCTCCTCACCTCGGTTGACGCAGGTATGGTCAAGAGGTTGACGGGTTCCGCTCAGCTCCCACAGTGGTATGGTGGGGATCCGGATGGTTGCCATGGCTTCCTTAATCAATTGGGTATATACTTCGAGTTGGTACCCTATGCGTTTCCGAATGAGCACAGTAAAGTTGGCTTTTTGATCTCTCTCCTCACTGGTAGAGCATTGGCATGGGCCAATCCGTTATGGGAGACGGACCAATTGTGCATAATTTCTCGGAATTCGTGAATTCCTTTAGAGAGGTTTTCGATAGACCAGGCCGTGTGGTGCTGGCTTCCAAACACTTGATGACCCTGCATCAGGGTATACGCACAATGGCTGACTACGCCATAGAATTCCATACTCAGGCGGCTGAGGTGGATTTGAATAATGAAGCCTTGATGGCAGTGTTTTTCCAAGGGCTATGTGATACGATGAAAGATGAGATCGCAGCACGTGACCTTCCTAATGAATTGGGCAGGTTAATAGAGTTCTGTATTCTGATGGATACCAGAATCATAGAGCGTCCCTCTTTTAAAGAGTACATGCGGAGGACCTATGGCAAGGGACCTGGACGTTATTCAGGCCCACCCTATCCTCCCTCGCTTCCCATGCCTCCTAGGTTCCTCCCTGATGAGATGGAGCTGATGCAGGTTGATGGTGTGGTCCGAGGGAGGCCTGTGGTAGAGGAGCATTCACGTAGACCTCTGGGTGAGGTATCCATTCCTACCTCTGACCCTCCCCCCATGCCTCCTGACCTAGTCTCAGAGTGGTGAACCTAGAATGGTTGGGGCCACCCGATTGTCCCGGGAGGAGAGGGCCTTTAGGAGGAGGGAAGGTCTCTGTCTGTATTGTGGGAGATCTGGACACTTGTTGCGTTCCTGTCCAGTATGACCAGAGAGACGCTCAAATTTTCGACCCGGTAAGGGGCAGATTGGCGAAATCTCCTTGGCTCAGGAGAATTTTCTGGACAAACCCATGTTGATGGCCTGTATTTACTGGGCTAATAAATTGGTATCAGTTCCAGCGTTACTGGACAAATGGGCTGCTGGCTGTTTTATAGATGCGAAGTTTGCAGCCAACAGGAATATTCAATTGTTGCCTTTGGAATCCCCTTTGGCGGTTGAGGCCATTGATGGTAGGCCTTTGCAGCCCTCACATATTACACCTGAAACAGTATTGTTAACCCTGAGAATCGGAAACCTACATACAGAAACCCTGAAATTCCAGGTGATTAATTCTCTGCATCATGCCATTGTCCTGGGATTTCCATGGGTATAAAAACACAATCCCAGGATGGACTGGCAAACATGCGAGGTCCTATCTTGGTCCCCACATTGTTCAAAGTCTTGTCTGACTTGTCCTGTACTGGCCACCCTGGCCTCTAGTTCACTCCTTCCGGAGGAGTACTCTTTCTTTATAGACGTCTTCAGCGAAAGCCAGGCTGAGGTGCTACCTCCACACAGACCTTACGATTGTGCCTTAGAACTACTGCCCGGTTCTACACCTCCTAGGGGTAATGTATATCCCTTGTCTGTGGAGGAGAACAAAGTTATGGAGGAATATGTGTCTGATGCGCTGGCTAGAGGCATTATTCCGAAATCCACATCCCCTGATGGTGCTGGATTTTTTTTGGTCAAAAAGAAGGATGGTGCATTACATCCATGTATTGACTTCCGTGGCCTAAACAAATAGTTGGTAAAAAAAAACACTTCTCCTATTTCATTGATTACTGAACTATTCGACCAAGTCAGAGGGTCCAAAATATTTACTAAATTGGATCTAAGGGCAGCGTACAATCTGGTATGCATTAAGGAGGGAGACGAGTGGAAGACAGCTTTTAATATCCGGAGTGGACATCATGAATACTTAGTGATGCCTTTTGGTCTATGCAATGCTTCAGCTGCCTTCCAGGAATTTATAAACAATGTTTTGAGAGAACTTTTACAAAGTTGTGTGATGGTATACTTGGACAATATCTTGATACATTCTCCTACCCTGGAGACACACCAGGCTGACATATCTAAGGTCCTGAGTCTCGTACGAGAGAACAAGCTTTTCTGCAAGCTTGAGAAATGTGAATTTCACAAACCCCAGGTGACATTCCTTGGCTATATTATTACCATGGATCCTCAAAAATTGTCGGCCGTTCTCAATTGGCCTCGACCAATGGGCCTTAAAGCAATCCAAAGATTCCTAGGATTTGCTAATTATTATTGGAAATTTATTAACAATTTTTCTTCCATTGTCAAACCTCTCAATGAAATGACTTGTAAAGGGTTCAAAACTACGGAATGGTCACAGGAGGCTATTGAAGCATTCGAGAAATTGAAAGCTGCCTTTGCTACAGCTTCAATTCTAGCACATTCTGATCCCTCATTACCGTTCACTTTGGAGGTTGACGCCTTAGAAGTAGGCGTAGGTGCCGTGTTGTCACAGCGTTCAGCTCCTGCAGAGGCTCTGCGTCCCTGTGGATTTTTCTCAAAAAAGTTGTCCAAGGCAGAGAGATTATACCAGATTGGGGACAGAGAATTGTTGGCCATAATCCTTGCTCTCAAAGACTGGATACATCTTCTGGAAGGTACGAAGTCTCCTATCCTGATCCTGACGGATCATAAAAATTTGATCTCTCAGTGGCTAAGCGCCTGTCTGCAAAACAAGCTCGTTGGGCGCTATTCTTGTCACGATTTAATTTCATAGTCTCCTACCTTCCGGGGTCCAAAAATGTCAAGGCAGACATGTTGTCTCGCCAGTTCTGTTCGCCAACAAGGGAAGAGGATCCTCCCCCTCATTCCTGCTTATCATATTCTTGCTACTATTCATACCTGTATCACCTCTCCTTTGGGTGAGGAGATTTTGGCTGCCCAGGCTGCTGCTTCTGTTGAGAGACCCAAGGGTTGTTGCTTTGTGCCGGCGCAATTGCGCATTAAATTGCTGGAGGCTTACCACACTTCTAAAGTAGCTGTCACATTGGCCGGGACCAATTGATATGGTCCTTGTCACGAGTCTTCTGGTGGCCTAGTCTGAGAGCCGACTGTATGGCGTTTACTGCAGCTTACACAACTTGTGACCAAAATAAATCTCCACGACAATTACTAGTGGGTTTGTTGCAGCCAGTGGCCATTGGGGAATGCCCCTGGTCAGACTTATCTATTGACTTCATGGTGGAACTCCCGAGCTCCAGGGGTTGTACAGTCATCCTGATGATTGTAGACAAATTCTCTAAAATGGCTCACTTTGTGCCACTTAAGGGCTTAGCTTCTGCTAAGGAATTTGTGGTGGTTTTTGCCAGAGAGGTCTTCTGACTACATGGTATTCCTAAGGTCATTGTATCTGATAGAGGAAGCCAATTTGTATCCCAGTTCTGGAGAAGTTTCTGTGCTCAAATGGGAATTCAGTTGGCATTTTCATCCGCATATCACCCGCAGTCTAATGCAGCGGCAGAGAGAGCCAATCAAGCCCTGGAGCAATTTCTCCGATGCTATATTGCCGATCACCACGATAAATGGGCTGACCTGTTGCCCTGGGCGGAATTAGCTCGGAATAGAGCGGTTAACTCCTCGGTCAGGAATTCTCCTTTTCTGATTAATTATGGGTTCCAACCTGCGGTCCTGCCTGAGACTTTCCAAGTACAGTCCATTCCGGCTCTGGATGAGCATTTGAGGGCCCTCCATGCATCTTGGGTTAAGGTGCAGCAAACCTTACGTGGTTCCGTGCAGCAACAAAAAAGGCAGGTGGACCGGAGGCGCTTGCCGGCTCCCAATTTTCAAGTGAGTGACAGAGTTTGGTTGTCTTCCCGTAACTTGCACCTTCAAGTTCCCTGTGGCAAGCTGGCACCTAGATCCATTGGGCCTTTCCGTGTGTTGCGCAAAATTAATCCGGTGGCCTACGCTTTGGAATTGCTTGCCAGTATGCGGATACATAATGTGTTCCATGTTTCCCTGCAAAAACCCTTGGTCTGCAACCGGTATACTTCAGCTCATGTTCGTCCTCCTCCCTTGAGAGTTGCAGATCATGAGGAATATGAGGTCCAAACCATTCTGGACTCTCGTTTGGTTCGAAGGCGTCTACACTACTTTATTCATTGGAATGGTTATGGTCCAGAATTTAGATCTTCCAGTCCTCCTTTCCAGATAATTATATCATCGATAAAGCGGCCATAGAAGACCAGGTTCACCCTCCATGGGTTATTGGACCATACCACCTCCTCTCCTCAACAACCCATGAACAAGTTGGCATAGCTCGGGGCGAACCTGGTCCCCATGGCCATACCTTGAGTTTGCAGGTAAAACCTATCCTGATTCACAAAGTGATGATAACATCTTTTAATAATAATACTAAAGGAATTCAGTTCACCTCTGAGATAAATGAAGAGAAGATAAAATTCCTGGACCTCCAATTATATACAGAGAAAGGAAAGATCCTAAGTACAATATATGTTAAGCCTGTATCTAAGAACAACTACCTACATGCCTACAGTTGCCATTTGGAAAAATGGAAGAAGAATATTCCATTTGGTCAGTTTAGTAGGATAAGGAGAAACTGCAGTACTTTGAAGGAATTTGACACCCAAAGTAGCCTTCTAAGGGACAAATTTAGAGAAAGAGTATACAATACAGAAATTTTAGATCAGGCCACTTCTAGAGCTAGATTGCGATAGTCTTTCACTACCAAAACAGAAGAAGGTGGAGAACCCTAAGGATCAAATGGCCTTTATAACGCTGGACAATTCATCTGTGCAAAAAATTTTAAAAATTCTGGAAAAAAATTGGGGAGGACCTATTACTTCCTGAAGACCTACCGGGAAAGAGTTCCATAATATTTAGAAAAGCAAGGGACATTAGGTCTTATATAGCACCAAGCAGACAGAAACAGGTTAAAATTGGAAAATTAGTGACAACTCCCCCAAGTTAACGATCATGTGAAAGGTAACTTTAGGTGCAATATCAGGTCATGTCTTAATTGCATACATATGGAAGATAAGGCCAAAACATTCTCAGTTTCAGATTCCACTAGGCAATATACCATTGATCATTTTATCAGTTGTGGCACGTCCTATGTTGTGTATCTTATTTCATGTGGTTGTGGGATCAACTATGTGGGGCGAACCACTAGGACACTAAGGGAAAGACTTGGTGAACACAGAAGAAATATACAGAAGAAATCTCAAGAACATTGTGTTCCCAGGCGTTTCAATAGGTGTCCTAGTGGAGGCCTACACAATTTTTTAGGTTAAAGGTAGTGATTTCATCTCTCACACCATAGTGGATAGGTTCACAGCATTATGTAAGAAGGAGTCTTTCTGGATCTATACATTAAACTCTATAACACTAATGGGTTTAAATCAGGAATTAGACTTATGGTGCTTGATCTATAAATTTTGACATTTACTTTCCATTTAGTCCTTGTACATAAGAATGTTGACACTTTCTATGAACCACATATGACCGTCAGTAGCTAAACATGTGGGTGGGAAGATCTAATAATGCTGGGAAGTTCCTGGCGTTAATAGGATATTATGATTTGGGAAAAGGTAGGAAGAGGAGTTATAACATCATAATGAATCTTACTGTATGTCAACATCATGGATATCGCAAGTTTTATTTAATCTCAAGTTGTACATGCATTAGTGTTGAGTCCGCATATGTATGTGTATATGTTTAAACATATATGTATAACAAGTGGAATATTTATTGAAATCTGAAGTTCAATCTTTTAAATCCCATGAGATAACAAGCGATGAAAAAACACTTTTATTGAGTAGTATTTTTTGTTAAAATATTACAACACACAATTCTAGTATAAAAACCTTTAATGTTTATTGTTGGTATGGGGAACCATATCCATATTTAGTGTGTTCATTTTCGCTCCATGTCTGGATCAGAACAAAATAAAATAGTTTATATCATCTTATGATGCTTTCCATAGCTGAAATGCATGAAACTAATTCAGTCTGAAAGTTCCGGTCAGACAGGAAGCAATGTATTCAAGTGGAAGTTCCCTGCTCAAGAGAATGCACGGAGGAAATCATGGGATATAAAGGTGTATCTATAACGGTAAATAAAGTTCTTTATGCTTTTTTACACTTAGATTTGCTAATTTTACCCTTGAGAAAGTATCTTTATTGATACGAAATGCATTGGGGCGTTTAACATAGCATATATATTAAAAATCATTTTATTTTGGATAAAGTTTTTTTACAATAAATATAGTCTATTATCACCTTCAAATATTATGAGAGGGCTGATTCCATCAGGATGAGATCCAAGGGAGATGATCATCTAACTCCAGATGTGCACCTCATGAAGAAAAATTCCCTCATTACCTTAATTGAGCTTACCTTTTAAGTTGGAACTTTTGGGCATTTTATGTTTGTGTTCCTTGTATTTTATTTAATCAAATCTATGTTCTACAATAAGTAATTTTCTGTAGAACATCATTGCAGCCTTTAGCTCCAGAACACTTTTTTTTTACTTTTATTCTTGTTGGATCTGCAGGATGCCTACCTGCAAATCTGTATTTATCCGGATAGTCGGCAGTACCTCAGGTTCTCTTGCGGCAAAGGGCACTTCCAGTTCTCAGCTCTCCCCTTTGGTCTGACCACAGCCCCTCAGGTGTTTATTCATGTCTTGGGTGCTTTGATTTGTCATGCACGAGAGGGGAATTTGGGTAACTCCATGAATGGACGACTTTTGAAGGCCCTGTCCAGAGAATTCCTACAGCAGCAGGTGCAGGACTGCATTCACACCCTCAACCGTCACGGTTGGGTTCCGAACATGGACAAGTCAAACCCAATCCCATCTTAGAGATTGGTCTTTCTGGGTCTTCTGTTTGACACCCTGCAAGGCATGGTCTTTCTGATGGAGGAGGCTGAACAGATCACCAACAAGGTTTCCTCAGTTCTGGCTTGCGAGTCCATTCAGGCCAAGAAACTGACCTCTCTGGTGGGGAAATTGATTTCCACCATAGAGGCAGTACCATTTGCGATGGCTCGTGCGAGGGAACTGCAGAGGTTTGTGATTCTGGTTTGCAAAGGGATCCCTGTCAGGTGAGTGAAAATTTAGCCCTGGCGAGTAGAAATTCAGCCCTGGTGGGTATGTTTTGGCTTGCAGTGGTGAGTAACTTTTCAGGTCTGGCTAGTAGCAAAGGACTTAAAATTATAAGCCCATATATCTTGAAGCTGTCGATTTTATCTTCCCTTGCATGTGGAGCAGAGTCTTCCTTGGTGTCTGAATCTCTCCAACCTGCTGAATGGAACACTGTGATTCCATTCTGGACCACAGTAACAACTGATGCCAGCCTATCCAGTTGGGGAGCGGTCCTGGGTCACTTGAATGTCCAGGGTCGATGGTCAGTGGAGGAATCTCTCCTATCCATCAACATTATGGAACTCCGGGTTATATTTCATGCTCTGAGGTACTGAACGTCTCATCTCGAGGGCTGTCCAGTTCGTGTCCAGTTAGACAATGCCACGGCCGTGGCTTACATTAACAAACAAGGCGGCACCAAAAGTCTTGCAGCTTGGTTGGAGGTCAAGACTATTTTAACCTGGGTGGAAGAATATGTCCCTGCCATCTCCGTAGTGCACATTCCATGTGTAGACAATGTCTTGGCCAACTTTGTCACACGGTGGGCAATGGAGAACGGGAGCTTCATCAGGAGGTGTTCAACCTAATCATTCAGAGATTGGGACTTCCATGGATCGATCTGATGGCCAATAGACACAAAAGGGAAGGTTCCTATGTTCTGTGCCCACTAGTTGGATACTCTGGCTGTATCAGTGGATGCTCTGTCAATTCCCTGGCAGTTTCCTCTAGCCTACATTTTCCCTCCTCTTCCCCTGCTCACCAGGGTGCTGAGGAAGCTACAGATGGAGAAGACTCCAGTCATCCTAGTGTCTCCCTACTGGCCCTGGCAACCTTGGTTTCCAGAGCTGCTGGACCTGTCTGTGAATGAACTGTTTCGGCTTCCACACAGACTGCATCTCCTCCTGCAGGGTTACCTGTGGAAGGAGAACGTGGAGCATCTGGGTTTGACGGCTTGGGGATTGAATCATCTATCTTGAGGAAGAAAGGATTTTCTCCTGAGGTGGTAGCCACCATGATTCAGGCCTGGAAGCCTGTTTCATCGAAGGCTTACCACAGGATTTTGTCTATCTTCCACTCTTGGTGTGTGGACAGGGATCTGTCCTCACAGGAGTTTGATCTGCCGACTGTCATGTCCTTTTTACAGGATGGTGTGAATAAGGGCCTTAGCCTGAGTTCCTTCAAGGTCCAGACCTCTGCTCTCTCTGTCTTTTTTCAGAGACGCATCACTGTTATTCCGGATGTCAAGGTGTTGCTCATGCTTTCCCTGCCTTTAAGCATCCCACTCCACAGTGGGACCTTAATCTGGTTCTGGGAGCAGCAACTTCCCTTCGAATCCTTGGCTACTATTCCTCTTCGTCTCCTGACTTCGAAGATTGCTTTTTTCTTGGCAGTTGTTTTAGTTTGCAGAGTCTCTGAGCTGCAGGCTTTGTCCTGCAAATAGCCTTTGCTGGTGTTTCACAAGGACAAGGCGGTTCTTCTTACCTCCCAGGAATTTCTTCCTAAGGTGGTTTCTGAGTTCCACATCAATCAGGAGATTGTTGTGCCTACTTTTTGTCCTGACCCCAAATCTGAAAAGGAGAGGGATCTCCACTTGTTGGAGGTGGTGCTCTGCCTTAAGTTCTATGTGTACCGCACTGAGTCTGTTCATCAGACTGATGCACCTGTCATCCCTGGGCTGGTAAGGCGGCATCCAAGGTGACTATTGCGTCTTGGATCAAGTCTACCATTCGCAAGGCTTACAAACTCAAGAATAAACCTGTTCCCTTTCACATCACATCGCATTCCACTAGGTCTGTTGGGGCCTCCTGGGCCTACAAGAATCAGGCTTCTGCTGATCAGCTGCTCAAGATGGCCACTTGGTCATCTGTGCACACCTTCTCCAAACACTACTGTGTTGATGTTCTGGCTTCGGCTGAAGCCAGACTTGGCAGGAAAGTTTGGGAGGCAGCTCTGCCTGTCTAGCACTTTGTTTCCTGTGTCTTAGGTATCTTTACCTGTTGAGCCCTGTTGGCTCTTGTTCAGCGTGCTTTGTGTACAGTTACTGGTGTGCGGTGTTACAGTTCTGTGTCCATTGACACATTGTTAGTTGGGATATTTTATGTCCTGATTAGTCCATGAGAGCTCTGGTATCATGGGGACCGGCGCCTGGTCCTTGCCTTCTTTCCCGCACTGGGAACCCAATGTTGGTACATCCCAGAGTTACACCTGCAAGCTATATTGGATGACAGAGAAAAGAGGATTTTAGTCTTATCTGTTAAATCCTTTTCTCTTAGTCCATATAGCTTACAGGTCTCCCACCCTGTCAAGGGACCATGCTTGGTTCTCCTGTGGCTGGACGTGGGAGTCCTTTCGGGTTCATGCTTACAGGAGTCTCTTCTCTTTTCCTTCTTGCTCTCTAGCTAGATAGGTTAGTGTCTCAAATCTAACTGGGAGGGGACTAGTCACCAGCTAAGGAGGAGATGAAGGCTCCACCCTGCATTCTTTTCCAAGAATTGTTCCTGCCTACTTAAAGGGGCTGTTGCCTCCACAGAGTTACCTGTAAGCAATATGGACTAAGAGAAAAGGATTTAACAGGTAAGACTAAATTCCCCTTTTATTTATATGTGTATAGTCAGGAGAGCAGCAAGGACAATATTTTGGCTACTATATTAAGTGAACAAAAAGAGGTTGTCTGCGCATCAAGCCCTGATTTTTACAAACAAACAACCTATGACTTGCTACAAATAAACTGTGTATGACTCTTTTGGCTGTTTTAACCGCATTATGCAAAATACATGTTCACATATTAGAGGCAGGTAGGGACTTGCTTTAAGCTGGGGTGCCTTGATGGAGCAGGCAAGCTTTCCATATCTTTGGCCAAAATATATGACACTAAACCCCACTGTTTTAAGGATAAAGATGTTTGTTTATAGACATCCATGAAAAGGTTAGCAAAGGACGAAGCCACATTCAGGGCTCAATCCAAATGTTGGAGACGGCTGTTTTTTCTGCCAACGAAGTTTTTTCCAGACCAGTAAGCTATGCAGATGTCTGTGCTGTGAAAAGATACTTTAAAATAAAAGTGCTGTCGTGTGATAAAGCAAAGAGGTTTTCATCCACTGAAAATGATGAAAACACTGTAAATATCAATTCAAATATCTGTGTTAGCTATGAAAAGCCAATAAGGGACTCAAGTTATCGCAGGAAAGTGAAGACCTTTTTTTTTTTTTTTTTTTTTTAAACTTGACTTCCTTATTGGCTGTTTAAACAGCCGACGCAGAAACGAAGTCCTCAGTGGATGTATTGATATGGGGCTCAAATCCCAATATCAATACATCCAAAGTATGAAAAATGTGTCAGACGTTAGTAGAATTAACCCTATGAGTGCCAGCCGGCATTCATAGGGTTAACCCAACTAAGTAAAAAAAACAACATCACATTACCATTAATCCTGATGTCCGGCTGAGTCCTCTGCTTCCTGGTCATCTGTCTTTCTTTCTTCTCTTATCTTCCGTCTTCTTGCTGTAAAAAACAAGTCGAAAGCATAAATATCCGGCACACTAATACATAGTTTAACCCCTTGAGTGCCAGAGGGGTACCTCTCTGGGGCTCAAAGGGTTTAATTATGCAGTAATGTGATGGGCTGTTAAAATATAAATGCCCGCATAGTAAAGTTTCTAAAGTTATGGCAACAAAATCGTATTCCCATAAGTAAACATCACAAAAATATATTTAGCTTTCATTTTTTTTTTTAATAGCTGTCCGCCCTGTGTGCGGCTACTGAGATGGCAGCGGAGACAGAAACATGCGCCACCACCCCCTCATGTTCATGGGCCGATGCCCACTCCGCTCTGAGGGAATTGAAAGTGAGACTGCCCTTATATATGGGTAATCTTACTTCGAATTCTCTCACAGCCATTGACTGGGATATGCTTATGCACCTCCCAGCCAAACATTTTAAAGCATAGCTGCTCAAAGGGGCACACAGCGGCGGAGACAACTATTAAAAATATGAATGCTAAGTATATTTTTGTGATGTTTACTTAGGGAATATGATTTTGTTAGTATAACTTCGGGAACTTTACTATGCATGGGGCATTTATATTTTACCAACCCGTCACACTACTGCATAATTTAACTCTTTGAGCCCCAGAGAGGTACACAACGCATTGCTTTGCAATGTGTTGCGTACCCCTCTGGCACTCAAGGGGTTAAACTATGTATTAGTCTGTCGGATATATGCTTTCGACTTATACTTTTTTTTTTTTTTTTTTTGTACAGCAAGAAGACAGAAGATAAAAGAGAAGAAAGAAGATAGAAGAGAAGAAAGAATGGAGATAGACGGAGATAGACACTGGATGACAGGTAAGTTTAACACATATTAGGTAACGATCTGTGCTTGACAGTATGTCAGACACCGATTGTTAGTTTTTTCTCCTTTGAAGTTCCCAAAACTGCTGGTATTTAACTCACAAAACGGAGTTTGGCCACAAGACCAGTTTTGTGGCCCAACGTCAGTTGAGTTTAATGCTGGTAGGACATTTGAATACTGACCAAGACATTTTATTTTGTCGGTCGGTATCCATTTTGCCCTACCGGCACTTTTAACTCTAACATTTGGATCAAGCCCTCAATCCCATAGACATCCCAGATGTCTAAAGATAAGTTGAGGTAGAAGATGCAATTGTTACATTCCTTACCCGTGTTACCTTATGGGCAATTGCTTATGAATTATCTTTATTTTTATTTATATAGCTAGAATATGCACATATAATGTAATGGGCCATAGAGATATACAGTGTGAGTGAGTGGATGTATGTAGAGGGTTAATAAAATAGGCACAGTCAGTGAGATCAGAGAAACAGAGCAGGGGATCGCACCACCCTAGGGTAATGGATCAAACACCTTAATTGGTGATAACTGGGTAAAGTAGGGGTGCAGTGGTAAGCCTTAGTTCTGTATTAAGAGGAGAAATAATCTCTTCCCCTATATAGCAGAGGAAAGAGACCAAGAAAGTCACCACTCAGTTGCACACCCTTATAGTCCTAAGTATACAGTCAAGGATTAGACTGTTAGATAGAAGAATGGACCAGAGGCAAATAGTCAGTGGCATTAGTTAAAACGTAACATTTATTAATTAAAAAATAAAATAATTACTATAATAAATTCAATACGTATAAAATTCAGGATTCACTGTAAATAATCCAGTTGTTTGATAATGGCAATTCTTTGTATATGTCAAGGATAGTGATTTTATTCGCAGAGAACATCCCATGGATAGCGGATGGTACTGACCTCCTCAGTTCTTGTATGTACTAAAATATCAGGAAAAATAATTCTAGATATTGGAACAGGGCCCTGCTAATGATCAAATAGACTGATTGGGTATGGTGGGTTAATAGCTGTGTGGCCGTTCCTACAAGCTCTCAGACACCATAAATATCAAGTCTCATAAATCAAGAATACAAGTCAAGACGATACCTTGATAGTAGAGGCATGGAGGACCTAAAAATTAGTATGAGTAATTTGTGTCCTGGGGTTATGAGTATATGTTATTATGGCCACCGTATATACTCCCACAAATTACTTCCTATATCAGAGCTGATTGCAGCAAGATCTATCATTGGTGGGGGCAATTAAAATACCCTGAGTCTACTTCAGTGGGCTGCTACCTATCAGGTCCGCATAGGATCATTTATCTGTTAAGTGTGTATCAGCATAAAACCCGAATGCAAGTATCTCTTCTGAGTAGACCCCTGCAATTTAGATAGTTAATGTCTGATAAGATTGTATCTACTAGGGTCTTTGTACACAGGTCTGCATTAAAAGTTTGTGCAGCAGTCCCCCCCCCCCCTTGTTTAGGCTGTATCTTACCGGGGTAGAGCAGCTCTATATAGATATTGCTCATTATCCGGGATCCATTGGTGAGCTCTATGTCCTCAGGGGTTTATCACCTTGCGGCTAAGTCTCGCCGCTACCTTATTTAAATAAGTGCAACCCCCAGATCTTAACTGGATGTTCAAAGTGATTGAGAATGTCTCATCCGTTATGGATCGGCCAGAACCCTCTTAAAGGGCTACGGGTATTGTTAACTGATTATACTGCCCCCTAATAGGACCAGTTCGTACCCAGTTCAAGCAGCTCTCTCTAGCTGCACACTTTGTGTAATAAGGCTCGTTCTCCAAGATCCATAGGTGAGCTCATGGTCTAAACAGGTGGGGATCAGAATAGTTTTGTTACGGTTTTCTGACACTCAGACCAGGTTGTAAAGTAAAAACACAGTTTATTGAATCAAAATGATAAACAGTGCCCCTAGGGGCCAGTATAGGTAAGAACAATACTGACAAATACAGACAAGGTAAGGGTAATGTAAACAGAGGAATAAATACAGCTAACGGCTGTAGAAACCCCAAAGGGTTAACAGGAGCAACTGGTGAGGCTCAGGCTAGATTGGCCAACGCCCAGGATAGATATCAGTCTCTGGAGAACAGTCTCTGGATGTAGAGCAAGGAACACGGGATCAGCACTGTATCACTCTCTAAGCGGTAGCTGGATGCGCCCCTGTTGTTCTAAGCTGAGCCAGTACCACCACCGTGGGCTAGGAAGAATGCGACTGCCAAACCTGAAGTAACCAGAATAGGAATCGCCCAGAATGTGAGTAGTGAGTAACCCTGCGTGTGCCAAATGGATTGTGTTACGAAGCTCTTGGGATGCCACAGTAGATGATAGTTGCCCAAGTTACGAAGAGCCGATGCACAGAGAAGTGCAGATGGAACTGTACACTTTGAGAGAATGAGAAACGGAGCCAGGACACCCCTTCCGGTGTCGCACAGAATCCTATAGCAAGAGCGAACAGACTACCGGTGCCAACCGGCGTGGTCACGGTGCACCCCGAACACCGGACAAGCGGAGCTCTGCAAGGACTGGTATAGCGTCAAAAGGAGACTCAAAGTGTAACGGCTCAATGAACCAACAGAGGCTTGGTAAGCTAAACAAGTGGCACGTAACCGGAGACTACAGGCACTGCACGGGTTAATCTGGTACATTCAGAAGAGCAATGCTCAGCGAGTAAATGGCAGGCAACCTCGGGCTACAGCTGAATGAGCGAGAGAGGAACAGAGAAACAGTTCAGAATGTCGCCAGCGCGACCGGAGGACACTGGAGCAGCAACCGGACAGGAGCAATAACCGGAACCGGATGGAAACAGCCGCAGGAACACCACCGGAGAGCGGATCAATCACGGAGCAGGATCAGTAGCCAGAACCGGGTCAAATCACGGAGCAGGGTCGTCAGCCAGAGCCGGGTCAGATCACGGAGCAGGGTCGTCAGCCAGAGCCGGGTCAGATCACAGTGCAGGGTCGTCAGCCAGAACCGGGTCAAATCACGGAGCAGGGTCGTCAGCCAGAACTGGGTCAAATCACGGAGCAGGAACAGAAGAGTCAGACTAGCCGGGTTGGTACACAGGAGACACTGGAATTCAGCAACAAGGCGCAGCAACAGGAACACCACGAAAGGGCAACTGACAAGTGCCCAAACCCCAGCATATAAAGGCACATCCTGGGCGGGCCAATCAGACTCCTCCAATGCAAAGGTACACAGTCATAGACTGACATGGAATCACGGGGACCGTGATAGTACCCCCCTCTCAAAGACCCCCTCCCCTGCCAGAGGGTCTAGGTTTAAGAGGATATTTAGAATGAAAGTTGCGCATCAGTCGTGGAGCATGAAGATCCTTATGATCAACCCAAGAGCGCTCCTCAGGCCCATAGCCTTTCCAGTGGACCAAATATTGCAACATGCTTCTAAATTTCCTGGAATCAATAATGCTTTGTACTTCGTACTCCTCTTGGCCTTGTACATCCACCGGCCCAGGAACCACCGGAGTGGTAGTATAGCGGTTGCAAACCAGGGGCTTTAAAAGAGACACATGAAACACGTTATGAATACGCATAGTCCTTGGAAGCTCCAATGCGTATGCCACGGGGTTGACCTTGCGAATAATCTTAAAGGGCCCAATGAACCGGGGAGCCAGTTTGTTCGAAGGCACTTGCAGGTTAAGATTCCTATAGGAAAGCCATATCCTGTCCCCAACCTGGAAGGAGACCGCTGGTAGCCGTCTGCGATTAGCCTGCCGCTGATGTCTCAGGAAGGACTGACTGAGGGACCGTTGTACCTGTGCCCAAGTGGAGCGGAGCTGCTCCATGTGCTCATCCAGAGCCGGAATCTGTTGGGACTGAAATGAGTCTGGCAGTAGAACCCATAATTAACCAGGTAGTGGAACCCATAATTAGTCTGGGAGTAGAACCCATAATTAACCAGGTAGTGGAACCCATAATTAACCAGGAACGGAGAACTCCTAGACGATTAATTAACCGCACAGTTCCTGGCGAACTCCGCCCACGGCAACAGGTCGGCCCAGTTATCATGATGATCAGTCACGAAGCAGCGCAACAACTGCTCAAGTCCCTGATTGGCACGCTCATCGGCCCCGTTGGTCTGGGGATGGTAGGCAGAGGAAAATGACAATTGAATGCCCATCTGGCCACAGAATGCCCTCCAGAATCTAGACACGAATTGGCTTCCCCGATCCGACACAATCACTCTGGGAACCCCGTGCAAGCGGAATACCTCCCTGGCAAAAATCACTGCCAATTCCTGGGCCGAAGGGAGGCCAGAGAGGGGCACGAAATGAGCCATTTTAGAGAACCTATCTACCACCATCAGGATAAACGTGTAGCCCTTCGATAAAGGCAGTTCTCCCAAGAAATCAATAGAAATATGGGACCAAGGACGATCACCATTGGGTACTGGTTGGAGTAGCCCCACGGGGAGATGTCTGGGAGTTTTAGCACGGGCACAGGTGGCACAAGCAGCGGTAAATGCGGAGCAGTCAGCTCTCAGGGAAGGCCACCAGAATGTTCGTGACAATGACCAAGCCAACTGATCCCTGCCAATGTGCCCGGCTGCCTTAGATGAGTGATAGGTCTCGAGTAACTGGGTACGAAAGGGTTCGTCCACAAAACACCTGCCAGCTGGGGTTTCAGGAGGTGCCCGTGCTTGTGAAGCCATGATTTGCTCCCCCAGTGACGAAGTGATGCTGGTACGAATAGTAGCCAGAATCCTATCTGGCTGAATTACAGGCACCGGGGCTTCATCCCTCTCAATGTCTGTGCAGAATTGTCTGGAAAGAGCATCTGCCCTAATATTTTTGGACCCAGGCAAGTAGGAGACTATGAAATTAAATCTAGACAAGAAGAGAGCCCAACGAGCCTGACGAGAAGACAGCCTTTTGGCCTCAGATAAGTATATCAGATTTTTATGGTCAGTGAGGATTAAGACTGGGGTTCTAGTGCCCTCCAGAAGATGTCGCCATTCTTTCAAAGCCAAGATGATAGCCAACAATTCCCTATCACCAATTTCATAATGGCTTTGGGCACTAGAAAGCTTCTTGGAAAAAAATCCGCACGGCCTCAGGTTACCCCCTTCCCTGGGGCGTTGGGAGAGAACTGCCCCTACCCCAACCTCGGAGGCATCGACTTCTAGGGTAAAAGGTAGGGTAGGATTAGGGTGGGACAGAATAGGGGCAGATGCGAATGCCTGCTTGAGGATCTCAAAGGCCTGTTCAGCTGCCTCAGACCATTGAGAGGGATTTGCGCCCTTATGCGTCAGGTCAGAGAGAGGTTTAGTAATGGTAGAAAAGTTCTGAATAAATTTTCTGTAATAGTTGGCAAAGCCCAGGAATCTTTGGATAGCTTTTAACCCCTTGGCGTTGTGGCCATTGAAGGACTGCAGCCAACTTTTCTTGGTCCATAGGTATGCCATCGTTGGATATAACAAAACCCAAAAAGGGTACTTGAGAACAGTGAAATTCACACGTTTGTTCTTGCGCAAACGAAGCAATACCTCAGAAACATCCTGGATATGCTGGGTTAAATTAGCTGAGTGAATCAATATATCGTCCAGATATACCACTACACAAGACTGTAACATATCGCGGAAGATATCGTTGATGAACTCCTGAAATACGGCAGGTGCATTACATAATCCGAATGGCATAACTAGGTATTCGTAGTGCCCTGACCTTGTATTGAAGGCTGTCTTCCACTCATCACCGGCCCTTATTCTTATTAAATTGTAGGCGGCCCGTAAATCGAGTTTTGTGAAAATAGAGGAGCCTTTCAACCTATCAAATAACTCTGTGATGAGCGGAATGGGGTACGCATTTTTTGGACATAATCTTATTGAGTCCACGGTAGTCAATACAAGGTCGTAATTCGCCATTTTTCTTTTTCACAAAAAAGAACCCTGCACCTGCCGGAGAGGATGATTTGCGAATAATCCCTCGTTTGAGAGCATCCTCAATATATTCCTCCATGGCCTTAGTCTCACCACAGGACAATAGGTACGTCCTACCCCTCGGTGGCACCACTCCCGGGGGCAAATCAATAGCGCGGTCATATGGCCGATGCTGCGGCAGTGTGCTAGCCTCCCCTTTACTGAAGACGTCACTGAACTTGCTGTATTCAGCTGGCACAGAAGGGGAGGTACACATAATCTTAACTGGACAAGATAGACAGTGACTAGTGCAGTATTCTGACCATGACTTGACTTCACATGTCTGCCAGTCAAACTGGGGATTGTGCAATGTCAACCAAGGGAACCCCAGAATGACCGCATGATGGGGTGAGTGTATAATCTGGAAATGAACCTCCTCCTTGTGGAGGGCCCCCACTGCCATAGTAAGGGGAGTAGTCTTCATAGTGATAAGTGCTGGTTCAAGAGGTCTGCCATCAATAGCCTCAATGGCTAGCGGAGTATCTCTTTTAGACAGAGGAATATTATGCCTTTCAGCAAATGCCTGGTCCATGAAATAGCCATCTGCGCCAGAATCTACCAGGGCTAGTACCTCCACAGCTTGGCCTAGGAGAAAACTCACCGGTATGGTGGGTTTCATGGAGCAAGGATCTGAGGACGACTGTACACCACCTAGGGCCTGTCCCCCAAGGTACCCTAGGTGCGTGCGTTTCCCGGACGCACCGGACATATGCGTAATAAATGCCCACCTTTGCCACAATACAGGCATAATCCTTGTCTTCTGCGATATGCCCTCTCCTCCTTGGACAATCTAGTGAAAACAATTTGCATAGGTTCCCCAGTATCAGGTACACTGTCAGGAGTAATGGGAGGAGAGGGTGGGTTAAACGACTTCTCATGCCCATGGGTTTTGGAACTCGCCCTTTTTGCCAAGCGCCTCTCGCGCATGCGAGTATCAATGAGTATCACATAATCGATGTACTCATCCAAATCGGTAGGTACCTCCCTGGCAGCTATCTCATCTTTGATAGCATCCGAAAGCCCTTGGGCAAATGCTGCCAGGAGTGCCTCATTATTCCATGCCACCTCTGCAGCTAGAATCCGAAATTCTATAGCATAGTCAGCCACAGTACGATCGCCTATCTGAATTGTCAACAGTTATTTGGCCGCAGAGGTAGCTCGCCCAGGTGTCTCAAACACTCTACGGAACCGTTTAACAAATTATTTAAAGCACAACGTGCAAGGTTTAGCCTGTTCCCATAAAGGATTGGCCCATGCCAGGGCTTTGGCAGTTAAAAGGGATACCATGAACCCCACCTTGCTACGGTCATTCGGAAAGGCATGGGGTGTGAGTTCAAGGAATATCTCTAGCTGGTTAAGGAAACCTCTGTAGTGTGTGGGTTCGCCATCATATCTTAGCGGTAACGGCGCCACCGCCGTTAAACTTCTCGGGGGAGCCAAACATTGCCCAGTAGTGTTATCCGGTGTCATAACTGGGGGGACCACCGGATTTTGATTCGGTTTATCAAGGTGTACCGTACGTTCAAGCAAGGTTTGCATGGCCAATGCCAACTGATCTAGGCGTTGCTCGTGAACATCCATCCTCCAGTGGAGGTTCTGTGTATTACTGTCACTTTTCCCGTCTGAGGTCATGGCCCTTTAGTACTGTTACAGTTTTCTGACACTCAGACCAGGTTGTAAAGTAAAAACACAGTTTATTGAATCAAAATGATAAACAGTGCCCCTAGGGGCCAGTATAGGTAAGAACAATACTGACAAATACAGACAAGGTAAGGGTAATGTAAACAGAGGAATAAATACAGCTAACGGCTGTAGCAACCCCAAAGGGTTAACAGGAGCAACTGGTGAGGCTCAGGCTAGATTGGCCAACGCCCAGGATAGATATCAGTCTCTGGAGAACAGTCTCTGGATGTACAGCAAGGAACACAGGATCAGCACTGTATCACTCCCTAAGCGGTAGCGGGATGCGCCCCTGTTGTTCTAAGCTGAGCCAGTACCACCACCGTGGGCTAGGAGGAATGCGACTGCCAAACCTGAAGTAACCAGAATAGGAATCGCCCAGAATGTGAGTAGTGAGTAACCCTGCGTGTGCCAAATGGATTGTGTTACGAAGCCCTTGGGATGCCACAGTAGATGATAGTTGCCCAAGCTATGAAGAGCCGATGCACAGAGCAGTGCAGATGGAACTGTACACTTTGAGAGAATGAGAAACGGAGCCAGGACACCCCTTCCGGTGTCGCACAGAATCCTATAGCAAGAGCAAACAGACTACCGGCGCCAACCGGCGTGGTCACGGTGCACCCCAAACACCGGACAAGCGGAGCTCTGCAAGGACTGGTATAGCGTCAAAAGGAGACTCAAAGTGTAACGGCTCAATGAACCAACAGAGGCTTGGCAAGCTAAACAAGTGGCACGTAACCGGAGACTACAGGCACTGCACGGGTTAATCTGGTACATTCAGAAGAGCAATGCTCAGCGAGTAAATGGCAGGCAACCTTGGGCTACAGCTGAATGAGCGAGAGAGGAACAGAGAAACAGTTCAGAATGTCGCCAGCGCGACCGGAGGACACTGGAGCAGCAACCGGACAGGAGCAATAACCGGAACCGGATGGAAACAGCCGCAGGAACACCACCGGAGAGCGGATCAATCACGGAGCAGGGTCGTCAGCCAGAGCCGGGTCAGATCACGGAGCAGGGTCTTCAGCCAGAGCCGGGTCAGATCACAGTGCAGGGTCGTCAGCCAGAACCAGGTCAAATCACGGAGCAGGGTCGTCAGCCAGAACCGGGTCAAATCACGGAGCAGGAACAGGAGAAGAGTCAGACTAGCCAGGTCGGTACACAGGAGACACTGGAATTCAGCAACAAGGAGCAGCAACAGGAACACCACGAAAGGGCAACTGACAAGTGCCCAAACCCCAGCATATAAAGGCACATCCTGGGCAGGCCAATCAGACTCCTCCAATGCAAAGGTACACAGTCATAGATTGACAGGGAATCACGGGGACCGTGATAAGTTTTCCACGGGCATTAAAAGGGGAAGGTACCAAACTTGGAACATAGATTGTTACTTGAATAATCGCATGTAGAAATACGGGACAGGTGGTAGTTCCTGCACTAAAAGGTCACCCTTATGGCGATCTCGTATCCTAAGACTGGTATATTGCCCACAGGGCCGGATTTACATTGCAGGAGCCTGTAGGCACAGATATCTGAAGCGCCCCCCCCCCCCCCGCCATCTCCACAATGCTCCATATCTCCATATTGCCCTCACATTGCCCTCCAACACCTTCACATTGCCCCCCATAAGCTCCATATTGTCCTCATATTGCCCCCCATTGACCCCATCAGTTCCATATTGACCCCATCAGCTCCACATTGCCCTCATATTGCCCCATCAGCTCCACATTGCCCCATTCAACTCCATATTGCCCCCATCAGCTCCACATTGCCCTCACAATGCCCCCCTTCGGCTCCAACTTGCCCCCACCATCTCCATGTTGCCCTCACATTGCCTCCCTCCCATTGTCCGTTTCCTACCCCCCTGGCAGGAGATCTGTCGTCTGTGCCTCCTTCGGCACAGTCCTGCAGCGGTCTCCTATTCAGGAATGCAGATGTCATCTCCCAGTGCTCTGCATTCTTACAGAGCCAACGAGGGAGCTCAGAACTTACAGGACTGTGCCAAAGGAGGCACAGACCTGTACTGCCAGGGAGGTAGGAAATAGATATGGGGGGGGGTGCAATGTGAGGACAACATGGTGTGGGAGCCAGCGCAGCCAACGATGTGGCTATTTTTTTTTTTTTTAAGAATAAAAAAAACAAATTCCCATTGGCAGGCGCCCCTCAGTGGCATACGCCTGTAGGCAGGTGCGTACTTTGCCTTATGGCAAATCCGGCCCTGACTGCCCACCACCAATCTCAAACTAATGCACACATAATAGTGTCTAAATAAGGGACAGGTGGTGGTTCCCTGCACTAAGAGGTCACCCTTATGGCGATCTTGTTTCTTAAGACTGTTATATTGCCCACCACTGATCTCAAATTAGTACACACATAAGAAGGAACAAGTGTATATGTCAATTTCTGTGATACTATTAAATAGTCATGTTTAAACTAAGGCTTGACACGCGTTTCGCGAGGTTGCCATAAGGGTGACCTCTTAGTGCAGGGAACCACCACCTGTCCCTTATTTAGACACGCGATTATGTGTGCATTAGTTTGAGATCGGTGGTCAGCAATGTTAATAACCTGCCACCTGTCTGCTTGCCTGTCTTCTGTCTATGGGCCCACCCACGCCTATTGAAAGCAGCCGCCGGCCGCCGCACTGTGCCCTGCGAGGCACTGAGGCCTCACAGTGTATACTCCCCAGCCATGCCCATAATCCCTTCCCATCCATCGCGCAGGCATGTATCTTGGCCTAGGCATCCCACTCATGTGAGCCACAGCGTTGAGCTGAGCAGTGACCCTAAGTTAATGCGCATGCGTGTTGTGCTTCATATATTCGCACACATCGTACGAGCCATACTCAGCCACGCTGCCTTCTGAGTGAGTTCTGAGCATCACAAGACACGCATCAGGGGCCTGAGCCAGGTCTTCAATTGAGTCTGTGTCATACAAGCCTCTCCCTTCTGTTTCACCAGGGCTGGTGCAAGGATTTTTGCCACCTTAGGCAAAACCTAATTTTGCCGCCTTTTGACTCCACCCCTTGTGCCCTACCCATTTATGCCCCGCCTCTGCATGTGTTTAAGTGTCAGTTTGTGTGTGTGCGTTCTCTATATGTGTGTGTCAGTATGTGTTCCCTGTATGTATATAAGTGTGTGTTCTCTATATGTGTATGTGTGTCAGTGTGGGAGAGTCTCTGTAAGGATATCAGTGTGTACGTATGTGTGTGTGCTTCTCTATATGTGTATCAGTGTGAGAGTGTATGTTCTCTATATGTGACTCTCCCCCTCTGACTCTCTCCCCCTCTTGACCCACCTTTGACTCTCTTTCTCCCTGACTCTTGATCCCCCCTTTGACTCTCTCGCTCCCCCATCTGACTCTTGATCCCCCTCTTGACTGTTGATCCCTTTGACTCTCTCGCTCCCCTGTCTGACTTTTGATCCCCCTTTTGACTGTTGATTCCCCCTTTGAATCTCTCTCTCTCCCCATCTGACTCTTGATCCCCCTCTTGACTGCTGATCCCCCCTTTGACTCTCTCTCTCCCTGTCTATTTATCCCCTCTTGACCCCCCTTCAAATTACTCTTCCCGCTGCACATCTCTCTCTCCCCCAGTGAGTATGTTTCGGTGCTCGTCCTTGGCTGGCTATTTTATTAACCTTTTCAGTGCCAGAGGGGTATACAACGCATTGCATTTAGCTACACTAAAAAAATAGCCAGCCAAGGGAGGGCACCGGAACTTACGTTTTTGTTTTACTTCGGCAGTATGCGGTGATCGGCGGGGGCCGATGCACCCTCAGAGAATGTGCGCCCAAAGCCGGCGCCAACCTCGCCTATAGGTGGCGCCGGCCCTGTGTTTCACCAGGTACAAATAACATTTGCTGAGCAGAGTTGCAGGACCGAGGGGTGGGGGATCTTTGGAGTAGAGAATGGTCGTGATTTTTTTTTTCTTCTTTTTCATGGAGTGCGCCTGTGGGGTGTGATATTTTTTCTGTCCTTTCTCTGCATGTGGTGCTTGGGGGGGGGGGGGTACTGTGGTAGTGTACTATGTTTGATTTCTGGTATGAGTGGCTTGCTTTGCTTGGGCTGTGCATGTGTGTTGACGAGGGATGATGGTGGACTGTGTTTGACCTTTTTCATTTGTGAAGTGTTGAAGAGTCTCTGGTTATATTTGGAGGCCCATTTCCAGGGGAGGCCTTCAGGGTGGGCATGGAGAGGCTCAGCCTTCCCTAATTCAGGGCTGTGCCTATGATGAGGTATATTGAATACACTGCCTTGGGCCAAGGCAGCAAATGTTTTTAGCAGGTCATATGTTGACATGTCCACATCAGGTTACCAGCCCTGAATTCCCATTGGCACTCTGAGGACCAGCATGGGTGTACAGTGCATTGTTTATCTGTCTTAGATACCACTCTGCTCTTCAAGGGGTTAATGAAAACTATTTTAATGAGTATATAGCTCCTTCCCTTAACCTCACCATTACATTCCTCCCAAGTGTCTTTAGGAAAGATTAACCATTTGATGGCCAGTGAGTTGTGTAACACATTGCTCTGCAATGCATTGTACACCTCTGGCAGTCAAATGGCTAAACCAATATTCTTTTAGCAGTGGTGCTTTGACTTATTTCTTTTTTGTGCCGAGCCATTCTCTGCTCCCTATGTATTTTCTGTGTGTTCTCAGTGAAAGTTGAGTATAAGAGATGACTGACTGCCACTGAGCACACAAAACACATGTGAGGAGCAGAGACCGTCTCTGCGTCCATTGGTAAATCTGAGAGCCAGTGTTAAAAGGATATCAGTTCCTTTGCAATGTCTTTAGCCCTCTTTAGCATTCAGGGAATTAAAAGCCCAATTCAAATCAATGAGAATTGTCATTTGTTCCCTATGTTACCGTATCTCCCAAGTGACCTTCTTTAGGATATATTAGGGTCCATGCCTCCCAAGTGTCCCTTTTTAGGATATATTAGGGTCCATGTCTCCGAAGTGTCCCTCTTTAGGAGATATTAGGGGTCCATACTTGAGATGGATAGGGTTAAAGGCAGGGATATGGGTGGGGCTAGGCATGGAAACTGGTGGCGAGTAACTTTTCAGACCTGGCTTGTAGCTCAGGACTTAAAATTTTGAGCCCTGTACATAGACCCTAGCAGATACAATCTTATCAGACATTAATTGTCTAAACTGCAGGGGTCTACTCAGAAGAGATACTTGCATTCGGTTTTTATGCTGATACACACTTAACAGATAAATGATCCTATGCGGACCTGATAGGTAGCAGCCCACTGAAGTAGACTCAGGGTATTTTAATTGCCCCCACCAATGATAGATCTTGCTGCAATCAGCTCTGATATAGGAAGTAATTTGTGGGAGTATATACGGTGGCCATAATTACGTATACCCATAACCCCAGGACACAAATTACTCATACTAATTTTTAGGTCCTCCATGCCTCTACTATCAAGGCATCGTCTTGACTTATATTCTTGATTTATGAGACTTAATATTTATGATGTCTGAGAGCTTGTAGGAACGGCCACAGAGCTATTAACCCACCATACCCAATCAGTCTATTTGACCATTAGCAGGACCCTGTTCCAATATCTAGAATTAATTTTCCTGATATTTTAGTACATACAAGAATTGAGGAGGTCAGTACCCTGTGATCTCCAGAGTACCATCCTCTAGCCATGGGATGTTCTCTGTGAATCAAATGATAACTATCCTTGACATATACAAAGAATTGCCATTATCAAACAATTGGATTATTTACTGTGAATCCTGAATCAGAATGACTCCACCACACTCTAATACTTGGATGGATGTCACCCACTAGTGTAAGGGTTTTACAACTATGGCCTCAAACTATAGGGACTCGTAGTATTGTCAGCTATTACTGTTCCTCTCTAAATCGCTGCTTAATTTTATACTTATAGGATTTATTATATTAATTCTTTTATTTTTTAATTAATAAATGTTACGTTTTAACTAGTACCACTGACTATTTGCTGCTGGTCCATTCTTCTATCTAAGTCTAATCCTTGAGTGTATACTTAGGACTATAAGGGTGTGCAGCTGAGAGGTGACTTTCTTGATCTCTTCCCTCTGCTATATAGTGGAAGAGATTATTTCTCCTTTCTTAATACAGTCAGTGAGATCTCCTGGGGCCATGGGGCATGGGAGTTGTGGCCCAAAACAAGTTATCATAGCACGTGATCATCCAAATCCTGTTTGGTTAGATAGAAGCTGGCAGAATTATGTTGTCCAGGTGGGAGATAAAGATCATCCTCTATTTTATATCATAAATACCTTTCACGCACCCTGTATTCCTGATGAGTAGGGAATCTGATGTATTGTTTCACCTGTCCAAAAATATTGCCAAGGGGAGATTGACTGGTTTATTGTACTGTTGCTCCAAGTCACCCAGTAAGATCAGGAAACAAATCCCATCAGCCTGGAGTGGTATTACCACAGCATGGTAGCAGATGGACAGGGGAACAATATATCAAGGGAGACCCACTGCTAGGGAATTAGGAGGAGGAGATGATCAGAGCTGCAGCAGGGGGCATAGCTGAAGCAGTACTGCAGGAACCTCAAACATCAGGTAGCTATGTCCATTAGTATGTGCACATGTAAATAAGTATTGTAAATATTTGGGGGTGGTTATGTTATTGTATTGTTTTAGTTATGATGTATGTTATTTGTATTGTCTATGTCTTTTTGTAATAATTGGGCCTTATAAGGAAAACTAACTAATGCTGTGGATTCTGTGATTCTGAATGAAGCTGACTCTTTCATGCAGAATCCCATAGTCTAGGTAGTATAGACAGGGAAATAAGTGTTAATTGGAATAAACCAGATGATAATTATTTTAATGTATGTATGATAAATGCATTGAGGTATTTATTGTCTGGATAAGTCTGATCAGGAGTTATCATAGGTAGGAAGACAAATAAGCCATTGATGGTTATATGTAGACATATATATGTTGTATTAATGTATATGTGTTTAGATGTGGCTATTAATGGATAGGTGGTAACCTTATGCACATAGCACGTTTATATTGACATCCTTTCCCATATGTGTGTATGTATGTATGTATATATATATATATGTGTGTATATATATATATGTAAATATTTATAGTTAAAATAATATAAATGTACTCAGCCTGGGTTGCCCCAGTAGGTGACAGAGACAGCACTCCTCTAATTGAAGTATAAAAAGTTCCTTTATTCCAACATCATAAGATACATCATCCAAACGTTTTCGGTCCTCATCTGGACCTTCCTCAGAGCAAATGGGTTTGTAAAGCAACAGCCCGTATTATATATACAAAAATAAAATTAGACACACAAAGATACTCACCAATCCCCGCTGATTCCACCCGTGGAACGCAAAACTCAGCATTCTCTGGCGCTCAACGGGGCGGGTGACGTCACAAAATCTCGTGCGGCCGGTACCCGCACGATACAACTAGAGCGGAGTTGCTGGCTGAAGGCTAACACAGCGTGATAAACAATGCATGAAGGACCCTAGACCCCTAACAGGAAAAGGGACTAAACTATTTGAAGCAGACCTACAAGAGACACAAAATATATAGTTAAATCAATACAATGGTGGCAATCCACTGCAAGGACAACACCATTAGATGTAAAGTAAAGACTGTAATATATACACTAGAAAATCCGGTAATATTAAAGAAGCTGTGTATTGGCAACATATCTCGAAGTAAAAAACAAAATCAGAGATTCATACAGACAATGATTGTAAATTAGTATCACAATATTTATTGTAGTTAAGGATTCCAGCCATATTATATATGTATGACAATGTCCAGGCAATCAAAATGATAAAAATCAATAGATGAAATCCATATTTATAGGGTATATTCAAAAATTTCCAATAAAAGTCCTCCAAATTACTTATTCGGGAAACAAAGTCCCATCAAGGTGGTAACTAGGTGCCTAACCTCCATTATAGGGGTCGCCAAATATGTCCCCACCTTCAAATTCTTCTTCAACATGAAGCGAGATGTATTTTTGACTTTAACTCCTTGGCACCTAAGGGATTGAATCATGAACTTTCATGGTCATGTTTTCTATGAGTTGTGATATACATGTGGTAACAATTTTGGCGGCCCTTACCAATGGGGTCAGGCACCTAGTTACCACTATTTACCATCATTTATATTTGGATAATCAATGACTATATTGATGCTATTCTGGATTTATACTTAGGGAGGTGACATATCTGGCGACCTTTAATTTTGAGGTCAGGCACCTAGTCACCACCTTATATACTCTGGACTTCTTTATATTTACTACCTTTGATGGGGGCGATATCCTATTATGTGTACACCTGGAAGAGATAACCAACAATCATGAATTTGGATCCATGTTGAAGGTGGGGACATATTTGGCGACCCCTATAATGGAGGTTAGGCACCTAGTTACCACCTTGATGGGACTTTCAGTTTCCTGAATAAGTAATTTGGAGGACTTTTATTGGAAATATTTGAATATACCCTATAAATATGGATCTCATCTATTGATTTTTATCATTTTGATTGCCTGGACATTGTCATACATATATAATATGGCTGAAATCCTTAACTACAATGAATATTGTGATACTAATTTACAATCATTGTCTGTATGAATCTCTGATTTTGTTTTTTACTTGGAGATATGTTGCTAATACACAGCTTCTATAATATTACCGGATTTTCTAGTGTATATATTTGTCACGGTTTTTGAAGACTCTCAGACTTAAGGTTTGGTAAAATAACAACTTTATTAAAAGTTAAAGGCAGTCCCCGTAGGGTAAACATACATAACAATACAACAGTAATAGAACATACAATAGGTTCTACCGGTCTTGCCTAAATACCAGGCAAGGCAACCCAAGTGACAGTTTTAATGACAGGCTCTACCGGCCTTGCCTATACCGGGTAAGGCAACCGTGAGATGACGTATACCGGTTCTACCGGCCTTACCAATACCGGGCAAGGCAGCCCAATGGAATGCTGAATGTAGGCTCTACCGGCCCTGCCAATACCGGGTACGGCAACCTTAAAGATGGTGAATTACAAGGTTCTACCGGCCTTACCAGTACCGGTCAGGGCAGCCCAAAGGAGTACTGTAGTAGGCTCTACCGGCCCTGCCAATACCGGGTGAGGCAACCTACAGGGTGGTATCGTCAAGGTTCTACCGGCCTCACCAATACCAGGCAGGGCAGCCTGAGCAAGTAGACCAGCTGTCAGGTGACTAAGACAGCAGAGAGCATAAGTATAGAGGTCTAAATCAGCAGAAGTCTATTGCCAGGGATAATCAGACAACTGCAAGGAAGTGGACAGCGACTGACCACAGTACTGGATGTCCAGGAGCAAACCAACGTCCGCATGTTGGGACTAATGGTAAATAGTGCCAACAGGTTTAATGGAGCAAACCAGCGACCGTACGCTGGAGCCAACAAAGTATCTCGCAACCAGTTTAGTGAAGTAACCCAGCGTCCGCACGCTGGGACCAACAATGCATATTGCAACCAGGTTTATTGGAGCAAACCAGCGTCCGCACGCTGGAGCCAACAAGATATCTCGCAACCAGGTTTAGTGGAGTAAACCAGCGTCCACACGCTGGAACCAACAATGTATATCGCAACCAGGTTTAGTGGAGAAAACCAGCGTCCGCACGCTGGAGCCAATAATGTATCTCGCAACCAGTTTAGTGGAGTAAACCAGCGTCCGCACGCTGAGACCAACAATGTATATTGCAACCAGGTTTAGTGGAGTAAACCAGCGTCCGCACGCTGGAACCAACAATGTGTATTGCTACCGGGTTTAGTGGAGCAAACCAGCATCCGCACGCTGGAACCAACAATGTGTATTGTAACCAGGTTAGTGGAGTAAACCAGCGTCCGCACGCTGGAACCAACAATGTATATTGCAACCAGGTTTAGTGGAGTAAACCAGCGTCCGCACGCTGGAACCAACAATGTGTATTGTAACCAGGTTAGTGGAGTAAACCAGCGTCCGCACGCTGGAACCAACAATGTATATTGCAACCAGGTTTAGTGGAGTAAACCAGTGTCCGCACGCTGGAACCAACAATGTGTATGCAATAGCGAGGAGAACAATGTCGCCGGAGCGACAGCTGGACCCCGAGACTCAGGAACTTGTACAGGTTAACCCACACGGTGCTGGAGCACAGGAACCCAGGAATACAGGCTCACAGGAACGCTGGAGCACCGGAACATTAACGTACAAGAACACAGGAACGTAGCATACAGGAACGCTGGAAACAGGCCCAGAGATCTGACTAGCATTTCATACAGAGTGGAGTCAGAAACACCACGAAAGGGCAACCTGGAAGTGCTCAACCTGGGTTTAAAAAGGCTGTGTGAGGAGGGCTAATGACAGACAGCCAATCATGAATACTCAGCAAGTGACAGACACAGGGCAGCACGAATCACGCGCACCGTGATAATATTACAGTCTTTCCTTTACATCTAATGGTGTTGTTCTTGCAGTGGATTGCCACCATTGTATTGATTTAACTATTTATTTTGTGTCTCTTGTAGGTCTTAGAGGAGTGCTGTCTCTGTCACCTACCGGGGCAACCCAGGCTGAGTACATTTATATTATTTTTCATATGGGACGTGCACCCACATATTTATTTATTTTTCTAAAATTGTCACTTTAATTGTTGGTGTGCGCCAGTGCCTTATATTGTGTGTATAGTTAAAATAAGATATATACATATTTCCTAAGACTAATATAAGGTACAAAGTTAACACCCGATTCCCGAGTTACTTCTCCCAGTCATCTGTGATTGGCTTCGGAGTGTTTATAGGTGTACCTGTATCTGCCTCTGATGCCTGTTTTTAGCGCTTCATTGCCTACTGACTAGCGTATCCTGTTGTTGCTGAAGATTTACTGTGGATGACCTTCGCCTGTGTTTGACCCTGCCTTTTGGATTATCCTCAGGTACTGTTTGATCGGATTCCTGGTGCTGACTTTTTGCCTTGCTGACTACTCCTGACCTCATCCTCAGGTACTATTTTTGACCGTGTGTTGACTCGGCCTGGATCTGGACTATTCCTCAGCCTTTTGATTCCAGCTGTCGGTGTGTGTGTAGATTCACCTTAATGCCGGTTGTAGGCCTATAGCACACCTGCACCCTCCAGCTTCTCTATTGCTGTCTGGCAGCATTACTATCGCTCCCCGCTGTCCCTCGATCCCTTCGGGCTCAGCAATGTATCGGAGTGCCTCCCGCTTGTGTTACTGTGCTCTCTGTGCTGGTTGCATTAGTGCACCCATGTCCTCCAGTGTCCTTGCTGCGGCTTGGCAGCATTACTCTCGCTCCCCTGTCCCTCAATCGCTTGAGGCCAAGCGAGTCTCATAGTGCATCATTTTTGCTAACTCACCCTGCCTGCCATTGCCTCTCTCGGATCCCTGCTTAGTTGACACTCAGCGGTGCTCAGCACCACAAAGCACCCCTATCAGCTGTCAGGCTCAGATAGTGATCCTGAGTCAGCCTTGCCTTTTCTCATTCCAGGGGCTCTGGTTACAGGATTAGGGTACCCTGATCTATGGGGTCAGCATTTAAGGGACTAGTATTCTTTATTGTCCTAATCTAGCCCTTATTCAGCTGCTTTCTATGGCCAACTTCTATTTTTGGGAACAAACTGTGGTTTCTCAGGGAGCTATTCTTTCTCCCTTTGTCAGTCAGCTTCTGTTAGAGGTTGGAGTCTCATATATTTTATATATATATATATATATATATATATATATATATATATATCCCTTTGAGAGCCAGAGTGGTATGGAATACATTGCTTTGCAATGCACTCAAAAGGATGGATATATATATATATATATATTTATTTCTTTTTTAGCACCAGTGGTATTTATCAGCAGGTCTATTCTCGCTTACCTCCTGGAGTCTCAGTACCTTTGAGGGACTTAGGCTGTGTATATTTGGGTACTGTTCTCTAGTTGCCATCTCGCGCTATTCTCTGGGTCTGTGCTCAGCTCCTCAAACCTAACCGCATATGGGGATCAACCTACCAGTACCTACCAACATAGTAGTTCGATGGGTGCCCATCCTGGTCTCGGCCCTGGCTCAACTGGAGTCAGATATCTGGCTTCACGGCTAGCACCTTTAATCCAGCTTCAGCTGTCACAAGGACATTCCTGAGGGCTCCTGCGATCTCTACCTCCGATCACTAATTATCACACGCTAGCATCTATTGATAGTTTCCGTGGTGTTTTGAGCGCTGTAAACTTCTAAGGAGCTAACAGCAATAAATGGAGTTTGTTTGACTGGGGTAGTGTCTATAAACTACTAGAGTCTCCAGTGAGAATCAATTGTTTCAAGGGTTTTAGGTTTATAAAGCCCTAAGTCTAAAATTGGGTCTTAGAGTCAATCTCTGAAGCTCTTGAGTCCCAGTCAATCATTTATATACCAGATTGTCCTTACAGTCATTCTTAACCCACATTATTTTGTTGATTTTAAATCTGTGTAATTCATTCTTGTATGGAACAAGTTGGGTTTGTAATTTATTTTACCAGTCAGTGGACTTATTCTGAGTCAGTCATTTTATAAGCTAACTCATAAGCAGAAATTTTATTCCTTACAGTGGACAGACTTTTAGGACTCGATTCATTTGAGCCCGGTAAAACAGACAGTAAGGCAACAGTGGATACTGGCCCATTAACAAAAACTACTAATGAGCTATTCAATTGCCCTACCAGCTGAAAGCACAATGGACATTAGGCCACAGGAAAGGACCTGTGGCCAAATGTCCGTTAAGTTCCCAAAACACTGTTAAATAGCTTCAATAATTGGAATATCAATGGAAAAAAGTAACGATCGGTGCCTAACACACTATCAAGCACCGATCTTTAGCTTATCTGTGTTACACTAACCTGTCATCCACTGTCCTCCTATCTTCTTCTTTCTTATTTTCTTCTGTCTTCTTTTCATTTACCTGTTCAAAAAAGAGCCATACATAAATATGCCATGAAAAGAACATGCAGATTAGCGCCATTGCGTCCCTCTCTGGGACTCAAAGGGTTAAACTATGCATACTGCTCAGTGTCATTAGCCCCCGCCCACTCTTAAATGATCAAATACAGATAATCCTCTAGTTAGATCTGTGGGGATTAAACTGAAAAGGTAAATTCTACCAGAATCAATGATGTTCCAAAGAAAGCAGAACAGATTACAAGAAAATAATATATTTAATTTTATTTAGTAATGCTCTTTTGGCCAAAACGTCAATAAAAATATTTTCCTTTCTTGTTTTCGGTGTCTGTGGCATTGGAGAAAGGTAGCAGGAGCAAACCCCTTCCCCTCTATACCTTACAGGCTGGTGTCTGTTCCATTGTGAGGGAGCTTGAACAGAGACTGCCTTTAGATAAGGGCAGTCTCTATTCAAAAGGACACACAGCTATTGGCTGGGATGTGTACTTATGCACCTCCTAGCCAATCAGCTTCGAGCAGGTTCCTCCAATGCCCCTCTTGAAGCTGACTGGCTGGGATTAAGCATCAAAGCCAATAGCTGCGAGTCCATATATAAAGGCAGTCGCTCTTCACATTCCATCACAATGGGACGGGCATCGGCCCGTAAGATACACAGGGGGAAGTTGCGTCTTCTGCCTTTCTCCGCTACCACACACAGCGGCGAAGAAAGAGGAAAGGGAAATATTTTTTATAGAAGAACTTTTCACTAAAAGCATTACTAACTACAATTAACTATATTATTTTCTTGTAATCTGTTCTGCTTTCTATGGAACATGATTGATTCTGGTAGAGTTTAATCACCACATATCTAACTAAAAGATTCTCTGTATTTGATCATCTGAGAGAGTGTGGGGGCTAATGAGACTGAACTCTATCTGGACATATATTTGAATCAAGGCCATAATGGGGACATACATTAAGAAAATTGGGCATGTTCTACAGTATTGACCCGCAGATCTATGCATCGTTTAACCCTTTTAGTCCCAGGGAGATACGCAATGCATTGCCGAGCACCCCTCTGGCACTCAAATGTGCATAGGTGTGCGGGTTCTTTTCATGGCAAATTTATTTATAGCTTTTATTTTTTTTTTTTTTTTTTACAGCTAGATGAAGAGAGGATGGAAGAAAGATGAAGGACCACAAGAAGAAAGATGGAGAGACAGAATAAGAAGGAGGACAGTAGCTGACCGGGGTGCTGTAGACCCACTGGACATCAGGATTACTGTTAATTGCTTAGTAGCATAATAACATGGTTGATGAGGCTGAAAAAAAAACTGAAGCCATTTCCAATTAAGCCCCAAACTGTTACAAAAAAAAAAAAATCATTCCTGACTCCAAATGGCAGTCAAACACTACCCTGGATCAACATCCTATACATATCAATACATCAAACTGTGTACTTTTTTGAAGTATTCATCGGCTGTTTTGAGATCCGATCCTGAACTCTATGGCCAAACAAACTGGGTCTTAAGATCTGATAAGGGACTCACTTTAGCATGGAAAATTTAAGGTCTAATGCAGTCAACCAAATAGCATCTTGTAGTGTTTTTTATTATTTTGAATGAGCAAAAGCACTGCTAATCTTATCACCCAACAGTTTTTTTTTTTGCCAGCATTTTTTCATAGCACAGGTAATTGATTAGCTTACAGTGCTTGAAAAAATGCTAATTAGGGTTTTTTTTGTCTAATGGGGACAATTGAATCGAGCCCTTAGTCTCCTCTTCAATAACTAGAATGATAAGGGCAAAAGTACATTTATTTATGATGTAACACCATTTATTACAGAATTTAGTATTGATTCACCCTATTGTAGGAATATTGTTAATTCTAAAACCTTGGAGTTTACTATAATAATCAGAGAGATACACTCCGTGCAAATGAAGATCCAATTCCCTAATTTTCAACTTTAATAGGTGATGGTACCTGCTCAGGTTGAGACTCAGCGGCCACATCTGGGAACAAAATGTCATCAGCCTGGGAATAGGTATAGAATGCAGTGTCCACAGGTGCTTCTATAAGAGAGACTGTGATTGAGATGCCTCCATCCCAGAGATGAGGAGGTAATTCCGTTATGATACAGATCCAAAAATCAGCAAATAAGTAAATAGTAAGGGTGCATCCAGAAAAATACTAACCCACAGCAGTCTTGTTCCAGGGTGAAAGTTAGCAAGTAATTTACAAGTCCCAATGGACAGCACTCATTGGACTTACAAAAAGATATAGAATTACGCACATAAATCTGTTATATTAAAGATTTAAATTGACGTTTAGCAGGAACAGCTGCCTTTCTCAAGGCATACACTTAAACAACAACAAACAGTACAGATATACCCCTCCCCCACCTAAAGAACACAGACCTGCCAAATGCAGTAAATTAAAATCATTGATTTATTATGTCACAAAGTGTTTCTTAAACCAATGTATACAATTATACTGAGTGAAGTAAACCAGCAACTGAAGATCAAAATCACACATCCCATTGTTCATTTTGTACAGAACAGACAGTAGGGCTCTAAAAGAAGAGAGTATAGAACTTAAAAGCAAAGGTGGTTATTTATTTATATAGGTCGTCAAAAGAATAACCCAGGGAACGGGTCAAAAGATTGCACTGGCTTAAAACGAAGGGGTTACTGCTTAAAGTGAGTGCAAGCGGGTGCAAGGAGAATAAAATGAAACTTGAAAGCAAGAAAACTTTTTCCAACCAAAAGGAAAACGGTATTCTCTTTATTGCACACCTTAAGACCCTTTGTATTAAAGTAAATACACACATATATATATATATATATATATATATATATATATATAGATATATATATTATGAAAAATTAAAAATAAGGACAAAGATCATATCATATTTTCCATATCATGTTGCTGATTTAGGTAAAACTTAACCTTTTATTAAAATTATTGAACTATTCTTCAACAAATTTTCATACAGGATCATATGAGGATTAATATATCCTTGTAGTATAAAAGGGAAATGGAGTACATCCACAGATTGTGGTAAAGAGGTGGATCGTAGGTTAAAGGCGCGACCATATACCGGTCTATGGTTCGCGTCTCTGTCCTACCTCCATCAAGCAGCACAACAGATTTCTAATCAGCTTCCTTCCAAATAAGTAAGCCATTATATTTGAGACTCTATATGGGAATCTCGGATACTACAGAATGCAGCTGAACTTAATCAAGAATGATAAAGTGAACGCTAGTAGGGTCCTAGTTCACATGTAGGTGATTAGATGTTAATTTACTAACGGAGGTTTTTAGCTTGGCTTTAGATTCCTAATTATCTTATGATACTAAGGTAATTAATTATACACATACTTCTTAATATAAATTAGTGAATAAAATAAACCCTCCTTACTGCTAGATATGAGTTTCGTTCTTGTGTGTCAGACTCTTATTTTTGAAATAAGCTGGACAGTCCAGACTTGTAATAATTGTACCCACACTTATCTAAATAGAAATATCTATGATCATTTTGAAAGAAGTCACATATATACACTTGGTAATGTCAACTGTTCTATTTTAGTTTCTCATGTTTTTTGAAACACATTGCTTATAATATTGTAGTGCGTTCATGAAAGTGCTGAATTGTCCCACCAATAATTGTGGAATCATTAAGTTTAAACCCGGTAGGAAATCCCATTTCCTACTGGTTAATTATACGTTGTGGTTACTTTTAACACCTTTATGTAAGATTAAATAGAGCATTTTCTCATTGGTTAACTGATTACAAGGTGTTAGCTCCAGCTGGTATCAATTACAGTTTTCGGATACTTGTGTTTTATGCTGAAAATAATGTCATGATCAATGGTGGTTTTGATATTGAAATATCTTGCGCATTAATTATGAAATTCTAACATTACCAACAACGTTTAATAACTCACAAGATTCTAAGATTGTACTGAAGAATATTAGTCTAGTGCAACAGTGAGAACACTGAATTATCTCATGTTTCACCCTAAGGCATTTGTATTGGGTTTATTAAACCTACGATTTCTCAAGCTGCAAATCTCTTTCAAACTAATTCACCACTATTAACCCCTTTAGCGCCAGTGGCAAATCACCATTAACTATAATGTTCGTTACATTGTTAACTGGTTATACAGAGCTAACTCTTTGGATACTTGGTAAGAGCATCCAGTGTTGCTAGTAAGCAATTGTTTTACTATCAAAATCTTGATTTTAAAGGGATAGAAATGTTTCATAATAAAAGCAGCTCTAATTAATCATCATAGTATTTGGACTTTGGAGAGTGTTATTTCAATTCTGTCAGAGTTGTAGTTCAAGAGTAATTCAATGACAAAGTATCCCCTTCCCGCCCCTTTTACTGATGTAACACTGCTCAGCCAGAGCAGAAGGGTGTGTCCAGGTAGACTGCAGAGAGGGACAATCTTCAATTAAGATAAGGGGAAAAACCTGTCAAGGGGGGCAGGGATTTCATTGTTCTCACAGGAAGAAGATTGTCCCCTGCTGTTATCTGTCTGGTCTATGGACTGTATTCCACATCTGAAGAGATGGCTTACACCAGGTAAAAGGGGAGGGAGGGGAAACTTTGCTTGTGAATATCTCTCAAACCATAAAGGTTTGAGAGATAACTTATACCGTTCATGTTTTTTTAATGCCTACAAAATAAAATAAAGATACAATGAAGTATTACTATCCATTTAAGCCAAGACTGATTGTTAATAGAGATTCTGTCAATCTCCTCGCATTGCTAAGATTTCCCTGTGATAGGAGTCGGATGTAGAATGCCTAAGTGCCCGTATTTAAAGGCTTTGTTGCAAGAACGTACCGCCCCAGATGGTGACGTACCATACGGACTTTCTTGACGGACGGGACCCACATGAGAATGTTAACCCATTCAGACAACCATTTTGGGAAAACCATGTTATTAAAATAACTAATAAGTGGTCTCAAAATTTGAATAAGATGAGATCAGAGTTTCAATAGTGGTTTATATTTTCACTGTTTGTATGTTCTAGAAAAAATGCAAACGTTTTTATTACAATGTCAGATCATAAGATTGAAATTGCAGTTATTTATTTCCAAAAAGTTTATGAGTATAATATTTTTTAAAATAATTAGTAACCATCTATATTGTATTTGTTCCAAGAACATTGTTTCTCATGAATTGTCAAACATACATTTAGTGAAGTATTATATAGGATTTATTGTAGTACACAATGCTAACAAAAAGACCAAAGTTGTTGGAGACTTGCTGGGGGAGGCCTTCATCCTGCAGTAGATCAACAACAGCTGTAGATGATATTATACTCACATACATTTTCACTTCAGAAATACTAAACTCATGACATTCAATACATGCTACAAGCCTATGAAGAATGGCTCCCCATTTGTATAGCTTCTCGTCTATCGAGATTGGAAAAGTAATCAGTACCAGGGGGAGCATCAGAAGGGTGGTTTATCTAACATTATGGGAGACAGTATGCCATATGGACTTGACAAAAAAGGACCACATTGTCAGACTGTACGGCATACTGTCCTGACACTGAGCGGGTTAACCATAAGCTAGCTTGTTGCCAAACACACTCCAGTATTTAAAAGGTAAAATGGGAAGGCATTCTAAAAAAATTAAAGAAGAAGCACGGTGTGTTGATGAACACCTAGAATGTACAGTGTTAAATGTACAGTGACATGAGTTGCAATAATATATCAGTGCATAATCAAGGCTATAAGGAGGACAGTGAAATAAAACATTAACTATAACCGTAAGTTAAAGAGCAATACATATTTGTATTGCAATATTAAGATACATAAATGGCCGGAGCTTATACAGAGGATTAAAGAACTATAAAAGCTATAATATAGGGTAATGACCAAAACTAGTGTCTTAAGTAAACCTGAAAGCTATAATACACGTAAACTGTTTCAAAGCTACCAAGTACCAAAACAAGTAGAAACATGCAGTTAGTATTACACAGAAGAAACATGTAGAAAGAAACAAATTGTTAAAAAGACCTGTCAGGAAGTGTCCTGGCATCAAGGATGTGTGCAGCTTTCAGCTTCTTCCTAGGCTAAACAGAATATGTAGCCATCCTTTTGCCTTGGCTGTAATCTAGCACATTCTCCACTTGATCTCACATTGGCAGGTCTTGAGAAACATTTGGAGATAAAGGGGCGGGTATCCATTTTGTCCTTTGGCTGAACATCTCACAGCTGCATTACATGACCTGTGACTGCCCCATACTTACTGTGGAAGGTAGGGAGATTGGATGGATACCAGACCACATAGAAGGCACTCCTGTAACCTGAACATCAGGCCTGAATGCCCTGTGGAGAAGCAGTAACTTGTGAATTGAGTGTTACTGAGAAATTTCATTGGCTTGTGTATGTTGCTGGACGGTTGTGATAGTTGACTGCTGAGGCAAGGACAGGCAGCTATCATCTCAACAGAACAGAGTAATCTTTACCCCATAACATCAGCTATGGAGATCAGGAGATGGAACTCCTGTGAGGATTCTGCAGTCCATGAGAGGCATCAAACAATTGATTGAAAGGTACATTCTACTTTGTTTGGTATACAGTCCTGCTCGGGGTGGGGGGAGGGGCTTGGGGACATCCCCACAATAACTTGCTATAAGGTCCTCTCATAGCTTTCCTATATTTATGGATATCCACCTTATTCAAGATTTACAGAAGCATACATATACAGCTGGGGAGATACTACATCTGTATATTGCCACTGACTAAATGCTTATCTCTCCTTTATTAAAGCTCCTAGCATAACACCTACCAGTGCTTACAAAAAGATTTGAAAATGAGCCCATGATTTAGTACTGCTACCCATATATATGTCTACACTGTGGAATCACAAGTTATAGTGGCCAACGCACCTTCAGTCTTCCCCACTATATTTTGTTCATGGTGACATATCCTCACCATCACATATGGAAAAATTCCTGCCAATGCCATACATGTACAATACGCACAAAGGGGAAAGATGGATAAATAAAAAAACAACTGGTCTAATATCAGTTGGTAGAAGGACTCCCCATAGACAACATACATTCCTCCATTAAGGAATCTGATTCCCTCTTTGGCAGATGCCACATCAAAGGCAGTTACAAAATTACTCATGGTAAAAAAAAAAAAAAAAAAATCAACAAAAAGCTGTCCATCAGTGAAATGCTCATATAGGAGAAAACAGAGAATGCATAGCAGTTGTGGAAAACATGACAAATAGCTACGAATTAAATACTACCAACACGTAACAAAGAATTAAGTATATGGAAGCCAAGGCCCAATCAATGACAGAAAAACTAAAAATCAGAGTCACAGGAACAGTGTTTGCTTCATTGGTCTCCCAGAAGCTTTTAAAGTTCATGAATAATGGGAGTTCATGTGTTCGGTTGTCCCAAGGAAAGACTTCCCATACAATGACAGTATTAGAATCACACACATACAAAATAAGGCTCTGGCACACAAGTGGTGATTAGAAAATTATTTCTATGGAATATATAGAGAATACTCAAAATTCAAATCAACATTAAGATATTTTAATTTCTATATGTGAGTAATAAACAGTAACTCATACACATACATATAATTATCTAAATACATCTATGGAAAACACTGTTATATAAATTCCTACAATTGTTGTAATAGGATGATATCACTATGTACGTCTACCTAAAGTGCCCAATCTACCGGCCAGATAAGGCAACTTCAGATATATATCCCAAACAAGTTACTCTGCAATGCCCACCCTGTTTATGAGATCCCTCAATACACCTGAGTGCGCTAGCACAATAAAATAGATACTAACAATATGCAAAAATATACATACAATGAAATTGTGAAACCATTAATCTATGGGATTCACGAATGAAAACATCTGCACAACAAATATAAAATCAAATACACCAAAGACACCTACTACTGCTAAAATCCCCTTAACCCTACAACTAACTAAATGATCAATCAAAAATACCAATAAAAATGAAAAATTAAAAAGTTAAAAATACTCTCCTGTTGGCAGAAAAAATATAAATATCATATGATATGTGTCTAAATTTTTCTTCCTTCAAACAAACAGTCATTCGACAGTATATTCCTTCCAGGTTATGAGAGACAGTATCTGAATTAAAATATTATCTGGAGCCCGTGTGATTCATTTATTATAGATAGATGGATGTCCGATTAGTTACCACAATGCATAGATGTATTGGCACATATAAGATAACTTCTTTTAATTTGTATTCACCAGTACTTCACAAATACTTCTATGTAACCATAATGCAAATATTCACTTGGTAACTTTAAACATATATGTAACCCGTTCTTTGTTAATATTGTCTGGCACTTCACAGGTGTTATGCTTAATCTTGGCTGCCGTTATCCACCTGATTTTAACTTATTCCTTGTGTGTGTTTAAAGGGATAGTAATACTTAATTATTACTATCCCCCATGTTGTAGCCCTTAAAATTCTGAATTCAATGCTATCAGTGGTATCTCTCAAACCTGTATGGTTTGAGAGATATCCACTTTCAAAGTTCCCTCTTTTTGCCTTTCCCCTGACATCAGCATTTAGCTGAGAGCCGGGGAATCCTCTCAGTGAGCAAGCGGCGGCTAGGGTTGCCACCCAGCCGGTATTTTACCGGCACAGCCAGTAATTAGTGCTGCTGAGCCGGTGCCAGTATAACCTCTATACCTGCAATTGAAAAGCCGGTATTAAAGGGATAGTAATACTTCATTTTAACTTTATTTTATTTTGTAGGCATTAAAAAAACATGAAGAATGATATAAGTCTTATCTCTGAAACCTTTATGGTTTAAGAGATATTCACAAACAAAGTATCCCCCCCCTCTTCAACCAGATCAGAAGGGAGATGCCCAGGTAGACTGCAGAGAGGGACAATCTTCAATTAAGATAATGGAAAAAGCTGAAAAACTTGTCAAGGGGGGAAGGGCTTTCATTGTTTTCATACAAAGAAAACTGTCCCCTTCTGTTATCTGTACTGTCATACAACCAGACTCACATCTGAGAAGAGATGGCTTACACTAGGAAAAAGGGGCGGGGAGGGGAACTTTGCTTGTGAATATCTCATAAACCATAAAGGTTTGAGAGATAAGACTTATATCATTCTTCATGTTTTTTTAATGCCTACACAATAAAATAAAGTTAAAACGAAGTATTACTATCCCTTTAATGCGCATGTACTACACAAAATCATTTGCCCTGCTTCCCACTTTAAAATCATGTCACTCACTCTCTAAGCCCTCACTTAGCAGCTTCTTATTGATTTGAGGCGAGATGCCTTATTGTATGTGCACGTCGCACTTTATATGCGCACGCATGCTTCATAGTACATGCGTACACCATTGGTTGCCTCCAGTCCACTGCAGTCCTGTCCCGAGTAGTAAGTGTTCATTGCTAATGCTGTTAGCTTTAGCTGTCTAGTGCTGTTACGTTTGCGATTTCACTAGCATTGAAGGTGTTAAACAGTCCATTAAAATGAAGGTGGTGTCATTTTCCCCATGTGGAGTTATTGTTTGCTCCAGAATTGCTTTTCAGCTGAATGAATATGTACCTCTAATTTCACCAGCCAGGATAAGATATGAACATCTGTTTTCCCTTTTCCATGCAGAGCTTGTGTCTCAGGCAGTTTGTAAACCAGAGCAGGTAAAAAAGATAATTAGGTAGCCAGACAGAATTTTTAGGAGCCTGTGTAGGGGTGCATTTATACTTGGCAGATGAGCTAGCTGGGGTACTGGTCTTCTGTGTAGAATAAGTGGACATGATTTGAATGACAGCTTGTACTGTTAGACTGGTATATTGTTCTGATAGGGATTCAGTTACACTTGTATTTGAAAGAGATAATACAGATTCTCTATTGGTCCAGTGTAGTTATTTTTACCTGGGTCATTCAATTAATTACTCAGTTTTGTTTTTTATCAAGGCAAATCACGCAACATTGAGTGGTTCTGCCCCTTTTGTGGCTCCTCCCTTTTGTGAATCTGCCCTCACCGACCACAACTATGGCCGGTATTTTTTTGAGGAAAAGGTGGCAACCCTAGCGGCAGCTCTTCAAGAGTCCTGAGATCACGTTATAGAAACGGAAATCCTTCACTAAAATGGTCTTCTACGTGTGCTTGGTTTGCAAGCACACATGGAAGACCATTTTAGTGAAGGATTTCTGTTTCTATAATAAGATCTCAGCACTGCTGCAGAGCCGCCACCGGTCCCGGGACTGGATTCCCCTTCTCTCAGCTAGAATGCCGACATCAGGGGAAAGACAAAAAGAGGGAACTTTGAAAGAGGATATCTCTCAAAACATAAAATAATGTAAGTATTACTATCCCTTTAACAACTTTCAATACTTTAACAGTGTTATATTCGGCAATACCAGCTAAAAATCACCCTGTTTTCTCCAGTTTCTTGTGCATATAATGTTAGGAATGACAAATACAATTCTCAGCTTTTAACTCACAGTAACCACGACCAGCTGTCCTGCTGATTCAATGGTACTGCTGCATCTTTGATATCTATCTTTCCGCCATCTTTCGTGTAACTTTGTTTCACTTGTTGTCAATCTTGGATCCAAACTTTATATCGCCACGGATCTGATTATGTCTGTCATACGAAGAGTACCCTCCAACATATTTTGAAATCCTCAGATTTCTTCCTCAGGGAGATTCAGTAAAAAAAAAATTTTACTGAATCTCCCTGAGGAAGAAATCGGACGATTTTGAAACGCATTGGAGGGTACTCTTCGTATGACAGACATAACCGGGTCCGTGGCGATATAAAGTTTGGACCCAAGATTGACAACAAGTGAAACAAAGTTACACGAAAGACAGCAGGAAGATAGATATCAAAGAGGCCGCAGTACCATTGAATCAGCAGGACAGCTGGTCGTGGTAACCGTGAGTTAAACGTTGAGAATTGTATTTGTCATTCCTAACATTATATGCACAAGAAACTGGTAAAAGCAGGGTGATTGTTAGCTGGTATTGCCGAATATAACACCGTTAAAGTACTGAAAGTTGTTAAACACACACAAGGGATACGTTTAAATCGGGTGGATAATGGCAGCCAAGATTAATCATAACACCCATGAAGTGCCAGACAATATTAACAAAGAAAGGGTTGCATATATGTTTAAAGTTATCAAGTGAACATTTGTATTATGGTTACATAGAAGTATTTGTGAAGTATCGGTGAATACGAATTAAGAGAAGTTATCTTATATGTGCCAATACATCTATGTATTGTGGTAACTAATCGGACATCCATCTATCTATAATAAATGAATCACACGGGTTTCAGATAATATTTTAATTCAGATACTGTCTCATATATATGTAAGAGTAATTTTACAACTACTGTGAGAAACATGGAGGAGTTTCAAGTTTAGTATTGATACAATAATTTATAATATACAAGATATTTTGTATCAGGAAAGATCAGAAACTCATAACCTGGAAGAATATACTGTCGGATGACTGTTTGAAGGAAGAAAAATATCATATGATATTTATATTTTTTCTGTTGACAGGAGAATATTTTTAACTTTTTAATTCTTTCATTTTTATTGGTATGTTTTACCAATCGATCGTTTAGTTAGTTGTAGGGTTAAGGGGATTTTAGCAGTAGTAGGTGTCTTTGGTGTATTTGATTTTTTATTTGTTGCGCAGATGTTTTCATTTGTGAATCCCATAGATTAAGGGTTTCACAATTTCATTGTATGTATATTTTTGCATATTGTTAGTATCAATTTTATTGTGCTAGCGCACTCAGGTGTATTGAGGGATCTCATACACAGGGTGGGCATTGCAGAGTAACTTGTTTGGGAAATATATATCTGAAGTTGCCCTATCTGGCCAGTAGATTGGGCACTTTAGATTGACGTACATAGTGATATCATCCCATTACAACAATTGTAGGAATTTATATAACAGTGTTTTCCATAGATGTATTTAGATAATTATATGTATGTGTATGGGTTACTGTTTATTACTCACATATAGAAATTAAAATATCTTAATGTTGATTGAATTTTGAGTATTCGCTATATATTCCATAGAAATAATTTTCTAATCACCACTTGTGCGCCAGACCTTATTTTGTATTTGTATATTTTTTGGACTTTGACAGTGGAAGTCTAGGTCAGGCAGCAGAGTGGTGAGTGTTCATTCTGTTTCTCCATTAGTTGCACCACTTACTGTTCTGTTACAATCACATATACCTCTTTCTATTATGTTTTACACCTTCTTCTGGTAGGAGAGTTTAGGAAGAGATCCCATATACTTTTCTTTAGCAGTTAAAATAACTAAATAAATAATCGATAACTACAAGGCACCTAAACTCAATTTATTTATTTTACAGACTAACATGGGGTATATGTTCCCTGTATAATTCTTGATTTTAAATGAAAGATTAGGGTAAAAAGTACCCAATGTTTCCCCATTTAATTAAGAAAGAAGAAAATGTTTTCCCTTTAACAAACCAAAACTTAGTGTGGGATTTTATAAACCCATCATATTTTCTGACACTTCATCTTGATCTAACACAGATGGAGAGATGGTGGGGTCTAGCAAAAGAGTGGTTAAGGGGAACTTAGCTGTGTGTAGGGAAGGTGGTTGGGTGTGCTTAATTACAAGGGGGGAGACTGGGTGGTTCCAGCAGAGGAGGCCTTTCTTTAAGCTTGGTAGCACTGAGATGCCAAGCCAGGAAAGGCCTCTCCAGACACAAGAACGAAGCATTTACAAGACTACTCCTCTAGAATTTAACCCCTTAACGACCCTTGACGGTCAAAGTACATCATGCATCGATCTGAGTTAACGACCCATGATGTACTATGACCGTTGTGGAATTCCGGGCTCCCCCTGCGGGAGTCCGGAACCGGAATTTGGGGGGGAAAAAAATGCTCTGTGGTCCTTAACTGACCGCGTCGATAGGCCGGTCGTTAAGGGGTTAATAGCACAATGACCATATGCAATGCTTTTTTAAAAGGCTTTGGTTTGGAAGGTGATATTGTGTATGGATAGAGAACTTGTTGACCCTTTGTTTGCCAGAGGGGTATGCAACATATTGCCTTGCAATGCATTGTGTACCTCTCTGGCATGTAAAGGGTTAAATTATAGATGTAAATAAAGAGCCAGATGCTCAACTAGGAACAAGCCTGCAATACAAATTTGCAAGCTCTCTAGGAATGGTGTCATACCCAGGGTGCAGTCTCTTTTAGCCCACTAGTACCTTTCACAGAGAGGAAATATCCTAAAGCATATCATACTGGTCCTGCCATAGCAGCAGTCCAGCCATGAAATGCCAGGCAATTCCTCAAGAGAAGCAGCCAACTCCAGACATATGTTTTGGCCTTGCTGGGCCTCATCAGTGAGTTGTATCTGATCTCTCTAGGCACTGTGAGCAAGGGGTCCAGTGCTGGATTCCCCTATTATCCTTGGTGTGACTAATCCCAAGGATAATTTGCATATGTAAATAAAGAGTCAGAGTCGCTCAACTAGGAATGATCCTGCAATACAAGTTTTCAGGCTCTCTAGGAACGGTGTCCTACCCAGGGTGCAGTCTCTAAAGTATAGATGGCAGAGAGTTGTTGTCAAAGAAACTTTTTTGACGTTGGTCTAAAGTTGTAAGTGGGTGCCACAAAGATCAGTTCTGAGCACAAAGCTTTTTAATTTAATAATTATAAAGAAATGGGAATTGAAAGTAATGTCTCAATCTTTGCTGATAACACGAAGCTGAAAATACATACAGAGAAGCATGTTTTTTCCTCTGCAGGAGGATTTAGACAAACTGAGTGAATGGGCAGACAAGTGGCAGAAATGTAAGTTTATCTACATTTAATGTAGATAAATGTAAGGTTATGCATTTATGCTGTAGAAACAAACATGCTATCCTACACAAAGAGAGGTATAGATGCACTGGGTGCAAATATAATTCTATCTCTATATAAATCCTTAGTAAGTACTCACCTAGAATACAGAGAACAGTGTTGGGCACCATTTCTTAAAAAACTGGAAAAAGCACAGAGACGTGCAGCAAAACTGATAAAGGGATTGGAGGATGTGAACAAACTAGATTTGTTATAGTAGAGAAGAAAAGTCTAAGGAGTGATTGATTACCATTTCAAATATATTCAAGGTCAATACAAAAAAACTCTACAACAAGCTATTTACTCAGAGTTGAGCTAAGAACAAGAGATCATTCATTAAGACTAAAGGAAAGGTGGTTTCAACTAAAACAAAAAGGCATGGGTTTTTTAAAATTAGGACAATTAAGTTATAAAATTCTCTCCTTGGGATGCTGTGATTGCAGAAACTGTTACTGCTTTCAAAAAAGTAATAGATATTGATCTAGCACAGAACATTATTCAGAATTAGCTCAGTTTGTTTCAAAGCAGATAGTATGTTGATCCAGAGAAATAACTGACTGCCATTTAGAGTCAGTTTTTTTTTTTTACTAACTTGGGGCTTAATTGGAAATGGCTTCAATTTTTTTTTTTTTGCCTTCCTCTGGATCAACAGGGGTGATTTGGCATGGGCTGGACGCATGTCTTTTTTTAACCTCATGAACTATATTGCTATGTTTTTTGGCAGTTTCTAAACATATTCCAAACTGCCAAATTCAAGATACATAACAGCTAGAATTTGATGGCTCATGTGGGAAAATTAATCCTACAGCCATTTAGAGGACCAGGAAACTGAACCCCTTTTTTGTGAGCCACAATTTTGGTTTGCATTCCAGCAGACTCATGGGTTGTAAACACACTGCATCTGGCTTTCAAGCCTGGAAGGCCTATGGAGACCCTGCATCAAGCAGGATAGTTGCACCAGGTGAACATGGGGTATGGGGGTCTCTCTTCAGACCACTGTTCTGCTCCCCTTGTTCTCCATTTGGTGCAAAATGGTTCACAATATAATCCAAAATCAATTGTCAGGACTGTTCCCAGTGTATGATGATAGTTTTTCTCTTAACTGGGAAGTGCCAGGTAGGGATGGAAGAAAAGTCAGAAATTTCCCACAGGACGTTTTATGGAAAAACAACAATTTCCTGCTATTTTTGTCTACAGCAATTTATGCCTTGAGAAAATTGTTAGTGAGCTAAGTGCCTGTGTCCACAACACTAACTTCCTGTCTAATGAGAGAGTAATGGTACGATATAAAAATCATATCTGATTAATCATTAAACTTTTTTATAATGCTTTGTAATTGCCCATGTCAGTACAGTAGTCTTGTAATTTTATCTTAAAGTTTCCCCCTCACTCCCCTTTTCCCTATGTCATGCAGACTCCCCTCTCAGATCTGAAATCCAGCGGCTTGACCAGACAGATTGCAATGAGGGACAATATTGTGTGTCAGTGTAAGGAAAATCCTGCCCCCTTTGACGAAGGGAAGCAGGCATGGCTGGTGCAAGGATTTTTGCCGCCTTAGGCAAAACCTCATTTTGCTACCCCTTGGCTCCGTCCCTTGTGTCCAGGCCCTTTATACCCCACCCACTTATACCCCCACCTCTTTTAATGATTGTTAGAGAGGAGTTCAATGCATTGTAAATCAATAGAAAGTTTAATTTTTCCCTATGGTACAACTGGTATGCTCTATAATTCACCCACTTTTCTTAACACATTAGCATCATACTATTCCTGGGCAGGCTCAGACTTTACATACTTTATTTTTTAAGTATCTTTTTATTAATTTATGTATTTATGCATTGACGTATTGTGGGTGTATATGAATATTGGGCTGCTAGGAATAACGTGGAAGGGCATGTAATACATTGGCGGTATTCACTCCCTTGAAAACCCTAACAACTGCATTTATTTAGCATCATTTGGCAATTTTGTCAACTGAAGAATCATATTTCTAAATGTAACCCCCTTGAGTGACAAAGGGAGTGTCAACCCTTTGGCATTCAAAGAGTGAGTCAAAGTTAATCATGAAACATGCTGTTACATTTCTCGGTAATCCTTTCAGTGCTGGGATTCTGCCCAATGGATCCTCTGGCACTTAAAGGGTTACATTATGAGCCGTACTCTTGCATTTCTCATTAACTGATTGAGGGCCAAGGGGTGTTATAGTGTATTACACACTCTCTGATACCCCAGCAGCCATCAATCACAGATTGTTAGGAGCTTGGATTTCATTATGTGTTTCATTATGGAGTATTTTAACTTTAATATTAGAGATGTAACATTGTTCCAATAAATTATATATTTTTAATCATTTAGTGAATCAAAAACGATGTAAAGGCAAAAGTTCTTTAAAGCCTTTGGTTTTCAACAAAAGAAAAGGGCAGCATGTCAAAAAGATAAAAAAAAAAAAAAAAAAAAAAAAAGGGGCACAACCTACTATGTGGCAGATGTGTATGGTAGAGAGAGATAGATAGATAGATAGATAGATAGATAGATAGATAGATAATGGTCATAGCAGTGGTCCCAAGTGTTGTAGATGGTAGCAACCCTTCACGTCCCTCCATGTGATCATCATCTGTGCTGCTGTTAATACATTTGCATTACCTTTCTCTGTCGTGTGGTTTCTGCTACCTGTTACTCAGATGGTATCATATGTTGGCTCGTTTTAGGAATATTAGTCTCCCATATAACCAGTGCACTGAGTTAGACTCAACGCTTGCTGGATGGCAACTAATGGTTTCCACTACAGTATGTATCAGTGCTGGCCGCACACAGTATTTCTGCCATAGTCCATGTGTCATTGTTTCTGCCTAGAACGTAGCTATTCTGCAAGTGTACTGAAACCATCTCCTAGGATCTACACAATGTTCCTGTGTATCAGTTACCAACCCATATTCAAGGAGCAAGTCCCACACAGATGTGCCACCAACACCACCAATGTTGTATATTTGCTGCCCTGCTGAGACTTGGAAGAGGTGACCATGCCAATTAGGACTAACAGGATGACTGTGTATTTCTGGGCATCTTTGCTTGTACATAGTCAGAGTTTCCAATTGTTTTCTCAAACCATTAATAGACCAGCACAGTGCTCATTTTCAGTATTGGAAGTTTGGGCTTTTGCCTTTCTGGCCATATCATTTCTTTCACTCTCAACTTCATCTGTATCTGAAGTAGGATCCTGGAGGGATATATTCTAAATCTACATCATCATCATTAGGTCATTCTCGGCATTGCCAATCACGTCTTGCCCACTACTTTGATATTCCTCTAAGCTTTTAGATGTGTCAGTTTCTTTTTACTTTTACAAAGTTTGCTACAACTTTGACAACAGGTGTATTGCTGCTTGTCTGTCTCACTGACAGTTGCAGCCGATGGTTAAAGGGGAACTTTCACCCCGCAATAACTTAACGTTGACTTATTGCTCACCTGGCGACTAGCTGCTTAGTAGCGCTAGTCGCCAGCAATATTACCCGGTTCTTCAGATATCGGCTTTTTGCCGATGATGACAGGAGCAGGAAGCACGGACGTCTCTTCACAGTGACGTCCGTGCGCCTCTTCACAGTGACGTCCGTGCGCCTGCGCTGTCAGTCCCTTTTGCACCGTTCCCCTTTAAGTTGCTACATATTCTTCCATTATGCCATCATCAACACTAAAATGCAACTCTTTGTAGCCCTCAGTGGACTTCTTACTTTTTTTTTCTTCATATAGTACTGGAGATGATGGAACTTTTGGTGGAACCTTGACTAACTGCATTCTCCCCAGGAGGAGAGGGATCATCATAAATTTATTGCACATACTGCAGCAACCATGACTGCAGTCAGTTTTTGATCTACCACTTTACTCCCATGTCCCTTCTCTGCTCCTACTCCTCCTTTCCCCTTCCCCTGCCCCTTGTGCATTTGCTGGACATTACTCAGCATGTGTGTGTGTTTTCCTCTATGTCAGGGTCACAGTCAGCAAGATCAGCGAGGAACTTGGACCGCAATTGCTTGTGTCTTTCAAATCGTATCAAGAGACAGATTGTTGGTGTACTGGGGGTCAACCTCCTTTTCTCCCTGCTCACACTCACAGACATGTCTAACACAGATAACAACAGCAAGATCAGCAAGGAACCTGGACAGGGGGAGAAATCACCTGGTATACAAACTTACATATTATGGCTTGAACATTTCCTACAATAAATGTTAATATTATATAAAGATGTTCAGTATAATTTTCACTTTTCTGCAGACTATGACAATGAATAAGCAAACACACCTACAAGCCACTTCATGCATCATGGTAAAGCACCACTGAACTCCCCTGCCTGTTTCACATTTCACTTAAGGAGGCTGATGTACTTAGAAAAAGTGGTGCAGATGTGGAACAAAGTGTACCATAGGAGACAAACAGGTATACCCGATTATTTCAGTTGGATGCTTAAGCCCTTGAATGCTAGAGGTCGCCAAAACATTGAGCTGCAGACTGCGCTATAAGTCAAGGGCTTAACCCTTTGAGTGCCAGAGGGGAAAAGAACTGCTCTGCAATGTGTTCTGTACCCCTTTGGCACTCAAAGGGTTACAAGCTCCATTTGAATCCATGATAAATGACTTGCCCCTTATCGTGCAGCTGGGTTGCTCCAGAATTCTTAGTACATCATCCTCCAGTTGTGTGGCCATGTTCACAGCTGCAAACACAAAGAAAAAACAAAAGATTCTGCAATTATAACACTTCATATCAGAATAATCTTACAATTTTACAGATTTATTTCAAAAAAAATTCACAAGAAAAATCTACAAATTTACATTACAATGTTAAGTACCAACACACACCTCCATTACAAAAACAAAAGAGTAGAGCCAAGAGAACGTTTAAAGTTTTTTTGCAATGAAAAGGGTGTGGTGTGGTAGGCGGAGTAGAATAAGAGCTTATCTTCTAAGAATTAAACAGCCCCAGGGTACATTAACATAACCAAATTGTTTGACACCTGTAACAACAAACAGGACAAGACTGAGTGAGGAGACACAGAAGAGCCAAACAAGGACAGGGGTCAGGAACTGGATTGAAGTCAAACCTGAGAAAGAAGCAACATATTAGACAGTGCCTACACTTTTATCCATTTCAATAAAGCATCCTAGTAGGAATTTGTTGCCTTTACCTGTGCGTCTTTTTTCCTGCTTTAAGAAGAGAGGCCCTGATGAGCTTACCACATTCAGAGAAATATTGGCTTGAGAGCGCCGGCTTCCTGAAAGAGTACAAACAGGACTAAAGCATGCATGTAAAACATGTGGCATAAGGGAGATATTCAGTTCCCTCCCTTCCAAATTGCTGTTCTCTAGTCTATAGTGTCCATTATAGTGCAGTGCAGACACTATAAAATGATTCAGACAGTGAGTTCAGATTACAGAAGCAAAGCAGGTCAGCTGAAGGAAGTCTGACATGAAATGCAATAAGCCTTTCAAAGTTTATGGATATATAGCTTGAGTACTGAACCCTTCACTCTCCTGCTTACTTGATTAAGACTGACCTTCGGATCTTTCTTCTGATGGTCAGTATCAAGTGTTGAAAGGGATCAAGTGTAATAATAATAATAATAACTAGTATTTATATAGCGCCTTTCTCCCAGTGGGACTCAAAGCGCTTTCAGCGCACGCTCTTGGAACTAACCAAATCGGCAGCTGAAATAATAGATGTTATTATTACCCAATCAATGGTACTCATTTTATTGACCTCAGAAGTATGAAGGGCTGAGTTGACCCTGCCGGGATTCGAACCTGCAACCTTGAGGTTTAAACAGGCTCCATAGTCAGGGAATTTACCACTGAACTATCTTCACTGGCTGTAAGTATAAGGCAAACATGTTTAGAATTGCACTGGGTGATCCTCTAAAAATAAATGTTCTAAATCATGTCACATTGTCCTGTTATAAAAGTACTGGTGTACATATTTAAAACAATTAAATGGGTAATCAGCCTGGTTAACAATCAGCATTGTGTGAGGGGAGGAGCATGTGTGCTGTATTTAAATGTAGCCTTAAATTATTCCAGTACATGACAGTTATATACAGACGAAATGCAAAACAATTACTACAAATCCAGATCTTTACTCTCTACACAGCACTTCTATGCTTATCTTCATCTTTTTGGTGTACCTCTGTAGAATAGTTGAAAACCTAAACCTCTAATAAACAAACATATACAGAAAAATTAACAGGGGGAAATTCTGTCAATACAAACAGTTACATACTAAATGCTGAATACTAATGTTTTGTAGAAGCAAAAATATATTGTATACACTTTAAAAAAGGGCTTCGCAAACCTACTCCCCCCAAAAAAATTAAACTTCATATTTCATATTATATATATTATATCTCACATATCTGTACACACTTGGCAGATAAATAAAATTATTTAACTGGGCTTTGATTGTTTGCTCAGATAAACACTATATAACATTCAAATAAATACAAATAAACATTAATACAAAGGTAACAAGAATTTCTTGCATTTTCCATATAGGTATTGATATCTTGCAAGATGGCTACAAGAACACAGTTTTGTTTCCCAAAACTCTCCTAGGCACCCCAGCCATTCCCTGCACTGTATTTGTTAAATTCCACCAGCAAACCTGATTCAAATTAATAAGGGATTGATTTGCTGAACAAGGTGTGCTGGTTGTGGAATTTAACAAATACTGTACATGGATATCACTGTGCCCGTGATTCTAGCGGCAGGGCGACATTGCTACCTCCGGGTTTCTCCTTGCACAGTTCTTATTGGTTATTGGGCTCTGGCTCCGCCCAGGGCTAGCCTTTTTTAAACTCTCTCCTGTCATCTTTTCAGCGCCCTTTCGTGGTGTACCTGTACCTAGCGTTTGAGTTGCTGCTTGATCCTGATCCGTGTATGACCCGGCTTGCCTGACTTTGCTCCTGTCGCTCCTGTTTTTGCTTCCAGTTGCTGACTAGGACTGGCTGACTACCTCCTTGTGTACCGATCTGGCTTTGGTCGAGAACCCGCTCCATTGCTGACTAGGACTGGCTGACCACCTCCGTGTGTACTGACCTGGCTTTGGCTGAGTATCCGATTCCGTTGCTGACTAGGACTGGCTGACTACCTCCATGTGTACCGACCTGGCTTTGGCTGAGTATACGATTCCATTGCTGACTAGGACTGGCTACTACCTCTGTTTGTACCGATTTGGCATTTCTGGCTTCTGACCCATCAGGGTGCATACCCAGTGCTCCTTTACACCTACTCTTGCTTGCAGTAATACCACTACAGCACCTGCTTGGCATGTCACTCCCAAGGTCACCTAGGAGACTATATTGCGAGTAGCTCCGGTTGCTTGCCAGTATCTGTGTTGCCCTCACTATAGCTAGCATTCTAGGGACTCTGTCACTTGCCAGTGTCCTGTGTTGCCTCCGCTATCCCTAACATGCTAGGGATTCTGTCACTTGCCAGTGTCCTGTGTTGCCTCAGCTATCCCTAACATGCTAGGGATTCTGTCACTTGCCAGTGTCCTATCTGTGTTGCCTCCGCTATCCCTAACGTGCTAGGGACTCTGGCACTTTCCAGTGACCATTCTGTGTTGCCTCCACTATCCCTAGTCTTCTAGGGATTTGCCCTGAAGTTACCATCCGCTATAGAAGGGCCTTTCCGCGGTGTGGTACTGTTGTGGTTCACTTTGTTCCAGTGACCTGTCAACGGATCAAGCCAGCTTAGTCCTACTGTATATTATTGCTTGCTTATATTACTGTCCATCCTGACCTGCGTCACATTTGGGAAGTACCACGATACTAACCTTATATGGACCTGAGTAGGGTGATTGATCTTGTTGTTTTATATTTTCAATAAAGCTGGTCTTAACCTTACCTAATTGCCTGAGTGTTCTTACTAAACCATGACAATGGAGTGGTTGGGGTCCCTCAAATAGAGGTTCGAAAATATCTGAGGTAACAATTTGAAAGACAAAATCATAGTTTAGCATCAACAAGGCAATTTATTCTTAGTGAGCAATAGCTCACCTAACCAGATTTTCAAGTGTGATGCTCCAGCATTGAAATAAATTTGAAGAAAGTGAGATAGGAAATGCAATGAAAGACCCAAGAAGCTGTCTGCATCAGATGAAAAGGTCCTAAAGGTCAAGATCTGAAGGGACAGATTTTCTTAGTCCAATTGATGGATTCAGGAAACAGTAGGAATACTGAAACCTCCCCCCAAGAAGGCCGGGCACTCTGATGAACCTCTTCCCACATTCTACCCTATATAGTCCTTCCAACAGCCAGTTAGTGTTTTTTGGGTACAAGATGAAAGAAGTAAGGACAAAAAGTCAAGAAAGAAGTGGCCGGGCACCCCAACCTAAGTTCTCAGTATCCAGTATTGGATTCCCTGTATCTCAAAAAAAATACAAAAGGAGAGTGCCCAATGTTTTTCCTGGATTCCCTGTATGCCACAGATGAACTAAGCAAATGATCAGAGTTTGTCTGCAGAAGCTTGGATTTTTCAAGGACTACAAAGTACTCAGCGAACATGTAGAAAGGGCTGTGACTAGAAATTAAGCTGGGTGAGATTCCTGGTTGATATGGAAGGAAGAAACAACCTTTGACTAAGATTCAGGAACAGTTCATAAAACCACTTTGTCTTGAAGGAAAACGGTGTTTGAAGAATGGCAAGACAAGGCTTCAAGCTGCGACACTCTCCTAGCGTAAAAAAAAAAAAGTATTTCTTGTGATATGCTGGATGGAGAGAGAGAGAGGATGGAGGTTCTAAGTGTTCTAACAGAAGTACTTCCAATACAGATTCAAATCCCATGGAGTAGGTGCTTTCTGAGTGGGAATGAGGCTTCTGACAACTTGTAAAAAAGGTCTTCAGGAATCAAAGGAGTGTCTCTGAAACAAAATAAAGCAGTAATGTTAACTTTGAGAAAGCTTGCAAAAAGTCCAGAATATATAGAAGTTTAAAATTTAGAGGATCAATTTTTTTTTATCGCAAAAAGCAACTCAAATTCTCAAGATTCTGTGGTATATTTGAGCAGATACAGGCTTACACACTTTTAGCATTGTCCAGATAATAGGATAAGATTTGGGTTTCAAGTTCTAAGCAGCAAGGTGTGACTGGGATGCCGAATAGGACCTTGATTGAGCGAATCCAGTAGCAGAAGCAGATGCCAAAGGAATTCTATGGACATGGCCCAGAGATGATGAAACCACACCCTCCTTGGCCAGAATGGAGCCATTAGACAGAGTCTATTCATTTTCAGTCTGGTGAGAAGCATGGGACACATGGCGATCAGAAGAAATACATACACTAGGGATGACAGTTTTATATATCTTGTATTTGCTCAAACTCTTGAAAGTATTGTACTGAGGTGGGAAGCCACTAGGGTTATCTCCAGCATTCAGATCTATCTGTAATTTGGAGGAATACTTCCTGCTTCAATTCCATTCTCCTTGATCCAGGCTCTGCCTGCTGATAAAATCTGCCCCTCTGTTGTCCACCCATGACATGTAAATTGCAGATAGAGCTTGATTTTGTCAATAGTAGGAGTTTTTTCACTTCTCCCCAGCTGGATTTTTTCTCCTGGTGCCACCTTGATTGTTGATGTGAGCTATTGCTGTGGAATTGCTGGACTAAATTTGAAGTGGATGTTCCTTCAAGGAGGGTCGACCATGTTGCAATAGCGTTGACTATTGCTCAGATCTATAAAATGTTGATGCAAAAGCCTAATTCCACCAACTGCTGACTGAACCTTGCACCACATCCTAGTTGACGGCATTGATTGTTACCACCTTCCAATCCAGAAATGAGAACGAATGTCTGCTGGTAAGAGCTGGAGACATTGACTACCAATGACTACCGATAGTGATAGCACAATATATCAGATGAATGGTAGAATAACTTAGGCCAATACTCTCATAAAAATATAATGGCGTATAGATGATAATTATGATTTTTAGGGACAAGCAGTATTCCTCTCTATCTACAGAAAATGCGTACACACCAATATATATCCATGTGTGTATATACCAGAATTATAGTAATGTGTGTATGAAATATTAATTGGTGGTTCCAACTGACCCTACAGAGTCCCCAAGGGCCTATGTCAAACTTCCTTTGTAGCTTGTCTTGGGTCAATAGCAATCCAGCACATCAACAGTGGCACAAAGAATATAAAGCCCAAATATATGTATAAACAGGAACCCAAGACGCTGGGAAGTCCTGGGCCGTTGCATCAGAATTCTCTCCCCCGAGGTCGGCTGGAAACAGTCGGACTGACCGGTCGAGCCGGGAAACAAATGCGTCGACTAGCTCCGTGGTGGTCGCTTCAGAGTCGAGAGAGTAGAACAGGCAAGTTGACGACTGTCTGCCGCCAAGTCGAACAGCACTGGATGAAGGTCGAGAAGTGAGCCAGTCGAAGTTGGGAACAGCTGGAACGAATAGTGAATTGCACAGTACGCCTTTCGGGGATGGGAGTCAGAGTGGACTATTTAGACCATCCAGGCAAGCATGACACAGAGACTGCTTGCTCCAAATGAACACACTTTACTGTATGTATAAAAGAATGCCCTGTCTTGCCAATAAACAATGAAACCGGGAGAGGCGAGGTATGCAATGCAGCTAGAGTTAGTGGAGGGACCAATGGGCAGAGGAGCGACAAGACTAGGGAGAACCCGACTGGTCTGTTTCTTAACCTCCCTGTGCCCAGGGTGGTGCATAACATACTGGGCTCAGTGGCCAGACATGATCAGGTTATGATACAAAGGAGTCTCAGTGGGGGGTACAGTCTCAATGGGTTCCAATACACATTTGTGCAGACAATGGCCATGTCCAAAAAGCCGTTGGACTAAGAGATCAGGCATCCCGCCTTTAGGTCAACCAATCTGCTAGTCGCATGTCCTGTCTTGTCGACTGTGACAGGGGGTACAGGGGTTACATATTTGGAAGGCCGAGGATTAAGTGATTTATCCAGCCAGACAAAAATATAATAAATTGCATTTATTAGAGTGGTCACGGCACAAAACATAGGACAACAATTACAGGCAAACAAACAGGGGTAAAACAAAAACTAAGCACTTCTGCTGTTCTCTTCTTAGTTGCATAACTTGCCAGGGGTTACAAATAATACTCACAGTCCATTTTAGCTTAATGCTGGAGCTTATTTATAGTCCCACTAAAGGCAAGAGTAGGCATCCTCCCCACTCCACATGCTGCTGGATTACATGAAGGTTCCTTGTATCTTTTAGTCCTGGCAGAGGAGCTGGGGAAGACATCCTAAGAGCCTTGTGGTAGGAACATCAGGGTACTCTGTGTCTGAAGCCGCCTTGACTTACAGCCCACAGCTGAAAAGGGGACCTGGCCCTACAGCGCCCGCTCACTCGAACTCTTCCGGTGAGGGCACTCACCAGTCCCAATTTCTCAGTGCCCCTTTAGAATGTCCATGGACCCTAGGCCTCTCACCATTATGGAGAGGCCCCTTTCTCCTGGTCCTACATTTTGCAACTCCCCCTCTGTCTCTCTTCTCTCTCCCAGGTTTTCTCTACCCAGCCCCTACAGGATGTGATGTCACAGGTACCATCTACCAGGTCTGTTCTGCTTGGCCTGATGTGAGGGGGGATGCACACATTCCACACACAGATTTGCCCTACCCCCGTCTATCTGACCAACACTGGCTATCTCATAGCACAATCTCTCGGTTTAGCTAGACTGGATGGCACCATTCCTCTGTACATCCTATGTACTAACCAACCCATTCACTGCTGGTAACTGGACAACCCTCTCTAATGCATGCACACACAGGGACATTAAGGTTTTCAAGAACGGAAACATGTTAAGACAATGGCAATCACTGAAAACAGACACATTTCTTTCTCTGGGTGACAACCATTCCGTCACAGTCTGTCCCCCCTTTTAGATGGGGACCCCAGAGTTCAGTCCACACGGACAGATCACTGGGTCCCCACATATTAACTAATTTCCTATACTTCTATCAATACAGACATCAAGCCTACAAAGCATTTGTATATACAGTACATCATTTGTATCTTTAGTGGCGATAGTTCCAAAACAAAGTCCAGTGATTCAGGATACTTCCCAAGGCAAGACATATCTAATTAGGGTGCAGGCAAAAGCAGGCCCAACACATTTCAAATAGGCAGATCTTCTGGTGTGGCAATGCATTTTCCTCACACACACACACAATAGCTTACTGCCATCAAAATTAAGAGATCGTCCCAGAACACCATCCCACCTAAATCAGTCCAACATAAAGAATCAGAACCAGTCCCATCACAATCAGTCCCCACAGGAGTGTCACTTACCCCTGCAAAGACTTCCAACATTGCTTTTGGGGTGGATTAACTTTTCCATTAAAATTCCCACTGTACTGGTTTCTGAATAGATCATCCTCCACTGGATTTTCCTTTAGGCTGAGAAGGTAGTGCAGTGTTCTCTCTGGATTATCCTTCTGGTCTCTGTGTCACATTACTCCCATGCTTAGATTCTGTTTCATACAACACTGGTTCAGCACATTCTGAATTTCCACTCTGGATCTGGTTGCTTTAGAGCTCTGTCTTTTGATGTTTGGCCACTCTGCTTTGAGGTACTGGATCATCCAGGCAAGTCTGTAAAGCTGTAAATCACTGCATTGCTAGGACATAGTGGGTGCCGGATGCAAACTACACCCCTAGTCCCATTTTGTCTGGCAGCACTGATAGAGTATTTGCTCACATGTCCCTTAAGCTAACTCTAAGGCAAAACAAAAATAACAGGGGGGGGGGGTTCCTATACTGTTGTCCTTGGCCATGTCTTTTTGTCTGGGTGCTAAAGTGACCACGCTACTGAGCTGGCACAACTAGCACACATAGTGGTCAGGGTTGCCCTCAGACACCCTGAACACCTAAGCTGGATATCCCACAAGCTGCCACCAGTGTGACGGGGGGTACAGGGGTTACATATTTGGTAGGCAGAGGGTTAAGCGATTTATCCAGCCAGACAAAAAGATAATAAATTGCATTTATTAGCGTGGTCACCGCACAAAACATAGGACAACAATTACAGGCAAACAAACAGGGGTAAAACATAAAAACTAAGCACTTCTGCTGTTCTCTTCTTAGTTGCATAACTTGCCAGGGGTTACAAATAATACTCACAGTCCATTTTAGCTTAATGCTGGAGCTTATTTATAGTCCCACTAAAGGCAAGAGTAGTCATCCTGCCCACTCCACATGCTGCTGGATTACATGAAGGTTACTTGTATCTTTTAGTCCTGGCAGAGGAGTTGGGGAAGACATCCTAAGAGCCTTGTGGTAGGAACATCAGGGTGCTCTTTCTGTGTCTGAAGCTGCCTTGACTTACAGCCCACAGCTGAAAAGGGGACCTGGCCCTACAGTGCCCGCTCACTCTAACTCTTCCGGTGAGGGCACTCACCAGTCCCAATTTCTCAGTGCCCCTTTAGAATGCCCATGGACCCTAGGCCTCCCCCACCATTATGGAGAGGCCCCTTTCTCCTGGTCCTACATTTTGCAACTCCCCCTCTGTCTCTTCTCTCTCCCAGGTTTTCTCTACCCATCCCCTACAGGATGTGATGTCACAGGTACCATCTACCACGTCTGTTCTGCTTGGCCTGATGTGAGGGGGGATGCACACATTCCACACACAGATTTGCCCCCCCCCCCCGTCTATCTGACCAACACTGGCTATCTCATAGCACAATCTCTGGGTTTAGCTAGACTGGATGGCACCATTCCTCTGTACATCCTACATACTAACCAACCCATTCACTGCTGGTAACTGGACAACCCTCTCTAATGCATGCAGACACAGGGGACATTAAGGTTTTCAAGAATGGGAACATGGTAAGACAATGGCAATCAGTGAAAACAGACATTTCTTTCTCTGGGTGACAACCATTCTGTCACATCGACCAATCCCGTTGACACTTCATTCAATAGTAAAATAGGTCGAATGTTCCCGCCATGCCGGTATCCTTCAACCGAGAGTTGAGAAAAAATAGGGGAATAGTCAGAGAGCACGACAAAATGTCCTATTCACCCGCGTGTCGGCCACATGGCATTTGTCTTAACAACGTCCTATTCGACCACGGGTCATGCCACTATGGCGAACAGTCTTAGGGTTACACCACAAATGTCCTGTCCTTTCCCTGGTGCCAAAGTAACGGCCTACGGCCCGCTACAATTTGTACTTCAGATAGTGAAGAAGTAATGCATACAAATTAGCAGAAAAACAGACTTTTATGCTATCTCATAAATGTATATAAATATCTTGGGGTTGGGACCTGTATCTAAGCAGAGTTCGTATATGGAGTGGGGGAGAGTAAAAGATAGTTCTTAGAGCTGTGGTTCTTAAGTAGTGTGTATATCTGTGGGGGGGATTTTGATGAATAAACTTGGAGCTGCATATAGACCAAAGGGGGAAATAACAAATGAAGATTCTGAAAAGGAACTGGTAGTGAAGTGACCAAAAAGGGACATGAAAATAGGAGTCTGGTATCTGGAGACGCTAGAAATTCTTTCAGTTCCATGGCATGAATTACAGTAATTCAGTCTTGACCATAATGATACTTGAGCTTTTTTTTAGTCAAGGATCAGTCAAAAGCCCTCCATCTCTTTTAGGTACTATTCAATATAAGCCTTTAAATCTGTATTTCTCAGGAATATAATTATCACCCTTAAGTGGGGAAGATGAAAAAGATAATTGCCACTGAAGGATCCTTTGGAATCTTGAATAGATAAGGGAGGAGGTATATTGATGAAACTCATTTGATAATACTGGATAATTGTTTGCAGTACCAATTAGTCTGAGATAGAATAACTCCATTGTGGCATGAATTACTAGAGTATTTCCCCAATGGAGTATTTAAGGGTCTGTTAAATTATGGAATTTCTTGCCCAAGGATGTGGTTATGGCAGATACAATGGATATTTTTAAGAGCAGATTAGAAACATTTTTTTTCAAAAGGGAACATACAGGGCTATACTGTGTATTCGTAGGCAAAACAGGAATGTCTAATTAACTTATTTGGCTGCAAGAAAGCTATATAAAATTCTCAAAGCGCTGGGCTAAGAAGCAAAGTTTGAAATTATATAGTAACAGTTGATGAGGCTGAAAAGACATGCGCCCATCAAGTCCAGCCCATGCCAAAAGCACCCCTGCTGATCCAGACGAAGGCAAAAAGAATCCCTCTGGAGCCATTTCCAAATTGGTGGACTTGTGTCTTTTTTCAACCTAATTTACTATGTTGGTATCTTTGTGTTCATCTTCAGGCATAAGTGGGATTATTGTGAAGGGCTTCTTTGAGTGGCACCTGGTTTTGGAACTGCCAGTGTGACAAAAGGATGAGGAAGAAACTGGTATGTCTTGAAGAGGATCTTTTGGAATCTCTAGAGACAGACAAATTGTCACGGCAGAAATAAAGATACTGGAGTCCGTACTACTTCACCAGAGCTTTATTAGGAAACACACATACAGGCAACGGTACAGTAAAGTACAATGCAACACGGGTGGCAGCAATACTGTTCTTCTGTAGTACAAAGAACTGAGCCGCACCTGTACTACCAGAAACCAGAAATGAGAGGCCACTAGAGCTACCAAGGTGCCCAACAGCTATCCCCTGGAGCGTTTGTATGCTGGTTGCGCAGTTGACAACCGTAGGCAAACCAAGGTAGATAGCGATATGCAGGAATGCAAGGGAGATAGGAAACCCTGAGCAGTAGGTCAGATCCAGGAGGCAACAGGACCAAACAGCGTAACGCACAGAACGGGAAATCAGGTAAAGCCAAACGTCAGCACCAGAACGGGTAGTCAGCCAGGCCTGGGTCATTCACAGAGAGGGTAGTCTACCAGAGCCGCAGATTATGCACCAGAATGGTTGTCAGACAAGCCAATATCATACACAGAGCGGATAGTCCGAACAAGCCAATGGTCATAACCAGAACAGATAGTCAGCACTACAACCTCCCAACCTCACTGGACACCACGAAAGGGCAACTGAGAGTAGAGTCCAGTGGGTTATAAAGACCAGCCCCCCAGAAGAGGAGGAGACCAAAACAGTGTGCCTGTCTCTTTAAATACAGACAAGCGTCTAGCTGGACGCGCGCCAAGGCACACAGAGAACCCGCCAGAAGAGGCTGCGGCAGGCTGCTGAGAGTGGAACGGACCGCAGCTGCCGTTAAAACGGAATGCTGGCGAACCAGTAGGTAAGGTAGCGGTCGCTCGGCAGCAGCCGCTACTGTGACACAAATGTTATGTTATATCTTCTGAAGGAATCTGTCAATTTCTTTTGAAGAAGAAAAACTCCTCTCAACAGTGACCTGACTGACATTCCAATCCATTTCTGGATCAAAGAGGAGTTTATCTGAAAAAGGTTAAACATTTTTTGTAGAAGCCTCTGCGTTTCAAAATTTCAGCCATAGGGTATGTCGTGTTACTTTGACAGTCATCGGCAATTTACAGAGCTGCTTTTCCATTACAAGGATTGGCATCTTCCAATTGACCTAATGAGGAGAGAATATCTTCTTCTGGGGCATCTTTCATTATATCAGCTTTGAGTGTGTTTACATCAAAAAACCATGAACCGTGTAGGGACAGGTTTTATGTAGTTTTAACTAATTGTAACTGGCCTTTCTGTTCTTGAGGCTCATCAGTGGTTTGCATCTAGAGTACCCTCAGTGGTTATGCTGGTGTAGTCTTCTCTCTATGACACTTCTGTGTCTACATCCTGGAGAAAGTCTTTGGTCTTTTTGACAACTGAAAAATAGGATTTTAGTCTTACCTGTTAAATCCTTTTCACTTAGTCCATACAGGTCACTGGTACTCTGGGAGGCATAAGTCCCCTTTAATAGGCAGGAACAACTATGCAAATGATTTGCAAGGGGCGGAGCCTCCCCTCTTACTTAAGCCACCTTCTGGCCAGAGCCACTTAGATTGATTTGAGACCCTAAAAACTGACCTCAGGTAAGCAAAAAGAAAGACTCCTGTGAGCATGCCCGAACGGTCTCCCACTGGATGCCACAGGAGAGCCAAGACTGGTCCCTTGACAGGGTGGGAGACCAGTGACCTGTATGGACTAAGTGAAAAGGATTTAACAGGTAAGACTAAAATCCTATTTTCACTGTCGTCCAATACAGGTCACTGGTACTCTGGGATGTACAAACATTGAGCTGATCCAGAGGCGGGAAGTAAGGCAAGGACCAGGCGCAAGGCCCAAGTCACTAGAACTGCTATGACCCAGTTAATAACATAGCCCAAACTGTAAGTGTCAACGGACACCAACCAAGGGAACAATCCCTGAACTAACACAGCACACGGAACCAGAGCCAACCGGGCTCAACAGTAAGGAAGCACTAAGGATCACAGAGCGGAAGACCTACACAGGCAAGACTGCCTCCAGGACCTTCCTTCCAAAACTGGCATCAGCCGAAGCCAGTACATCAACTCGATAGTGCTTAGAAAAAGTGTGCACAGAGGACCAAGTGGCCGCTCTGCACAGTTGATCAGCAGAAGCTTGATTCTTGTAGGCCCAAGAGGCCCCAATAGATCTGGTGGAATGGGCAGTCACCCGAAAGGGAACATGCTTATTCCTCAACTTGTAGGCTTCACGGATAGTAGCCTTAATCCAAGAGGCAATGGTAACTTTGGAAGCCGGTCTCCCTGCCCTAGGCCCCTCAGGAATGACGAATAGAGCGTCAGACTTCCTGATAGACTCGGTGCGATGAACATAAAACTTGAGGCAACGCACCACATCCAACAGATGGAGATCTCTTTCCTTGTCAGATGAAGGATTAGGGCAGAAAGAGGGAACCACAATCTCCTGATTGATGTGAAACTCGGACACAACCTTGGGTAAGAATTCCTTGGTAGTGCGAAGCACAGCCTTATCCTTGTGGAACACCAGGTAAGGAGGTTTACAAGACAAGGCCTGTAACTCTGCTACCCGGCGCACTGACACAATAGCCAAAAGGAAGGCCATCTTCCAAGTCACCAGACGTAATGGAATGGAAGCCAAGGATTCAAACGGTGGTCGCTGGAGAACTCCCAGCACCAAATTGAGGTCCCACTGGGGAGCAGGACTCTTGAAGGCAGGTCGAACATGAGTCACACCTTGGAAGAAAACTTTCACATCAGGAAGGATAGCAATCCTTTCCTGGAAAAACACAGACAAGGCAGAAGTCTGAACTTTGAGGGAACTCAGACTGAGCCCCTTATCCACACCGTCCTGCAAGAAGGCCAGGACAGTGGGAAGATGGAATTCAAGGGATAACTTCTTATCAGAACACCATGTCACAAAAGTTGACCATATGCGATGATAGATCTTGGAAGACACAGGCTTACGAGCATTGAGCATAGTCGACACCACAGAAGGAGAAAATCCTTTCTTTGCTAGAATCGAGGATTCAACCGCCATGCCATCAAATGGAGAGAGTGAACATCCTCCTTCCACAGATACCCCTGAAGAAGTAAGTCCGGACGGGCGGGAAGCGGGATCGGATCCGTCACTGACATGGCCATCAACTCCGGATACCAGGACTGGCGAGGCCAGTTTGGAGCGATCAGGATGACAGGACAACGTTCTCTCTTCAACTTCTGGATAACTCTGACCAATAGAGGAAGAGGAGGGAAGATGTAAGCCAGGGGGAAGTCCCAAGGTATCGACAAGGCATCCACTGCTAGAGCAAGGGAGTCCCTCAACCGGGAGCAAAACACCGGAACCTACCTGTTGTGTCTGGTAGCCATCAGATCCACCACAGGCATCCCCCACCGTTGAGTGAGCATGTGAAACACCTCTGGGTGAAGAGCCCATTCTCCGCTGTCGACGGTGTGACGACTGAGGAAGTCAACCATGACGTTGTCCACGCCTGGAATATGAACTGCAGAGATGACAGGCACGTGATCTTCTGCCCAAGACAAAATATCCTTGACCTCCCACCAGGCGGAACCGCTTCTTGTGCCGCCTTGCCTGTTGATGTAAGCCACCGCCGTGGCGTTGTCGGACTCCACTCTGATCGGAAGACCGGTCAATTGAGACTCCCAGTGCCTCAGGGCTAGCCGGACAGCTCGAAGTTCCAGAACATTGATGGAGAGAAGGGATTCCTCCAGACCCCATTTCCCCTGAGCACTGAAGCGACCCCAGACTGCACCCCAGCCCCGAAGGCTGGCATCCGTTGTGACTGTGGTCCAACGAGGAACTAGAAAGGATCTCCCTTTCAGGAGATGAGAGAGATCTAACCACCAGTGCAGACTCGACTCGACATGAGGAGGAAGAGAAACAGACAGATGTTGATGATCTGGATGATTCTTGCACGTCTGGATCACAAATCTCTGAAGATCCCTGGAGTGGGCCATGGCAAATGGTACTGCTTCGATCTTGGAAATGAACTTCCCCACTAAGGACGACAACTTCGGTACTGGAATTTCGTCCATGTCCAGAATCCCAGCCACTCTGACGGCTATCTGGTGAGCCACGTCCTCTGGAAGAAACACCATGCGTTGGCGAGTGTCGAACAGGAGACCCAGGAACAGAAGCCTCTGAGATGGAACCAAGTCCGACTTGTCCAGATTCAGGATCCAGCCATGACGGTTCAGGGTGTGCATGCACAGCTGTAATTGCTGATGGAGAAGCTCCGCTGAGGAGGCCTTCAGTAGGAGATCGTCCATGTAGGGGGTCACTCTGATCCCATCCTGATGGAGCACCGCTATCAAGGAGCCCAACACCCTCTGGAAGACCTGAGGGGCTGAAGTCAGCCCAAAGGGGAGCGCTGCAAACTGAAAGTGTCCCCTGTGGCAGGCAATCCTGAGATACCGCCTGCTCTCTGGGTGAATAGGGATGTGAAGATAAGCATCCTGAAGGTCCAGGGAGGCAAGAAACTCCCCTGGAGACATTGCTGCAATCACAGAGCACAGGGACTCCTGGCGGAAGTGGGAAGTCACCACATAGGCATTGAGATCTTTGAGATCCAAAATGGGACGAGCTCCTCCGTCCTTTTTGGCTACCACAAACAGGTTGGAATAAAATCCTGAACCTGTGTCCCCTTGAGGAACCGCCTCCAGGACCTCTTTGTCCAAGAGATCCTGAATAGCGTCGTCGAACAGACGCCTTTTTGTGGGTTCCTGAGAAGGACGAGTAAAATGGAACCGAAGAGGAGGAAGGGAAGAGAAAGGGATCCTGTATCCCTCTGACACCACCTGAAGAACCCATGGGTCCGCCACTGACTCCTCCCAAGTCCGGCGAAAGATGCGGAGACGACCGCCTACAGCCGGATGCGGACCCGGGTTCGGCGAGTCATGCCGAAGCAGTCTTGGAGGTCTTGGCCTTGGGGGCAACTTTGGGCTTCCAGGACTGTTTGGGCTTGGAGGAGGAGCGCGTAGTGGGAGGACCCGTTTGGGCCGAGGAGCGTGTGTCAGTCTGAAAGGAACGAAAGGACCGATTGCGTTTGGCTGGAAACTTTTTCTTAAAGACTGAGGGTAGAAGAGTACTTTTACCGCCAGTAGCCTCACTGATCATTTCTTTGAGTTCAGACCCAAAAAGCAAATTTCCCTGAAAGGGCAAGGAAAGCAAGGCTTTCTTAGAGGCTGTATCAGCAGACCAAATTTTCAGCCAAAGAGCGCGTCTAGCCACCACAGAAGAAGTGGAGGCCCTCGCCATCATGCGCACAGCATCAAAAGCAGCGTCAGCAACATAGTTCTGAGCTTCAGTGATATTAGCAAGTAGCTGCAACTGTTCAGATACTGGCGCATCCTGGCGAACTGCTTCAGTCAGTCGTTCAGTCCAGGCCGCAATGGCTCTATTAACCCATGCCACAGCAAAGGTTGGGCGCATGGCAGTGCCAATGGAGGCAAAAATAGACTTAAGAGAAAGCTCTAGCTTCTTATCTGTCCAATCCTGCAGGGCAGAGGCATCTGAGACAGCCAAAGCGGTAGATTTGGATAGTCTAGAAACAGGAGCATCCACCTTGGGAGGATGAACCCATTTTGCCAGCTCAGCCTCAGGAAAAGGGTAAAGTTTAGCAAACTTTTTGGAGACAGAGGAAGATCTATCAGGATTCTTCCATGCCTCAGAGACCAGACGGGCAAGAGTAGGGTTAGTTGGAAAACAAACAACTGGCTTAGATGGCTTTTTCTGAAAAACATCAGTAGGATCATAAGTGGATTCCTGAGTCAGAGGAAGGTTGAGCGTATTCAGAACCGCTCTGATCAGACCCTCAGCCGAGACTTCAGGGTCACACTCATAGGGGTCCCCAATGGACCTGTTAGATTCAATAACAGTACGTTCCTCAGCATCAGAATCCTGTAAGAGTTCTTCTTCAGAAGAATCAGTGACATCAGGAGCTCCCTGTGGCTTAGGCAGGGAGGTCCTGATGGTAGAGGGGGTCTGCCAGACCTGGAGAGCCCCCTGAATCTGAGAGGGAAAGAGTTGAAGCGTGGATCTGAGATCCCTAGTGGCAGCTTTAAACTCCCTCACCCAAGATGGCTCAATAGCGTGGCTGGGAAGCCCAGGGTTGCTATCTTGACCAGTACAATTAGGGCATAGATCCCCCACATGATCGCTATCCAGCCCAATGTGGCAAGAGGAGCAAAACGCCATGGGGGTAGCAGACCCCCCATCCTCCTTAGACTTGGGTCTAGCCCCTAGCTCCAGTGAAGTAGACATGCTCACAGCGTCAATATACCCCACTAATAACACTATCACCCAGAAAAAGTGTAAATGATTAAAGTTTCACCCCAGAAATGTCTAAAAACGGACTTATCTGGCCAGCGAAGGGTTAATCTGTTGAGGAGAGAGAAGGCTCGGTCCCTGCGTAGTGTACTCGCCTAGGAAAAGTACCACAAAATGGCGGCCGTCATGACAGCCAATCAGAAACGAGCGCGAACCAAGCGCTCATGGGAAATGTAGTTTTCCCTTACAAGTACCCCAAACAGTGCCTGAAGCCCCCCTGAACACCCCACATAAATAAAACACATTCCGGATGATAGAGCAGGAGCCTAGCATTAAAATGAGCCCTCTCTGAAGTTGCTGTGACAAGCGGTTCCAGAGATATGTCCCACACTGTGAATTCTCATAGAGAGTAAAGGAGCCCTTGCGTCTGAGCGGGAAAAAGCCGCGCTTAAAGGCGCGGAACACCATTTTTAATAAAGTTTAGGAAAACATTAAAAAGTGCCCAAACAAGCATGAAACACATGAGAAACATATATAAATGAATATCCAAAGCTCCAAAACCCAGAGAATACCACAGAAATTGCATAAATACAGTAATAATGCAATAGAAACACCCTATGAGTGCTGGAGTGTATTAAAACTCCCAAATACAAGCCCATCAAAGGGACACTGTGGGGACAAGTGGACCTTCAGCACTCAATGGGTGACTCACCTTTCCTGCAGGACTTCTGTCTTCAGGTGACCATGATAAGGAGGGAAAGAACCAGAGGTAAATTCCCCAGTAGGGGAGCTGCTTAACACAAGCTGTCCCCTCTTCAGGGCATAAGGTCCACAGAAAATCCCTGGAAGCTGCACCAGCCACTTTAAAGAGGGCAATTCACAGCCATGGTCACCCTCCTAATGGTGGTATTCCATATTTGAATAAAAAAATAATAAAACACTAAGATGCATAGATGTTCTCTACCTGGTGTGCAAGCACACCAGGAACAAATCAATCTAAGTGGCTCTGGCCAGAAGGTGGCTTAAGTAAGAGGGGAGGCTCCGCCCCTTGCAGATCATTTGCATAGTTGTTCCTGCCTATTAAAGGGGACTTACGCCTCCCAGAGTACCAGTGACCTGTATTGGACGACAGTGAAAGAGGTTTTTCTTCACAATTGGAAGCATTCTATGGCAACAAATTTAATTAAGGGAATGGAAGAAGATGTATGAGGAATGACTAGACAAACTGGGTTTGTTTACTCTAGAGAAAAAGATGACTAAGAGGAGATCTTATCACAATGTACAAGTGTATGAGAGGCAAATACAAGGATCTCTCTGGTGAGCTTTTCATGCTAAGGCCTGATCATATAACCAGAGAGGAAAGGTGTTTTCAACTTCAGCAGAGGAAGGGTTTTTTTACAGTAAGGTCTGTTAAATTGTGGAATTTGTTGCCAGAGTATGTGGTTATGGCAGATACAATGGATATATTTAAGAGAAGATCAGATACATTTCTTTCCAGAGGGAATATACTGGGTTATATTGAGTATTAGTAGGTAAAACAGGAAGTTCAGGTAAATAGACTTATTTAGCAGCATTAAAGCTTATAGAATTCTAATTTCTCTGAATTATAAAGCAAAGGGTGAACTTACATAGTAACATACAAGGCACAGAATCACAGCAGGCAGGAGAGTGGTCAGGAGTTCCGGGTCATACACAGGCAAGGCACAGAATCACAGCTGCTCAGCAAGACTGGAGGTTCAGGTGACGCTATAATAACGCGTCATCCTGAGTACAGGAAGGACATAAATAGCACCACTCTGGAAGTGGTACCCAAAACGAGGCATGGATGCCTGCCTGAAGCACACCACTAGCAGGAACGTGGTAAGTGCTAGCCGGAAATGGAAGGACCGGCGGCATCAGCTAGAAGGCGGATAGTGTGGAGGTATGACACCCTGTTGATCCAGAGGAAGGAAAGAAAAAACAAAAAACAAAAAAAACCCCCACCCAATTGAAGCCATTTCCAATTGAAACAAAATTCCTTCTAGACTCAAAACAGCAGTCAGACAATTCCCTGGGTCAACAACATATCCGCACTGAAGTCATATGCCCTAATTCTCAATATTGTTCTGTGCTAGATAGGTATCCATTGCTTTTTCTGAAAGCAGTTACAGTATCTGCAAGCACAACATCATGAGGCAAAGAATCTCGTAGCTTTACCATCCTTACTGTAAAAAATCTCTGCCTTTGTATTAGTCAAAAGTGCCATTGGTCTAGTCTTAATAGTTCTCGTTCTTAGCTCAGCTCTTTGCGTAAACATTGGATAGTTCTTTATATTGACCTTGAATATATTTGTAATTGGTAATCATATAACCCCTTAGAAGTCTCTTCTCTAATGTAAACAAACACAATTTGGCTACTCTCTATTTATAACTCCGATATCACTGCCCAAACTGAAGCCTTTTAATTTATGCAGCTGCTTTTTGGACTTTGTCCTCAGTAAGCCATATACATGATGGAAGAAATTCTGTGGTTTTGTTTATTTGCCCATAGCCTGTCATTGCTGCTTAATTTGTACATACAGAAGCAAATAATGTAATTCGGGTGTCAGCAATAGCCTTATTCTCACTAACCAATTCACCTGTCTCAGGCTTCAGAGGACCAATTTCAACCTTAAAGGATTGACTTGTGTCTTGTTTCAACCTAATTTACTATGTTACATATAGAGTGTTAAAAAGCAAATTATTGATATTCACCATTTTCTTTTTTTTTTTCTCTCCGGAGTGTTTAAGGCTGGATTGCAAAGGGGATCCACCTGTGTGTAGGTCTAGTTTAAATACAAATCCTAGACTCATTTTGGAGCCTGCTCATGGTGGCTTGTATTTAAGTGACTTGCAGACAAGTGTAGTTGGAAAGAATCTAGTAAAAAGTACCTGTGATTGTGTTTGGGTGTTTATTAAGGGTTAAAAGGTACATTATTTTTATTCCTTGCATGAGATATATAAAAGGATTAAAAAGTAAATTATTGTTATTCACTGTTTTCTCTCTTTTTCTCTCCTGAGTGTTTAACCCCTTAAGGACCATGCGCTCAGGGGGTAGGTGGCCCTAGAGGACCGAAGCACTTTTTTTTTTTCTTTTTGACCGCTGCATTCTGGGGATGGCAGCGCCGCATGCAGCAGAGATGCCATCCCAGAATTCCCTGATGTGCCTTAAGCCACAAAAACGGATGATGGTCCTGGCAAATCATTGGTTGTTCAGGTGTTATGGGTTGATTGCAAAGGGAATACACCCACTACATCCACATTTAAATCTGGTATACCTTAGAGTATGCATTAAAGGAAAGTGTAATACTAGTTGAATTGTAAAACTAAGCAAGAATGATTGCAAGTTAGACAATTTCATGCAGTGCACATCTTGCCATGTGTTTGAACCCTTGGAACAACCATTCCAAGGGTCATGCCACTGTGCGAAGTCTGAACATATTTTCTTTTTATAATATAAGATATTGGATCTGGAAAGAAATGTTGAAACATTGCGTGACATTGGAAACCTAGAAAGGAGCTTAGAACTCAAGGAGGGGAGGTATAAGGCCAGTACTGAGTTGACAACAGATATGCAAGAACAAAACAAGGGTTTTATTCACAGTAGAGGTAAGGTGGAATCACTGTTTTTAACTGCATTATTCAAAATACATGTTCACATATTAGAGGCAGATAGGGACTTGCCTTAAGCTGGGGTGCCTTGATGGGGCAGGCAAGCTTTCTATATCTTTGTCCAAAATATATAACACTAAACCCCACCGTTTTATGTGTAGCCAAAATATTGTCCTTGCTGCTCTCCTGACTATATACATATGTAACTAATTGAACACTACTAATAAAGGCTATTTTAAACTCACTATTTTGGGAGGTTTTGGCTCCTCTTCTCTTGGTTGGTAGCTCCCCAAACAGCGTGATAGCTGAATTAGGAAAGGTATAAATGCCTCCCTCTTTTCCATCACAAGGGTTTTGGTCACAGAAGAGGTATGTTAGAATCATTGCTTTTAAACTGCATTATGCAAAATACATGTTCACATTTTAGAGGCAGATAAGGACTTTCATTAAGCTGGGGTGCCTCGACGAGGCAGGCAAGCTTTCCATATCTTTGGCCAAAATATATGACACTAAACCACACAGTTTTATTTTTAGCAAGTCATAGATTGCTTGTTTGTAAAAATCAGAATTTGATGCACAAACTCTTTTTGTACGATTTACTTTTTGTAGATTTGCATCATTACATGAAGATGTTGATGTGGATAGCTCAGAACTGGCAATGCTAGAGACGGCTGATTCCTGTAGCAGCCAGGGAAACATTCCTCTTTCCAGTTTAGATGGGATGAGAGTAGGCAGAAACCAAGGCAGGTGGTGGTAATGGTAGACTTTTATTAGGAGGAAAGAAAAGGTAATCTATCTCCAGAAATGTGAATGCCAAACAATATGTTGTCGCTTGGGTACGGCATATTGTGGAAAGTACAGAAAATATTATTGGGAGGTGATGGAAACGACCCAGCTGTCTTGGTACATATTGGTAGCAATGACAAATGTTGGAGGAAGATGGAGGTCCCTAAAAATGTCTTCAGGGTTTTCAAGGCAAGGGAATGTTTTCTGAAATACTCCATGTGCCATGCACCAGTGCAGGTAAGCAGAGGGAGCTTATTGCATGACTTAAATATTGGTGTAGGAAGAACGGTTTGGGGTTTTACAGCACTGAGCTGACTTTGCTCTTGGGTACAAACTATATGGAAGTGATGGATTGCACCTAAACAGTAAGGGAGACTCTGTGCTAAAGGATAGAGTGCTAAGAAGGCTGGATAAGCTTTTAAATGAGGAAAGGGGGGTGGGATGGTATAGACAGTAAAAATGGTGTTGATTGGAACTAGGGAAAGATATAAGAAGATAGGCTTGATTAAGTGTCCATTTAAGTCATGTAGCAATTGTGGTTTTGTGCCTCTCCAGGTGCCTTCAGGGATAAGAAATAGATGTCTGAAATACAAACATCGCAATATTTTAGACAACTGGATACCCTAATTATATCCAGAGTATTAAGGTGAGCCTTGATGTGATTCTGAGGGTGAGGAAGTATGGAGGGGAGGACTAATTCCTCGTTGAAATTGAAGGATGACATCTTTTGGTTGAAAGGCAGCAACAGTTCATAAAACTGATTTATGAGGATTTGCAAAGCTCCAAGTTCTAAAACTCACCTTGCTGAAGATATAGCCATAAGAAACAGACTTGCATGCAAGTGGTTGAAACGGCACCAGATTCAAATCCCATAGAGAAGTAGGTACGCTATGTGAAGTTATAATGTGAATTACACCTTCACAAAAAATAAATAGTTTGGAGCACCTATACTACTCTTATGTATCCAACCAGGGAGAAGTAGTCATGGAATGCATCCCATCATAGATTTATTTAAAAACACGTGAAAAACAAAATTGTAATGACTATAACTGGAGTAAAACCATGGGAGCCAGCTTCTAGGCATAGAAAAACCACCCTCCTGCTCCCACACATATGTCCAGACAGGCACCTAATTAGTGTTAGGGACCAGGAACCAGACAGACACAAAAAATATAAAATGCAAAACACCTTTATTAAAGTAAAAAAAACAAAACAAAACAGAATGACGATCCAGGAGCATAAACCAAAAGACATGCCGGGTCAGGAACAAAGGCAGGTACTCAGCCAAGATGGAGCCAGGAGCACAGAAGTCATTGATGTCAGGAACAAGTCAGGAGCCAGTAGGATAGTCAGAGGAAGCCAGGCCATACACGGATAAACAGGAGCACAGGAGAATCCACAGAAGAGGAAATATCACGGTGCCCGTGATTCGTGCTATCTGGTGTCTATCACTTGCTGGGAACTACTCATTGGCTGTCTGCTATTAGCCCTCCTCACTTTGCCTTTTTAAACCCTGGTTGGGCACTCCCAGGTTGCCCTTTCGTGATGTTTCTGACCTCACCTGTCCTGACCAGCTGTCAGGCTTCTGGGCCTGCTGTTCCTACGTTCCGGTGTTCCAGCATTCCAGTGATCCTGTGTTCCGGTGTTCCTGTGCCCCATCGTTCCAGTGTTCTAGTGTTCCGGTATTCCCGTGTTCCAGCACCTCACGGGTTAATCCTCCTGAGTTCCTGAGTCTCCAATCTACCGCCTCTACTGCCGGTTGCTCCCTGTCATCGGTTCCTGTGTTCCGGTCTCCTGTCATCGCTTTGCTTCGATGATTTCCCGCTGAGTACTGGACTCGGGCTCTTGCTCTTGCTTTGTCACTCCGGCGACATTGTTACCTTCCGCTTCAGCTGTAGTGGCCGATTCCAGCAAGCGGACGCTGGTTTACTCCATATTACCTGGTTGCGAGAATCACTGTTGGTCCCAGCGTGCGGACGCTGGTTTACTCCACATTAACCTGGTTGCGAGAATCACTGTTGGTCCCAGCGTGCGGACGCTGGTTTACTCCACATTAACCTGGTTGCGAGAATCACTGTTGGTCCCAGCGTGCGGACGCTGGTTTACTCCATATTACCTGGTTGGGAGAATCACTGTTGGTCCAGCGTGCGGACGCTGGTTTACTCCACATTCGCCTGGTTGCGAGAATTACTGTTGGTCCCAGCATGCGGACGCTGGTTTACTCCACATTCGCCTGGTTGCTAGAATTACTGTTGGTCCCAGCGTGCGGACGCTGGTTTACTCCACATTAACCTGGTTGCGAGAATTACTGTTGGTCCCAGCGTGCGGTCGCTGGTTTACTCCATATCAGCCTGGTTGTGAGAATTACTGTTGGTCCCAGCGTGCGGTCGCTGGTTTACTCCATATCAGCCTGGTTGTGAGAATTACTGTTGGTTCCAGCGTACGGACGCTGGTTTACTCCATATTACCTGGTTGCGAGAATTACTGTTGGTTCCAGCGTGCGGACGCTGGTCTACTCCATTAAGCCTGGTTGCGCTTATACCTTTGGTCCAACGCTAGGACGTTGGTTGCTCCTGAACTCTAGTCCTGTGGACAGTTTGCTGTATGCTTCCTATGCAGTTGTCTGATACTTCCTGGCAATAGACTTCTGCTGCGATTAGGCCATTGTATCTATTCCTATCTGCTGTCTGACAGCTGGCCTACGCTTTGGGCTGCCCTGCCTGGTATTGGTAAGGCCGGTAGAACCTTTGCACGTTACCATCTTGAGGGTTGCCTTACCCGGTATTGGCAGGGCCGGTAGAGCCTATACTCAGCCTCCCTTGGGCTGCCTTGCCCGGTATTGGTAGGGTCGGTAGAACCGGTACATTTCACCTCACGGTTGCCTTACCCGGTATAGGCAAGGCCGGTAGAGCCTATTGTTATTGTGCTGTCACTTGGGTTGCCTTGCCCGGTATCATTGGCAAGGCCGGTAGAACCTATTCTACTACTATTGTTGTTGTATTGTTATGTATGAATAACCCTACGGCCAGTGCCTTAACTTTTAATAAAGTTACGTTTTTACCAAAACCTTAAGTCTGAGAGTCTTCAAAAACCGTGACAGGAAATGAGCCAAGCTGCTTTAAATACCCTGGGAGGGTTGGCTGATAACAGTCAGCAATCAACAGCAAAGCTCTAGATTAGCTCAGGCAGCAGAATCCACAGCAGAGAGCAGGTCAGCCAAACCTTGACAATTAATCAAGGAATCTGTGAGAAACCACACAAGTGGAAATCCACGACATATCAATACATAAACAAAAATTGCAATTTATTGTCTAATGTCAGCCAGCCGCTGCGGCATCAAATGGTAGTTGACCACTCTGCTGCCAAAATGCCCCAACCAACAGCAGAAACATGCCATAAACAGAAAAAATATCTTATCACTATAAGAAATAAATGAATAAAACTATATATCTGTCATTAACGTCCTACTGTGGCATTAATGGGAGAACACATCCATAAAGTCAGACAGTTAACCTTCTCGATGCCACAGCGACCAAACCAACCACAGATATAAAGCAGTACATACCAGTGAATTGTAAATTAGCAGTGCTAACAAATCTCTGACCGGATATAATGAAAAACTGATCAGCACTAATCGATAAAATATATAGAGAAAACATATAATGCACATAAAAAATGAAACCCACCCATCTATATATAAGAATATATTAAGATACTATATAAATGATGAATGTGAAAGCGAAAAATGTGAATGAAAGAGTAATAATCACATAAAAAACAACCCAAATAAATGGGTAAATACAATGGAGCATATATTGATAAATAGATGGAATAAATGACTTAATATTGGAGTCACATTCCCAGGGTGCCAGTTCATTACCAGTTTCTGAGATTGCATTCCAGGATTTATAGCTCAAGAGTATTCAGAAAAACCTGAAATAATTTCTGCAGTCACTAGGTGAAAACCTGTCTCCTTACTTAGCAGGATGACTTGTCCCATCAGCAAAAATGTTACAGGACCACCTTCAACTAACAGCACAAGTTCTGTAGCAGCACTGACTAATCATTAATATACACAAGACTCATTTGTTATCCACTCAGTGACTGGTCTTCAACATCTCTTTTTTACCATCATGCACAATAGTGATATTACAAAAGTCTGCAACATATTGGCTCATACCCACATGTCAAACATTGTAAGAAAATTGATAGAGATTATGGTCTCTAGTATGGAGGTGGTGTCATTTGCCCAGTTTCATCCGAAACCATTACTACTGAATATACTTCAACATTGGAATAAGAATTCCCCATCATCTTCATCACAAAGTGATACAACAATCACTCCATTGGTGGCTGATGTCTCCAGCTCTTATCAATGGAAATCTCTACAATTCTTCATTGGAAGGTGGTAAAAACCAATGCCAATTGATTTTTCTGGGGAGCAAGGTTCAAGCACCACTTGCACAAAGGTCTGTGGTGCAAGATGGAGGCAGGCCTTTCCATCAACATTCTGGAGCTCCATGCCATATTTAACACTCTTACAAAGTGGATGGCCTTCTTGAAGGAATATCCAGTTTGTATCCAATCCAACAACACAACAGAAGTATCTGACACCACAGGTTTTCCCAAGATAATGGTTCCATTTCTCACTTATGTTTTCCAATGGCAGCAAAATGTCCCACCACAATATTATAAAAACCTAGAATTTCCCACCATGCAGCATGGTGTAGAATAGGTAAGAAAGGAGAGAGAGACATTTTAAATAGAAATTTAAAAATCCAGTTGTTTGAAGTGCTGGCTAACATTATGACCACTGCCACCTTCATCATAGTCATCTATTGCTAGGGTCCGGGTGTGGGAAAATGTATCCATTGTTTCCGATCCAGCACCCACAGGGTCTCTTCCTCCACCTCTGTTTACCACATTTAACTCCGTTACCCTCCCCCCTTCACTGATTGTAATTCTGTAGATGTGAGGATCTGGCAGGGTGTGTCCACCCATTGCCGTATGTTATCAATGTACCACACAGTGTGCAATGTGGTGGAGAGCATTTGAATGGGGGAGCATCTGCAGAAATACTATACTGTGCTAAGCTGGTGGCAGGGAGGATTCACTATTTTTATTGTCTTCTTATCATGTGTTCTTAGTGGATAGGACAAAGGCCATAGTGACAACAGTACATGATTTACTGGGGGATGGTTATCCATAGCCGACCTAAGTGTCAGGTTACTTGGTTGAAATTGTGTTTGTTTCTTAAAATGAGAGCAGATGGGTGATGTGATGCTTCCCAGGTCTTCTCCTATTTCACAATGTTTCCCAGCACACACTATACACATTGTAGTTGCTGACACTGCAGTTTCTTCATGCTCTCAACTGAAAAAATGATATTCGAACACACACATTATTTTAGAGGAGGTGCAGGAGGAGAAGCAGATTTGGCAAAGAAAGCAGCAGCAATAGAGCTAGTGTCAAGTGGAAGCATCATCATCATACCACTGCCCGTCTTATCAGTGCTATTGATGATCCCAGTCCTTTGCAGCGGTCCAGTCCTCCTCCTGCGTAGAGGACTTAGCAATAGGGATGGGCAAAATTTTTTGCCTCAAACTGAAACAGGCAAAAAATGGCACTTCCTGAAAGTGCCCATTCTCTGCTTTTATGCTTTTTCCACCTAGCTCATACATCCAAAACAATGGAAAGACTGAATTTCCTCTCCACTTGGCATGTTTACAGAGGGATAGTATGAAAGGATTTTAGTCTAACCTTGTTAAATTCTTTTCTCTTAGTCCATATGCAATACAGGTACCATGGTAATAGATATTCTTTGGAAGGCGGTACACATCAAAAGACAAGGTCCTGAGGGTGAAGCCTTCCCTCCCCTTGTGCAGGCCAACCTAGTCCTGTCGTCAGGTTTTGATTTGATACAAACTAACCATTTTAGGACAGCGAGAGAAGTAGTAGTAAGCTCCTGTGAGAAAGACCTTAGAAGGACTCCCACGTCCAGACAGGAGAGACCAAGGGCTAGATTCTCTTGCAGGTGCTAAATGTTAACACCCATTTTATCAAACATTTTCCTATTGAAGTCTATGGAGAAAACTGGAGATAAAATCAGAGATAAAATTAGCACCTGTAAGAATCTAGCCCCAACAGATGTTCCTTTCTCTGGGTGGAAGACCTGTATTCCATATGGACTAAGAGAAAAGGATTTAACAGGTAAGACTAAAATCCTTTTTTCTCTATTGTCCAATATCAAACACAGGTACCATGGGAATATTCCAACCGTAGGCTCCCAGAGGTGGGAAGAAGGAGAAAAGACCTCACATCAGTCCACATGATACCGGAGTTCCCTAGACTATCCAGAACCAGACCAAACCGACATGAAAAAAGTTGCACAGCACACAACATGACAACAGACTCATACAACTGAACAACAGTAAGGCACAGGAAAAATGATGTCCTTAGACAGGTGGAACCACTTGAAGGACCTTCTTGCCAAAGATGGCTTCAACCAAAGCCAGAACATACACACAATACTGTTTAGCAAAGGTATACAAGGTGGACCAAGTGGCAGCCTTGCACAAATGCCAAGCTGAGTTCTGATTCTTGTAGGCCTAGGAGACCCCAACAGACCTGGTGGAATGTGCTGTAACTCGGAAGGGAACAGGTTTCTTCCTGAGATTGTATGCCCTACGAATGGTAGACTTGATCCAAAAGTGACCTTTGAAGTAGCCTGACCAGCCCTGGGATCCTCAGGAATGACAAATAAGGAATCACGCACATAGAACTTAAGGCTTTGTCAGATTTGGGGTCTGGACAAAATGAAGGTACAAGATCCCCTGTACGGTGGATGGAAGGAGTTGTAAGGTGGACCGGAGGACCCTGGTAGTAGCCTTAAACTCCTTCATCTAGTGCATGGCTGGAGGCCCCTACAGGGGATTCAGGGGCAGCAGAGCATGCTGGGCAAACCTGACCTGAGTATTCTCTAGGTAACCCTGAGTGACATGAGGAGCAATGAGGGACACAGACACCCAAGTATCCTTAGTCTAGGTTTAGACCCAGAGTCTAATGGAGTAGACATTCTCACAGAGTCAAGCGGTCAAAGTATGATAAATAAATGCAACCTAGAAACGCTAAATAAGACTTATCTGGTAGGCGAAGGGTTAAACTGCGGAGGAGAGGTGGAGTGTCCAAGTACTACGTAGGATACTCAATCTGCGAATACACAAAATGGCTGCTGCGATGGGAGCCAATGGGAAACGAGCGCGCAAAGCGGTCTCTCATGGGAAATGTAGTATTATTGACAAAGTACCCCAACAGTGCCAGAAGCCCCCTAAAGCCCCCAACATCCCCAGAACGTTGACCGAATGATACAGCAAGGGAAACCCCACAACATGAGCCATCTCTGACCTCGCTATGTGGAGCGGTTACAGAGATATGTCCCACAGAAGTGAATGGAGCAATGGCATCTATGAGGTAAACGCGCACCTTAAAGGGATAGTAATACTTCATTTTAACTTTATTTTATTTTGTAGGCATTAAAAAAACATGAAGAATGATATAAGTCTTATCTCTGAAACCTTTATGGTTTAAGAGATATTCACAAACAAAGTATCCCCCCCCTCTTCAACCAGATCAGAAGGGAGATGCCCAGGTAGACTGCAGAGAGGGACAATCTTCAATTAAGATAATGGAAAAAGCTGAAAAACTTGTCAAGGGGGGAAGGGCTTTCATTGTTTTCATACAAAGAAAATTGTCCCCTTCTGTTATCTGTACTGTCATACAACCAGGCTCACATCTGAGAAGAGATGGCTTACACTAGGTAAAAGGGGCGGGGAGGGGAACTTTGCTTGTGAATATCTCATAAACCATAAAGGTTTGAGAGATAAGACTTATATCATTCTTCATGTTTTTTTAATGCCTACAAAATAAAATAAAGTTAAAACGAAGTATTACTATCCCTTTAAAGGCATGGAACATAAACTTTACGAGGTGAATACCAAAAAGTAAAACCACTCAAAATCCCACTAGAATAAAATAGTAGACCCAATAAACACTGGTCCCAGTAGGGAAAGTGTCCAAAGCCCCCTCAAAATGTGCTAACCAGCAACAAAAGGGTTAAGTTACCACAGAAACTTGCTCCAAACACCTCACAGACATACAGAATAAACCCAATGAGTGCATGAATATGTAGTAGGAACTCCAAATGAGACCCCTGTGTGGAGGGGAAGCATGGGACATGTGGACCTCAGCACTCAAAGGGTACTCACCTTTTTCAGCAGATCTTCTGTTTTCAGATTACCATATTTCAAGAAGAAGCCTCAGTGGGCAACTCCTGGGGAAAGAAATTGCAGCCAAGATTTTCCCCCCAGGGCTTATGTCCACAAAAGCACCTGGTAAACTGAGCTATCCACATTTGGGTGATGGGAATTGTCAGTGATGGTAATTCGCCTAATGGTGGTATTCCATATATAACAGAAAAATAATAAAAAAGCTAAAACTATAGCAGAACTGTTCTCTTGCTTGTGTCTAGACCAAGAAACAAATCTTACTGGTTGGGGATTGGCTTGATGCAAGCAAAGGAGAGGAGGTAGACTGCACCCAGCAGTCACTTCTTAGAATTGTTCCTGCCTATTAATGGGGCTGATCGCCTACCCAAAGTTACCAGTAACCTATATAGGGGGCGACAGAGAAAGTCTTTTGTTGACCCCAGCCTGAAGAAAGGACAGAACACCATAAAGTCAAAATCCTGTGATAGACCAAACCCTATGGTAGGCCTCAGAGGAAGCAGGCTTCCTAGACTGGATCATAGCAGTCAAGCTAATAAGGAGCTATCAGAATCATGGTTGTACCATCATTCCCGATCTTCTGGAGAAGGCGAGGAATTGGAGGAAAAAAGACATAAGCAAGGTGGAAGTGCCCTGGAATCGTCATCACATCTGTGGCAAAAGCCACTAATAGGGGCAAAACACTGAAACCTTCCTCTTGTTCCTCGTGGCCATTAGGTCTGTCTGTGCAACAGTGAAGACTGCCACAGTCAGGTTGAGCACTTCCAGATGGAGTTCCCACTCTCTGGGATCTACATCCTGGTGACTTAGAAAGTCCACCAGAAAGTTTTCTACCCCTGGAATGTGAACGGCAGAGATGGCCAGAATGTGGGCTTTTGCACAGGCCAGAATGTACCTCACCTCAAACCAGAGAGTGGGGCATTCAAAGGCCTACGTCAAGAAGACCTTCCCCAAGTGGGGATATCGTCCTCTGTCAAGACGACCTTCCCCAAGTGGGTGCCGCACCACAAGCCAAGGAACACCAGCTCCTGTGATGGCACTGGAGAGGACTTGGACATGTTCAGAATTTACCCATGATGGACCACGAGTCAAAAACATTCTTGGACCTGCTGAGCCAAGAGTTCCTCAGAAGGAGCCTTGAGCAAAAGATCATCCACATAAGGAGTCCTATGAATGCCCCGGGTGTGAATGAAGGCAGACAAGGCCCCCACGACCTTGGTAAACACCTGAGGAGCTGAGGCCAGCTAAAAGGCAGAGCGATGAACTGGTAGTGCTTTGAGCCGAATGCAAAAGGCAGATAGCGTTGACTGATCAGGTGGATCGGGATGTGTATGTACACATCCTGAAGGTCTAGAGACACCAGATACTTTCCTGGGCACATTTCTGCTATGACAGAGCAAAAGGACTACATCTTTAAGTGAGCAGTCTCCATATACATGTGAAAACAATTGAGATCCAGGATGGGACGATGGCCACCATCCTTTTTTGGTTACTGGAACCAGAACCTTCTTGTCCAGCAGTGATTGCACTACTTCCCAGAACAACTGCAACTTGGCTGGGGCCAAAGGGACTCTGGACTGGAAAAAAAAAACAAAAAGGAAGAAGGGACATGAAACCTATTATGTACCCTTCTGAGATAATCCACAAAACCCACTGGTCCACGATAGTGTTCTCCCAGGCATCCAGGAAGATGCCAGTTTACAGGACCCTGTGCACCAGAATTCCGCAAATCATGCTGAAGCTGGCTTGACAGACTTTAGGCCTTAAAGTTGATTGCTTGGGCTGCCCATTGTTGTCAGGGCTTGGCACTGGTTGGAGGCCCGCAAAGTTTGCGGCCTTCACCCACGTTTGGCGCAGACAAAAAAGACACTGTTTCCTCACCATAGTGGGGCACCTGGTGGACATCTGAGGCAACAAGGTGCTCTGTGCCCCAGTAGCATCACTAATAATCAGCTTTAGCTCATGTCCAAACACAGACTTGCCCTGAAAGTGTAAGGAAACCAGTGACTTCTTGGAAGACTGTTCTGCAGACCAAATCTCAAGGTGCTTCATGCAGTAAGCAAAGCAGAGGCTTTGGCAGTCAGCCTGTCCGCCTCAAACAGGGCTTCCAAAATACATGAGTTGGCCTCTGTCATGTTGGCCAAAAGAGCTAACAAGTCCTTCTTGGGAGCATCTGCACAGATAGCCTCCATCATCTGTTCACCCCAAATAGCAACAGCTCTGTTGATCCAGGCAGAGGCAAAAATAGGCCTCAGTGGCCGCAAAATTAGACCAGAGGATAAAATCAAACTTCTTATCCGCCAACGGCAGAGCTGCGGACTTGGCTAGCCTGGAAATTGGGAGATCCAAAAAAGGGAAGTGGCCCAATGCACCAAAGCTTCCTCAGAGAAAGTGGTACAGCTTAGACAACCTCTTATCTGGTGTCTTCAAATCATCCAGAAGTATCTGATCGAGAGTGGCATTAGGCGAAAAAACAGTACAAGGTTCCATAAACCTCTAGAAAACAGCTGCAGAGGATGGACCCTCATCAGGGGTGTCGAGGACCTGAAGGGTACTCAAAACAGCCCTGATAAGTCCTTCAACAGAAGGGAGAGGTTCACCCTCATAAGAGTCCCCATAAGAATAGAATGAATCCATTTCTTCATATTCCCCTTCCTCATGCTCATTGTCAGAACAATCCTCCTCAGAAGAGGCCTCTATAAGTGCAAGCATACTCTGAGTCCTAGAAGCCACATACCAAAAAGTGGTAGGGGCTCCCAAGACTGAAGAACCCCTTGGATTGAGAGAGAAAATTGGGCCATAAGGGACAACAATGTTTTGGCCCATGCTGGCTCTTGTTCAGTGTTAATCTAGAGAAGGAGAGCAAGGAGAGTCTGCCTCTGCATAGGATAAGCAAAAGAGAAGTAAAATGGTGACTGCAAAACAGGCACCCAGTCGGGAGAAGGCCAGCAAAATGGGCATTCTTGGCCTACAGCTCCATGGACCCTCAAGACACTCACAATGTGAACCAGATGAAAGGGCATGATGAGACGAGAAGAAGGATCCTACTCTGAACTCTGTACGACAAACCGTTGCAGAAATAAGTCCCAAAGTAGCTAGCCCATAGAAGTCAATGGCGCCATGCACCCAAAAGACAGACAATATTAAAAAAGTACCCCAAAACACCCAATGACCCCATGGAATATGAAGGGGGTATTAACGAGACAGGCCCCTAAAGGGAAAAACCTAGGAAAAGCCCCCAAACCAAAGAAACCAGCAGGTAAGGGGTTAACTAGTCTCAATGCAGCCATCCATGCTCCATAATTCAGGGGAGAACATAATAAAATACCCAACATGAGTGCAAGAGTCTCAAAGTCTCAGAGGAAAACCCCTGTAGAAAGCGGAATAAGTAGGACAAAGTGGACCAAGGCACTCAAGGGGTTACTCAGCAATCATTTTCTGCCTTCAGGTTACCATTGTGAAGGGAACAGAGCCTCAGAGAGGCACTGCAGGGAGTGAAAACTTGGGTTACAAGATTCTCTCCACAGGGCTGCAAGGGTCCGCACAGCATATGCACACTGGTCAGTCCACTCAAGTAAAAACCCAGTAATGGTTACCCTCCAAATGGAGGGTTCTAACAGTCCTATATCGAAGTCAAAATAATAAATAAGCTAAAAGTAAGTAGCAGTGTTCTAAGCCATCCTCACAGTCTGAAGAGCACATCATAAACTGGAGATGACCTTGTCTTTTTGATGCGTTCTGCCTTCCGGTGGATAAGCTCAACCCCCATGGCACCTTTGTTCCGCTATGAATATGAACTGGTAGTACCAATGACAGTTACTAGTTTCATTGCATATATGTTAGCATATCAAACCATGTGCATAATGGAGGACAACTAATAATGGACTAACTGCGGTAAAGTCATATACCACTACTATATATTGGAGCATTTAGCGGTTAGCCATCCACCAAGGTTTAAAGGGGAAGAAGTTAATGCATTGTGTATACGAGGGGGTGCTGATAAGTACTGAGTCTTACCCAGAAAAAAATTGAGCTAGGAAGCTGTAAATTGCAGGGTGTACTGGCCAATTCTTCTATATTCAATGGTGCAAAAATCAACTACCTATGATTTTAACTTATCTTTATTTTTAAGGTTCAAAGTGAACATGGCAGCGCCTCCAGAAAAGTTCAATGTGGAAGAGCATAGGACCATAATAAAGTTCCTGTTTCTCCAAGGGAAAGGTGCAAAGCAGATCCATAAAGAAATGTCACAAACTTTGGGTGACAGTGGCCCTTCATATGCAACAGTTAAACGTTGGGTGGTCAATTTCAAAACTGGCCATTTCTGTGTTGAAAGTGAGAAACCCATTTGAAGGCCTGTTTCGGTCTCTTTGCCTGCAAATGTGAAAGCCATCCATGACATGACAGCCGAATGTCAGCCAAATATATTGCTACATATCTGGGAATATCACGTGAGAGAGTTGGTGCCATTATCCACAACAACTTGGAAATGAGAAAGCTTGCAGCAAAGTGGATCCCAAAACGTTTGACAGCCAAACAAAAGAGGAGATGTGATGAGACATGGATCTACTCTTATGATCCTGAGACAAAGGAACAATCTAAGGAATGGAAACACAGTGGTTCCCCCAGTCCAAAGAAGTTCAGTGTGCAAAGGTCAGTACAGAAGCAAATGGCAACAGTTTTTTGTGATAAGAAGGGAGTTCTGCTGGTGGACTATCTCCAAAAGGGTTCAACCATCAATATTACTGTGCTTTATTGACAAAGTTGAGGCAAAACATCAAGGAAAAAAGTAGAGGAAAGCTCTACAAAGATGTCATCCTGTTGCATGACAACGCCTCATCACACACTGCAGGTGACACAATGGCAAAACTGATCTCCTTTGGCTTTCAAGTGATGCCCCATCCACCCTATTCACCAGACCCGGCTCCTCCTATCATCTGTTCCCCAATCTCAAAAAACACCTAGGACAACGATTTGGGAGTGTTCCGGAGGCAACTAATGCTGCAAATGAGTAGTTACACCAGCAAATCAGAAGAATTTTATTTGCAGGGACTTAAGAAGCTGCAGTACAGATGTCTCAAGTGCATTGACTTCCTGGGGGAATATGTAGAATAGTGTGGTAGTTACAGCTTCCTAGCTCAAGTTTTTCTGGGTAAGGCTCCATATTTATCAGCACCCCCTCTCGTAAGTATGTTATTCTGATTACACTAACAATCCACATCTATTTTTCCTGGAAATTGTTATAGCAATATATGACATTTTTACAAGTAGCAGCTTTATATATTTATCTATTGAACTCTTTCTACTAGTTCAAACATAAAACTGAGCATCTACTCTTTTTCCCTTCTCTTTTGATGGGATTTGAATTCACTTTTAATTTTCTATTATATATTAATAAAAGTTGTTTTATCTAGTTCAGCCCCAGTATATCTGTCTGCATATGTAACCCATCTTGCTCAGCTCTGAAACGGTTCTCTATCCCCTTCACTGCGTGCAGAAAACACAGTACTTGAGGCATATGATTACTGATTGGATGGGCTCCTACACCCACATCCCATATTGCTGCAGTGCTGAGCAAGCTGGGTAAGGATAATGGGAGATGTAGTGCAACCTCATCCCAGTCTTGCTGAGAGCTGCGGTCTGTGCTTCAGAACTACATTTGCCGGGCACAGGAGCAACCCAACAAACAATATGCAGAGACAACAGACTTCTTGTTCGCAGAAATGGTATGTGATGTTTTATGTACACACAACTGATTTATTCTTCCTGCAAACAGTATGCAATATTTAAGTAGGCGTCATGAGAATCTCACGTTGTCATGCAGCGTGAGATTTTCATGTCGCCATTTTGAACAAGGCGACATGTTAAATGTGTTATATGGTCGCATGCTCTTTTGCATACAACGTTTTAAAACTGAACCAAATTACATTAACCATTTGACTGCCAGAAAGGTATCTAATGCATTGCACTGTAATACATTAGCTACCTTTCTGGCATTCAAAGGGTTAAGAGAAGCCAAGGCAGCAGCCTTTCCACAATGTGGAGTCTATGGTGTGTGTTTCCAATAAACCCTTTAAGGACAAGAGAGATGTTCAATACTGATTTGCAATGAATTGTGCAAACTTCTGGTTCTGAAAGTCTTAATCCCCCCCAAAAAAATTAGCCTGATTCTGGCAGCTATGTTATTATTACACATGAGGCAGAGGTGGCTGGTGGCCTGGCTAGCCCCAGGACAAGTTTTCTACTGGGAAGTTTCCCTGTGTCTGGTAAACTAGTCTAACCCTGAAGTGGTGTCATGTAAACAATGATTTCCTCCACCCTCTGTATCACAGACTCAAACCTTTTCTAAAACCACATCTGATTTTCCATTTCTTGCTTTATTTTTATTCTTATAATGGAACATTTGCCCAAATGAACTGGACAATCTGGACATATAAAGTGGACTAATTATTGGCACAACAGAACACAAGATAAGCCTTTTCACTATTATGTAATTTTAGCAGTTTCCCTATAATTTACCTTCTTACCTTAAAATGTAGATTCCTTTAGTAAGGTCCTCTACTATATGATCATAACTAAAATCAGAAGTCCTTCGCAGAGTCATATCAAACCCAAATTATTGACATATAGAGAACATTTAAATACCAGTTAATTTACCAATACCAGTTAACTTATGGTTGGTGTTCAGTTGGGAAAAAACACAGAAATTTGATTGGCTTACTTGTGAGAAACAGACAACCATTTCCCAGCAGAGCCTGCATATATACCCTAGTCAGAGACAATCCACACATTTCACCCACTTTAGAATTTCAGTATATATTTTTTTTTTTTTTTGCAATCTGGGTAGAAGTGGACTTTCTACACTGTGCTAGTAAATGTATATATCCATACATTTGGTAGTATCTCACTTCCAAAACACCAAAATTCATGGTTTTACCAGTTCATTGGTGTAAACATACAGCAAAGAGAGAAGGAAACAGAAATGAGGCAGAAAATGGAGTCACCTGTACCAGAGAACCTAGAAGAACCCCCCCACCCATATCTCCAGGAGGGAAATCCTGTGTTCCACATGCACTACGGAATATGATTTAATCGCAAAATACACAAAAATCACATTTTCATTCATCCAGTATGGAACACAAGGACCATGAGGATATAACAAAGTTATCCACCAAGATTCCAGGAAGGTAAAAAGGAAGAACCCGTTAATATACCGATCTGTTCTCACAGAGAAGAACTGGAACAACCAAAATATCAGGTGTTAAACACCAACATAGCAAACTAACAGTAAAGCAAAATTTTACTTTCTAACCCCATGGTTCGTGTGTTCCATTACAGATGAAAGAGAAAATAGGATTTCAGTGTTCTGTTAAATCCTTTTCTCTATAGTACATATGGAACACAGGTACCAACATGGGGGTTAAGTCCCTCTTTGGAGGGCAGGACATATCTCAAAGACAGAGTGTTGTGGGTGGAGACTCCCAGCCACATGCCCAGCTCAACCCTTCCATGCCCTGCATCTCCATTTATAATGTGACGGAAAATCCCACCAACAAGGCAAGCGTGAGAATAAAGACTCTAAAGTGAGGACTCCCACATCCAGACAGGAAAGACCAACAGAGGTCCTTTCACTGGGTGGTAGACCTGTGTTCCATATGGACTATATAGAAAATGATTTAACAGGTAAGAATGCAAATGCTATTTTCTTTTACGTCCAATATGGAACAAAGGTAATATAGGGATATAAAAAACAAAGCTCTCAGCGATGGGAAAAGAAAGAAGAAAGGACCTCATTCTTGACTCCATGAAACTGGAGTTTCCTAGTACTAAGCAGAATGAAAAGAAACAAATTATATACTGTGTCTCAAAGATATGGTATAAAAAAATATATATTATTGAATTATAAAAATTATTATGTAAATAAACAGTCCCAGGCAAGGTTGTATGTGATCTTCAGACGTGCAGCTTCTTCTTACTGCATTTACAGCGGTCGCACCGCTAGATCTTTGAAAGAAAGTGCAAGAGAACAGACACCTAATACAGAAAAAATCTAGTGAACATTCAGTGCCCAGGCACTTTTATAATTGTGAACAAGGAACCCTAAAGAACGTCTCAATAGTGGGAGTAGAACATCTTCCAAAAACCATAAATAATAGTTACAGTAAATTATGCAGACAAGAAGCTTTCTGGATTTTCCGTTTAGAAACCCTGACTCGAAAGGGTCTTATATATTTATTTTAGGAGTGTATGTGGGACAGCAATGTATTTAGGTTTAGGATCTTATATATTCCTGGTATCTATTTTGTTTCTGTATTTTTACCGCTTTTATAATGAAGTTTCAGACGGAGACTTGGAATCTCCATCACCGTGATGCGTTCCATCACCAGACTGAGGTATGGATCAAGTTAGAAGCCGGCAGCGGCTCAAGCCTCACTATGAATAATATGGAGGGGGAGGGAATGAACCATTGTTTGTTATGCTGTGGTTCATTCCAAAAATTTTAATAGGATGCATATACCTTAGATTATTATCCCCTAATGAAGCCAGCGTTAATACTGGCGAAATGCATTGGGAAATTGTATTTTAGAGTGTACTTTATACAATAAATGTTCATTCATCTACTTTATCACTTCTTGGAATTTGGCATGCTCTGTGGACCAGTGTATTGTGTCACTGATATCCATAAGCGATCCGGTGAGTAGGATTAGGTTGGGGTTTTCTTTGGATATCCGCTCCATACAGTCTACCTTTAGATAGTTTCTTTTTAGTTTTGCTAGGAGACCAGGAACGACCTCGGACTCAGTTGATCTGCAAAGAATACAGTGTTGCGCTTCACACGAGGAGAGTACCTTGATTGATGATGTGATTACATCAGACGCTTTGAAGCAAGAAAGTATTGTGTAAGTGCAATATATTTGCGTGATTGGCTCGTTCTATCAGGTGGTCACTCTCAGATGTCTGCGCTCTATTTTTCTTTTCATTTACTATGCAGAATCGGAATAGCCCAAACAGAGAGAGGTGTCAACAGACACTTAAATGTACACAACACACAAAAACAAGAGCCAAATGGGGCACTAACTGCTGAACAACAGTAAGGCACAAGAAAAGAGCAGGTCCCTAGACAGGTAGAACTGCCTGAGGGACCTTTCTGCCATAGCTGGCTTCAGTCAGAGCCTTGACACTGACACAGTAGTGCTTAGCAAAGGTGTGAGGATCAAGTCAATGCCTTAAACAACTGCTCAGCCGAGGCCTGATTTTTGTAGGCCCAGGTGGCCCCCACAGACCTACTGGAATGCACTGTGACTGATGCCTGACATATGGTAGACTTTATCCAAGAGGTCACAGTGATCTCAGAAGCAGCTTGACCTGCTTTGGGACTCTCAGGAATGACAAACAGGAAATCTGTCTTACAAAAGGACTATGTGCAAGGCACATAAAACTTATGGCACCACACCACATCCAACAAGTGGAGATCTCTCTCCTTGTTAGACTCAGGGTCAGGACAGAATGAAGGCACCATAATATCCTGATTGGCATGGAACTCACCCACCACTTTGGAAGAAATGCTTGATAGTTTTGAAGCACCACCTTGTCATTGAAAAAACAGGAAAGACAAGGCAAAGCCTGCAACTCAGCAACTGTGACTACGGCCAGAAGAAAAGCCATCTTGCGTGTCAACTGATGCATAGATAAGGTAGCAAGGGGCTCAAAGGGAGGCTTTTGCAAAACACCCAAAACCAAATTAAGGTTCCACGAAGGAGTGGGAGCCTTGAAGGCACGGAAAGAATAAGCGACCCCCTGAACGAACCCCTTGACATCTGGAATAATGGCAATAAGTCTAAGAAAAAATATGGATAGAGCTGAAATTTGAACCTTCAAAGAACTCAAAACTGAGTCCTTTGTTCACACCATCCTGGAGAAAAGAGCACCAACAGAAGGTAAATATCCTGTGAGGACACAGACCTGTTCACAAGCCATGAAGGACAGATAGACCACACATTGTGGTAAACCTTTGAAGAGAATCCGTTTCTCCTCAAAATGTGGGCTTTAACAGTCATGCTGTATAATCCAGCTGTTCCAAGTCCTCTTTCTAAAGGTAAACCTGGAGAAGGAGGTCCAACCTGGGAGCAGGCTGGAGCAGATCCTGAATGGAAAGACTGACCAGGTCTACAAACCACTCCCTCCTGGTTCAATAAGGAACGACTAGAATCACAGTTTCAGTCATCCATCCTGAGGTGGAAGTTCCACGGGATTGGCATCATGTCCATGGCAAAGGCCAGAGGATCCCCCTTCCGGGAAAAGAAGGTCAGAACCTTCCTGTCCTTGCTGCCATTAGGTCTATTGTTGGCACAACCGACTGTTACACAATTCCAGACTGAATTCCCACTATCCCAGATCCATGTCTTGGCGACTTAGGAAGTCCTCCAGAAAGTTTTCTAGCCCTGTAATGTGAACAGCAGAGATGGTCAGAATGTGGGATTCTGCCCAACCTAAAAAGCACCTCACATCGTACCATGTGGCGGCACTTCAAGTGCCCCATGATGATTTATGTCAGCCACAGCTGTAGTGTTGTCCAACTGGACTGGCACTGGATGCCCCCTCAACTGAGAGGTCCAGTACACAAGGGTCAGATGAACCGCTTTGGAACACCAGCTCCTGGGAAGGTACTGAAGATGATGTCAACATGTTCAAGGTCCACCCGTGGTGAACCAGTAGTCGAGCACATTCTTGAACGTGATGGGCCAAGACCTCCCCAGAAGGAGCCTTGAGCAAGAGGTTGTCCAGTTAGGGTATCACAGAAATGCCCCGGGTGTGAATGAAGGACACTACGGCCCCCAGAAGCCAGGTGCAGAAGCCAGGCCAAATGGCACAGAAGTGAACTAGCAGTGATCCAAGCCGATGGCAAACCACTGATCGGCTATTGACAGCTCCCAGGCATCTTGAAAGAGGTGAAGACACCCCCCTATGGGTACTAGCGGACCAGGATTTGCGAGTTATGTGGAAGCTGGCTTGACAGACTTAACCATTGAAGCTGTTCGCTCAGGCTGACACTTCTGTCTGGGCTTGACGGAAGGTGGGAGTGGGAGGCCTGCAAAGTTTGCGGCCTTTGATCCTCCATTTGGCATGGGGGAACAAAAAAGAAGCAGTTTCCTCACCATAGTTGGATGTTTGGTGGGCATCTGTGATTCTTGGAGGATTGATCCACAGACTAAATGTTAAGCCACAAGGTGCGTTGCGTATAACTAAAAAGGCTGAGTCTTTAGCGGACAACCTGACTGCCTCAAAAAGAGCCTCAGAAACAGAAGTGCTAGCCTTCTTCATGTTGACCAAAAAGACCAACAGATCCTCCTTGGAAGCATCAGCACAGACAGCTTCCACCCACATTACAAAAGCCCCATTAACCCTATTAAAATAGGCCTCGGTACAGCCCGATGGCCGCAAAATTAGCCCTTAGGATAAAATCCAGCTTCTTATCCGCTGTAACCTTCAGGCCTTCCTCATCCACCATAGGCAAAGTAGTAGACTTGGCTAGCCTAAAGACTGGGGAATCCACAGTAGGAGGAGAGGCTGACTGCACCAAAGCTGCCATTTAAAAGGGGTAATGACTAGAGAACCCTTTGCTGATACATAGCCTCTTATCAGGGGTCTTCCACTCATACAGAAGGATCTGATCAAGAGTGGCATTGAGGGGAAAGACTGCAGAATATTTCTTATGCCTCTGGAAGACATCTGTAGACACCCTCATCTGGGGTGTCAGGGACCTGAAGGGTCTCCAAGACAGCCCTAATGAGCCCCTCACTCAAAGGAAGGGGGTCAGTCTCATAAAACTTCCCATATGAGTAGGAAGAATCCATATCCTCATATTCCCCTTCCTCATCCTCCCCTGCTGATATTTCCTCCTCAGAGGAAGCCCCTAAAATCTGTGGAACACTCAGATATGGGGGCCACATATTTAAAGGTAGTGGGGGCTTCCAAGTTTGAAGGACCCCATGGAGGGAGAATGCGATTTGGACCACTGAAGACAGTAGCATTTTTACCCAAGCTGGCTCTTGGTCCGTGCTGGAGGGCCATGTTGTGGTAGTAGAGGCCACAGTACAAGTGGGGCAAAGAGATCTGGAATACTCTCTAGGGAGCCCCACTTGACATGAGGAACAGTAAGCAAGTGGGATAAGTGATGCCCTTGAGTCCTTAGGTCTGGCCCTATATCCCTTAGAATCCAACATCCTTATAGGACAAATTGTTTAATACTAGTATAATAACCAGTCACAGTTCCCTAGACTAATAATTCACCTAAAAAGCCCAGAAAAGTACTTACCTAGCAGGGGAAGGGTTAATGATATGTGCCAATAACGTTCGCCCTTAGAAGTTAATGGAGTAAAGATGGTGGCAGCACGGGAACCCATTCTTAAAGGGACCACACACCCAAAATGGACAACTTAACTATACCCAATGCAACCATCCTCAGGGAATGAATATATAGACATATAGAAAGATACCCAACATGAGTGCAGGAGGCCAAGGGCTAATAGAAGACCTCTCTATGGAAAGGCACCAGGTAGGGACAAGTGGACCAAGGCCCTCAAAGGGTTACTTCACAAATTTTTCTTTAGGTTACCACTGTGAGGGAAGCTGAGCCCCAAAGGACTCTCCTGGGAGGGAAAACTTGGGCAAGATTCCTTCCACAGGGCTGCAAGGGTCCACACAGCACCTGCATACTGTTCAATACACTTCAGGGGAAGCCCAGAAATGGTAACCCACCTAATTGAGGCATTTTGACAACCCAATATCTATCAGAACATTATAAAGATCTAAAAACTAAAAGAAGTGTCGCTGGCTATATTGTCCCCTCAGAGGACACATCATAAATCGAGATGCAGGGCAGGGAAGGGTTGAGCAAGAGGAATGGCTGGGAGTCTCCATCCACAAATGTATTTTGAGATGACTTCTACTGTCCAAAGAGGGATTCCGCTCCCATGACACCTGTGTTCAATATATTGGAGGTAAGTGTAAATACAATTTCTTATCAATGTAAGTTAGTAGGCACTTAAGTAAAATGGAAACCCATTTGTGTGAGTTAACATACAATTGGGGGGTGGGGGGAGAAAGTATAAAAATTGCTCCTACCCCAATAGTATTTTTCTAAACCTTTTAAATAGGACACACTTACAATGGTTTTAACAATTACAGACATGAAAAAAAGGGTGACCAGACATCATTTTGGAAAGAAGAACATCCCACATCAAATGATGGGTACACTTGCCTTTCTACCCCCAGGCTGAATTTTCCACCTTTTCAAAGAACCTGAAATCTTTGAAAACCATGCAGTTTCATGCTGTATTCCATAGCTTCTGCACATGCGAGAATTACATAAGGTAGGGGGACACGATTCCTACCTACCAAAGTATATTTGACTACATCACAATCATAACTGTATTTTTAGAATCAATTTTGTACATATATGTCATTTAAATAAGTCAAAATGAAACCATTTATGGTACGTGAAATTTTTGGCTCTGGGCACCCATAATGAGTGTTAACCCATATCAACAGGGTACCTTTTTTGTCAGACTGGCATTTCCTAGTGAATGCAGTACAACATTCTGAGTCTAAAGATTTTTGGTGTCTGAAGTGGCAGAAATGTTCAAATAAATATTACTTATTCTAATTTTCATTTTTTTCAAAAAGTCAGCACTCTTTTTATGAAAGATGCTTTGTACTTTCCAAAATTGTATGACTTCTTCACAGATGTATATTGTACAATTATTTTTGCACAGAAATAATTTAATGTCACTTTGGAAAGTACATAAAATTACAAGCCTATTTAGTTTTTTCCACATTTGCACTGCTTCAAAGATACCAAAAACCTCTGAAATTCATAATATGGTGCTGCATGGCCTCCTAAGAAAATAGCCCACTACTTCTCTCCAACATGACCTTAAAGTAGTGTTCATTGCTAGGTGATCGATCACTGTACATAAGACCCTCTGCACTGTTGTCTAAATAGCATAACAACTCCCAAGACATCTTTGGCACTCAACGGCCAAGAGCACGGCTGTACAAATTCAGTACAAGGGCCACCAATAGGCCAGGATTTAAGAATTGCCCTGATTAATCAGTGGCTCATTCATTTTAACTGACTCACCTGTGCTTAAGCATGGCCTAGAAAGAATGGCATTTAACTATTATAAGGAAAGTTACAACATTTGCAAAGGGCATAGGCTATCAGTAAAATAATTAAATCATAATGGTTACTGAAACCTAAATGTGATAACTTATGCAGTTTGCATCTCCAGCCAGCAGGGGTCATTCTCTGCTTAGTAGATTTTTGTTGCCTCTACCAAAATGGCTGCTGGAGCTGGATGTCTTTACATGTCTTTAAAGCTGCTTCCTGATTATCAAACATACCCACTGGGTAATGTGTGTCAAACTCAGCCTCTATGTTCCCATTCATTATTCCTAGTTTTAACTATTTACATATGAAAAACATAAATGTGCCTTCGCTATTCATATTTCTAGCTATGTATAGGGTTGCCACTCAGCCGGTATTTTACCGGAAGGCCGGTAAAAAATTGGCTTCTGTCCAATGTTAAGTCTATGGAGGGAATGCCATGGCCGGTATTTTTTTTTTTTTTTTTTTAAAAGGTGGCAACCCTAGCTATGTACATATTTATATATAACGTGTCTACACTATATACCGGTCCATTTATGAAAATTTATAAAGTTATTATTTATATATGTATATCCTATTTTATTCTCCACACACATACTGGTAAAAGTAAAAACTGCAACATTGTAGCCAAAGCTGTAACCATCAATGATAAATATATTCTACTTTACCAGAACCAGAGTTGCTTCATCCACAAATGCTAAAAAATAAAACACTACTACAACAGTTTAACATGGGGTTATGCTACGAGTTAGTAGATCAAATAGGAAATGTTGGTAGACTAACACCCATCGTGTAGTATGGGATATACTGTGGAAAAATGCTTGACATTTTTCATCCTAACTTACTTCATAACTTTCCAGTTATTATTATTGTTTGCTTCGGAAACAGGGCATCTATGAGGCAATGTTTAGGATTTACAACTATTTCCAAGAAAACTGAATTTGTAGTAGCCTTATTAGTCCAGTTTTAGTAATGCAAACGTATGAATACTTTGGTATTTGGCGATACCTTTTTTATTTTTCTATTTTAATACAAACTTTAGTGAGAGATCAGCTTCTTCAGGTCAAGCAATAGTGAGTCAAAGTCTGTTAAATAACACCTTCTATTAAAAACAATGCAGAGTTCTGAAGTTACATAATGGTCTAGAATGCTTACAGGGAAAGCTTTTCATTCTATACTTTTACCTATCCTGATAACTTGGGAGCATTGATTTGAACTGAAATTTTGATTCAGAATGGATTAACCTGAGAGAGTTGCTCTCTCGAAAGCTCTTCTTAAAATATAAATGGTTAGTCCAAATAATAATAATAGTAGTAAAAAAATGATATCAGGAACAATAAAAATGTGCCAAGAAATGTTTTGCATCTGCAAGGTTGTAGAAATTCCAAAGTCATCAACTGAGACTAGAGGAAAGGCAGTTTAACCTTCTGAAAAGGACAGGGTTCTACACTATAAGATCAGCAAAAATATTGAATTTATAGTTAAGAGGTGGTGCTTACAGATACAGTACACTTTTTTCAAGATAAAGTTGAACTCCCTTTTCACAAGCAAGAATATACAAGGTTCTAAGGCTTAAAGGATTGAACTGTGATTTTTTTCTTTGTCAGCCTCTCTGAGGTATCCAGAGCACACCACCTGGTGGTGAATTAATTGTTTAATCAAACTATAAATTATGAGAAGTAATAAGAAAAAAAAAGTCTACAATGGCTTTACTATAGCTGAATAGTTGAATGAAAGATAAGTATCTACTTCATTGCTTCCTGATATTTTGAGTACAGCAACCAAGGGGATAATAAAACAAAAGCCAGGGACAGCAGAACAAGAGTATTAAAAAAAAAAAAAAAAAATCAACTTACTATTCAAGTGAGCATCACAGTCCAAGATGCAGGTCTCTGAAGCAGATGGCAGACAGACAGACACACTGCAGAAAAAATATACCTGAGAAAGAGGAGAACACATTTACAGACTATTCCATTATTATTTCACTTACAGAACCCTCTGGGTAAAAGGAGACACACAGATTAGATTTCTTCACACACTACCTCATCAGCACAGCCTTACCAGTGATCTGATTGGCTGTCCAAGGAAAGTAAAGGTAGAAACTGCAAACCTCTGGCGATTTGAGGGAATGGGAAGTGGTAAAAGCTGGGTCACTGGGTTATCTCCAGCAAAAGGACATCTGTATAGGAGAACAGTATAACAGAATATTTGGCACTGTAAACTGTCAAAATTTACACCAAAGCAACGAACACTAGGTTTTAAATACTAATCCTACATAGGAAACTCCATAGCCATGCAAGGCAAGTGTGAAAACAGACAGATCTGTGGAAACTTGTGTTTTGAGCTCACCCATCATGCACCAGGGGCCAACGTGTGGAAGACGCCAAGTCAGAGGTTGGGGCTGCCCAGCAGTGATGCAGACGAAGATGTAGTCTGGTATCAGATGGGTGGAGTAGCTGAACCTCTAAAAACACAAGATTCTCAAGAGCAATCTGCAGTGGGAAATCCAATGATGAGAAGAAGGAGGAGAAAGAAGGCCCTGTACCAGAGAGATATGGGCACTGGTTTAGAATAGCAAATATTGGGAGTATAGTGGGAATAATGCACTCAAAATATTACATACGGCTCCTTTACATTGGTTAGCCACCTCCCCACATTGTTGCCTGTCTAGAAGCTGCTGTAAACACATACACTACATAAGCATATATATATATATATATATATATATATATATACACAAACAAGGCAGTAGGCAGCACTCTCGATAATAGAACAATTGCCTGGGTGTCCGGATGAAAATAATTATAAAGAATGGTTTAAATCAGCACTCTCAGGACTTCAATGTAGAAAAACAAAAAAATCTTTATTAGATCGACGTTTCGATCCCACTCGGGATCTTTATCAAGACAATCACCTCGTGCACCTAACCTCCCTCAGGTGTGAGAGGTCATCACCAGGTGTAGGGTATTTAAGGGAGGTTAGGTGCACGAGGTGATTGTCTTGATAAAGATCCCGAGTGGGATCGAAACGTCGATCTAATAAAAAGATTTTTTTGTTTTTCTACATTGAAGTCCTGAGAGTGCTGATTTAAACCATTCTTTATAATTATTTTCATCCGGACACCCAGGCAATTGTTCTATTATCGAGAGTGCTGCCTACTGCCTTGTTTGTATATTTTTATGGCTTTGCACCCGTGTATAAAGAGTATACCAAGTGACTATTGAATTTATACCTCTGGAATTTATCCTACATGGTGATCTTTTTTTAATATGGAGGAACAACTGAGTCAGTTACCATTTATCAATGTGGAAACCCCTAAAGAATCTGTACATTACACGGAGGCACAAGCTTCAGCAATTCTGTTTACAGAAACAGCACAAGACGAATCACCGGAGAAGGTAACAGTAGATGTGTTTCATTCTTTATTACGTTTGAAGAAGAGAGAAACAGACTTACATTTGCATGGGGTGTATCTCTCTGACTATTATAGACAAAAGAACATCCCTAGGGGGTTTAGAATATCCAATATACCCACAATAGGAAGAAACAATGGTGAATTCTGTAGAAAATGGTGTGCCATCCTGAATAAATGTTCATTCGATCTTATGTTACTGGTTATAGAGGAAGTAACTAGAGAATTGAGACTGGTTAGGAATAAAATTGAATACTTTGAATTATCTAATTTGACAGTATTGGAAACGGACAAAAAAACAGACTGGCTAGGGAAACTCAATAAACAATTGAACACCTTTAAATCAGAACTACACAGGTTTAAGAAAAGTAAAACGGAAAAAGTGAAATTAGACTATAAGGAAAAGAGAGTATACAGATGGCTCACTGGGGGAAGTGATTATAGAAAGGACCCCCGCCGGAGACCCCCACGTAGTAGAATTCAACGCCCTAACTTTTCTAGTGTAGATAATTCCTCTGGTAACTCTTCTGGTACTGATACAGATACTACTGATTGTCCCAATTTAATTGAACAAGAACCTGTAGCGTCCACCTCCACTTCTTTTTTAGGAGTTACGACAAGAAACCAATTAAAAAACAGGACAGGCCCCACAGAAGGAGAGGGGGAAGAAGACATAGACATTTCAAACAGTGCTCTAAAACCTCCACCCAGGGGGAGGAAGTAGTGTTTAATTTGTCCTCCTATACTCTAACAAGGGAAGAACAAAAGGTCCTATCAAAGGGACTGACTTTTATTCCCACTAATAATTCTAAAGAGTTGGACATTGCGGTGGATCTATTTAAATTTCAAAGAAATATGAAATTAAAAGAATTTTTTAAAAAAGATAACACCAAAGAGCAGAAGAAGTTTAAAGTAAAAAGTTCATTTGATCCACCCAATACCCCTAACTCTATTTCAACCTTTTTCAATTTGGTAGAAACTGAATTAAAAACTAAGGAGAAGTCCAAGATTCATTCCAACCTGACAATACAAGAGAAAGAAGCAATTAAAACTCTGGCAAATAATCCCAATATAGTTATTCGTCCCTCTGATAAGGGAGGGGCAATTGTTGTATTGGATTATGTTTATTACAGAGAGGAAATTCTATCCCAACTTAATGATATCCAAACGTATAAAAAACTGAAAGGTGATCCCACTATGACTTACAAAAGAATAGTTGATGTTATCATTAATCAAGCCTGGGAGGCAGGATGGATTGATGAGGACATGAAAAGCTCATACAGGACTACCCTATTTGTCCTATCCTTTATACCATCCCTAAAATACATAAAAATCCACTGACACCACCAGGGAGGCCTATAGTATCAGCCATAGGTTCCCTGTTTCAACCTATAGCTCAATATCTAGATCATTTCATACAACCATTAGTACAAAAATCAGCCTCATACATTCGTGACACCACAGATCTCATTTTGAAATTACAAAGTTTGAACAATCTTCCTAATCAGGTATTATTAGCAACTTTGGATGTGAAATCACTTTATACTGTTATCCCAGTTACAGAAGGTATGGAAGCTGTTAGGAAAGCACTAATTAACGATATGGACATCAAAAAACCCCCCACTGAATTTCTGTTAAGTCTTCTTGCTTTCTGTTTGGGATATAATTATTTTAAATTTGAAAGAAGTTTTTACTTACAGACATCTGGTACTTCGATGGGGTCAAATATTGCCCCATCCTACGCGAATCTATTCATGACAGAATTTGAAGAAACATATATCACTCTTCCCTTCAGAGCATATTTAATTTGCTATTATCGATTTATAGATGATTTGTTCTTGATTTGGCAAGGTAATAGATCATCCTTTGATAAATTTGTGGATTCTTTGAATCATTTGGATAGTCCAATCAAATTCACATCTACAGTGGATGAAATGAGAATTAACTTTTTGGATATTACAATAATTAAAGATGGTCATAGACTGAGAATCACTAACTACAGAAAAGAGACTGATAGGAATACCATTCTGTTAAGAAGTAGTAGCCATCCTCAACATGTCAAACAAGCTGTACCTTATTCACAGATGATAAGAATTTTAAGGAATAATAGCGACCGTGTGGTAGGCATCAAACAAGTGGATGAGCTTATAATGAGACTTGAGCAATGGGGATATACAAACAGTGAACTTGAGAGACATAGAACAAAAGCCCTACAAAAAACACAAGACGAATTATTAAAAGCCTCTGACAAGAAAAACCAGACATTGAATAGGTTAGTATTTACTACTACATATACACATGACAGTCAGAGAGTTAAGAATGCAATTAATAACTACTGGCAAGTACTTGGGGCTGACAAATCACTGTCCCCCATTTTTCGAAATACTCCCATGATGTCCTATAAAAGAGCACCTAATTTAAGAACATTACTGGTGAAAACAGATCCCAAACATTGTTATGTAACGAATAACAGTAACTGGTTACAAAGTGAAAAACCAGGCTGCTACAAATGTTTAAACTGTGTGACTTGTAAGAATTTGATTACTGGAGTGAGCTTTAAAGATCTTAGAAATAACAAAATGATTCCCATTAAATATAGACTCACATGTACATCCAGTTATGTCATATATTTTATCCAATGTCCATGCTCTCTTCTTTACATTGGTAAAACAATTACAAGTTTCCGGGACAGAATGGCAAATCACAGAAAATCCATTAGGGATGCGCTTGCCTCAGGGACTTCTGATAAGCCAGTCGCGAGACACTTTGCAGCACACCATCATACAGTGGCATCCATGAGATGTATGATTATTGATCAGGAGCCCATAGCCCCCAGGGGGGGAGACAGGGGAAAGAAACTGTTGCAAAGAGAAGTTAAGTGGATTCGTAGATTAAACACATTGGCACCATATGGTCTCAATGAAAACATCTCATATGCGTGCTTCCTATAATTGGAGATATGGTGGATAACTGGATCTGTTATACAATGTGGAGATAAATATTATACTCATGGCAGGCTATGAACAGTATCCTAGTAAAGAGACACTGGTGATACATAATCATTATAAAAATAATATTTTTGGAACAAATCCTTAGCCATTTACATAGCTCTAATCCATGTACTGGAGGCTATGGGATTAAGCAGTGGATTATAAATACATTAAACAACTACAACTACTGGAGCAATGGGCTATATACACAGTAACTGGATATTAGAGATGTGGATTTACTTGTAACACTACCCTTAACGTGGATATGGCGGTGACACTAACTGTATGGTTTTAACCCACTCTGAACGTGGAGGCCATAGGATGTAACACTTTATGCACATAACACCCTCTGTAATAGGATGGAACTGGAGCTATCAGACACCCATGGAAAGGATGTGTCTGTGCTCCTAGTTCCTAACCAGGAGGACTGTACTGGAGCCCCCAAGTGGTACGGGTCGGGTATAGACGAGTGCACTCGTGAATAACGGGTGCACCGGCTGGTTCCCTGGACCCCCAATGGGCATCCGGTAGAGAGATGTGTAAAGAGCAGGAGTTCATTGGAACATCACCGCCTCCGCTACAAGGGATGAACAGTGAGTATTGGATGGGCTATCGTATGACCCCTATATAGAGAACTTCTTCTTTCCAACAATGTGTATATATGCCTATATGGACTACTGGCAGGTTGGACAGGGCACGGTGAGCCGGACTGTGACACATTAAGTTAACCTACAATGTAATATGCAGTCTCTTGTCTACCTGATTGTAAATTGTCTGTATGGTGAAAATGAATGGCGAAGGGAACCTTTGTTCCGATTTCAAGGTTGAGCAAATTATTTCCCTAGTCTTTGTGCAGTAAATGGACCACAGCGATAATGATTCCGTATATTGGACTTTGAGCACTGTTATGTGACACATTCAAAGTCCTGTTGTATCAACCTGATTCAAACTGTGAGAATAACCGCATATAGTAACGGGCGGCACTATTGTTAACTTGGAATCTCAAATATGTTGAATTTGACTTGTAAATGAATGGTTATATGGCTAAGTATGTGGCTATATACCATTATATTTACTTTACACAATGAGACAGCGGCTGCCCTGTATAATTTGTGTCTAGCATTGGCGCATGGTGTTGCAATGAATGGCAACAATGAAACACTTTGTATATTGTTATATTTATTTGTATAAGAGACAGCAGGTATCTATTGTGAATGTGGTCGACATAGGAGCACTGCGATATGATGTAACACTGCTTATGTATGTAAACATAATGATTTAAATGTTTTGCCGTATATCACAATATTCTGGTGCAGGAGTAGGTAGGGATTCGCTGCTGTAAAATGAACTCGGCACCATTGCGCTGCGATGCCATGGTGATATATTTGAACCGGGTTTGGATGTACTGGAACAGATCATTAGTATGCATTGAATTATTGTTGTGTGTTAACAGCATGGAAACAATTTACAAATGAACATTTAGCGGAGGATATTGTGCACACACATTTCTGTTTTTATGAATGTCAACTGTACTTTTAAGTTTCTCCATATTTTTGGTTTTAATCACTAAGGGGATACACATGTGGAAGTGTTTTACCTTTGACCTCAGGTGTGAGAGGTCATCACCAGGTGTAGGGTATTTAAGGGAGGTTAGGTGCACGAGGTGATTGTCTTGATAAAGATCCCGAGTGGGATCGAAACGTCGATCTAATAAAAAGATTTTTTTGTTTTTCTACATTGAAGTCCTGAGAGTGCTGATTTAAACCATTCTTTATATATATATATATATATATATATATATATATATATATATATATATATATATATATTACACACATATATACATACACAAACACGCCAAAACATAACTCTTTATCAAGAAACACAATGAAACACCATGACTGTTGATAAAATGAACCATGTTATTCACTCTCATTGCTTACTTCACTTATCAAACTGAAGGTTTTTTTTCTGAAATAATAATGTATAGTCTGCACTCTAATACCTGCTGCCAAGTTAAAATGTTTGTATATAGCATTTCTTTCTGTGGGCTTACATGTAGAAAGCATATCTGAGGGGTGGAAAAGAGACTCACCAAAAAGAGGGAGAAGATAGCAAAATATTGCCCCATTAAGGTTGAAAAGGAAACAATGAAAGCTAAAAAGTTACAGAGCATGCACCTTAAAACAAGACAATGAAACCTGCTCTGGTGAGCACATTATACCTTCAGCTACTGAGCAAAAAAAAAAAAAAGGGGGGGGTCTCAATACTGGTATGCAAAAACATCCTGTTGGTGCTGGAGGACGTCTTTTCCGAGCCAGATGGTAGAGTTCTCTTTCTGAAAGCTACTTTATATGCCAGAAAGTTTACCTTAGCTAATTTCTGTGCCCCTAATACATGGCAATCAGTTTTCTACTCCTGTTCCTTTAAATACTTGACACTTTTAAAACCGGGAATTTAATCTCTGGAGGGGAATTCAATGTCCCCCTGGATCCTTCATTGGATTCCCCTTCTATTAATCCTCTCCACACCTCTGGCTCAGCCAACCGACTTCGGGCCCTACTCCGGGGCCTTTGCTTAGTGGATTCCTGAAGAAATCTCTTCCTGCCACAAAAGAATTATAAGTTCTACTCTTCCAGCAATGAGAGTTATTCACACCTTGACTATCTTTCCTTAGATCACACAACCTTCTTACTGCTAAAATCAAACCTATAACTTGGACCGACCATGCATCGGTGTGGATACAGTTAAACTTCCCTTCCTGCCCCTCTGGACTCAGACCCTCAGACGGTTATTGGCAGATGCCAGTATGGTCTTGGTCCTTTCGGACAGACTTGCCCAATACTTTCAGGAGAACTCCCTTGAAAATTCCTCCCCTACCTGTATCTGGGAGGCACATAAGTGTGTCAGAGGAGAATGGATTCACCTTGGGAGCATGGAAGAAACGGCAGAAGGCCTATGCTATTGATACACTGATAGCCTTAATCAAACAGATATAATCTCGACATAAACAGACTCCCTGCTGACCTCCTTGCCTTGACTAAAGCTAAACAAGAGCTCTTGCAACTTTTGCAATGCAAAATCCATAAATCTCATCTCTGGCCCAAGTATTCCTCTTACTTGAACGGGAATAAATGTGTAAAAACTCTGGCTAGGATATGGGATAGTAAGGGTGCTCTATAGACTTCTTTCCCCAATATAATGTTAGTGTTTCATACGTTTTACTTGGATCTCTAAAATCTGGACATCTCCCTTTACTATGATGAATCTGTACTCTCTCAGCTTCTCCACTGCATGGACCCTAATCTGGGAGAGATGGTGGAATGTTTATGGGAGTCACTCACGCATAGCTGGATAGACCGTACACTTCTGTCTCAGTCTTGTAGGGATAACCTAAGTCTTAAAAAGATGACATCGACTTGGCAACTAAATGCAAGGTGGAGTCGTGAACTCTACCCTTACCCCCAGATTTCGATATATAGAAATCCGGCTGTCCGTCCAGGACTCCAAGATGATGCCTTTAAGCCCTGGTTTTCCAGGGGTGTTCATATTTTGGGACAGCTGCTTCCTAGTTCAGATCCTATATCCCTAGATGATCTGCGTAGGAACTATGATATTTCTGGGATCTCTTCATGGAGTATCACGGTTCCCGTGATCTCTCTGTCACTCTCACTTGTGCTGCTCCCTTATTGGTGACCTTTTTATTCTGGCCATTGGCACCTGTCAGGTGCCCTTTCGTGGTGTTCCAGAGCCAGTGTTGCTGTTGCTGTGTTCCAGTGTTCCTGATCTCCTGTGTACCGATTTGGCCTGTACTGACTATGCTCCCGTGTTCCTGTCCCGTGATCCGACCCGGCCTGGCTGAGGTTCCTTCCCGTTGCTGATCTGGCTTGTCTGCGAATCTCCTCCGTGATCTGACCCGGCCTGGCTGACTTCCTGCTCCTGGACCTGTTCCGGCTTACTACTGCTCCAGTCTACAGCTCCTGTTGTTGCCTCAGCAACATTCTGATCGCTGCAGCATGTGTGTCTGAGCCTTTCGAGATTGCTGCATTAACTCCTGCTGAGCCGTGTCTCCTGAGCTGAGCCTTCCGTTTCTGTGCTATTTCGCTACTCATTGAGCCTTCGATCACTTGTAGTGCTCACTCCTACCTCGCTGCTACTGTTAACTCTTGCTGAGCCGTTACCTTATAGACTGCTACTGCTGAGTCGGCCGCGTTGCAGGCCTCGGTTGTCGGCGGCTCAACTGTCATCTACAGAGCAGTTCTCGGTTAACGCGCCCATGGGAGGCGCTATTGGCTCAAGCAGTGCAGCAACAGATGGTCTCCGTTATACGCCCACGGGGGCTATTGGCTCAAGCGATCCCGATACTGTTGGTCTCCGGTATACTCCCGTGGGGGCTATTGACTCAAGCTATCACGATACTGTTGGTCTCCATTACAAGCCCAAGGGGCTATTTGGCTCACGCTCTTGCAGTACAGCATCCTTCATTATACGCCCGTGGGGGCTATTGGCTCAAGCAATCCCGATACGGTTGGTCTCTGTTACGCCCGTGGGGGCTATTGGCTCAAGCAATCCCGAAACTGTTGGTCTCCGTTATACGCCCGTAGCGGCTATCAAACAACTACCCTGCAGCTTCAGTCTCTGATTCAACTCTATCCAGCAGCTCTATACATATATGGACTTAAGGTGTTGTGTGATCTAGCACCTATTGCTGCCTCTTATCACCTGGGGCGTGCCTAACACCACATTTGAGACTGATGATTCTTTGTAATTTACTATTCATTGCCAGTCGCCGTTTTGCCTATTCTGTGACAGTATATGTATTACACCTGTTTCTGTATCCTGGTCCTGAGAAGGCCTATGTAGCCTATATTCTGCTATTCACAGTACTGCCTGTAGAGGGCAATCTTGTTATTGTTTTTTTTTTTTTTCTAATAAAACTGTGTTTTATTTTAATCCTCTGTCTGAGTGTCTGAAAAACCGTTACAGTACGAAAGTGCCATGACCTCAAACAGCAAGGGAGAAACTAGCACACAGAACATCCATTGGAGAATAGATGTGCACGAGCAGCACCTAGACCAGTTGGCACTGGCCTTACAAACCTTACTTGAGCGTACGGTACACCTAGACAAACCTAACCAGAATCCGGTGGTCACCCCAGTCTCGACACTGGACAATCTGTCTGTAGTTCCTACTACACATACCAGAGGGTTAACGGCAGCGGCGACGTTACCATTAAGATATGATGGCGAACCTACCCAATACAGAGGCTTTATCAACCAATTGGAGATATTCCTGGAACTCATGCCTCAGGCATTTCCTAACGACCGAAGTAAGGTCGGATTTATGATCTCCCTATTAACTGGCAAGGCACTGTCTTGGGCTAATCCTCTGTGGGAGAATGCCAAACCCTGCACTCTGAATTTTAATGAGTTCATAAGAAAGTTCCGCAGAGTGTTTGAGGTACCTGGTAGAGCCGCCTCTGCTGCCAAAAGGCTAATGGAGATACAACAGGGCGATCGCACCTTGGGCGACTACGCCATTGAGTTTCGGACCTTGGCAGCAGAGGTGAGCTGGAACAATGAGGCGTTAGTGGCAACCTTTGCTCAGGGCCTGTCCGAATCCATTAAAAACGAAATTGCTGCCAGAGATGTGCCCAGTGATCTGGATGAGTATATCGACTATGTCATGCTTATTGACTCCCGCATCCGTGAGAGGCGGATGGCAAAGAGGGCAAAATCCAGAAATTACGGGCATGGCAGTCTTTTGAACCCACCCTCGCCACCCTTTCCTCCTGAACGCTCACCTGAGGCTGGGGCGCCAATACAGCTCGGGTTCGCCAGACTGACTAAGGAGGAGAGGCCGCACCGCAAAAGACTGGGCCTATGCTTATACTGTGGTAAAGCTGGGCACCTATTAAGCACATGTCCGGTACGGCCGGGAAACGGACCCACCTAGGGTACCTTGGGGGAAAGGCCCTAGGTGGCATACAGCAGTCCCTGGATACAAGTACACAGAGACACACCATCCAGGTGGTATTCTCGTGGGCAGAACTGTCTGTGATAGTTATGGCACTGATAGACTCCGGTGCAGCCGGTTACATCATGGACCAATCCTTTGCTGAACTGCACAAAATTCCGGTAGTCAAAAGGGAGTCTCCTCTGGCAATTGAGGCCACTGATGGCAGGCCTTCGGAACCGGCATTTATCACCATGGAGACAACCCCTATTACTATGGCGGTCAGGGCTCTCCACAAGGAGGAGGTATGTTTTCAAATAATTTGTTCACCTCATCACGCAGTCATTCTGGGGTTTCCATGGCTATTATTACACAATCCCCAGTTTGACTGGCAGAGATGTGAAGTCAAATCATGGTCAGAGTACTGTGCTGGGAACGGTCTCTCACACCCTGTCAGGTTACTATGTACCTCTCCCTCCGTGCCAGCTGAATATCAAGAATTCAGTGACGTTTTCAGCAAGGGGGAGGCTGGCACTCTGTCTCGGCACAGACCTTATGATTGCGCCATTGATCTGCCCTCGGGCGTGGTGCCTCCGAGGGGTCGCACTTATCCACTGTCATGTGATGAGAACAGGGCTATGGAGGAGTACATTGAGGACGCCCTCAAGAGAGGGATTATTCGCAAATCCACCTCTCCGGCGGGTGCCGGGTTCTTCTTTGTAAAGAAGAAAAATGGCAAGCTTAGGCCTTGTATTGATTACAGGGGTTTGAATAAACTAATGTCTAGAAATGCCTACCCCATTCCACTCATTACCGAGTTATTCAACAGGTTAAAGGTCTCTTCCATCTTTACTAAACTCTATCTCCGGGCTGCATATAACCTGATCAGAACTAAAGCTGGAGATGAGTGGAAGACGGCATTTAATACCAAATCAGGGCATTATGAATATCTGGTAATGCCATTTGGCCTATGCAATGCTCCTGCAGTGTTCCAGGAGTTTATTAATGACATCCTTCGTGACATGCTCCAGTCCTGTGTGGTGGTATATCTAGACGATATATTGATTCACTCTACCACCCTTACCCAGCACATCAAGGATGTCTCTGAGGTTTTGCTTCGATTGCGCAAAAAATAAACTGTTCTGTAAACTTGAGAAATGCGAATTTCACAGGTCCCAAGTACCCTTTCTGGGATTCGTGATATCAAAAGATGGCATTGCTATGGACCAGGAGAAGTTGGCAGCCGTCCTACAGTGGCCCCGTCCTAATGGGTTAAAGGCTATTCAGCGCTTTCTGGGCTTTGCCAACTATTATAAGAAATTTATCCAGAACTTTTCCACTATTGTGAAACCTCTGTCTGACTTGACACATAAGGGCGCTACTCCCTCTCAATGGACTGAGGCAGCTGAGAATGCATTTGAAACACTGAAATCCACCTTTGCTTCTGCCCCGGTACTTTCCCACCCTAACCCAGCCCTGCCATTTACCCTGGAAGTTGATGCCTCTGAGGTTGGGGTTGGGTCAGTGCTCTCCCAACGCCCTGTGGGAGGTGGTACCTTGAGACCTTGTGGGTTCTTTTCGAAAAAACTGTCCAGAGGCCAAAGCCATTATGAGATTGGCAACAGGGAGCTCTTGGCTATCATTCTGGCACCGAAACAGTGGCATCATCTTTTGGAAGGTACCAAGACACCAGTATTATTCCTAACTGACCACAAGAATTTAACATATCTCTCTGAAGCTAAGAGACTCTCCTTACGACAGGTTAGGTGGGAGCTCTTTTTGTCCCGGTTCAATTTTGTGGTGTCCTATCTACCGGGTTCCAAGAATGTCAGGGCAGACGCTCTGTCCAGACAATTTGCTTCAGACATTGAGAGGGAGGAAGAACCAGTACCTATTATTCAGCCAGATCTTATTCTGGCCACTATCCGTACTAGCATCACTTCGCCACTGGGGGAAGAAATTTTGGCCTCTCATGCTATAGCTCCTCCAGAAACCCCAGTGGCCAAGTGTCTTGTAGATGAGCCATTCCGTACCCGCCTATTGGAAACTTACCACTCTCCTAAGGCTGCTGGGCATATCGGGAGGGACCAGTTATTTTGGTGGCCCTCCCTTAGGGCCGATTGCTCCGCCTTTACTGCAGCCTGTGCCACCTGTGCTCATGCCAAGACACCCAGGCATCTTCCAGTAGGTTTACTCCAACCTGTGCCTAATGGCGACCATCCATGGTCCCATATATCCATTGACTTTCTGGGAGAGTTGCCAGTGTCTAGGGGGTACACCTTTATCCTTATGGTGGTCGATAGGTTCTCTAAAATGGCTCATTTCGTGCCCCTCCCTGGTCTTCCATCGGCTCAGGATTTGGCTATGGTGTTTGCCAAGGAAGTGTTTCGTTTGCACGGGATGCCTAGAGTGGTGGTGTCTGATCGTGGGAGCCAGTTTGTGTCCAGATTTTGGAGGGCATTTTGTGGGCAGATGGGCATCCAGTTGTCCTTTTTTTCCTCCTATTATCCCCAGACCAATGGGGCCGCTGAGCGTGCCAATCAAGGACTGGAACAGTTCTTGCTCTGCTTTGTAACCGATCATCATGACAACTGGGCCGACCTGTTGCCATGGGCAGAGTTTGCCAGGAATTGTGCAGTCAATTCATCGTCCGGGAGCTCCCCATTTCTCATTAATTATGGGTTCCAGCCATGCCTGCTCCCGGACTCATTCCAGGCACAACAAACCCAGCTCTGGATGAGCATATTGAGCAGCTTCGCTCCACTTGGGCACAGGTTCAGAGGACCCTCAGTCAGTCTTTTCAGCGCTACCAGAGGCATGCCAATCGTAGATGGTTGCCAGCGGTCTCCCTCCAGGTTGGGGATAGGGTATGGCTCTCCTCCAGAAATATCAAATTGCAGGTACCCTCCAACAAACTGGCACCCCGGTTCATTGGGCCATTTAAAGTCATCCGCAAGGTGAATCCCGTCTCGTACGCATTGGAACTCCCAGCCTCTATGCATATACATAATGTGTTCCATGCATCTCTGTTGAAACCCTTGGTTTGCAACCGCTACACTACCACTACATTGATTCCTGGGCCGGTGGATGTTCAAGGCCAGGAGGAATACGAAGTCCAGAGTATCATTGATTCTAGGAGATTTAGAGGGAAGTTGCAATTTTTGGTCCATTGGAAGAGCTATGGCCCTGAGGAACGCTCCTGGGTGGATCAGAAGGACCTCCATGCGCCCAGACTGTTGCGCAACTTCTACTCCAAATACCCTCAGAAACCAAGACCTCAGGCAGGGAGAGGGGGTCTTTGAGAGGGGGGTACTATCACTGTTCCCGTGATCTCTCTGTCACTCTCACTTGTGCTGCTCCCTTATTGGTTGAGCTTGTTTGGCCCGCCCCTGGTGACCTTTTTATTCTGGCCATTGGCACCTGCTATTGACTCAAGCTATCGCGATACTGTTGGTCTCCGTTACAAGCACAAGGGGCTATTTGGGTCACGCTCTTGCAGTACAGCAGCCTCCATTATACGCCCGCGAGGGCTATTGGCTCAAGCAATCCCGAAACTGTTGGTCTCCGTTACGCCCGTGGGGGCTATTGGCTCAAGCGATCCCAATACTGTTGGTCTCCGTTATACGCCCGTGGGGGCTATTGGCTCAAGCGATCCCAATACTGTTGGTCTCCGTTATACGCCCGTGGGGGCTATCAAACAACTACCCTGCAGCTTCAGTCTCTGATTCAACTCTATCCAGCAGCTCTATACATATATGGACTTAAGGTGTTGTGTGATCTAGCACCTATTGCTGCCTCTTATCACCTGGGGCGTGCCTAACACCACATTTGAGACTGATGATTCTTTGTATTTTACTATTCATTGCCAGTCACTGTTTTGCCTATTCTGTGACAGTATATGTATTATACCTGTTTCTGTATCCTGGTCCTGAGAAGGCCTATGTAGCCTATATTCTGCTATTCACAGTACTGCCTGTAGAGGGCAATGTTGTTATTGTTTTTTTTTCTAATAAAACTGTGTTTTATTTTAATCCTCTGTCTGAGTGTCTGAAAAACCGTTACATGGAGATACAGACAGCTATTCCACTACCTCCTTGGTTTGCTTGCATGGGGCTATTCTTACTGGACTGACACAGCCTTTGAAACGTTGATTACTTCAGATATGATCCAACTTCTGTTGTTTTCCAAGCTACATTCTTTTCTAGAGTCCCCTCATCCACTTTCTAAACCACACTAAAGGGAGTGGGAATCTGAGCTACAAGCCTCCTTTCCTCCCCCTTAATGATTGACTCTTTTCAAGCAGATGAAGTCCTCCTCCAGAGATATAGCAACTAGACAGCGTAATTACAAACATCTAACTAGATGGCATAGGACCCCTAAGCAACTCTCCAGACTTACCCCATCCCGACCTGTTCCTTGCTGGAAATGTGCTGCCGATCCATTTCCGCTTTCTAATTAATTTTTCTAAAGAACTGTCAGTAGGTGCTAAAGAAGAAAAAGGAAACAGAAGAAGCACCAATAGTGCGTTAACCAATATACAGATATATTATATCACAATGGCTTCGTATCCACTCACATTCAAAATATGTCAATAATCAGGCGTATGTATGTCATCGACTATTACAGCATACAGGGTACTTTACCCGTTCCTGTTTGGGTAAGCCACTGTCACCGGTTCAGGCTTGAAAAATTTCTCCACCTCTCTTAACTTCACCTATAACTTCCACAAAGCTCGTTAGATAGGACAGGAATATTGAAGATACAAAAAAATGAAATGATAAAAAATAAAATAAAAGTAGCCATTCTTCTTCTCACAATAATTTAACAAATGTTATTGAAAAAACGGGCATCTATTAGACTGACAATCGGAACGCATTTTGCAGCACTAAGCTGCTTTCTCAACCATTAAAAGCCCGATTATTGGCATATTTTGAATGTGAGTGGATATTAAGCCATTGTGATAGAATATATCTGTATATTGGTTAACGCACTATTGGAGCTTCTTCTGTTTCCTTTTTCTTCTTTTGCATATTCCACGGCCATATTTTAGCTAAGTTTATCTGGTAGAAAGCTACCTTGGTGATAGTGCTACAAAGGCAGGGGGTTATACTACAATCCCTTGAGCTATACAGCTGAACAGCACACATGTGGGTGTTTCAGCCTCTGTGTTTGTGAGTATAATACCTACAGGTGGTGGTTGGTGTTTTTGGATTTATATTATAGAAGATATTGACTAGGAGCGCCTCCTTTCTTTTTTCTATTTTGCACTGTCAGTAGGGGCTGTTCGCTCTTTGTATCTGATGTTGCACAGAGATGTATCCCTTTGCTATGGAAGAATGTGCACCCCCCCAGCATTAAAGTGTTAGTAATATACACATTTTTTTTTTTTTTTAATAGATTTGCAGAGGCTTAAAAAAAAAAGATTATCATTGCCACAAACCCCATCTCTCAAACCGCTATGGTTTTAATATTGAGAGATATTAGCAATGAAAGTTCCCATTCCCTTGGTGTCAGCTGTAAAGCTGAAACAAGGGGATCCGTGTCAGCCAACACAATGAGACTCTTCAGCAGAGCCGAAATCCTGTTATTGCAAAATAATTACTTCATTGGAAAGGTCTACAAAGTGTTCTTGCAAACCAGGCACACTTTACAATGAAATAATTCTTTTGCATTAACAGGATTTCAGCTCTGCTGCAGAGCCGCAGGCTGATCCCCGGACTGGGGGATATCAGGAGAAGGGGAGGGAAGGGGGAACTTTCATTGCCAATAGCTCTCAAACCATAACGGTTTGAGAAATGGGGTTTGTGGCAATGAAAATCGTTTCTAAGTCTCTGCAAATGTATATATATATAAAAAAAAATTACTAAGCCTTTAACAAAACAGCACAACAAGGTGCAAATACTTTGCTTCTTAGAGCGAGTATGTGCACTCTCTACTAGGCAGATGGACTCCTTTGATCAGGTTTGGTCTCCTTGGCTGATTTACTATGAGTCTCTCCACTAGGACCCGATCCTACAAGGCCCTAGTGGAGTAGGTAACTAAATTACAATTTTCAAAAATGTCAAGTTAAAATTTGTTCACTGTGTTCATTTCTTTTCACTTACAAAATCAACAAAACATGTCATTTGGCAAGGAGTGCCTGGACTTTTGCATACAACTATAAATTGGCTAAAAGAGGAACAATTCTTGCAAAGAAGTGCAGGGTGGAGCTTTCCTTCCCTCCTTAGCTGGTCACCAGCCAATCCCCAACCAGTTAGATCTGTGATGCAAACAATTGACTAGGTAGCAAGAAGGAAAAAGAAGATTCCTGTGAGCATGAACCCGAAGGAACTCCCACTTTCAGTCACACGAGAACCAAGCATGGTCCCTTGACAGGGTGGGAGACCTGAAAGCTATATGGGCTAAGAGAAATGGAATCAACAGTTAAGACTAAAATGCTCTTCTCTGTCGTCCAATATAGCTTACAGGTAACTTTGTGAAAAAGACAAGGGCCATGCGCAGGTCCCCAAAGTCACTAGAGCTCAAACAGACTAATTAGATCAGGATAGTCCCAAAGAAGAAAAGTGCCACGAACACTGAACTGGAATATAGCCCACCAGTAACCAACACAGCACTTAACTAGAGCCAACCAGGCTCAACAGTCAAAGAATATGGAGAAGTAATGAGTAAAGTCCTAGACAGGCAAGGCTGCCCTCCAGTACTTTCCTACCAAGGCTGGCATAAGCCGAAGTCAACACATCAAAACAATAGAGTTTAGAGAAAGTGTGCACAGATGACCAAGTGGCTGCCTTGCAGAACTGATCAGCAGGCACCTGATTCTTGTAGGCCCAGGAGCCCCCAATGGACTGGGTGGAATGAGCCGTGATCCGAAATGGAACAGGCTTCATCCTGAGTCCATAAGCCTAACGAATGGTAGACTGGATCCAGGAGGCAATAATCACCTTGTGAAACAGGTATATCAGATTCGTCAGATTGACAAAAGGGTTTGGTACGGTGCACATAGAACTTAAGGCAGTGCACCACATCTAACAAGTGGAGATCCCTTCCCTTGTTAGATGTAGGATCAGGACAAAATTAAAGGCACAACAATCTCCAGATTGATGTGGAGCTCAAATATCCTTAGGAAGAAATTTCTGAGAGGTACGAAGAACTACCTTGTCCTATGAAACACCAAGAAAGGCAGGACAAGGTGTAGTCCAGCAACCCTGCGAGCAGAGAAAATTGCCAATAGGAAAGCCACTTCCCAAGTCAGAAGAGGAATAGTGGCCAAGGATTCAAAAGGAGGGCACGGTAACACTCCCAGCACCAAATCAAGATCCCACTAAGGAGCGGGAATATTAATGGCAGGGCGAGCCCAAACAACGCCTGAAAAAAAAAACCTTGACATCCAGAAGAATGGCAATGCGCTGTGGAAAAAGACAGAGTGAAGAAGTTGAAACCTCAAGGAACTCAGGCTGAGGCCCTTGTCCACACCGTCCTGTAAGGAGGACAGGTCAGTAGTAAGGTTGAAGTCCTGTGAGGACAGATCTCTATCCACTCACCAAGAGTGGAAAATAGACCAGATTCTGTGGTACGCCTTAGAGGAAACAGACTTCCCAGCTCAAAGCATAGTAGCTACGACAATCGAAGAAAAACTTTTCTCTCTCAGTATTAAGGAGTCAACCGCCAGGCTGTCAAACCCAGATGGTCCACACCCTCCATCCACAGATTTCCCTGTAGAAGGGGATCCGGATAGCAAGGAAGCCGAAACTGCTCCGCTACAGATAGGTCCAGTAGCTCCAGAAACCATGGTTGCCGGGGCCAGCACGGAGCAACTAGAATGTCCGGAGGTCATTCCAACTGCAAATTCCTCAATACCCTGGAAGGCAGGGGAATGGGAGGAAAGACATAAGCCAGAGGAAAATGCCACAGAATCTACATGGCATCCACTGCCAAAGCCAAAGGATCACTATAGCGGGAACAAAAAATTATGGAACCTGCCAGTTGTGTCTAGTCACCATCAGGTCGATCCAGGGGAGTCCCCATGTCTGGGCGACGATGCCAAACACCATCTGATGCAGCTCCCACTCTCCGCTGATACCTTATGGCAACTTAAGCAGTCGGCCTAGGCGTTGTCCACTACTGGGATATGAATAGCTGAGATGGCAGGGACATGTTCTTCTGCCCAGGTTAAGCTAGCCTTAACTTCCGACTAAGCTGCGAGACGTCTTGCTCCGCCGTGCTAGTTGATGTAAGCCACGGCTGTGATGTTGCCGGACTGGATGCAAACTGGCCAGCTGACGAGATGATAGAACCAGATAGGAGAGTATGGAAGATCGCCCGAAGTTCCAGGACATTGATGGGTCGGAGAGACTCCTCCGCAGACCACTGACCCAGTGTGTTCAGGTGACCCAGGATCGCTCCACAGCCGGATAGGCTGGAGTCCGGTGACACCGTAGTCCAGAATGGTATAAGGAAGGGTCTGCCCTTTCTCAGGTTGGAGAGATCTTGCCTCCAGGAAAGACTGAGCTCCACATGTAAGGGGAAAGAAACTGTTAGACTCCGGAGATCTGGTTTCCCCCTGCAAACCGGGATCACGGACCTCTGAAGTTCACAAGCGTGAGCCATCGCAAACAGTACTGCCTCTATGGTGGATATCAACTTCCCCTAGAGACAGGTTAATGTCTTGGCCGGAATGGGATTGTAAGGCAGAACAGACGACACCTGTGGGTGATCTGGTGAATCACTTCGGTCATAAGAAATATCGTGCCTTCCAGGGTGTCAAACAGAAGACCTAAGAAGAGCAATCTCTGCAATGGAACCAAGTCCAACTTGTCCATGTTCAGGATCCACCAGTAATGGGTGAGTGTGTTGATACAGTCCTTGACCTGCTGTTGAAGTAGTTTCAGACACTGAGCCTTCAAGAGCAAGTCGTCTATGGATGGAGTGACTCTGATGCCATCTTGGGCAAGACGGAAATCAGTGACCCCAGGACCCGAGTAAATACCTGAAGTGCCGTAGCAGACCAAAGGGAAAAGAAGAAAACAGGAAAGAGTCTTCTGTCGCAAGCGAACCTGAGGTACCGACAGCTGTCTGGATGGACGGCTATGTGCAAATAGGCATCCTGGAAGTCCAGGGAATCCAGAAATTTCCCAGGAAACATAGCCGCAATCACCGATCGTAAGGACTCATGGTGAGGAGTCTTGACTACAAAGAAATTGAGATCACGGAGGTCCAGAGTGGGGCGGCAGACGCCATCCGTCTTGGAGTCCACAGTCAGGTTGGAATAGAAACTGGAACCGATGTCTGGGTCAAGAGCCGGTTCCAGAACCTTCTTAGCCCAGTTAAGTCTGGATAGCTCCATAGAACAGACAACGTTGCTCCAATCCTTTAGGAGTGGGAGAAGAGAAAAACCTGAAAGGAGGAAGAGAGGTGAAGGGAATCCTATACCCTTCTGAAATCACCTGTAAAACCCACGGATCCACCACGATGTCTGTCCAGACACTTAGAAAATGGCAAAGTCGGACATCCACTGGCGCATGGGGTCCGAGGTTCAGTGAGTCACACCGAAGGAGGTCTGGTGGTTATGGGTGTGGTGGAGGACTGTTTTGGCCACCAGTGCCGTTTGGGCCCGGAGGAGGAACACAGGTCCTGGGGAACCGAACTTGACCCCAGTAGCCACACTGATGAGGATCTTCAGCTCCAGCCCAAATAAGGAAGTGCCCAAGGAGGGCAAAGAAAACAAGGATTTCATAGAAAAAGTATCCGCAGACCAGATCTAAAGCCAGAGAGCACGTCTGGCTGCAATGGATATAGTGGAAACCCTAGCGTCCAACCTAACAGAGTCAAAGACAGAGTCAGAACGTAATGTCGAGCCTCTGAAATGTAGCCAATAGCTGCAGCACGTCAGCTGTAGGAGCACTGTGATGAACAGCATCAGTAAGTTATTCTGTCCATATAGCAATGGCCCTATTTACCCAGGCAGCAGCAAAGGAGGGTCACAGAGATGCGCCAATAGTAGCAAAAAATAGCTTTCAGTAAGGTCTGAAGTTATCTATCCATCAGGTCCTAGAAAGCAGAAGCATCTGCCACTGGAAGGTCTGTGGTTCTAGAAAGTATGGACACTGGGGCATCCACACTAGGGGGGGTAAGCTCACAGAGCTAGTACCGCCTCTGATAAGGGGTACAGCTTGGCAAACCTTTTAGACAAGGTCAGGCATTTGTCAGGGGTTTTCCACTCATCTAAGACAATTGGATGGAAAAAACAGTACGTTGCTCCTTAGGTCTCTGAAAGACAGCAGAAGCATCCTTAGACTCTTCAGAAACAGGGGAAAAGTTTGGGGTATTGAGGACTGCCCTGATGAAAACCTCAGCACAAGTGAAAGGGAAAGCTAGAAAATGGCGCCCGCTCAGTAGCCAATTAGAAAATAGCCCGCAAAGCAGGCGCTCATGGGAAATATAGTTTCCCTTCAAGTACCCTAAAAACAGTGCCCGAAGCCCCCTTAGTCCCCTAAAACGTAAACCAGATGACAGGACAATGGTAGACAAACAGAACGAGCAGTCTCTGAAGTCGCTACGTTGAGCAGTTGCAGAGATATGTCCCAGAAAGTGAAAGTCCCATAGAGCTGAATGGAGCATGGCGTCTATGTGGTAGGAGCTCAAATAATGAAGTTTAAGTAAATTGATTCCAAAGTTGGAAAACACATAAAAATCAGCAGATTGATAATAAAAAACACTAAGCCCAAGGGGAAAAGTGTAATAATACCTTAAGAGCCCAGTATGGCAAACGAGGGGTTAATTTACCACAGAAACCCAAGAGCTCCAGAAACCTAACGGACAAACATGTAAACCCAATGAGTACAGGAGTATGTAGTAGGAACTCCAAAGGAGACTCTTGTGTGGAGAGGAAGCATGTGTGGAGGGGTTTCTCACTTTTTTTTTTTTTTTGAAGGTCTTCTGTCTTTAGACTACACTTGTTAAAGAAGAAGCCTGAATGGGCTTCTCCTAGGGGAAAAAACATAGCACACAAGAATTCCCCTCAGGCCTGGAAGGACCACAACAGCATCTGGTAACTGAGCACTGCTCCATTGGGACGTCAGTAATGGTAATCTGCCTAATGGTGGGTATTCCATATCGAACAGAAAACAATAAATATAACTAAAAACTAAGCAGAACTGTTCCCTTGCCTTTCCTGTTCAAGGAACAAATCTTAACTGGTTGGGGATTGGCTGGTGACCAGCTAAGGAGGGAAGGTAGGCTCTACCCTGCAAGAATCGTTCCAGCCTACTTAAAGGGGTGGTTGCCTTCCCAAAGTTACCTGTAAGCTATATTGGACGACAGAGAAAATATGATTTTTGCAAACCTACCATTAAATCCTTTTCTGTTAATCCATATGGAATCATAGGAACCATGAGTAACATAGTTGATAAGGCTGAAAAAAGAAGTGTCCATCAAGTCTAGCCCATGCCCAAAACACCCCTGTTGATCCAGAGGAAGGCAAAAAAAGCCCTCTGGAGCAATTTCTAATTTAGCCTTAAGTGGGTAAAAAAAAATCCTTCCTGACTCCAAATGGCAGTCAGATAGTTCCCTGGATCAACATCCTATCTGCTTTGTAGCCATCTGTCATAATTTTCAATATTGTTCTGTGCTAGGCATCCATTGCTTTTTTGAAAGCAGTTGCATTATCTGCAAGTACAACATGCCGAGGCAAAGAATTCCATAGCTTTACTGCCCTTACTGTAAAGGATCCCTGCCTTTGTTTTAGTCTAAAGCTCCTTTCCTCTAGTCTTGTTCTTGGCTCAGCTCTTTGCTTAAGTGATTCATTGGCTAGTTCTTTGTGTGGACCTTGAATATATTTGTAAATGGTAATCATATAACTCTTAGACGTCTTCTCTAATGTCAACAGACCCAGTTTGGCTAGTCTCTCTTTATAACTCAGATCCTCCGAGCCCTTTATCAGTTTTGTTGCACTTCTCTGCACCTTTTCCAGTTCAACAGTGTATTTTTTAAGAACTGCCACCCAAAATTGTACTCCATATTCTAGATGAGGCCTAACCAAGGATTTATACAGAGGTAGGATAATATTTGCATCCCTTGCATCTTACACCACTTTCTCATCCTTTGCATTTACACCTATTTTTATGCAGGCTAGTACCCTATTTGCTCTTGCAGCAGCTAAGTGACTCTGCACACTGCTGTGTAGTCTATCATCTATCAGTACTCCTAAATCTTTCTCTAATGAGGATTCCTCAAGTCGCTTCCCATTTAGATTATATGTAGCAAGTTTGTTTCTACAGCCCAAATGCATAACCTTACATTTATCTACATTAAATGTCATCTGCCACTTTTCTACCCATTCACTCAGTTTATCTAAATCCTTCTGCAGAGAAAAAACATCCAGCTCTGTATGTATTTCCTTCTACATCATTAATAAACAAATTAAAAAGCATTGGGCCCAGGATTGAACCCTGTGGCACCCCAATTATAAAGTTAGACCAATTTGAAAAGGTTCCATTTACAACAATTTTCTGCCATCATTTAACCAGTTCTCAATCCATGTACAGATACACCGCCCAAATCGAAGCCTTTTAATTTATACAATAACCTGTATCAAAGGTTTTTGCAAAATCCAAGTATACTACATCTACAGCAATTCCTCGGTCCAAAATACTACTCACTCTTTCATAAAATGCAAGTAAATTAGTCTGATAGGATTTATTCTTCATGAACCCATGCCGATTCCTACTAATAATATTGTTTGTCTTCACATAGTTCTGAATAGTTTCAGTTAATAACCCTTCTAGTAGCTTACCCACTATGGAAGTCAAGCTCACAGATCTATAATTTCCTGGTTTGGATCTTGCTCCCATTTTAAACAATGGAACTACATCAGCTTTCCTCCAATCACAGGGCACTATGCCAGATGAAAGTGAATCAATAAATATTAAGTATAATGGTCGTGCTATTACTGAACTAAGTTCCTTAAGTACCCTTGGGTGTATACCGTCAGGTCCAGGTGCTTTATTCACCATAACCCTTTCCAGAAACTTTTGAACCTTGTCCTTCATAAGCCACGTACACGATGGAGGAAATTCCATTGTTTTATCTGTTTGCCAATAGCATGTCATTGCTGCTTCCTTTATATATACTGAAGCAAAGAATGTTTTTAGGGTGTCAGCCATAGCTTTATCCTCACTAATCAATTAACCTGTCTCAGTCCTAAGAGGACCAATATTAACCTTAACTTTTTTGTTATTAATATACATGTAGAATTGTTTAGGGTTTTTCTTGCTGTCATTAGCAATATTTCTCTCATTTTCAATTTTAGCTAGCTTAATTGCTTGTTTGCAGATTTTGTTACATTCTTTATATTTTTTTAAATTATGCATCTGACCCATTTGACTTAAACACTTTAAAAGCCTGTTTTTTATTTCTCATTTCCGTGCAAACCTTGTCATTAAGCCACATTAGTTTATCTTTACTCCTCTTGTGCTTATTCCCCAGTGGTATATATTGATGTGTATATTTGTCTAAGAGCATTTTAAATACATTCCATGATTCTTGTGCATTTTTATCTTTAAAAATTACATCCCACTGTGTAAGGATGTAAGCTTACTGAAGCCTATCTCTGGGTGGGAGGAGCCACCCAGAGATTAGCAGGAAGCTATATAATCTGAGATAAGCAAATAAGGAACCCAGAATGCAGGGAAACAGTAGATAGGCCAAGGGTAGATTTATTGAGATAATGCAAGTCCAGTGGAACAAGCCAGAGGTCAGGGCAGGCTGAGATAATGCAAGTCCAGTGGAACAAGCCAGAGGTCAGGGCAGGCTGAGATAATGCAAGTCCAGAGTAACAAGCCAGAGGTCAAGGCAGGCTGAGATAATGCAAGTCCAGAGTAACAAGCCAGAGGTCAGGGCAGGCTGAGATAATGCAAGTCCAGAGTGACAAGCCAGAGGTCAAGGCAGGCTGAGATAATGCAAGTCCAGAGTAACAAGCCAGAGGTCAGGGCAGGCTGAGATAATGCAAGTCCAGAGTGACAAGCCAGAGGTCAAGGCAGGCTGAGATAATGCAAGTCCAGTGTAACAAGCCAGAGGTCAGTACATGAGATCCAATACAAGGTCCAGGAGGAAGGTCTGTAGAGTGGAAGCTTGGCAGAAGATGCAGGTAGGGCAGGAGGATCCAAAGGTGCAGGATGGCTGGAGGACCAGAGGTGCAAGCTGGCTGGAGGACCAAAGGTGCAGGATGGCTGGAGGACCAGAGGTACAGGATGGCTGGAGGACCAGAGGTGCAAGCTGGCTGGGGGACCAAAGGTGCAGGATGGCTGGACTGGAGGGTGCAGAGCCTAAACGCAGGCAGGAAGCACTGGGAGGCGAAACTGCGGCAAGCAGACCGCCCGGGACTCAAGCGACAACTGAGCGCCGAGTCCCGGTTGCCGCCAGTTTAAATGGACGCCGGGCGCCCAGTGAATGACGTCGGTGCGACGACCAACGTCAGACCTCGCTACTGCGCATGCGCAAGAACGCGCGCATGCGCCCAGCCGTCCTGAAGCCAGTAGAGCTACTGGCAAGGACGGCGAGGGACATGACACACTGTAATATCCTTTAATACTTCTTTTAGCTTTGTAAAATTAGCCTTTTTAAAATTGAATGTTTTAGTTAAACCCTTGCTATTGAGTTTCTCATAACAAATTTCAAAGGATACTATTTTGTGGTCACTGCTACCCGAATGTTCCCTTACTTGTACATTGCTTATCATGTCAGAATTGTTTGAGAGCACTAAGTCAAGCAAGGCCTGTTTTCCAGTTGGCTCCTCTACTAGCTGGGACATAAAATTATAATTATTCATACTTAAATAATGATTTCCTTTGTTGTGCAGGAAGTCATATTGCTCCAGTCAATTTCAGGATAGCTGAAATCTCCCATTATAATTACCTTTGCGGACTTAGAAGCCTTTTCCATTTGCAGTAAAAGTTGGGCTTCCTCCAACTCCCCAATATTAGGTGGCTTGTAGCAAATCCCCACTAACATCTTTTTATTGTGTGTGCCCCCAGTGTGTATTTCAACCCACAAGGCCTCTACCTTTTCATTGGACCCTTCATTTATATCTTCCCTTAAACTAGGTTTTAAGGCATACTTTACATATAGTCATACCCCTCCTCCCCTTTTATTAACTCTAACCCTCCTAAAAAAGTGAATAACCCTCTAGATTGACTGCTAAGTCATATGTATCATCTAACCAGGTTTCAGACACACCAATCAGATCATACTGCTCATGTGATGCAATCATTTCTATCACGGTGCCCATGCTATGCTGGCGACATTCTGTCAGTTTCCTCTATTGATCTCACTCATTGGTTGAAGTGACTTGTCCCCACCCAGTATTTGTCCTTAAATACTGGGCCTTGTCACTTATCCGGAGCCCTTTCATGTTGTTTCTGTACCAGCGATTGTTCCTGAGTTTCGTGTGATCTCTGTGTACCGACCCGGCCTGCATCTTGTTCCTGCCTGTGTACCGACCCGGACTGTCTATTCTGCATCTCGTTCCTGTCCTGTGTACCGACTCGGATTGGCTGACGTTCCTGCTCTGTGTACCGACCCGGCCCGGCTGACGTTCCTGCTCTGTGTACCGACTTGGATTGGCTGACGTTCCTGCTCTGTGCTATTAGGGCCTGTCAGTCCTCCCGGCCTAATAGTAACCCATTCAGTGCTGCCTAACTTGAGTATCACACGAAAACTGCCTGACCTGTGTCAGTATATTGTATTCTGTATTACTTGCATATACTGTACCCATGTGGGTATACCTCATTGTAACCTGTCCTGTGTCTGTACTATATTGCGGATATATTACTGGACCCGTGAAGGTTACTGTTATTACAACTGTTCAAAGAAACTGTGTTTTATCCAAACCAACTGTGTCTGTGTGTCAAACAAACCATTACAGTACGAAAGGGCCATGACCTCAGACGGTACAGGTGAAGGTAATGCACAAAGCATCCACTGGAGGATGGATGTACATGAGCAGCGTTTGGACCAGTTGGCACTGGCCGTACAAACTATTCTTGAGCGCACTGCTCACCTTGATAAACCAGTTCAAGCCTCGGTGGTATCCCCTGTTTCGACACCGGGAGCTCAATCCGTGACGCAAGTGGCCTAGTGTAAAGGGTTAACCGCCACAGCTTTGTTATCGCCAAGATACCATGGCGAACCTACCCTGTGCAGAGGGTTTATTAACCAATTGGAGATTTTTCTGGAATTAACTCCCCTTGCCTTTCTTAATGACCGTAGTAAGGTGGGCTTTATGATATCGTTACTGACTGGTAGAGACCAGGCATTGGCTAACCCCTTGTGGGAATCTGCTAAAACCTGCACTAAGAATTTCAAGGCGTTTGTGCGTGCCTTCCGCAGAGTATTTGAAGTCCCAGGTAGAGCCGCCTCTGCTGCCAAACGACTAATGGAGATGCAACAAGGTTCTCGTACGGTGGGAGATTATGCTATTGAATTTCATACATTGGCAGCAGAGGTAGGTTGGAACAACAAGGCGCTGGTGGCAGCATTTGCTCAGGGACTAGCTGACCATATTAAAGATGAAACGGCAGCCAGAGATTTGTCTAACGATCTACATGAGTTTATTGATTTCGCTATACTGATTGATTCCCGCATCCGTGAGAGACTCGTGGCTAAAGATGATAGGCAGCGGGTCAGAGGTGTCTGACTAGCTAAATTTCCCACCCATGCCTCCAGAGAATACCCAGGAGACAAGTGAAGCTATGCAGCAAGGGTTCACCAGGTTAACCAAGGAGGAACGGGTGCATCGCCGTAGGCAGGGCCTATGTTTGTATTGTGGCCAACCTGGACACCTGCTACGTACACCAGATTTCACTGGTTGAGAGGGAATCTCCCTTAGCCACTGAGGCCATTGATGGCAGACCTTTGGTACCAGCTCAGATCACTATGGAATCTATACCGCTGTCCATGAGTACTGGGGCTCTCCACACTGAGAAACAGCAGTTGCAGATCATCCAGTCTCCTCACCATGCGGTCATTCTGGGGTTCCCATGCTTACATCTACACAATCCCCAGTTTGACTGGCAGACTTGCGAGATAACGTCCTGGTCTGAGTATTGTATGGGGCATTGCGTTTCTCATCCAACTAAAATCATGTCTACCTCTCCCTCCGTGCCAGCTGAGTACCATCAATTCAGAGATGTTTTTAGTAAGGGAGAGGCTAGCGTTTTGCCCCAACATAGGGCGTATGATTGAGCTATTGATCTGCCTCCTGGTGCCGTTCCTCCCCGAGGTCGCATGTACCCGCTGTCGTGCGAGGAGAATCGGACCATGGAGGAGTATATCTCAGATGCCCTCAAGGAAGGCATTATCAGAAAGTCAACCTCGCCCGCGGGAGCTGGTTTCTTTTTTGTAAAAAAGAAAAATGGCAAGTTAAGACCCTGTATCGATTACCGTGGGTTGAATAAGCTTATGTCTAAGAACGCCTATCCGATACCACTCATCACTGAACTGTTTGACAGGTTGAAAGGTTCCTCTATTTTCACCAAGCTAGACCTATGGGCGGCATATAACCTGATCAGAATAAGAGCCAGGGATGAGTGGAAAATGGCGTTCAATACCAGATCTGGGCACTACGAATACTTAGTGATGCCTTTTCGACTATGGAACGCACCCGCGGTGTTCCAAGAACTTATTATTGACATTCTTCCGTGATATGCTACAGTCTTGCGTAGTAGTTTATCTGGATGATATACTCATACACTCGTCTAGTTTGTCTCAACACATCAGGGATGTGTCTGAAGTTCTGCTCAGATCACGAAAAAATAAATTATTCTGTAAAACCGAGAAATGCGAGTTCCATCAGTCCAAGGTGCCTTTCCTGGGCTTTGTGATTTCTAAAGACAGCATTGCTATGGACAAGGAAAAGCTTGCAGCAGTGTTGCAATGGCCAGGACCCAAGGGACTGAAAGCTATACAGCGCTTTCTTGGTTTTGCCAATTATTATAGAAAATGTAATCGAGATATTTTCACGATTGTTAAGCCATTGTCCGACCTTACGCATAAGGGTGCCAACCCCTCCCAATGGTCTGAGGCAGCAGATCGAGCTTTCACTACACTCAAGTCTGCTTTTGCATCCGCTCCTGTGCTATCCCACCCTAACCCTTCTCTTCCATTTACCCTAGAGGTTGATGCCTCTGAGACTGGGGTAGGGGCAGTGTTGTCACAACATCTGGCCTCTGGGAGTACACTAAGGCCATGTGGGTTCTTCTCCAAAAAGCTGTCTAGTACCCAGAGGCATCATGATATTGGGGACAGAGAACTCCTGGCTATTATCCTCGCTCTTAAAGAATGGAGTCACTTACTGGGAGGTACTAGGAACCCTCGGTATTAATCCTGACTGACCACAAAAACCTGACGTACCTTTCGGAGGCTAAGAGGTTGTCATCACGACAAGCCAGATGGGCCTTACTTCTGTCTCACTTTAATTTCATTGTATCTTACTTACCTGTTCCAAGAATGTTAGGGCAGATGCCCTGTCCAGGCAATTTGGCCCAGAGATAGATGGAGAGGAGGTTCCTGTGCCCATCATTCAGCCTGATCGCTTTTTGGCTACCTTACATACCAGCATCACTTTGCCACTGGGGGAAGAGATTCTTGTTACCCAGGCTACGGCTCCTCCTGACACCCCTGTGGGCAAGTGCTTTGTAGCTGAGCCATTCCATACCCATTTACTCGAGACATACCACGCATCACGGGCAGCTGGGCACATTGGGAGGGATCAATTGATTTGGTCTCTTTCACAAATGTTGTGGTGGCCTTCCCTACAAGCTGACTGCACCGCATTCACTGCAGCTTGCACTACATGTGCGCGGGCCAAGTCCCCTAGAGACCTCCCAGTTGGTTTACTTCAGCCAGTACCTAATGGCGAGTGTCCTTGGTCCCACGTTTCTATTGATTTTCTGGGGGAGTTGCCAGTGTCTAGGGGCTACTCTTATCCTGATGGCGGTCGATAGATTTTCCAAAATGGCCCACTTTGTACCTCTTCCTGGCCTTCCCTCGGCTGAGGAGTTGACTATCGTTTTTGCCAGAGAGGTGTTCCGGTTACATGGGGTACCCAGGGTGTTGGTGTCAGACCGTGGGAGTCAATGTCCAGATTTTGGAGAGCATTCTGTAACCAGATGGGCATACAGCTGTCCTTTTCGTCTGCCTACCATCACCAGACCATTAGAGCCGCTGAGCGTGCCAATCAAGGATTGGAACAATTCTTACGCTGTTTCATGTCCGATCATCATGATAATTGGGCCGACCTGTTGCCATGGGCAGAGTTCGCCAGGAACTGTGCGGTTAATTCATCGTCCGAGAGCTCCCCGTTTCTCATCAACTACGGGTTTCAGCCATGCTTGCTCCCGGACTCATTCCAGACATAGCAGATTCCAGCTCTGAATGAGCATATCGAGAAACTCCGTTCCACCTGGGCACAGGTTCAGAGGGCCCTCAGTAATTCGTCCCAGCGTTATCAGCGCCACGCCAATCGCAGACGGTTGCCAGCGGTCTCCTTCCAGGTTGGGGATAGGGTATGGCTATCATCCAGAAACCTCAATTTGCAAGTTCCGTTTAATAAGTTGGCTCCCTGGTTCATTGGTCCTTTTAAGGTGATCCGCAAAATTAACCCGGTTTTGTACGCTCTGGATCTCCCAGCATCTATGCGGATTCACAATGTGTTCCATGTATCCCTTCTGAAACCTCTGATATGCAACCGTTACACTACCACTCCTGCAGTCCCCGGTCCTGTGCAAGTTCAGTGTCAGGAGGAGTATGAAGTCCAAAGTATTATTGATTCACGTAGATTTAGGGGAAAATTGCAATATTTGGTCCATTGGAAGGGTTATGGCCCTGAGAAGCGTTCCTGGGTTGATCAGAGTGACCTTCAGGCTCCTAGATTGTTGCGCAGTTTCCATTCCAAATACCCTCTGAAACTAGGTCCCTCTCCTAGTAGGAGGGGTCTTTGAGAGGGGGGTACTATACCGGTGCCCGTGCTATGCTGGCGACATTCTGTCAGTTTCCTCTACTGATCTCGCTCATTGGTTGAAGTGATTTGTCCCCGCCCAGTATTTGTCCTTAAATATTGGGCCTTGTCACTTATCCGGTGCCCTTTCGTGGTGTTTCCGTACCAGCTCTTGTTCCTGAGTTTCGTGTGATCTCTGTGTACCGACCCGGCCTGCCAGACGACTCTGCATCTCGTTCCTGTCCTATGTACCGACTCGGATTGGCTGACGTTCCTGCTCTGTGTACCGACTCGCCTGGCCCACGTTCCTGCTCTGTGTACCTACTCGGATTGGCTGACGTTCCTGCTCTGTGTACCGACCAGGCCCGGCTGACGTTCCTGCTCTGTGTACTGACCCGGCCGTGCTGGGCTCCTGTGGTTGCGTATCCCTCCTGCTTTGCCTTAGCCGGTCTCTGGTTGGGGTTGTGACAGGATCCTCCCTCTCTACGGACAGTCTTTCTCTGCAGTCTAGTCTCCAGTGTTACCGGTGTCGCCCAGGAGACATTGCTGTGCGTTCCTTCCTCCGTGCAGTCCCCGGTTGGGTGCCTCTCCGGGCAAGTTGCTCTAGTCTCCGTTACTGCTACGGCAGTCCACAACTTGCCCTGGTCTCCGTTACTGCTACAGTAGCCCACAAGTTGCTCTAGTCTCCATTACTGCTACAGCAGTCCACAAGTTGCTCTGGTCTCCGTTACTGCTTGGGCGTTACTCGATATTGTACTCTCTCTTCAAGATTGAGTTTTTTAAAGGGCCTCGTGCTATTAGGGCCTGTCAGTCCTCCCGGCCTAATAGTAACCCATTCAGTGCTGCCTAACTCGAGTATTACGCGAAAACTGCCTGACCTGTGTCAGTATATTGTATTCTGTATTACTTGCATATACTAGACCCGTGTAGGTATACCTCATTGTGACCTGTCCTGTTTCTGTACTATATTGCTGATATATTACTGGACCCGTGAGGGTTGCTGTTATTACAACTGTTCAATAAAACTGTGTTTTATTCAAACCTACTGTGTCTGTGTGTCAAACAAACTGTTACATTCCCCGATCTTACCATCCAAATTACGAGCATTTGCATGCATACAGTTTATAATTTTGCCATTTGAAAGATTTCATTCTTTTTCAAATGTATCTGCCTTTTATCAGGCTGTAACAATGGCAACTCCCTATTAGGTGATCTATCCCACTCCCCCTCTCCACCCCCATACCCCTTCTCTAATCCCATTTCCTCAATTATACTACCTTTCCAATCCTGTGTTGCATCACCCTCCCCCCTTTCTAGTTTAAAGTCTCCTCCAGCCCTCTAACCATTCTAACACCCCTTCCACTAAGGTACAACCCATCACGACTATAAAGATTGCCCCCAAGGGAAAAGGCTGCCCAGTGTTCTAGGAACCCAAACCCCTCCTGCTTACACCAAGTCTTTAGCCACATATTTAACTCTATAATCTCCCGTTGCCTTTCTAATGTAGCGAGTGGCACAGGTAGAACTTCAGAAAATACTACCTTAGAGGTTCCCTACTTAAGCTTATATCATCCCTGAAATCCTTCGTAATGGACCTCCATTTTCCACTGACTTTGTCATTAGTACCAACATGTACTATGACAGCTGGGTCATGCCCAACCCTCCGAACAATCTATCCACCCGATCAGCCATATGTCAAACCCAAGCTCCTGGGAGACAGCAAACTGTTCGACTGTAGCTATCCTGGTGACAGATTACCCTGTCTTCCTAATAATAGAATCCCCTACCACCACCATCTGTCTAGGTTTGCCTGAGTCCCAGATCCCAACCATGCTATAGGGGCTGTTCTCCCAGCTGTTAGAGAGAGAACAGTCCTCTCCAGCAAAGGCAGACAAACTAATGAACAATATGTGGCTAGGAGAAAAATGAGTCCTTAAACAGGCACAACCACCTGAAGGATCTTCCTGCCAAAGCTGGCTTCAGCAGGGGCCTGAACATTGCTGATTCTTGCAGGCCCAGAAGGTACCCACAGACCTGGTGGAGTGTGCTTTAGCTCTGAAAGGAACAGGTTTATTCCCGATTACATATGCCTGGCATACGGTAGCCTTGATTCACAAAGCTATAGTGACTTTGGATGCAGCCTGACCCACTCTAGGACCCTCAGGATGAAAAACACAGAATCCGCCTTATGAAAAGGTTGCATACAATGGTCATAATACTTCAGGCATCGAACCACATCCACAAGGTGAAAATCCTCTTCCTGATTAGAGGAAGTTTCTGGACAAAATGGAAGGAAGGACAATTTTCTGGCTGAAGCAAAACTAAGCCACGCTTAGTACGAAGAAACCAGGAAGGATGGTTTACAAGACAAGACTTGTAGTTCAGAAACCCGTCTTATTAGTTAGATTATTTAGTGAATATGTTTAAAAATGTATTCATTTGTTGTTTTTAAAACACTGTTTGGAGCAAAATTAATGTTTAAAGAGTGCCCTGCACCCTGCTTCCAGATAGCCTGCGGATACAGGCTGTACCGGCAGTCTATCACTCCCCAGCCTCTATCCAGCCTCCTCCGATGACGAAGGGTTTCTCTCTGTAAACTGGAGTGATGTCATTGGCTAGATATCGATCTCTGCGAATGAGACCGCTCCAGCTTACAGACAGTAAGCCTCCGTCATCAGAGGAGGCTGGATAGAGGGAGGGGAGCACAGGTAGAGTGATAGACTGCAGGTAAAGAGCTGTACCTGCAGTCTATCCGGAAGGAGGGTGCAGGACACTCTTTAAACATTAATTTCGCCCAAATAGCATTAAAAAAAAAAAAAAAAAAATCAAATGAATACAGTTTTAAACATATTTGATAAATAATCTAACTAATTAGACTAACTTGTATAGGGGTGATATATCCCCTTTAACTGTCAAAAAATGAAAGGGAACCAATGATGATACAGGTTCAAAGAGACAGGATGGAGAATTGGATTTCACTCCATTTAGGGACAAAGGATTTGGCTTGCAATGAGGTGAGTGTGGTAAAAGACTTTTTTAACCCCTTAAGGACCATTGATGTGTCAGGACCGTCACGGCGGTCTGGCACTTAAGGACCAGTGACGGTCCTGGTACGTCATGGAGATCAGGGCTCCCGGCATGGCTGCATGCTGCTCCAGAAGCCCTGAACCGGAAGTGGAAAAAAAAAAAAAAAGCCCTGTGGTCCTCAAGTGCCGGCTGCACGTGCGCGCCAGTCCTTAAGGGGTTAAGAAGCCATGTAAAGATTTGCAGCAAGTTGCTTCTACTGTATCTGTTTCAGAGGTTTTGCCAGTTTATAAGGAAGATGATGGTAGGATGCAGCAAATTAGAAACTTTAATTTACAGCTAGGGAAATGGGTCCAAGAACATGGATTTGGCTTTGTTTCACACACCAGCCCTATTTGGTGTAACAAGGAATTGTACAAAAAGGATGACTTGCATCTTAATCAAAAGGTAAAAGAGGTACTCCATGAGTGATTCAGAAGTTTTGTTAACAGGTATTTAAACTAGTAGAGAAAAAGCAAAAGAAAAACAGTGCAAAGGGTCCCCGTAGTATATTCGTATTCTTGATCCTCCACCTTCACCACGTGCTCTACATAGTAACATACTAGATAAGGCTGAAAAAACGACATGCATCCATCAAGTCCAGCCCATGCCAAAAACACCCCTGTTGATCCAGAGGAAGGCAAAAAAAGCCCTCTGGAGCCATTTCCAATCTAGTCCCAAGTCTGTGTGTGGGGGGGAATTATTCCTTCCTGACTCCAATTGGCAGTCAAGTAGTTCCCCGGATCAATATCCTATCTGTTTTGAAGCCATCTGTCATAATTGTCAATATTGTTCTGTGCTAGATAGACATCCATTGCTTTTTTGAATGCAGTTGCATTATCTGCAAGCACAACATCCCGAGGCAAAGAATTCCATAGCCTTACCGCCCTTACTGTAAAGAATCCCTGCCTTTGTTTTAGTCGAAAGCACCTTTCCTCAAGTCTTAATGGATGACCTCTTGCTCTCAGCTCAGCTCTTTGCATAAATAATTCATTGGATAGTTCTTTGTATTGACCTTGAATGTATTTGTAAATGGTAAACATATCACCCCTTAGACGTCTCTTCTCTGATGTAAAAAAACCCAGTTTAGCTAGTCTCTCTTTGTAACTCAGATCCTCCAATCCCTTTATCAGTTTTGTTGCACGTCTCTGCACCTTTTCCAGTTCAGTAATGTCTTTTTTTTTTTTTTTTAGAACAGGCGTCCAAAATTGTACTCCATATTCAAGATGAGGCCTAACCAAGGATTTATACAGAGGTAGGATAATATTAGCATCCCTTGCTTCTACACCTCTTTTTATGCAGGCTAGTACTCTATTTGCTCTTGCAGCAGCTGAGTGACTTTGCTGCACACTGCTGTGAAGTCTATTGTCTATCAGTACTCCTAAATCTTTCTCTAATGAGGATTTCCCAAGTTGTTTCCCATTTAGAGTATATGCAGCAAGTTTGTTTCTACAACCCAAATGCATAACCTTACATTTATCTACATTAAATGACATCTGCCACTTTTCTGCCCATTCACTTAGTTTATCTAAATCCTTCTTTAGGGAAAAAACATCCAGCTCTGTATGTATTTCCTTACATATTTATCACGGTGCCCGTGATTGCTGCATTATCATGTCAGTTACCTGAAGGGACTCGCCATTGGCTGCTTCCCTTATACCCGCCTTTGACTGCCTATTTAAACTGAGCTTGGGCACCCTTTGGTTGCCCTTTTGTATTTGTCTCTATGCTGTTGTTCCTGCATGGTGCTGCTATGCTTCCTGGGCCTTGTTGCTGTTCCTGATTGTCAGTGGTATCCTAGTTCCTGCCTGCCAGTCGGTTCCTGCTTCTGTTCCTGATCCGGTTGGAGTTAGTGTTCCTGTGGTTGTTCCTGCTACCGTTCCAGATCCGGTCCATCGTCTGCAGTACTGATCCTCTTCTTCAGCGGGGCTCCTGTACCATCTACTACCGGTTGTCTGCCGTTCCCGGTGGTCAGGGCGACATTTTGACTTCTTTTTGAGTTTCTCCAGTACGCGGGTACTGGTTTGCTCCACTGAATCTAGTTGCTATTGCACTATGTGAGCCTCGGCTTATCCAGTACGTGGGTACTGGTTGGCTCCACGGTAACCAGCTGCCATTGCACCGGACGACTCATAGGTTACCCAGTATGCGGGTACTGGTTCGCTCCACTGTAACTGGCTGCAAGCCACCGATTAGTCTTGGTCTCCCCAGTAAGCGGGTACTGGTTCACTTCACGGAGATTTGTTGCTATTGTCCTATTTGAGCCTGGGTTTATCCGGTACGCTGGTACTGGTTGGCTCCATTGTACTGGCTGGTAAGCCACCGACACAGTCTTGGTCTCTCCAGTACAGGGGTACTGGTTCGCTCCATTGTTACTGGCTGCAAGCCACCGATTAGTTTTGGTCTCTCCAGTACGCAGGTACTGGTTCGCTCCATTGTACTGGCTGGTAAGCCACCGATACAGTCTTGGTCTCCCCAGTACGCGGGTACTGGTTCGCTCCATTGTTACTGGCTGCAAGCCACCAATTAGTTTTGGTCTCCCCAGTACGCGGGTACTGGTTCGCTCCACTGAGACTAGCTGCTATTGCACTATTCGAGCCTTGGTTTATCCGGTACGCGGGTACTGGTTGGCTCTACGTTACCGGGTTGCCGTTGCACCAGAAGAGTCTTGGGTTTCCCCAGTACGCGGGTACTGGTTCGCTCCACTTAAACCAGTTGCGGTTGCACCGGTAGCATCTGACTTCTCCATTACTCTATACTGGTTCGCTCCATGGTAGGAGGCTGTCCTGTCCTAACAGCCTGACATGTTGAAGGTTTCTCTCAGTACACGGGTACTGGTTTACTCCTCGCATTACTGGCATTATTGCGCTTCCTGATTACACGAGTGAGACTGTGGTCACTGCTCGATTATTGCTCTGTCCTTAGTGAGTGGCAGTCTATTGCTACCTTATCCTGTGGCCTAGTTTGTCATCTCTGTGACTGGTCTCTACCATCTAGCCAGTCACCTCGGCCACCTTACTCCCCTCACTATTCTACGATGGCTGCCTTGCCCGGTATTGGTAGGGCCGGTAGAACCTGGTCGTGACTACTCCTTTAAGGGTTGCCTTACCTGGTATTGGCAAGGCCGGTAGAGCCTCTTATTAACAGTTCCAGTGACGTGGCTGCCGCGCCCGGTATATTGGCACGGCCGGTAGAGCCTCCTTCTTACATTCCAGTGCCTTGGCTGCCGTGCCCGGTATATTGGCACGGCCGGTAGAGCCTTCAGTATTCCATGCTTGAGTGTCCAGACTGCCCTGCCCGGTATATGGTAAGGCCGGTAGGACCTGTTACCATCTTGTGCTACCTAAGGTTGCCTTACCCGGTATTGGCAGGGCCGGTAGATTCTGTATACACCCAATGTATTATTATTATGTACCTATGTAACTGCTAATAAAGATATCTTGTATTTGCTTTCAAACCAATAGGTCTATAATTTCCTGGTTTGGGTCTTGCTCCCTTTTTAAACAATGGAACTACATCAGCTTTCCTCCAATCACAGGGCACAATGCCTGATGAAAGTGAATCAATAACTATTAAGTATAATGGTTTTGCTATTACTGAACTAAGTTCCTTAAGCACCCTTGGGTGTATACCGTCCGGTCCAGGCGCTTTATTCACTATAACCCTTTCCAGTCTCTTTTGGACCTTGTCCTCAGTAAGCCATGTAGATGTTGGAGGAAATTCTGTGGTTTTGTCTGTTTGCCCACAGCTTGTCATTGCTGCTTCCTTTGTATATACGGAGGCAAAGAACGTATTTAGGGTGTCAGCCATAGCTTTATCCTCACTAATCAATTCACCTGTCTCAGTCCTAAGAGGATCAATATCAACCTTAACTTATTTGTTATTAATATACTTGTAGAATTGTTTAGGGTTTTTCTTGCTCTCATTTGCAATGTTTCTCTCTCATTTTCTATTTTAGCTAGCTTAATTGCTTGTTTGCAAATTTTATTACATTCTTTATATTTTTTAAATGATGCATCTGACCCGTTTGACTTAAACACTTTAAAAGCCTGTTTTTTGTTTCTCATCCCCCTGCTAACCACATTATTAAGCCACACTGGTTTTGCTTTACTTCTCTTGTGCTTATTCCCCAATGGTATATATTGACGTGTATATTTGCCCAAGAGCATTTTAAATACATTCCATGATTCTTGTGCATTTTTATCTTTGAAAATTACATCACACTGGATATCCTTTAACTCTTCTTTTAACTTTGTAAAATTAGCCTTTTTGAAATTGAATGTTTTGGTTAAACCCTTGCTATTGGGTTTTTCATAGCAAACTTCAAAGGATACCATATTGTGGTCACTGCTGCCCAAATGTTCCCTTACATGCACATTGTTTATCATGTGAGAATCGTTTGAGAGCACTAGGTCAAGCAAGGCCTCTCTTCTAGTTGGCTCTAAAAATTGTACTCACTTGTTCGAGAGGTTATTACTGCCTCTCAGTGATCTCAGCATGCCTGGTTTAAACCCCAGGTCAGTTTACACCTCTCAGTCTCCCAGGATTCCTCCGCGGGTATCCCCCTTTCTGACCGATATCTTTGCAGTGGGGTCGTTTCCTCCTCTTCCACGATACAGCTTCCTCCACTGGGTATCACTGGGCTTATAGGTGTACTAAATTCCTATATGCTTAACTGATCAGTAGTACTGGGCACAGGTGTATGGATCAACATACAAATTTATTATAAACAAATAATTGAATAAAATAGCAATGCTAATGTTAATTAAATAAGACAAACAGATAATACCACTAACAGAATGACCGCTCTGCGCGTTTCATAGGACCTGCCTACTTTCTCAAGAGCCTCTGATATGAAACTAGTAGAGGTGAGCATTGGAATGATACAGGATACATCCACTTGTCACTACAGCATTGCAAAGATGAATTTGAACAAGGTATGTCTGTGACACATAGGTAAAAAACCAGTAGACTGAGTCATGTGTACAAATGCCCACAGTTCAGGGATAAGGACCCTTGAACTTATTGCAATAACAACTAGTGAAGATATGGACTTAGTGGGGATTACCGAGAGTTAGTACAATGAACAAAATATCAGGGAACTCTCTATTTAGAAAATACAGGAAAAGCTGAAAAGGAGGAGGGGTTTCCATTTATGTCAAAAATAGCTTAAAGATTAAACTTATACAGGGTATGGAGGCGAACAGAGAGATAGTTTGGATAACTTTAGAATATGGGAATAAATGTCACTCATATAGGTGTTATCTATAGACCCCCGGACAAGCAGAGGCATTTGATCAACTGTTGGTCAAGGAAGTAAGAAGAAAAACAACGGTGTGCTACTGGTGCTATCCTCTGGACTATTTCCAGGAGAATAATAAAAAATAATCACAGAATGACCCAAGTGTATTAGTCATAAAAAATACAACATGGGAAAATAGTATACAAGGAGAGCACTCCCTCTGGCTATATATTACCAAATAAATTTAATGAGGAAGGATACTGTGCAAAAATAGAATTTAATCTTTATCAAAACAAGTATACATAAAAACTATAGATAAAACATTAACATATGTGCATATACATATAATATCCTATGGTATACAATGTAAGTCGTGTAAATGACTGAAAATCTAAAACACATGTATGTTCAGGCCAGCAAGTTGAGCTTGGAATGGTGTTAAAGTTACAGTCTGGCAAAATGAAAAGTTGTTATGACACTGAGTAAATATGTACTTAGAGTATCCCCCCTGCTGAATATTGTGCAGCTGTATCTTTGGAAGAAGTATGCCCCACTTGCTGTGAGTAATATAGTTACATACAATAGTTGTTATGACCTTTTTTATATAGATGTATATGCGGGCAGGTATTCAGTCCTCCAGTCTTTAATATTATAATATAAAGGACAAAGATAGTTCACCAGTCTTTTTTTATGTGGCAGGTGCTTGAATATCCCGTCTACAGTTGTGACTTCTTACCAGACTCTTTGTATATACGTAGGCAGGTGTGCAGTTCTCCTGTCTCTTTTATTTCGGAGTCTCCGTAAGATGATTGTGAGTGTCTTTTCTCTACAGGCAGCTGTAAATAAGGTGTTACCGTGTTACTCTTTAAAGGAGCTATTTATTTGTATGCGGGCAGGTATACAAGCCTCCCATCCCCTTTATTCCAGAATCTCCAGTAAGGTAGGCTTAAGCATATTTCTTAGTGAGCAACTGTAAGTTCAGCTCTTACATTGTGAGCAATAAAACATCAAGGGTCAATATTCGACTATAGAAAGCAGACTGTAAATAGATGGTATAAGCAGCTCTGTCACTGGCATTGAACGGGTCTCTCCAATGCGTTGAGTGCTAAATCTTAGCACATCCTCTGGGAATCTTGTATTTAAATTGTTTGAATCCTTTTTGCTTGGAATAGCCATTTTAAAGGGACCGTAATGGATCTTTAAAACTTAATATTGTAGCTTTTGTAATTGAGGCCAGTTTTAGATCACAAACCTTTATGGTTTGAGAGATATTTGATAACGGATTACAGATATTCTGTGGTAAGCAGTGTTACATTAGTAAAAGGGGTGGGAGGGGAATGCTTTATCATTCAATTACTCGAACTACAACTCTGACTTTATCGAAATAACACTCTCCATGGCCCAAAAACTATGAAAATTAACCCCTTAGCAACCCTTGACGTACCAGGACCGTCAAGGGTAAATTTGCTCCAAGGACCCTTGACAGTCCCGGTACGTCAAGGGTTAAACTCTCCCATCGCGGCCGCACGGAGCGATGGGAGAGCGTGGGCTGCTTGTTACCAAGTGTCCCGGTACCAGGACACTTAGTAACAACCAATAGAAACTTTGTTGCAACATGCGATTCGCTTGATGAGCGAATCCCATGTTGCAAATGCTGAATGACAGGGACAGTATTTGTAAATACTGTCCCTGTCATATATCTCTGCCTCCCTCCATCTTGCACACTGCTGAGGTGGAGAGAGAGAGAGAGAGAGATCGTGCTACAGCGTTGCAGATCGTTCCTGAGTGAAAACCTGTATAAAAAAAAAAAAAAAATTAACCCTTTGATCACTGGTTTGCAGTGATCAATAAGTTCCCCCCCATCTGATCACTTTTAGAGTGATCAATATACTGCAGATCAGCGTTTTTCTGATCTGTGGGACACCCCCCAGTCCCCTTGTATTTTTTTTTTTTTTTTTTTTTACTTTTTTTTTTTTTTTTTTATTTTATTTTATTTTTTTTAAATAAAAATTGAATAAAAAATATACTTTAAGTAGTTTAGGTAGGTAGGTGGGTAGGTTTAGTGTAGGGAAAGGTTTAGGGAAGAAAAAAAAAAAAAAATATATATATATATATATATATAATAAGTATAGTTTAGATAGGTAGCTCACTTGGGTTAGGTAAGTTCAAGATATACGTAGGTTAGGGTAAGTTTTAGGGTTAGGTTTAGGGATAGCGATAGCGTAAGAAAAAAAAAACAAACAAAAAAAAGTTTTTTTTAGTGGGCAAAATGCAGGGCAGGTACAGCGTTGAAGAGGCATATGCCTTTTTGGCGTCTGACTCAGAGGCAACAGACACTGCGTCAAATTTTGATGTAAAGAGCTGCCCTGGCAACTGCCCCAGCACCTGCCAAAAATCCTGCCAAAAGTCTTGCCAAAATACGTGCCAAAAGAAATGCCCCAAGTGCTGCCCCAAGAGCTGCCCAGGCAATTACCCCAGCACCTGCCAAAAGATCTGCCCAAAGAAATGCCCCACCTGCCACTCCTGATTATAATGAATGGGTATCGCCAATCAATTTTTGCCCACAAATCCCAGAATTTACAGGCACCCCAGGGATTCAAATTGATGTGGAAGGATTTAACCATGATAATTTTTTGATTTGTTTTTGGGGGAAGATATTTTAGGTGAAATTGTGTCCCAAACCAATTTGTATGCAGTCCAGTATACTGCCGCCAACCTTACAGCTTTCGTAGTTAAGGAAGAAATATGGAAACCCATAGACATCACAGAATTTAAACAATTCTGGGCCTTAATAATGGCAATGGGGATAATAAAAAAGCCAAGTGTCCGATCCTACTGGAGCAAAAACCCCATATGTGATACCCCTATTTTCCCCAAGACTATGACCAGGTCCAGATTTGAAGTCATTTTGCACTTTATGCATTTTAGCGATAATACCCTGTGTCCCCCAAAAGAACACCCCCAGTATGATAGACTGTACAAAATGTGTCCCCTAATAAGCCATTTACAGAAAACATTTGCCCAAGTGTATATGCCCCAAAAATAAATTAGTGTAAATTAATCCCTAATGAAATACAAAGGCAGGTTAGGGTTCAAGCAGTACATCCCCTCAAAGCGTTCCAAATTTGGTGTAAAATTTTATAAATTGTGCGAAAGTGCCACAGGCTACACCCAGGCTTTTAGAATTTATGAGGGCAAAGACAGCCAACTTGATCCTCCTGGGTGCCCCGAATTTATGGGAACAAGTGAGAAAATAGTTTGAGATTTAATTTACCCCTTATTAAATAAAGGCTATCAGTTATTCCTTGATAATTATTACACCAGCCCCCTTTTATTTAAGTCTCTTTTTTGCTTTGACACCGTGGCCTGTGGCACTGTCAGGCGCAATTGCAGGGAGTTGCCTAACATACTCATAGATATCAAATTAAAAACTGGGACGTCCTTATCTTTATGCCAACAGGAGCTGCTGACAGTGAAGTTTAGGGACAAAAAAGATGTCTACATGCTGACCACCATGCATGAGGACAGATCTGTGGCAGTCACTGTTCGTGGCAGGACAGGGGTAATGAGAAAGCCAGTCTGCATCAGGGACTATAATAAAAACATGGGGGGGTTGATCTGTGTGATCAACTAATGCAGCCATATCTCGCAATGAGAAAGTGTAGGGCATGGTATAAAAAAGTTATGATGCAGACTGCTGTACATAATTCTTTTTTACTTTTCAAACTGGCAAACCCCAATCAAAAATGTAGCTTTTTACAATATCAGCTACAACTAATTTCCCTATTTTTATTTCATGGTGCGTCAGAAATAATTCCACCAAGACCCGGGGTAGTATATTTTATTTATAAAATCCCCCCAACTCCCCAAAAGAACAAACCACAGAAGCGCTGCAGGGTTTGATACAGAAAGGGAATACGGACAGACACCACCACTTACTGTCCGATTGTCCTTCCAAACCTGGCCTCTGCCTTGGTGCCTGTTTCAAGGAATACCATTCAGGCACAATGCAGTAGTGCTGTAAAGGTTCTTTTATTATTTGGCCACTTTTTCCCCGTGAAATAGCCTGTTTTTTATTTTTCAAAACACATCCCTCTTTAGATCTAACACTATCAAAATATATCTCTGATAATGGAAACACACGTTCCCTACTGGGCCTAGTAATTCCCCCAAACCCTGACAAACCTATGCATATGGGGCATTGCTGTACTCAGGAAATGTAATTCACCACTAATGTAAAGCACTTAAAAAAAATCTGCAATCATCATCTGATTAAAATCCAGAGCAACACTAAAATATAAATGTGAAAAAATGGTGTTTATCTGCCTTACTGCAGATTTTGGGAGGGATTGGTGATAGAGTGGCAGTGAAAAAATTGATAAGATGCAAATAGAATGAAAGCCAGGGTTGTCTACTCTTTTACAACATATACTTTTGGGGGTAAAATTAATTGCAGCATTGCCAAACAGACCAAAATGAGACAAGGTGCCAGCTGTAAAAATGGCATGTCTGTAAAAGGAAACTAACATGTTCAAACTGGGCCCAGTAGCTCCCACAAACCCCGACAAACCTATGCATATGGGGCATCAACGCTGAAGTCTAAGTGTAAAAAACACTTTTTTTTTTTTTGTTTTTTTTTTTTTTTTTTTTTAAACTTACGTCAAGGTTTACGAGGGATTGGTGGTAAAATGGTTGTGTACATAATTTGAAAACACACCTAAAACGAAAGACTGGGTGTCTGCTTTCCAAAAATATACACTTTTGGGGGTAAATCTTAAAAATGAGCAGTGTTACACAGCCCAAATGAGAAATGGGACCAGTAATGCAAGCTGTGAAGATTCAAAGTGTGAACCTGGAAACGTGCATGTTCCAATTTGGGCCCCGTAGCTCCCCCAAACCATGAGAAAGCTATGCATATGGGGTATTGCCGTACTCAGAAGAAGGAGCCAAACACTAATCAGTGCAGTTTATAAAATATTCACCTGTTCTGTGCTTGAAATTCACATCAACATTGAAGGCAAAGTGTGAAAAATGCTGAATTTTTTTTTTTTTTTTTACTTACGTCAAGTTTTCACAGGATTGGTGGTAAAATGGCTGTGTGTAAAATTTGAAAACACCTAAAACGGAAGCCTGGGGTGTCTACTTTCCAAAAATATACATTTTTGGAGGGAAATCCTAAAGTGGAGCACTGGAACATAGCCCAAAATGAGTAATGGCACCAGCTAAGCGAGATGTGAAAATTCAATATTTGTTCAAAATTGGTCCTCGTAGCTCCCACAAACCTTGAGAAAGCTATGAATATGGGGTATTGCCGTACTCCGAAGAAGGAGCTGAACACTAAATAATGCATTTTTAAAAATCTTCTCCTATCCTGTGCTTGAAATTCACACCAACATTGAAACCTAAGTGTGAAAAACGCTGACATTTTTACTTACATCAAGATTTACGAAGGATTTGTGGTAAAGTGGCTGCGTAAAAAATTTGAAAACATACATAAAATGAAAGCTTGGGGTGTTCACTTTCCAAAAATATACACTTTTGGGGGGAAATCTTAGAGTGGAGCACTGTTACACAGCCCCAAATGAGACATGGCACTGCAATACAGGGTTGGAGTGGCAGTTTTCGAATGGAGGTGGCGCTATCTTTTCAATATGTATTTCGTTGAATAAGATAGCGTTTTTCTGTTGGATGAGATAGCATTTTTACTGTTGAAGCGATATTCGGTTTCATATATATGCGATGGAGAAATTGAGATTCTGATAAGGTAACATGTTTCTATCGGGTTTTCTCCTCTTGAATAACATATTGAGAGATTTCGTTTTTCGCTAAAGGTGATTGGATGCTGGGACTATTTAAACTCTGGATGACGAGTTGTTTCGTAGCCTTGATAAAGCCTGTGGGTGAAACGCACGTCAGCTTTTTATCTTGGCACCCCGCAATGAGAAAAACATATAGATGAACACAATTTTGACACTTTGTTAACATTTGGAGTTAACTTTTTTGATTTGAAATACTGATGGGAAGGCAGGGTGCCGATTATTTTAATTGTAATAGCTGTTGCAGTGCTGTGGGAAAGCCAAACCATGCTATTCATTAACTCCTTTGTGGCCAGTAGGAGCGTAGAATGGGAGATTTAGACTAATTAACTCCCTTCTAAAATATATCAGTCTCCGTCTTGGCCTTTAAGATCTTAGCTCAAGAATATCTTTTTGTGTGGATGTGAACTTGAGTAGTTTTAGATATCAAGAGACACTCGAGTTGGATCAACAAATATAACTTTAGATATACACTTGTTGTGGCATTTATTGTTATTTCCTATTTGCTACAAGATTGGGATAGGAATAAATGCATGGTTAAACTGTATTTGGTTCTATCACAGCAAAGCTAGCAGCTTATTTTTTAATCAATGTATATTTTTATTTTATTTAATACATTTGAATTACGTTCACCGCAAGCAGAATATACTTGACTTAAAGACTGATCCTTGTGACTTTAACACTAGAGTGCCCTAAAAAGTATCTATTGGAATTTGTTTTTTTCTTTATAAGTTATGTAAAGTTTAGATACAGGTGCACGGCAGTGTAAATAACTGATAATAAATACGAGCTGTCTGTAGTGTTTGACACATTCGGTGCTCCATTCCTTCTTTTTTGATTTTCAGTTTGTAAAGGTACTCCACATAAGTGGTAAATATAGTAAAGGAGAAAAAGAAGCATCTAGGAAAAATATGCAGAAACAGAAGGAGGAAGATAGGTATCAGTACAAGACTAGGCTGAAGGAGGCCAAATGCATAATATTTGTGCCAAAGAACACACAGTGGGGGAAAAAATGCCCAGTCAATAAAAAAGGGGTATAAAACATTTTTTAGATGTAAAAGTGAAGGGGGGAAAGTGAAACAAGGAATAGTTAGATTGAAAACAAAAAATGGAAGTTATGTAAATGAAATTAAAGGGCTAGCTCACTATCTCGATGAATATTTGTGTGTGGGAAGCATGCATGTTTACAGAGGAAGTAGTTCTCCTTCAACTCTCTAAGGTAAAAACATCAATGGGACCAGATGGGATACACCCAAAGTTATTAAAACAACTTAAGAGTGTTCTGGCTGAACATTTAAAATAATTATTCAGTCAGTCACTACTGAAAGGAGTCATTCGAGAATGTAGTACAGCTCCACAAAAAAGGTATTGGGGAGAGTCCTGTGTCATTAGACGGCAAATTAATGGAAACAATGTTAAAGGAAAGAATTGTTAAATATCTGAATTTAAATGGTTTGCAAGATCCCAAACAGCATGTGTTTACAGTAGGGAGATCTTGTCAAACTAACCTCAGATTTTTTTTGAATGGGTAACTAAAATAATAAACCAGGGGGATCAATAGATATAGCTTATCTATATTTCAGTAAAGCATTTAATCATAGAAGACTCATTAATACATTGCAGTGTTTGGATCTGGATGTAACAATAGTTAAATGGATAAGGCAATGGCTGAGCAACAGGAGACAGAGGGTGGTAGTCGGTATTCAATGGAGAATATTTAGACTAATGAAGCGTTACTAGGAGGGGTCCCTCAGGGATCTGTACTGGGGCCCATTCTTTTTAATATTTTTATTAATGACTAGTGTAAAAGCTCGTGTATGCGTTGCGTACCCCTCTGGCACTCAAAGGGTTAAAAGACCAGTCCTGCTCTGCGTCCTGCCACCAACGCAGTCATGCATTGTAGAGACTGCCTAAAAGCATAGAATGCTCCCAGCATTCTGTGCTCTTCATCACAACCCTTTCCAGAAAGGGAGTCCTTATTTCAGTGGCAGTCTCCTGGGAATTCTTTTGGGCATACCAGTCACTATCTAGTACTATTCATCTTTCACTCCAATCACATCTATCAAAGTAGTAATAGTAGCTCCAGTTTCTCGGTTATATTTACGCAAGATGTTGAAGTGTCTAAATAGACAAATTAGGTGGGACCAATTAGCTTCATGCTTCTTTTCACAACAAATAGAACAGCTCCCACCTATTGAGAACGTAGATGGGGATTTAAAGAAAAAATTCTTTGAATTAGAAAAACCCTGGAGATAGAAATGTCCCAATGGTGGGAAACAGTAACTCTTCAAAAAATACATTGATAAACAACAGATCCCCAGGGGCCTAAGAATTATCAAAGAATCTGCTTTTGGGAAAAAGCATGCAATTCTCGACCAATGTTCCTTCAAACTCATGTTTTTAACTATCTCCAATAAAGAAAAGAAATTGGAAGAATCAATAAGAAAAACAGAAAAGCTAAAAGATCTTTTAGAAGCATCCAACAGGGACCCATATTTTAAAATCTTGGACCAACAGTCCAATGATAGGGTTGAGAAATATGAGAAAGAAATCACTGAAAGGAAGCAAAGAAAGTTATTAAGGGATGAGGAGGACTACAATATGGGATATTTGGAACTGGCAAAGAAATCTCATTAAAATAAGAAACCAAACATATAACCAATGTCTCCAATATCCAAGCAAAAAGGAAGCATCTAACGAAAATTCAAGCAATCTAAGTAAGGAGGAATAGAAGTGAAAGATAGTAATACGAGATGTAATTTTGAGAAACATACGGTTGTCAATAGGAAAAAATTAGAGGACTCCAACATAAATATTGTTAAAGAGAACGAGCCTCCAAATATTCCTATAGGAATAAATCCAAAAACTGCACACCAATCATCAAAGCAAGATACCTTTAACATAATTGAAGTAAATACCTCAATAGAACCATGACCACAAAAGAAGATGAAATTAAGCCAAAAAAAACAAGAAGATAAATAATGAGAACCCCAAAGCCTCCATTTCAGAAACCACTATATACGACCATTTGGGCGCAAGACCACGTACAAGCAATAAGGTCGATCAACAAACACCGAATATATCATCACATTTTTTATCCATAGGCCCACAGATCCCCATCAAAGCTTGGGTGAGGAAAGAATGGAATCGAGAAAGGGACACAATCTATGAGAAGAAATAGAACAGAAAGACCAGAAGGGGAACAAGAGCTGTAAAAAGAAAACAAGAGAAGAAATCAAAGTCCAACACAAAGGACATAGATGGCATCTTTAACCTATCTTCCTACCCTCTGACTGCAGATGACATCTCATTGTTGAACAAAGGATTAAAATTTGCACCACACAGCAAACCTAGTGAATTTGAACTATTTATAGATGTTCACAAATTTGTGAGGAAACTCACCCTCAAACAATACTATCTAAAAAAAAAAAAAAAAAAAAAAAAAAAAAAAAGGAAGAAGTAAGTAAAACAACAAATGGGGAGCTACCTGTGAAAATAATAGACGATGAGACACTCACTGAGTCTATGGAATGAGAATATTCAGGTTGAAGAGTTAGAACCCACCAAGAATGTTGAAATAAGCACACAATTTAGACATACATCTCTAAAACCAGCTTCCAAATTTAATCCCACTCAAACTCATGGACGCCATATAGAGACATTTTGTAATGACAGACATTAAGAAATTTAAGTTCCACTAAAGATAAAATATAAATTTATCCAAATAAGAAAAATCTAGTCTCGACAAGCTTATGAGAGAAAATTCTCTATTATTTAGTGAGGCGGATAAAGGAGGCAGTATCGTAATACAGGACATAAATGATTACATAAAGGAATCAAGAAGAATCCTCGAGGATAAAGAGTTTTATGAACCACTTTCCAGCAACCCAATTAGTAAATACAAACGTGGAATATGACCATCTAATATCACAAGCATTCCATACTGGTATCTTAAATAAACAAGAATATGCTTTTTTAATAGTACAACATCCAATAATTCCAATCTTTAATCATATTCCAAAAATTCACAAAAGCATACAAAACCCTCCAGGTTGTCCATTAATATCAGGCATCCAATCACGTACGTGTAATCTTTTGGAATATATTGATCATTTATTACAACCCTACGTCCAGAACACACCTTCATATATAAAAGATGCTACTCACATTTTAAAAAAATTGTGGGAATTACAATGGATGGAAGGATATTTATTGGTCACTTGTGATGTAACTTCCTTATATACCATCATCAAGCATAATGCAGGTGTAGGAGCAGCTGAAAAAATATTAAGAGACAGAGACCTACCGCCTGAACAGACTGAATTCATACTAGACGGAATAACGTTCATATTACGTCACAATCATTTCATGTTTGAACGTAAACATTACCGTCAGGTTAGGGGTACAGCTATGGGAACACGCTTTGCACCCAGCTTTGCTAATCTGTTCTTAAGTGTATGGGGAGAAGAACTCCTATGGAAGAACTACAAAGATATGGCAATATATGGACGCTATATCGATGACATCATCTTGATTTGGAAAGGAGGAGAACATACACTAGACGAATTCTCAAATTCCATCAACAACAACCAGTTGGGTCTACATTTTACCCACACAAGTAGCCCCATATCAGCAATCTTTTTAGATTTACAAATTACTATAGAACCCAGTGGGGAGATCTGCAAAAACACGTACCACAAACCAGTTGATATAAATGGATACATTGAGGCCTCAAGCAACCACCACAAAAAATGGCTCCAGAGTGTACCTTATAGTCAATTTCTCAGATTGAGAAGAAACTGCACAAAGAAGGAAAATTTTCTGAAAGAAGCAGACCTACTAAAAAACAGATGTTTAGAAAAGGGCTATCAAGAAACTATTATACAACGAGCATTTAATAAAGCCTCTGATACGCCAAGAGATTATTTACTACTTAATAAAGAAGAAAAATTCCAAAAGAGACAACCATTGCAAAAAAACAGAAACTCCATTTATAACCAGGTTTACATCATCCAAAAAAGCGTGGAGAGCATCATTAGAAAACATTGGAACTCACTAGAAGGGGATAAGACCTTACAAAAAATACTTCTGAAAAAAAATTACTTTTGTATACAGGAAATCATCAGATCTGAAGGACAAATTGGCTCCATCCATGATAAACACTGACCCTAAGGGGGAGCTACAACAAAGGGACCTAAATGGGACCCCTGTAATAGGAACCTATAAATGCGGCCACAATAGATGTATCACTTGTGAACACATTCAAAACAAATGTAAATCATTCACTTCAAAACATACAGGAGAAACGTTCTCCAATAAACAATTTGTCAACTGTACATCGGATTTTGTGGTATATCTTTTAGAATCTGCCTGTGGATTACAATATATTGGTCAAACAACAAGACCACCAAAAAGAAGATTTCTGGAACACAGAAATAATATCCTAAAGAAAAATAAACAACACACAGTATCGAAACTTCATTTAAGCAAATTACGGATTTAAGACTAACAGGAGTGGAATATATCCCTCCAACATTAAGAGGAGGAAACCGGTTTAAGAAGCTATCAAAACAAGAGAGTTTTTGTATTTTCAAGCGTCAAACGTTAGCACCGACAGGTCTAAATGAAGAACTGGATTTGTGGCGCTTGTGAAATATGTTACCCACTATACACATTTTTTCACTCCTTGTTCAACAAACTCCAAGATCTTGAAGAAGTTACAATGTCTGTGTATTAATATTTCCGGCATACAACAACTCTATATGTACTGTATTTAAGCATGGAAATTCAACAACACAGATTATGATGCCATAAGCAATTAATACTATATGTCCTAAACCCCTACAATCATATGGACCACTTATATTTAAGATATTTTGGGTAAAGTGAGTCTATTAATCTTAAATAAGGACTGGAATATAGGTCTCCTTAGCAACAATAAGCAATTAAGATGTGACTACTATAGAAGCATCTACTCCATCACTCAAGCATAGGCAGATAGAGCCAGCTATATGTATAGAAGTAAAATGAAGATACCGCACAATCTAACAATATAGGATATCATAATGACATATTGGAAATTGGAGGATGCCTTTTTAACTCTAGTATCTTATATATATCTATGTAATCCCAGTAAATCATTCCTGGAACATCGAAGGATAATTACAGGAGATCCTTTTGTGAAACAAAAAATCTGATGAGCCATCACATTGCAAAGCGAATTAGTTGAACTTTTAGAATTCATTATTGCTCCCCAATTATCTCACCGTCTATCTAGTACCTGAATACTGTCATAGTATCCAGTCATACAAAACTTCCATATGTTTTCGGCATTGTATGAACATCCCTTCTGTTTAGTAGTTTCATTGATATAATGTACTTTTATTAAAACCGATTGATAAACTCACATTGTATGCTATTTAAAAAGGGCTAAATGTAAGATCAATTATCATGTGAAAAATTATTTTGATTTTTTTTTATTTTTGTAAGAAGTTTTGATTCAAAGCTCTTTCACCTTGTTACATTTGAACTTTGTCACTGATTGGGATTTGTTGAATGACGTATTTAAGATTGCGCCCTTTTTGAGCGCAATTAAAATAATTTTATCTTGAGAAAGGGGATTTGGTTCCCAAAACGCGTTGATCACACTTAATATTATCAAAGTTGTCCATATCAGAGATCGATATCTAACAACATTGGAGTGGACCACATTATAACAACAGAGACTCATCCTAAAGAGACAGAGAACCAAGGGGATCGCGCAAGCATCGGAGACACTGGATCCGCCACCGAGGTTTACTAGCTATGGGCCCACTTCCGGTGAGCGCATACTATTAACCATATGCATACCTGAACTATCCTTGCTGAGGATATAAAACGTTCCAGGTGTTGACTGCTTTTCCACACTCTCCGTAGCGTGTATTCCCTGTTAATAGGTCCCGTCCCTGGTTGCTTATTTTCAGCATTTTAATATATTTTATGTATTAGGGACATATGCAGATCCCAGTTTTTATTATTCATACCATCATATTGCTTAATGGTCAAATCTATTTGATTTTATTGACTCAATAAATGATATTGTTTTTTATTCATGGATTCAGGTTTGGATTTTATACATAATACTACACTTAGAGGATTCTGTGCACTGTCTTTTTGCGCTTCTTTTTTATATACACTCAGCACAGAACTCCCAGCATTGTGTGTGTGTCACGGTTTTTTTTAAAGACTCTCAGACCAGTATGTAAAATAAAACACAGTTTTATTTAGCAATAATAACACATAAGGTCGCCCTCTAGTGGCGGTTGGGTGTACATAAATGATAGTGACTGGAAAATACAAAGTTAAATGCCCAAACGGAAAGCAAGTACAAATTACCACCAAGGAAGGGGTATAACCCCAGAGGGTTAAGTCCTTGATAAATATAGTTTCAAAGGAACTGTTTGGCACGCCCTGGGTATAAGTAGGCTAAGCTTAAGGTAACCACAGTGGGTTAAGTCCTTGATTATGAACAGTCTCTTAAGTGGATGCTTGGCATGCCCAAGGTGTAGATAAGCTGTGCTGAAGAAATGTCCACCAACAAGTAGATAGGGACTGTCTCGCCACGGTGTGTAGTATAGCAGAGCCCAATAGCCCCCCACGGGCGTACCTACAGGAATGGCTACTGCTGGTGCAAGTGATCTTAGCCCCACGGGCGTGTATCGAACCAGCCTGCAGTGCAAGAGCTCCCAAGCCTCTTCAGACTCTACTGGACTGAGTATAATGAGACAGGGCCCAAAGCCCAACAGAAGTAGTACCGGAATGCTAGTGCTAAAGCCTGTGCCCGTCACCACTCGGTATAACGGAATCGCCCAGTGTATACAACGAGAGAGATAGAGAGCCAAAGCGCCCAACCGGCCTAATAGGAAGTGAACACTCTACTGGGATGGTATCGAGTTGCCGACGGAGAGCGGCCAACTCAGCAAGAGTTTCACTATGAACGAGGCTCACACTGGAGTAGGGAGAGTGGGACCGAGACAGCACTGGTAGGGTTAAAAGGCACGTTTACACAAGGCTTTTCTGCGGTAACACAGCACTGCGGTCTGAGGTAGGCGCACACAGCTCTGCACGATAGTAACACTGCACTGCACGAAGTAACACCAGGCAAGACAGCCACACAAGTACTGGAACAGTGGATGATAATGTCGCGACGGCGACAAACCGGAACATGGGTCTTCTGGAACATGCTGGAGGTGATCTTGCGGGAGGAAGTCAGCAAGGCCGGATCGGAGCACGTAGGAGGTAGTCGTACCAGCCGGGTCATACACAAGCAGGAACGTCAGCCAAGCAGAGTCGAGATCCGGAGGAGATAGTCAGACGAGCCGGGTCATACACAAGCAGGAACGTCAGCCAAGCAGAGTCGAGATCTGGAGGAGATAGTCAGACGAGCCGGGTCATACACAAGCAGGAACACTGGAGAATGGTCAGGGCTAGCCAAATCGGTACACAGGAATCAGAAACGTAGCAACAGAACAACTGGCTCAGAAACACCACGAAAGGGCGCCTGACAGATGGAATTGCCAGGTATAAAAAGGAAACCAAGGGGCGGGCCAAACTTAAGTGAACAAATCACCCTTGTACATAGAAGAGAGTGACAGCTAGATCACAGGCACTGTGATAGTACCCCCCCTCAAAGACCCCCTCTCCCAGCTGGAGGCTTCGGTTTCTGAGGGTATTTGGAGTGGAAATTGTGCACAAGTCTGGGCGCATGGAGGTCCTTCTGGTCAATCCAAGAGCGCTCCTCCGGGCCATAGCCCTTCCAGTGGACCAAGTATTGCAACTTCCCTCTAAGTCGCCTAGAATCAATAATGCTCTGGACCTCATATTCCTCCTGTCCCTGGACGTCCACCGGCCCAGGAACCACCGGAGTGGTCGTGTAACGATTGCAAACCAAGGGTTTTAATAAAGACACATGGAACACATTGTGAATGTGCATAGACTGTGGAAGTTCCAACGCATAGGAGACCGGATTAATTTTGCGAATAATCTTAAATGGGCCAATAAACCGGGGAGCCAACTTATTCGAAGGGACTTGCAGGTTGAGGTTTCTGGAGGAAAGCCATACCCTATCCCCAACCTGGAAAGAGACCGCTGGCAGCCGTCTGCGATTGGCATACCTCTGATGTCGCTGGAAGGACTGACTGAGGGTCCTTTGTACCTGTGCCCATGTAGAACGGAGTTGCTCCATATGCTCATCCAAAGCCGGAATCTGCTGAGACTGAAACGAATCCGGGAGCAAACCTGGCTGAAACCCATAATTGATTAAGAACGGGGAGCTCCCGGATGATGAGTTAACTGCACAGTTCCTGGCAAACTCCGCCCATGGCAACAGGTTGGCCCAATTGTCATGATGATCAGAGATGAAACAGCGCAGGAACTGTTCCAATCCCTGGTTGGCACGCTCAGCGGCTCCGTTGGTCTGGGGATGGTAGGCGGAAGAGAAGGACAATTGAATGCCCATCATGCCACAGAATGCCCTCCAGAACCTGGACACGAATTGACTCCCACGGTCAGAGACCACCACTCTGGGTACCCCGTGCAAACGAAACACCTCACTAGCAAACACTTTAGCTAGTTCCTGAGCCGATGGAAGCCCTCTGAGTGGCACAAAATGAGCCATTTTGGAGAACCGATCAACCACCATAAGTATAAAAGTAAACCCCCTCGAGTTAGGCAATTCTCCCATAAAATCAATAGAAATGTGGGACCAGGGTCGTTCCCCATTAGGCACAGGTTGGAGCAAGCCCACTGGAAGATGCCTGGGGGTCTTGGCACGGGCACATGTGGCACAGGCGGCAGCAAAGGCGGAACAATCGGCTCTGAGCGTCGGCCACCAGAATAATTGCGAAAGAGACCATACCAGTTGATCCCTGCCAATGTGCCCGGCAGCCCTAGAGGAATGATAGGTCTCCAAAAGGCGAGTACGGAAAGGCTCCTCCACAAAGCATTTGCCAACTGGAGTCTCAGGTGGAGCCCTAGCTTGAGACCCCAGAATCTCCTCTCCCAGAGGTGAGGTTATACTAGTGTGGATGGTAGCCAAAATACGGTCAGGCTGAATGATGGGTACCGGCTCCTCCTCCCTGTCAGTGTCCGATGCAAACTGACGAGACAATGCGTCTGCCCTGATATTCTTAGACCCTGGAAGGTATGATACCACGAAGTTAAATCGGGACAGAAAGAGTGCCCACCTGGCCTGACGAGAAGACAACCTCTTAGCTTCAGAGAGATATGTCAAGTTCTTGTGATCGGTCAGGATCAATACTGGGTTCTTAGTACCCTCCAACAGGTGGCGCCACTCCTTCAATGCCAGAATAATAGCCAATAACTCTCTGTCGCCAATCTCATAGTGACTTTGTGCGGTAGACAACTTCTTAGAAAAAAACCCACAAGGTTTCAAGCTACCACCTCCCACAGGACGCTGGGAGAGTACTGCCCCAACCCCAACTTCGGAGGCGTCGACCTCCAACGTAAAAGGCAGGGAGGGGTTGGGATGGGACAGTACTGGAGCAGACGCAAAGGCAGATTTTAAGGTCTCAAACGCATTATCAGTGGCCTCGGACCACTGAGAGAGAGAAGCGCCCTTATGAGTTAAGTCAGACAAGGGTTTCACAATAGTGGAAAAGTTGCGTATGAATTTCCTATAATAGTTGGAAAACCCTAAAAAGCGCTGAATCGCTTTTAACCCTTTAGGGCGAGGCCACTGCAATACCGCTGCCAACTTCTCTTGGTCCATAGCGATTCCATCCTTCGAGATTATGAACCCCAAGAATGGTACTTGTGACACATGGAATTCGCATTTTTCCAACTTGCAAAACAGCTTATTAGCCCTGAGTAGTGACAAAACTTGCGTGACATCTTTAATATGCTGGGCTAGCGTAGAGGAGTGAATCAATATATCGTCCAGATATACCACCACACAGGACTGAAGCATGTCACGCAAGATGTCATTAATCAGCTCCTGAAATACCGCAGGTGCATTACATAAGCCAAATGGCATTACCAGATATTCGTAGTGTCCCGTTCTGGTATTAAATGCCGTTTTCCACTCATCACCTTCTCTGATTCTTATTAGATTGTAAGCAGCCCGTAAATCAAGTTTGGTGAAGACAGAAGAGCCCTTCAATCTGTCAAATAACTCAGTGATGAGTGGAATAGGGTATGCATTCTTGGGCATCAGCTTGTTAAGCCCCCGGTAATCTATACAAGGCCTAAGTTCGCCATTTTTCTTCTTAACAAAGAAGAATCCGGCACCAGCCGGGGAGTTAGACTTGCGGATAATTCCTCTACTAAGGGCATCCTCAATGTACTCCTCCATAGCCCTGTTCTCTTCGAAAGACAGTGGGTAAGTACGACCCCTTGGAGGAAACACGCCAGGAGGCAGATCAATAGCGCAATCGTAGGGTCTGTGCTCGGGCAATGCGCTAGCCTCCCCCTTGCTGAATACATCACTGAATTCACCATATTCAACTGGTATAGCAGGGGAGGTACACATAATTTTCACAGGGATAGATAGGCAGTTTTCTTTACAGTAATTGGACCAGGCACTGACTTTGCATGTTTGCCAATCGAATTGAGGATTATGCCGAAGCAACCATGGAAACCCCAATATGACTGCATGGTGAGGAGAGCGGATAATCTGAAACTGAACCTCCTCTTTGTGGAGAGCCCCAACTGACATAGAGATAGGAATAGTTTCCATAGTAATAAAGGCTGGCTCCAATGGTCTGCCATCAATGGCCTCTACTGCCAACGGACACTCCTTCTTGCATAGAGGAATATTGTGCAAGTCTGCGAAAGATTGGTCCATAAAGTATCCAGCTGCACCAGAGTCCACTAGTGCCAAGGTGTCTGCGCCCTTATCTGCCCAAAAGAACGTCACCTGGATGGTGGGTTTAGCAATGTTAGGATCTGGGGACTGTTGTACACCACCTAGGGCCTGTCCCCCAAGGTACCCTAGGTGCGTGCGTTTCCCGGCCTTACCGGACAATTGCGCAAAAGGTGCCCCTGTTTGCCACAATAAAGACAGAGACCACGCTTTTTACGAAAAGACCTCTCCTCGTTGGAGAGTCTCGTGAAACCCAGTTGCATTGGCTCTGCTGCCTCTCCCTTGCGTTCAGGAGAAAAGGGTGGAGAGGGTGGGTCAAAGAAGCAGTTCACCCCATGCTTCCTGGAGGTTTCCTTTCGTGCCAACCTTCTCTCCCTGATACGGGAGTCAATGATCATTACATAGTCAATGAATTCGTCTAGGTTACCGGGTACATCCCGGGCAGCAATTTCATCTTTAATTGTCTCGGAGAGCCCCTTAGTGAAGGCTGCCAATAATGCCTCATCGTTCCAGCCCACCTCCACAGCCAGGGTCCGAAATTCTACTGCATAACTGCCCAAGGAAAGTTCGCCCTGCTGTATCTCCATTAGCTTTTTGGCAGCGGAGGCCACTCTACCAGGCACCTCAAACACACGGCGGAACTTTCTTACAAATTCGTTAAAGTTCAGCGTGCAAGGTCTGGCACCTTCCCACAAGGGGTTCGCCCAAGCCAAAGCCTTGCCAGTTAGTAGCGATATCATGAAACCGACCCTGCTTCGGTCGTTAGGAAAAGCCTGAGGCGTTAATTCCAGATAGATCTCTAACTGGTTAATGAAGCCCCTGCATAGGGAAGGCTCGCCATCATATCTCAACGGTAACGGCGCCGTAGCCGTTAAGCCCCTGAAGCCCGTAGGAGGAGCTATAGGCGGATTGTCCGGTGTCAAGACTGAGGAGACCACCGGACTCGGATTAGGCTTGTCTAGGTGTATCGTACGCTCCAGCAGGGTTTGTAGAGCCAGTGCCAATTGATCTAAGCGCTGCTCTTGGGCATCCATTCTCCAGTGGATGTTTTGAGTGTTACCTTCGCCCTTACTGTCTGAGGTCATTGGCCCTTTCGTACTGTCACGTTTTTTTTTAAAGACTCTCAGACCAGTATGTAAAATAAAACACAGTTTTATTTAGCAATAATAACACATAAGGTCGCCCTCTAGTGGCGGTTGGGTGTACATAAATGATAGTGACTGGAAAATACAAAGTTAAATGCCCAAACGGAAAGCAAGTACAAATTACCACCAAGGAAGGGGTATAACCCCAGAGGGTTAAGTCCTTGATAAATATAGTTTCAAAGGAACTGTTTGGCACGCCCTGGGTATAAGTAGGCTAAGCTTAAGGTAACCACAGAGGGTTAAGTCCTTGATTATGAACAGTCTCTTAAAGGGATAGTATTACTTCAAAATTACTATCCCTCATATTGTAGCCCTTAATAAAAGGAGTTAAATGACAACAGCGGCATCTCTCAGACCTTTATGGTTTAAGAGATAGCCACTTTCAAAGTTTCCTCTCCCCTGCTGTCAGCGTTCTGCTGCCAGCAGGAGAATCCGGTCTCTGAATCAAGAGGAGGCTCTTCAGCAGAGCCGATATCTCGTTATGGAAGGAAAAATGATTAATTGAAACAGTCTTCTATGTGTGCTTGGTAACCAAGCAGACGTAGAAGACTGTTTCAATGAATCATTTTTCCTTCCATAACGAGATATCGGCTCTGCTGAAGAGCCTCCGCCTGTCCCGGGACAGGATTCCCCTGCTGGCAGCAGAATGCTGACAGCAGGGGAGAGGAAACTTTGAAAGCGGCTATCTCTTAAGCCATAAAGGTTTGAGAGATGCTGCTGGTGTCATTTAACTCAGTTTATTAAGGGCTACAATATGAGGGATAGTAATTTTGAAGTAATACTATCCCTTTAAGTGGATGCTTGGCACGGCCAAGGTGTAGATAAGCTGTGCTGAAGAAATGTCCACCAACAAGTGGATAGGGACTGTCTCGCCACGGTGTGTAGTATAGCAGAGCCCAATAGCCCCCCACGGGCGTACCTACAGGAATGGCTACTGCTGGTGCAAGTGATCTTAGCCCCATGGGCGTGTATTGAACCGGCCTGCAGTGCAAGAGCTCCCAAGCCTCTTCAGACTCTACCGGACTGAGTATAATGAGACAGGGCCCAAAGCCCAACAGAAGTAGTACCGGAATGCTAGTGCTAAAGCCTGTGCCCGTCACCACTCGGTATAACGGAATCGCCCAGTGTATACAATGAGAGAGATAGAGAGCCAAAGCACCCAACCGGCCTAATAGGAAGTGAACACTCTACTGGGATGGTATCGAGTTGCCGACGGAGAGCGGCCAAATCAGCAAGAGTTTCACTATGAAAGAGGCTCACACTGGAGTAGGGAGAGTGGGACCGAGACAGCACTGGTAGGGTTAAAAGGCACGTTTACACAAGGCTTTTCTGCGGTAACACAGCACTGCGGTCTGAGGGAGGCGCACACAGCTCTGCACGATAGTAACACTGCACTGCACGAAGTAACACCAGGCAAGACAGCCACACAAGTACTGGAACAGTGGATGATAATGTCGCGACGGCGACAAACCGGAACGTGGGTCTTCTGGAACACGCTGGAGGTGATCTTGCGGGAGGAAGTCAGCAAGGCCGGATCGGGGCACGTAGGAGGTAGTCGTACCAGCCGGGTCATACACAAGCAGGAACGTCAGCCAAGCAGAGTCGAGATCCGGAGGAGATAGTCAGACGAGCCGGGTCATACACAAGCAGGAACGTCAGCCAAGCAGAGTTGAGATCCGGAGGAGATAGTCAGACGAGCCGGGTCATACACAAGCAGGAACACTGGAGAATGGTCAGGGCTAGCCAAATCGGTACACAGGAATCAGAAACGTAGCAAAAGAACAACTGGCTCAGAAACACCACAAAAGGGCGCCTGACAGATGGAATTGCCAGGTATGAAAAGGAAACCAAGGGGCGGGCCAAACTTAAGTGAACAAATCACCCTTGTACATAGAAGAGAGTGACAGCTAGATCACAGGCACTGTGATAGTGTGTTTGGGCAGTCTCTACTGCGCATGAAGGCTTCTGACAAACATCCTAGAGAATTATTATATAGGATATTGCAAAAGGTCTTTAAGGTAATGTATGTCTTTTGCAGATGATACAAAGATCTGCAACAGGGTAGATATCCCTGGGGGAATAAGCCAAATGACAAATGATTTAGGTAAATTAGAAGAATGGACAAGTGTGTGGCAGCTGCAGGTTAATCTTCATAGATGTAAAATAATGCAATTGGTATGTTGAAATTGAAAGGAAACATAGTATTCAGGGCACTGTGCTGTCAGACAACAGAGGAAAGGTATTTGGGCAGGAAATGTAACAAAGCGGTGGTGAATGCAAGCAGGATGCTGGGTTGTATAGCTAGGGGTATTAGTAGCAGAAAAAGGGACCATGCCATTCTACTGATCTCTAGTTAGACTTCACCTAGAGTATTATATACAGTTCTGGAGACCCCATCTCCAGAAGGATATAAATACTCTGAATTCTCTTTAGAGAAGGGTTACTAAAATTGTAACTGGTTTACAGGAGAAGAGATATCAGGATAGACTAAATGATCTGAACATGTATAGCCTGGAGGAGAGAAGAGAGAGAGGGGATATGACAGAAACATTCAAATACATGAAGCGATTCAACAAAGTGCAGGAGGAAAGCACATGTCAAAGGAGAAAAATGCTAGGACAAGAGGCCATAGTCTAAAACTAGAGGGACACGGGTTTAGATGCAATGTAAGTTTTACTTCACTGAGATGGTAGTAGATACGTAGAATAGACTACCAGCAGAAGTGGTAGGAGTTAATACAGAGACTGAATTTAAGCATGCAAAAGATATGCATAAGACTGTCCTGAACATAAGACAAGACCAAGGACCAAATAAGGTTTGAGGTTTTTACAGTAGGAAAATGGGCAGACTAGATGGGCCAAATGGTTCTTATCTGTAGTCAAATTCTGTGTGTCAGAAGAATGCCCAAGACCAAGTTTAAACTCCATGGGGGAGTGGGACCCCTAAAAGATGGTAAAGCGTGAGTCACACCTTGAACAAATGTCATACCATCAAGTAAAATAGCAATAAGATTCTGGAAGAGGACAGAGCGGAGAGCGTTACTTTGATAAAGCTGAGGCTGAGACCTCTGTTCATGCCAGCATAAAGAGAAAAAAAATTAGGAAGGTCAAAAGGTCTGAGCAGACATATCCTCATCAGGATATCGCTGATAAATGGTGGACCAAATCCTATGATATGCTTTGGAAGAAATAGGCTTCCTAGCTTGTATCACTTTGTATATGACAACCTCTGAGAAACATTTCTTTCTCGGGATGTTTGCTTCAAAAGCCATGCCATCAAGGTCTGCCATTCCACCTGTTGATATGAGATGAGACACAGAGTCAAGAGGTCCAGTCTCAGAGAAAGGTGGAACACTTCTTCGATAGACAGATTGAGAAGATCTGCAAACCAGGCCTGACGGGGTCAGAAAGGAACAATCAGGATGACTAGAGCCTTGATCATCTTGATCAGAGGTAGTGGAGGAAACCAGTAGGCGAGATGAAAACTCCATGAGATTGACATCTCATACATAGCAAAGGCTCATAGATCCTTTGTCTTTGTGGAGAACAAAGGAACCTTCCTTTGCTGGCAGGAGGCCCCAGAGGTGAACTGTTTGAACACTTCCTGGTTCAGTTTCCTTAATCCAGATCTGCGTGAATGAGAAAGCATCTTTTCTACCCCAGGAATGCAGACCTCTGAGATGACTGGGACATGCGCTTCCGTCCATTGAAGTTCTCACAACTCTATCCCGACGGACTCACTTAGCGTTGCTCCTTGGCAGCTGATGTAAGCTACTACAGTCGAACTAAATTTGTACTGGGGTTCCCATCACCACTTGAGACCAGTGAAGGATGGGTTGAATCTAAAGGATGTTGATTGAGAGGAGACTCTTCTCTCTAGTCAGCTGGCATCTGTCGTGACCAGGTTCCATTCTGGCATTCCAGAACGGCATACCTGAGTCACAGCAGGATAATGCAGCCAACTACATAGTTCCTCCCTCATCCATGGGGGGACAGGGTCATGAAGTATGACAGATGAGAGCACAGTCGGGACCTGCTTCTATCCAGATGAAGTTTCCTTGTGTAGAAATGGGCTTAAAGAACCATTTCCAGGGCTGACACCAGGCATTCCAGGATTCTCATGTAATCCCTTATTGTCACCGAGGGCAAGGCTAATGTTAGGGACACATCCTGAAACAAGCTCTGCATCGTCTTTAGGGAAAAAACACTCACCCTTGAATGGTGTCAAACTTCATTCCCAGAGAAAATAGGGTCTGGGATGAAATCAGACAGAACCTCTTGAGACTGATGAACCAGGATGCAAGCACACACTTGGACGTGGGCAGACCGAATGTCCACTGAAAGCACTTTGATCAAATGATTGTCCAAATATGGAGTCAAGGATATTACCTGAGAATGGATGTATGTGGCCAGAGCTGCTATGATGTTCATGGAGTCAATGTCTATCACGGTGCCCGTGATTCGTGCTGTTCAGTGTCTGTCACTTGTTGAGTAGTCATGATTGGCTGTCTGTGATTAGCCTATCACGGTGCCCGTGATTCGTGCTGTTCAGTGTCTGTCACTTGCTGAGTAATCATTATTGGCTGTCTGTGATTAGCCCTCCTCACACAGCCTTTTTAAACCCAGGCTGAGCACTTCCAGGTTGCCCTTTCGTGGTGTTTCTGACTTCTCTCTGCCTGACCTGCTTGTCAGGCTTCTGGGCCTGTTCCTGCTGTACTTGCTGATCCTGTGTTCCAGTGTTCCTGTATGCTAGCGTACCGGTGTTCCAGTGTGCCTGTATTCCAGTGTTCCAGCACCTTGCGGGTTCCTGAATCTCCTGCTCCAGCTGTCGCTCCGGTGACATTGTTCTTCTCGCTGCTGATCATACATTGTTGGCTCCAGCGTGCGGACGCTGGTTTACTTCACTAAACCTGGTTGCGATACACATTGTTGGTTCCAGCGTGCGGACGCTGGTTTACTTCACTAAACCTGGTTGCGATACACATTGTTGGTTCCAGCGTGCGGACGCTGGTTTACTTCACTAAACCTGGTTGCGATACACATTGTTGGTTCCAGCGTGCGGACGCTGGTTTACTTCACTAAACCTGGTTGCGATACACATTGTTGGTTCCAGCGTGCGGACGCTGGTTTACTTCACTAAACCTGGTTGCGATACACATTGTTGGTTCCAGCGTGCGGACGCTGGTTTACTTCACTAAACCTGGTTGCGATACACATTGTTGGTTCCAGCGTGCGGACGCTGGTTTACTTCACTAAACCTGGTTGCGATACACATTGTTGGTTCCAGCGTGCGGACGCTGGTTTACTTCACTAAACCTGGTTGCGATACACATTGTTGGTTCCAGCGTGCGGACGCTGGTTTACTCCACTAAACCTAGCTGCGATTACATTGTTGGTTCCAGCGTGCGGACGCTGGTTTACTCCCCTAAACTTGGTTGCGATATACATTGTTGGTTCCAGCGTGCGGACGCTGGTTTGCTTCATTAAACCTGGTTGCGAGATACACTGTTGGTTCCAGCGTGCGGACGCTGGTTTACTCCACTAAACCTGGTTGCGATTACATTGTTGGTTCCAGCGTGCGGACGCTGGTTTACTCCCCTAAACTTGGTTGCGATATACATTGTTTGTTCCAGCGTGCAGATGTTGCTTTGCTCCATTAAACCTGGTTGCGAGATACACTGTTGGTTCCAGCGTACGGACGCTGGTTTACTCCATTACACTTGGTGGTGACATCTATTATTGGTCCCAGTGTGCGGACGCTGGTTTACTCCATTAACCTGGTGGCGTTATTTACTGTTGGTCCCAACGTGTGGACGTTGGTTTGCTCCTGAATGATCCAGTACTTTGGCCGGGTCGCTGTCCACTCCTATGCAGTCGTCTGATTATCCCTGGCAATAGACTTCTGCTGAGTAAGATCATTATTCCTATTTCTCTCTGTTGTCTTAGTCATCTGACAGCTGGTCTACTCGCTCAGGCTGCCCTGCCCGGTATTGGTAAAGCTGGTAGAAACTTGCACGTTACCATCCTTAAGGTTGCCTTACCCGGTATTGGCAGGGCAGGTAGAGCCTACTACAGTACTCCTTTGGGCTGCCTTGCCCGGTATTGGTAAAGCCGGTAGAACCTTGTACATCACCATCTTGAAGGTTGCCTTACCCGGTACTGGTAGGGCCGGTAGAGCTTCCATTCCGCATTCCTTTGGGCTGCCCTGCCCGGTATTGGTAAGGCCGGTAGAACCTTGTAATTCACCATCTTTAAGGTTGCCTTACCTGGTATTGGCAGGGCCGGTAGAGCCTCCATTCCGCATTCCTTGGGCTGCCTTGCCCGGTATTGGTAAGGCCGGTAGAACCGGTATATGTCATCTCACGGTTGCCTTACCTGGTATAGGCAAAGTCGGTAGAGCCTGTCATTTTACTGTCACTTGGGTTGCCTTGCCCGGTATTTAGGCAAGGCCGGTAGAACCTATTGTATTTGCTATTACTGTTGTATTGTTATGTATGTTTACCCTAGGGTGACTGCCTTTAAATTTTAATAAAGTTAAGTTTTTACCAAACCTTAAGTCTGAGAGTCCGTGACAGTACGAAAGGGCCATGACCTCAGACAGTAACAGTTACGGTAACGCACAGAATATCCATTGGAGGATGGATACGCTCGAGCAACGTTTGGATCAGCTAGCGGTTGCTATCCAAACTATCCGTGAACGCAGTACGGTATTTGCTGATAAGTCCGGTTCTAGCCCGGTGGTCCCGCCAATTCCGACACCGGAGAATGAGTCTAAGCCCTCAGGGGCCGCAGTCAAAGGGTTAACAGCTTCTGCACCCTTGCCGCTGAGATATGACGGTGACCCTCAACTATGCAGAGGGTTTATCAATCAACTTGAAATATTTATGGAATTGACGGCACACGCATTTCCTAGTGATCGCAGCAAGGTTGGGTTCATGATATCCCTGCTGACTGGCAGCCTTTGCTCAAGGATTGAGTGTCCAGATTAAAGATGAGATCGCAGCAAAAGATTTACCTACTGACCTAGATAATTATATCGAATACGTGATTCTAAATTGACTCCAGAATACGTGAAAGATTAACCACCAGAGAGCGACGAGTACGGTTAAAAGATAATGGGTCCAGTAGCATATTTTGCCCACCCAACCCTCCCTCTGCATCCACACTTAGTGAACTCATACAGGAACCAAGTGAACCTATGCAGGTGGGTTTCACTAGGTTAATTAAGGAGCAGAGAAGGTATCGCAGGACACAAGGATTATGTCTGTATTGCGGTAAAAATGGTCACCTGTTAAGATCTTGTCCGGTACGTCCGGGAAACGAACACACCTAGGGTACCTTGGGGGACAGGCCCTAGGTGGTGTCCAATCGTCCCCATTGTTGGGCACACTTAAACCCACCATACAGGTGGTATTGTCATGGGCACAATGCTCAGTTGAGGTTTTGGCATTGGTTGATTCTGGTGCAGCTGGGTATTTTATGGACAATACCTTTGCCGAATTGCATGGGGTACCACGGATTCAGAGAGAAACCCCTCTTGCTATTGAAGCAATTGATGGCAGACCTTTGGAACCCGCCCAAGTTACTTTTGAAACGATGCCCTTGTCCATGACTATTGGGGCTCTTCACAAGGAAGAGCAGCAGTTCCAATTGATTAATTCTCCTCACCATGCCGTGATTTTGGGCTTTCCTTGGTTACAGTTGCACAACCCACAATTTGATTGGCAGAAATGTGAGATTGCTGCTTGGTCTCAGTTCTGTATGAATAATTGCGTTACCCACCCTGTTAAGCTCTTGTGCACCTCCCCTTCACTACCGGATGTCTACCGGCAGTTTAGCGACATTTTCAGTAAGGGAGAGGCTGGCGCCCTGCCTCAGCACAGACCATAGGATTGTCGCATAGAACTGAGTCCTGGAGCAGTACCACCGAGGGGACGCACGTATCCATTGTCTTGTGAGGAGAACCAAGCTATGGAGGAATACATAGCAGATGCCCTCAGTAGGGGGATCATAAGGAAATCTACTTCTCCGGCTGGCGCCAGGTTCTTTTTTGTTAAGAAAAAAAGTGGCGAACTGCGACCATGCATAGACTATCGTGGGCTGAATAAGCTGATGGCAAATAATGCCTACCCAATACCACTCATCACCGAGCTGTTTGATAGACTTAAGGGGTCCTCGATTTTCACCAAATTGGACCTAAGGGCAGTCTACAATTTGATACGTATCAGAGTCGGTGATGAGTGGAAAACTGCCTTCAATACGAGATCTGGCCATTATGAATACCTAGGTCATGCCATTTGGTCTATGTAATGCTCCTGCAGTATTTCAAGAACTGATCAATGACGTTCTTAGAGATATGCTAAAATCTTGTGTTGTAGTCTATCTGGACAACATACTTATCCACTCCAAAGACCTGTCACAACACATCAAGGATGTGTCTGAAGTCTTGCTGCGCTTACGAAAAAATAAATTATTCTGTAAACTGGATAAATGCGAGTTCCACAAAACCAGTGTACCGTTTCTGGGGTTTATAATTGGCAAAGACGGCATTGCCATGGATAAAGAGAAATTGACGGCAGTCTTACAATGGCCTAAACCCAAGAGCCTCAAAGCCATCCAACGATTTCTGGGCTTCGCCAATTATTACAGGAAGTTTATTAAAAACTTCTCCTCTATTGTGAAACCTCTGTCTGACCTCACGCATAAGGGCGCTAACCCATCCCTCTGGCCGGTGGCTGCTGAAGAGGCCTTTGAGAAGTTGAAGGTAGCCTTTGCTGAAGCGCCTGTGTTGTCCCACCCTAATCCACTACTTCCCTTTACCTTAGAGGTTGATGCCTCAGATATTGGGGTCGGGGTGGTGCTCTCTCAGCGACAGGTTAAAGGCGGTACACTCAGACCCATTACGAGATTGGTGATCGAGAATTACTGGCCATTATCCTCGCTCTCAAAGAATGGCGTCATTTACTTGAAGGCACAAAAAACCCCGTTTTGATTCTAACTGATCACAAGAATCTGATGTATCTTTCTGAGGCCAAGAGATTGTCTTCTCGCCAGGCCAGATGGGCACTGTTTCTATCCCGATTCAATTTCGTTGTATCATACTTGCCGGGATCAAAGAATGTTAGGGCTGATGCTCTGTCTAGACAATCTGAAGCGGAGGTTGACAGAGAAGAGGTACCAGCACCTATCATTCAACCTGATCGAATATTGGCTACCATACGTACTAGTATTACTTCACCACTAGGGGAGGAGATTTTGGCATCCCAAGCCTCTGCTCCTCATGAGACTCCAGTGGGCAAATGTTTTGTCGTTGAGCCATTCTGTACTCGATTACTTGAAACCTACCACTCCTCTAAGGCTGCGGGACATATTGGTAGAGATCAATTGTTCTGGTCTCTCTCTCAGCTATTTTGGTGGCCTTCTATGAGAGCAGATTGTGCCAGTTTTACGAATGCCTGTGCCACCTGTGCCCGTGCCAAAACCCCTAGACATCTCCCTGTGGGCTTGCTTCAGCCGGTGCCTAATGGTGAACGCCCTTGGTCTCACGTCTCTATCGACTTTATGGGAGAATTGCCCAGGTCTAGAGGGTACTCCTTCATATTGATGGTGGTGGACAGGTTTTTTAAAATGGCACACTTCGTACCCCTCTGTGGCCTTCCTTCGGCCAAAGAACTGGCAATGGTATTCGCTCGAGAAGTGTTTCGGTTACATGGAGTACCCAGGGTGCTGGTGTCTGACAGGGGGAGCCAGTTTGTGTCCAGATTCTGGAGGGCATTTTGCGAACAGATGGGCATACAGCTATCATTTTCCTCTGCATATCATCTCCAGACTAACGGGGCCGCTGAGAGGGCCAATCAAGGATTGGAACAGTTTCTGCGATGTTTTGTGACTGACCATCATGATAATTGGGCCGACTTGTTGCCTTGGGCAGAGTTCGCCAGGAACTGCGCAGTTAATTCTTCCTCCGGGAGCTCTCCATTTGTGATCAATTATGGGTTCCAACCCTGTCTGCTCCCGGATTCCTTTCAGACACAGCAGATTCCAGCTCTGGATGAGCATATAGAGCAACTCCGTTCCACATGGGCACAAGTTCAGAGGGCATTGGGCCAGTCTTTTCAGCGACATCAGCGTCATGCCGATCGCAGAAGGCTTCCAGCGGTTTCCTTCCAAGTCAGGGATAGAGTATGGCTGTCCTCCAAGAATCTAAAGCTCAAGGTCCCATCTAATAAGCTGGCACCTCGGTTCATTGGTCCGTACAAGATCATTCGCAAAATTAACCCCGTCTCTTATGCCTTGGAATTACCTGCTTCTATGCACATTCATAATGTATTCCATGTGTCTCTCCTTAAACCTCTGGTTTGTAACCGTTATACTACCACACCTGTGAGGCCAGGTCCTGTTGAAGTCGAGGGGCAGGAGGAGTATGAAGTACAAAATATTATCGATTCCCGTAGACGTAGAGGAGGGGTACAGTATCTGGTGCATTGGAAAGGTTATGGTCCTGAGGATCGTTCCTGGGTAGCCAGTAAGGACCTTCATGCACCCAAGTTACTACGAATATTTCATGCCAAATACCCTCAGAAGCCTAGACCCTACTCTAGGAGAGGGGGTCTTTGAAAGGGGGGTACTATCACGGTGCCCGTGATTCGTGCTGTTCAGTGTCTGTCACTTGCTGAGTAATCATGATTGGCTGTCTGTGATTAGCCCTCCTCACACAGCCTTTTTAAACCCAGGCTGAGCACTTCCAGGTTGCCCTTACGTGGTGTTTCTGACTCCACTCTGCCTGACCTGCTTGTCAGGCTTCTGGGCCTGTTCCTGCTGTACTTGCTGATCCTGTGTTTGTGTTCCTGTATGCTAGCGTTTCGGTGTGTTCCAGAGTTCCAGTGTTCCTGTGTGCCTGTATTCCAGTGTTCCTGTGTTCCAGCACCTCGCGGGTTAATCTTACTGAGTTCCTGAATCTCCTGCTCCAGCCGTCGCTCCGGCGACATTGTTCTTCTCACTGCTGATCATACATTGTTGGCTCCAGTGTGCGGACGCTGGTTTACTCCACTAAACCTGGCTGCGATATACATTGTTGGTTCCAGCGTGCGGACACTGGTTTACTCCACTAAACCTGGTTGCGATATACATTGTTGGTTCCAGCGTGCGGACACTGGTTTACTCCACTAAACCTGGTTGCGATTACATTGTTGGTTCCAGCGTGCGGACGCTGGTTTACTCCCCTAAACTTGGTTGTGATATACATTGTTGGTTCCAGCGTACGGACGCTGGTTTACTCCATTACACTTGGTGGTGATATTTACTGTTGGTCCCAGCGTGCGGACGCTGGTTTACTCCATTAACCTGGTGGCGTTATTTACTGTTGGTCCCAACGTGTGGACGTTGGTTTGCTCCTGAATGATCCAGTACTTTGGCCGGGTCGCTGTCCACTCCTATGCAGTCGTCTGATTATCCCTGGCAATAGACTTCTGCTAAGTAAGACCATTATTCCTATTTCTCTCTGCTGTCTTAGTCATCTGACAGCTGGTCTACTCGCTCAGGCTGCCCTGCCCGGTATTGGTAAGGCCGGTAGAACCTTGCACGTTACCATCCTTAAGGTTGCCTTACCCGGTATTGGCAGGGCCGGTAGAGCCTACTACAGTACTCCTTTGGGCTGCCTTGCCCGGTATTGGTAAGGCCGGTAGAACCTTGTAATTCACCATCTTTAAGGTTGCCTTACCCGGTATTGGCAGGGCCGGTAGAGCCTCCATTCCGCATTCCTTTGGGCTGCCCTGCCCGGTATTGGTAAGGCCGGTAGAACCTTGTAATTCACCATCTTTAAGGTTGCCTTACCCGGTATTGGCAGGGCCGGTAGAGCCTCCATTCCGCATTCCTTGGGCTGCCTTGCCTGGTATTGGTAAGGCCGGTAGAACCGGTATATGTCCTCTCACGGTTGCCTTACCCGGTATAGGCAAAGTCGGTAGAGCCTGTCATTTTACTGTCACTTGGGTTGCCTTGCCCGGTATTTAGGCAAGGCCGGTAGAACCTATTGTATTTGCTATTACTGTTGTATTGTTATGTATGTTTACCCTAGGGGGACTGCCTTTAACTTTTAATAAAGTTAAGTTTTTACCAAACCTTAAGTCTGAGAGTCTTCAAATCTGTGACAACGTCAAACCACAGGGCAGAGTAGTGAACTGGCAGTGTGTCAATGTACACTTCAGACAAAGAATCACACAACACAGGTACAGGTAAATTTAACCAGCAAAACACTTCCCCAACCTTCCCAGGAACAGGCGTGAGGACAGTGCGCAGTTCACTACCCAGGAGCTGACATTGAACTACAACCTGCGACCGCGGATCGCCAAGGCAGCAAAGGAGGTAGAATCTAGCCTATGATTCTACAGAGCGAGCTTGAAGAAACCGAGAGCTAGGGATCAGGCAACAGGAACGAGACCGGGGTACAGACAGGTAATAGCCTCGGAGGTGTAGCTACTCAAGGATGCACAGAGCGAGACTGCTAGAGCAATACCTGGGATAAGACTAATCCTGGGCTACCGCGCAGAAGGCAGCTGCGAAAATACCAGGGAGGTAAAGTAGGCTGTATGGAGCGAGAGCCAGCAAAAAGCCGGATGAGACAGAGTCAGACAGTACCGGGGTCAAGCATGGAGCGGGTAGTCAGACAGAGCCACAGGTCAAAACTGTATCAAGTAGTCACAGAGCAGGAAGTCAGCCAGAATCAGGGTCAGACCAGAATGGGTAGTCAGACAAAGCCAAGGATCTAGGTCATACGCGGAGCGGGTAGTCAGACAGAGCCAATTGTCGATACTGGAGCAGGTAGTCAGACAAATATAAGGATCGAATCGGTGAATCAATGGAAGCCAAGCAAGGGTCAAATGAGAGCGGATACACAATAGTAACGCACATGTACACCACGAAAGGGCCACTAATCCCAGTATTCAGGCTGTATATAAGGCCAAAGGAAAAGGCAGGACACAAATCGGCCAATTCGTGACGAAGGCTACAAAACAGCGAGCGCAATGTCAATGACGCGGGCCCACGACAGAGAGGCCAGCAGTCAGGCGGCAGAGGCCGGCAATACCGCTGCTCGTTCACCAGAGGGGACAGGACAGGAAGCCATACCAGCCAGGCAATAATCATGGGCACCATGATACAGTGACTGCATGTGAAGGCAAAACAAAAGAAACTTTGGTGGTCTGGATGAATTTGGACATGCAGGCATGCATCATGGAGATCTAGGGAGGCTAGATATTCACCTGAACACTGCTAAGAGGACAGCACAAAGACTCCATCTTGAAAGGTGTAGCTACCATGAAGTGGGTGAGGCATTTCAAGTCTAGGATTGAAGGGCAGTTGCCATCCTTTTTTGGGGACAACAAAAACCTGATAAAACATTCCTGGGCTGGGACAGGAACTATAATGGGCTTGTCCAACAGAGATGAGACTGTCTATAGAGACACTTGCTCTGGGACTCAATAAACCCTTGACAAAAAGCAGCGATGAGGCAAAAGAGACTTAAATTTTATGCAGTACCATTCCAAAACAACTCGCAGAACCCACTGGACCATCATGGAAGATGACCAGGTGTCTTGAAAAAGACAGAGGCGACCCCATACAGGTAAGGATGGAGAATAGGTTATGCAGAGGATGGCTTGTCAGATTTAGGATTTGGAGCAGACTCACCAAAAAACTTGGTGACACCAAAGGCAGCTTCATAGAGGTATGCTTTCACTTCCAAAATACTTGCAAGCATAAGCAAAAGTTCCTCCTTAGTAACATTCGCATGTATAGCTTCAGATATATGCTCACCCTGATGGGTATTGCACTACTGACCCAGGCAGAATCAAAGATGTGACACAAAGTTGCCCTAGGGGCTACACAATTAGCATTTGACAGTAATCAAGGTATTTGTCGGCTTGGTCCTTAGGGCTTGCAATATCCACCAAAGGAAGAGCTTTATTTTTGGCCAAGAGTAAAATAGGGGGGCATAAATTTCAGGAGGTGAAGCCCACTGCTCTAGAGTTTTATCAGTAAAAGGGTATAGTTTAGAGATGTGCTTAAGGAAAAGCCTCTTATCTGGTATTTTCCATTCCTCCAATAGGACCTGATCTAAAGTGTTGTTAGGAGAAGTAGATTTCACAGAGGCCTCAAACACTTGAAGGGTCTCCCACACCTCTCTGATGATCCCTTCTGCTGAGTGGCAAGGGTTAGCTGGATAGGGATCCCCAAAAGCAAGGAATAGTCCCTATACCCAATTAGTTGAGAGTATCCCCAGAAAACAGGTTCATTTGACTGATGAGGACATTTTCCTCTATGAGTGAAGGACCCCTTGATGGATGAGGGAATGGATGCTACAGAGGACAGTTTTGACAAACGCTGGCTCTTGATCAGAGTTTGAGGGCCCCGAAGGTGTAGTAGGTGCCACAGTGCATGAGGGACATAGGGACCCAGAATTTTCCATGGAAGCCCTTAATGTAATGCGGAAAAATGACCATGTGTGTGTGGGGGAGGGGTTGTTAACCCTTTGAGTGCCACCCCTCACCTCTTTACATTTGTAATTTTTGAAATTTTATTACAAAGTTTCCCACTCCCTCCCCTCTTCCCTATGTCACGCAGAGTCTCCTGCTGGTCTGGATGAATTGCAATGAGGGACAATATTGCGTGAATATGAGGAAAACCCTGCTCCCCTTCATCAAGGGGCGCAGGGTTTTCTTTATACAGAGACACACAATATTGTCCCTCATTGTGATCTGCCTGGACAAACGATCAAATTTCAGATCTGAGGGGAGTCTGCGTGATGCAAGGAAAAGGGGAGGGAGGGGGAACTTTAAAATAAAGTTACAAGAAGAATGCACCAATATGTACAATTACAAATGTAAAGAGCATTATAAAAAAATATAATGATTAATCAAACATGACTTTTTATCATACCATTACTATCTCTTTAACGCCTTAGTTTCATGCTCCCATCTAGAAACCCCTTGTGGCCTATGGTGGTGGGAGAATAGGCATTTTAAAGAGGGCTGGTGGATCCACAGACTTCTTGGGCTTCCACCCACTCTCTGCAGGCCAACAAAATTCTGATATCAGGTAAGTCTTTTTACAGAATTGTAAAAGCTGCAAGTATTGTTTTAAATGTAGGTACCCCTCTATAGGTATATAATATGACTTCCAACGCATTCATCTACAAGAAATAATCAGGGAACATTTTTAATTTAGATACCGTTGCATATGTGCATTAGATAGGACATGCCTGATACTGGGGTACTGTGACCTGGTGGGCAAGCTTAAATATACTTTGGTCAAGCTATGGACGGAAAACCTCATTTATTAACACAGAGGTTTAATATATGCTTTACACAGGGCACACACGTGCATAACTTGTATGGAGGAGCCGTCAACCTGCACAGGGAGATGGACCATAAATACTTCTGTGAACTGGGCAATCCAACTCCAGGAAAACCAGTGATGGAAGTCCTCTAATGGGGGATTATACAGTCACAAAACTAAGAGAAAAAAAAGTAGACATAAAAATGAAGAAGTGCCAAATCACTCCTCTTTGCTTGAGTGGACACTTTAATCTGAGGAATAGGTGGGGAGGTTGAGCTGGAGAAGGAGGGAGTCTCTGCCTAAAAGACCCTGTCTTTTTGAAGTGCCCTGCTTTCTGGAGGAGGGGAGCCCAATCCACATGATTCCAGTGATCAGGCTTACAATGCAATCAGTCCAAGTCACTGGAGTAAATGAAAGTTATAACTTGCTGAAAAAGGTCTATTTATGCTACTAATAAATCTTTTTCTCTTCTTGATGGGGGACAGAGAGACTATGGGCAAGCCTTCCTCCACCAGGAAATAGGCACAAAGTTAAAATTAATAAAACCTCTACTTTTCCCACACCAAAGCCCTAGTTTAACCCTCCTAGGCTCAGCCCACTCCGCTGTTTTAATCTAAAAAAATCATAGAAGAACCAAGATACCAGGACGCAAAATCCAAGAAACAGTGGACACCCCAAACCTCATACAAGTTTTTTTTCAGAGTGGGTTGCCCTGTGACCCCAATGGACTAAGAAAAAGTATCCAAGTATAAAACAAAACATCTTTTCTCTCTTGCATCCAGTGGGGGGACATTCCAAAATGGTCCCAAAAACAAAGGAAGGGAGAACAAGATAATGTGAAATAAAAGCAACTTGCAAAATGTAATACAAAACCAGCATTTGTTGAAGACAAAAACTTTGCATTACTGTTAAACTGTACAAACATAAGACCAATTAACAATTTTAATGATCTGTACTATGCTTGGATCAGCAAATGTGCCATCAACCTTGTAGATTAGGCTGCAAGTCTACAGAATTAGTTTGAAACAAAGTTGATAGGTTTGACTGAAGACAACCAGCCTATCCACTTTACAATGAACTGGAAAAAAAAATGGCCACAGATATTCAGAATGAATCAGAGGCAAGTAGGTTGGGTATTTGACTACTTGCAATGTAGTCATCTCTCTTCTTCGTGAAGTTCATTGATGAAGCTGGACAACTTCAATTCCTTTTCTCAAGTCCCGAGTTTTGTGATCGCCCAAATAGTTTATTTTAGCTACCGTTAATAGGAACCTCTCTCCATTTTCCTGGGACACTCTCAATCCTCACCTCTTAGGATGTACATAGACAACATTGCTAGGATGTGTTCTACAGCCATTGTGAAAGATTATCTCAACCTCGAATCATGCTGCCTTACGGTTTAGCCGCTGTCACAGTGTATCTGACCACACTAGCTCTGTTGGGTTGGTCTAATTCTATGAAGCTTGAAGATGGTTATTCAACTGAGAAATACTGGGTAAATTTATAATAATTCTAATCCTGGTATGAGTCAAGACAACTGACCTAGTCAAAGTTATGAAGGATTTGCCAGCCTCTATATTCCATCTGGATAAAGACCTGTATAGTGACTGACAAGAGAAATTAATGTCATGACAGTGATTCTGTTCATTTTATCCTTGTAATATGTTCAGCCACACAGGCCTCTGGTTCAACTGCATATGGTATCGTGACTAGTATGGTTACCTTAGAACCCATGACTCTTCTACAGTCCCAGATGTTAATTTTTAAGGTAAGAAGTGTACTCACTTTGCAAATGAGACCAAAGGCATTGTCAGGTGAAAGCAACATCTTCTGATAAGACTGTCTGAAACATTTCAAAAACGCCCAAAAAACTCAATGTAAATGGACAATGTGTTGGACTTCTGAATAATGATCCAAACATGATCTTGAAAAAGTTTACTCATTTGATATTTAGGATTTATCAAAGAACTGAACAGATAGTGTTCTGAAAATCCAAACCTTCATAAAGATCTATGTCGCTGTCAACACATATGTGCGGCGGCTGCTTGAGCCGGCGCATCCTTACCTCCATCAGCACTGATTCTGCTCTCGCGGCTGAGTCCTCCTCGCGGCTCTAGCTGCTTCTGGGTAAAGGTCCATCCAGCAGCAGCGGGTGACGTCATTTCGGGCGCACGTCCAAGGGCATGGACGTGCTCACCATTTAAAGGAGACCCACCAATATGGTTCTCCTCCTTCCTGTGGGGCAGGTCTTCTTAAACTGCCTGGACACTGGACTCATTCACTCTTTTGTTATTATCCAGTGCAGTTTTTTTGTTTAGTTGTGTGCTCAATGTGTGACCAGGTTTGTCTGACTACCCGTTCTGGTGCTGACCTGTGGCTCTGTCTGACTATCCGCTCCGTGTATAACCCTGGCTTGTCCGATAACCAATCTGGTGCAGACGTGAGGCTCTGGCTGACTACCTGTTCCATGTATGACCTCTGGCTTGTCTGACTACCCATTCTGGTGCTGACCTGTGGCTCTGTCTGACTATCCGTTCTGTGTATGACTCTGGCTTAGTCAGATAATCAATCTGGTGCAGACCTGAGGCTCTGGCTGACTACCCATTGTGTACCTTGACCCTTGGCTTGTCTAACCATCCTGTCTGGTGCTGACCTGTGGCCCTGTCTGACTACCCCTCGGTGTGGCCTTCAGTGGAGTCAGATATCCTATCTGGTGGGGACCTGGGGCTCTGGTAGACTCTATCATAACTGACTGCAGGCGTGAGTCAGTAGTCTTCCCTATTGCCTTCAGTTGCAGGAGATGACCTTGCTATTACTGATCGCAGGAGTGAGTCAGTTTCATCCTCACTTCTATCCTTAGGGAGATCCTTTGGGTCAAGTTGTGGCATATCTCGCATTTGAGACTACCTTTGGCTTCGGCCTAGTCTACGCAGTTTGGGAACCTAGGGGCAGCTTCCTATTTGTTATAGCGGCAACGCTTCTTTGATTACCCTCTGCTCCTTCCACGCACTTGCTGTGATATTATTATACTTCTAGTAAAAGGTTATTACTATACCATTTGACTCCTGTTTTGCTTGTACCCGTGACAGTCGCTTTTGCTAGTATAAATGGCAGTATCATAAGTTGGTAAAGCCATATCTGGAAGACTAAACTTAGATGCCAGTTGTAGATAGAGAGGGATGTGTAGTAATTGTGGCTGAAGTTCCAAACAATGAGGAACTTTTCCACTATCAATGCAGACCAGACAGATCTAATTTGGAAAACTGCTTTGTTTTGAGGGAAGTTGACTTTTTGCTGCAGTTCAGAACTAGGGTGGGCGAAGAGAGAAAAATTTTCAACATGACTTTTTGCGAAAACTGGCTGATTTTTCTTTTTCGTTTAAGTTTTCTCATTTTTGTCAATGCAAAATGTTCCCCCTTTTTTGCCTATTTTAACAATCTTTTTGCCTATATTTCCTATGAGTACAATATTTTCCACTGCAATATTACTTCTTCTGAGGACTGTAGTAGAGAAATAAGTAGCAGAAAGTCAAAGTTGTGAGTTCTACAGCAACATATGCCAGAAAAATGTGTTTGCATGCAGAGTGCATTTGTCCCTTGTCCACAACACTAACTTTCTGCTTAAGTGACACTGGCACATATTCATGACGATGTTAAGTAATAAAAACAAAAAAAGTACAACCTACAATGTAGCTGATGTGTATCGTAGTGGTGGTGAGGGACCAGCATGGAGTGATTGATTTGTGTATATATACAATTCCTACATCAGATTTTATCATTGACATGTTTGTGTCAAATTGCTATCCTCCTCAGACTGACACATTTTACTACTTATTGGTCATAGCAGTGGTCCAAAGTGTGATAGATGGTACCAACACTTCTTCACATCCCTCCTCCACTTCCTTATCTGTGATGCTGTTAATATATTTCTCCTGGCTTTCTCTGTCATATGTGGTTTCTGCTACCTGATACTCAGATGGTAGGAGATGTTGGTTCATTTTTAAGAGTGTTAGTCTCCCAACATTGCTGCTTGATAGCAGAGTTCTGTGGTTATTCACAATGTAACCAGTCACACTGAAAACACTCTCAGACTCAACCCTTGCTGGAGGACAACCAAGGGTTTCCACTGCAGTGTGTGTCAATGCTGGTCACACAGACTGCTTTGTTTGCCAGTAGTCCATGGGGTCATTGTTTCTGCCTAGGACATAGCTATCCTGCAAGTATGCAGAAATCATCTCGTATGCAGTGGGACCACTTCTGGGAGCTACATGGTGTTCCTGTGTGGCAGTTACCAACCCATACTTGGAGCAAGTTCCAAAGAGATGTGCAGCTGCCGCCACCACCAGTGCTGGGTTTTTGCCGCCCCCAATGAGACCCATTAATTGTCCTATGTTCAGAATGGGATATTCTGGTCGATTTTGTAGGTGCTTCTGCTGCTTGACCTGCTTCGCTGCCTTCTTTTTACAGTGCAGATGTTTTTTGCCCTCACTATCTCCCTCTCATCCTCCACAATGCAACCTTCCACTCCATCAATAAGCATTTTTCGATATTCCTTGGCAGAATTCAATTCCTTAGAGAGTTGCCTCTGGTCATCAAAACTCCTTGTTGTGACAAACTGCTGCTGGCCCTTTGGCAGAAATTTTTTGTTTGAAACGGGGGTCCAGCAGAGTGGCAAGAATGTATCCCTCATCGCTTTTAATGGACACTATGTGAGGCTCTTGTTCAAAGCACAGCTATCACAGTCTCCCTTGGGCTATCCTGTGCTTCTTTACCTCTGTATGGCTGCTGGCCATCATGGCCTCCGGTCACTTCCTCATTGCTACATCAGGTAACAGGCACTAGCATGGATGCCTGTTTATGGGCCTATTCTGGGTGGCCTAATTGGGTCCCGCCACCTCCTGCTCCTTTATAAACCTCCCCGGGCCTAGGAGTCATTGCCCTTACATGATGTTTCTGCTATTGTGTGTTGTGCTCTGTTGTGACCTGTGCCTTATCTTAGAATCTGCTCCATGTATGACCCTGGCTTGTCTGACTACCCACATCGGTTCGGACCTGTGGCTCTGGCTGACTCCTCGCTCTGTGTATGACCCAGCTTGTCTGACTACCCACATCGATTCTGACCTGTGGCTCTGGCTGACTACTCGCGCTGTGTATGACCCAGCTTGTCTGACTACCCACATCGGTTCTGACCTGTGGCTCTGGTTGACTAGTCGCTCTGTGTATGACCCCGGCTTGCCTGACCAGTGGCCCTGGCTGCTACCCACTCAGTGTAGCCTGCAGTTGCCTTGCCTGTGGGCCTGGTTACTTTCACTCCTTGTAGTCCTCGGTTTGCCTAACCATCGGCCCTGGCTCCTACTCGCTCAGCATAGTCTCTGGTTGTCTGACCAGTTGCCTGGTTACTCTAGCCCTGTGAGGTCCCTGCTTGTCTAACCTGTGACTTTGGCTACCTACTCGCTCCCTAGACTACCTGCTGGCCTGACCTGTAGTCTCGGTGCCTCCTGGCTCTGGTCTGCTTTCGCTCTCTGTTGCCTCCGTTCGCAGACCAAGTGGTGACTTATACATATGCTACCATTCTCTGTTGTCACACTTGAGTAGTACAGTGTGCAGATCAGGAGTGACCTTGGGTCCTATTTGCTTGTCTGGGGTTGTATGGGCAATACTATTATTGCTGTACATTATAAATAAAGGTGGTTATATTTCATATGATTGTGTCTCTCCTTTTGCCTGCACACCGTGAGAACACCAACATGTCCTTTACCAGATGGTGCATGTCTGTGTTGTCATTATGGTAATATTCCTTAGCCATGCTCCTAATTTTTTTCTGCAATAAAAATATCAGAGGTAGAATGTTACCAATTCCTGCCCCAATGCAACTCACCAGCATCGTTGCCTCCTCAAAGGGTTTCAGCAGCTCATACATCACCACTGACCAGGCAACAAAGAGGCTCCCTCTAAAGCCTTCCACATTTTGCATGGACCTAGTGATGGAAAAAAGGATCCATTGCTTATTTGTTCCCCTTAAATGCCGATCTGGTATGGAAGAAAAAATAGCTACTTAATTGTACTGTCAAAGGTCAGGGATTCCCAGACCCCCTTTGATTCTGGATCTATACAGTATAGCGCTGTATAGTCTCCGTTTCTTTCTGCCCCATAAAAGTGAGAAAAGGATCTTGTTTATGGATGTAAAACAGGAGACAGGGAGAGGTATAGGAAGCATTTTAAAAAAGATACAATATTCTGGGCAAGATCATCATTTTGAACGTGTGTGTCTGCCCTAACCAGGAAAGATGAAGGGACGGCCATTTAGACAAATCTTGTTGTATATCTCGTAAGAGTTGAAGGTAATTTAGATTGCATAACAATACATGCTTAGTCGGGATGTATACACCTAAGTATTTTAGACCATTTGATGGGAAATTTAGCGGACAAGGAAGAAATAATGTCTTTCTACAGAAAAAGGGGTAGGACTTCCAATTTCTGTATGTTAATTTTAAACCTGGAAAGGTGAGAGAACTTGTCCATTTCAGAGAGGAATGCTGGGATAGCTTTGTCAGGGTTAGACATAGTGAGTAGAATGTCATCCGCAAAAGTATGATAATTTGTATGTGGAGCCTGCTATTTCGATCCCTGTGATATCTGGGTCCTCCCTCACATGCTGAGCTAGTGTTTGCATTGTTAAAACAAACCGTAACGGTGAGAGAGGGCATCCTTGCCTCGTACCGTTAGTTATGAATAGTGGCAAGGAAAGATGGTTATTGACGTTTACCTTCACATTTGGGTTGGTGTAGAGAGCTGAGGCACAAAAGAGAAAATTAGTACCAAAGCCAAATGCTTTTAACGTCGAGAACATAAAACGTCCAGTCCACCAAGTCAAACATTTTTTCTGCGTCCGTTGTCAGGAATACAAATGGGAAGCTTATGTGACTCAATGTGATATAGAATGGACAAAAGTTTCAGGGTATTGTCTTTCGTTTCTCGCCTTGGTTCAAGTGAATCATGGAAGGTAGGATTCCCCTCAGCCTATTGGCCAAGATTTTAGCATAAATCTTGACATCAAGATTAAGAAGGGATATGGGTCTATAGTTGGCACAGAGATGTGGATCCTTTACTGGTTTAGGTAAATAGGTGATATACACCTCTGTGAAAGAAGGGAAAGCAGAAATTTCGGTAGGAAGCACAAGAAATGCACTAGAGAGCATTGGTGTCAGTAGAGCAGAGACGGTGGAGTAGTATATCTGCGAGTAGCCATCGGGTCCGGGATTCTTCCCTGGTGGAAGGGAACGGATGGCTTGTGATACTTCAGTTTCGGAAATAGGAATATCTAAAGATTGCTTAGTTGATTCATCTAATTGGGGGAGATTCGCTGTCTTCAAATAATTCTCACGGTATTTGAAGACTCTCAGACTTAAGGTTTTGGTAAAAACGTAGCTTTATTGAAAAAGTTAAGGCAATCCCCGTAGGGTTAAACATACATAACAATACAACAACAATAATATAGAATAGGCTCTACCGGCCTTGCCAATAATACCGGGCAAGGCAACTCAAGTGACCGTAGCAATAACAATAGGTTCTACCGACCTTACCAATACCGGGCAAGGCAGCCCAAGGGAGACTGAGTATAGGCTCTACCAGCCCTGCCAATACCGGGTAAGGCAACCTTAAAGATGGTAATGACAAAGGTTCTACCGGCCTTACCAATACCGGGCAGGGCAGCCTGAAGGACACTGTTGGTAGGCTCTACCGGCCCTGCCAATACCGGGTAAGGCAACCTTAAGGATGGTAATGTACAAAGGCTCTACCGGCCTTACCAATACCGGGCAGGGCAGCCCAAAGAGGACTATGACAGCAGACAGGAATAGGAACAATGGTCTAATCGTAGCAGAAGTCTATTGCCAGAAAGTATCAGATGACTGCATAAGGAAGCAGACAGCGACCTGTCCTCAGAACTAGACAGTTCAGGAGCAAACCAACGTCCTCCCGTTGGACCAACAGTAATGAGCGCAACCAGGTTTAATGGAGCAAACCAGCGTCTGCACGCTGGGACCAACAGTAATTCTCGCAACCAGGTTAAAATGGAGTAAACCAGCGTCCGCACGCTGGAACCAACTGTAATTCTCACAACCAGGTTTAATGGAGTAAACCAGCGTCCGCACGCTGAGACCAACTGTAATTCTCGCAACCAGGTTTAAGGGGGTAAGCCAGCGTCCGCACGCTGAGGCCAACTGTAATTCTCGCAACCAGTTTTAAGGGGGTAAGCCAGCGTCCGCACGCTGAGGCCAACTGTAATTCTCGCAACCAGGTTTTAATGGACGACTAGAGCTGAAGCGAAATAGTAACAATGTCTCCGGAGCGACGGAGCAAGAGCGAGAGCCCTGTGCTCTAGCGGGGAATCCACCGGAGGAAGACTGATGCAGCGACAGGTAACCGGAACACTGGAACCACTGACAGAGAGCGAAACCGGCAGGAGAGGCGGACTGGCCGGAGACTCAGGAACTCAGGAGGATTAACTCGCGAGGTGCTGGAACACAGGAACACCGGAACACTGGAATAATAGTGCACAGGAACACAGGATCACTGGATCACTGGAACACCGGAACGCAGGAACAGCAGGCCAGAAGCTTGACAGCAGGTCAGGACAGGTGAGGTCAGAAACATCACAAAAGGGCAACCTGGAAGTGCCCAACCAGGGTTTAAAAAGGCAGAGAGAGGAGGGCTAATAGCAGGCAGCCAATGAGTAATTCTCAGCAAGTGACAGACACCAGATAGCACGAATCACGGGCACCGTGATAGTAGGAGCCTGGTCTTTAATGTTGTAAAGCATTTCGTAGTAGGAGTGACACATTCTGCAATCTCGCTAGGCGTATGAACGAGTGGACCGGAAAATTTCTTGATTGAGGGTATATAAATCCATTGACGTTTGGCCCTTAATTGGCATGCTAAAAGGGCCCCGGGTTTATTTCTGTGTCTGTAAAAGGTTTATCTAGTGCAAAAGAAAGCCCGCTCACCCTTGAAAAGGAGCAAGTTCTTCAGTTCTCTGCGCAGAAGGAGATGATGTTGCAGTGTCGTATCATCAAAAGAGGACTTGAAAGAAGCCTCAGTTTGGGATATTTTCCTGCGTAAATCATCTATTTGCTTTAGACGTTGTCCTTTGCTCTGGGACGCTAATTTAATCAATTCATCCCTGATGACACATTTATGGGTCTCCCATATTAGAACTGGTGATGTATCAAGACAGTTTTCGTTATGTTCAAGACATATTGTTTGATCGACTGTCTGATTGTCTCCTGGACAGCTGGGTCTTTCAGGAGATAATTGTCAAGTCTCCACTGCACTGGGAGATTAATGTAGGTAGAGTATCAGATGAAGAGAGAAATTGGAGCATGGCAAGAACATGTGATGTTTCCTATGTCCGCCTTCTCCACCAAAGAAAGTGATGAATGAGGAATTAGGAAGTAGTCTATCCTGCAGTACTGTGAATGGGGATGGGAGAAAAATGAGAAGTTTTTAGAGTCAGGGTGAAGGATCCACCACACATCAGAGAGACAGAAGGAATGAAGGAGCTGAATTGCTGAGTCTGCTGTTTTGAGTAAGAAGAATGGCCAGAAGAACAATCCAATAGTGGTGAGAGTGGCAGATTGAAATCCCCTCTCCCCAGCACAAGAGTCCCTTCCTGGAAATCTGCTAATATTTCAAACATATGTGATAGAAAAGTGGTTTGAGCCTCATTACGAGCGTAGATGGACGCAAATGTAGACGTTGATTTATTGAGCCCTTCACAAAAATATATCGGCCCAATGGATCTTTGACGGAGTTTGTAAAATAAAGGGGATGTTCTTGTGTATTAAAACTTCTACCCCCACTCCTTTTCGACTACGAGGAACCTAAATAAACCTATGAGTAATATCTATTAGTTAAGTTCATCTCAAGAAACCGTTTAAAGTGGGTTTCCCGAATTAGAATCACATCACACTTCATGCGGTGAAAATCTCTCAATGCGATCGACCTCTTTTTGGGGAGTTTAGACCCTTCAAATTGTAGGAAACCACACACAGAGGGTTTAATAAGATAGTTGTCATAAATTATATATGGAGAAGAAAGTGGATCCTGCAGAATGGAATGTGCATAAAGTTAGCATCCCAGCAACTGTAACATGGCCTTCATGAGACACGGTCTGTAGAGAGGAAAGGGAGCAAAGAGGGAATCTAGTTATACTCCAGTAGAAGATATAAAGGATAAAACAGAAGTTTAGCGCACAATGTGGAGAAAGGATAGGAAATTCTAGGAAGGCGAGTTACTCTGTCTGGACAGGTGGAAGGCCATAATCCACCCCCAGTATTAGAAATATCACAGAGAAGAGCGGAAATAGTAATGAAGAGACCCCTCCTGGTGATGTCCCAGAAGGATACATTACAAACGCTTGTCTAATAAAGAATAATGGGGTTCTCACCCCAGAGAAGTGCCATATAAACAAGTTAATTCAGAAATAAAGAACTAACGTGCAGAACTGGCTAGGAACATCTGTCACAGCCTGTATACTAAAAGAGGGGCTTAGCCCCGGTGACCCAATGAAACAATGAAAGTAGATTGCGTATGTAATGATGGGAGAGTGTTAAATGGGACATGTCAATTGAGGTAAATACAGTGGGTGTGTATAATTTCACCATTGTAATAGAGAGGGTGATAGGGATGTCTCGACTAGCAATAAGAAATGTAGGAGGGAAATGTAGTGTGAGGCTCCTGCGCTAAAAGTACTGTAACAGAAAAAAGTGGATAGGAAGTGAGATGCTCAGAACCACACTGCATTAAAATAGATCATACCTTTGCTAAAATCAACCCATTAGATTCAGCCGCCTTAGTAATATTACATTAAACACAATATGAACAATGAGACTGGGGTTGCATTCAATGGAAAGAGCAGGTCCAAGTGTGATTATAGTGATGAGTAGGTAACTAGGTTGTACTCCAGCTTACAGTACAGCAGGAGTTAATATTGCAGGTATCAACAACAAACGCCCCACGCCCCTCCTTTTTTTTTTTTTTTTTAAATACATTTGGTCTGTCTCCTGAACAAACAATGGACAAGTGTTCCTCACATTACACTTAAGGCGTAATTAACGGTCACGGACTCAATAAAGAGGACTTGGACCAGTACTAAGGTAACACAATCTTTATTATGGAGCACAACGTATAGGACAATGTAACACAGCAATAATACAGGCAAAGTAGAAGACGTCAGGAAAGATCCCACTATTGATTTGGTACGGACTAGATCCAGAAGGCAGATAAGGGAAACTGTCTCAGGTCTGCACCAGAGGATAACTCCAGGTCCGCACCTGAAGGTCAGTGTACCAAAGAAGGCAACCGCTACAGGTCCGCACCTGTATAGACAACACTCCCAGAGAAACCCACTGCGCTACAGGTCCGCACCTGAATGCCACAGAGGTATAAGGTGAGAGGAAGTCCTCCAGAGCCACCAAGGGCACCCACAAAGTTATCCACTGGAGCGCTGGTATGCTGGGTGTGCAGTGGATAACCCCGGGCAACACCAAGGTGGTTGGTCAGACAAGTTGGAATGGGATGGAGCGAACACTGAACCAGACCCGCAGGTTTGCACCAGACTGGATGTCAGACACGCCAAGGGTCATACATGGAGCGGGTAGTCAGACAGAGCCACGGGTCAACACTAAATCGGGTACTCAGAAAAGCCTAGGTCGTACACGGAATGATTAGTCTGACAGAGCTGCAGGTTTGCACCAGATTGGATGTCAGACATGCCAAGGGTCATACACGGAGCAGGTAGTCAGACAGAGCCACAGGTCAACACCAGACCGGGTACTCAGACAAGACTAGGTCATACACAGAATGGTTAGTCAGCCAGAGCCGCAGGGTTGCACCAGATTGGATGTCTGACATGCCAAGGGTCATACACAGAGCGGGTAGTTAGACAGGGCCAAAAGGTCAACACCAGAACGGATAGTCAGCCAAACCAGTATATGCACAGAGCCCAAACACAACTGCACTGGAACACCACGAAAGGGCAACTGAAATGGTGTCCAGGCAGTTTATGAACAAATTGCTCCACCCCAAGAGGTGGAGCAAAAAACGACATTGTCACTTTAAGAATCGGGTCGCGACATCATCAGGGAATCCCTGAGACGCGCGCCTGAGTTCAGATGCAGCTGGAGGCCACTAGAGGGAGCATTGAAGAGACCGGTCGTCTGGAGGGAACCCAGTGCGTACCGGTACTCCCAGGGAGCGCGGCCCGCCAAGAGGAAGGAAGTCGGCCGCCTACCGGGTCTGGCAGTCGGCAAGGTAAGCGCCACTTGCATTAAAGTATACTTTAGTGCAAAGTCCAGGAGGATGAATGGCCTCCCAACCTCACCCCCTAAGAGCACAAGCCCGTCTGCAAAGCCAGCATCCCTCTCCCAACAATCTATAACCATAAAAACCAGGTAACGTCCGTGGTAAATTGTTCTTATTCCTAAGGTAGTGTAACACAACAATGGATACAGGCTTGTTGTTGTAGTGACCCTTTTTCAACCGCTGGATTAACAGGCTTGTTTTGCAGCCATGATGGGTGATGGTGGGGATCTTGCAACCCATCACATTTTGGAGTATCGACAGCATAAGGTCAGGTCAGGCTATCCGCTGGTAGGTTGGAAAGATATATCTTCAGAGATTTGTAGGCCCAAGACATTGATAAATGCCTTGTAATCTCCCAGATAGCGCAGTACATGAGTTTGGCCATCCTTGGTGACAATCAGGATTAGGGGGAAACCCCATCTATATCTAATGTTCTGGGCTTGCACGGCCCGAGGGATCGGCTTAATGTCCCTGCACCATTGCATGAAAAACAGGGAGACATCTCCGTAGATTGCCAAGTTGAGATTCTCAAACTTAAGAAGAGCCATGTTACGGGCATCCTTGATAACATCCTCCTTGTCTCTGTATGAGTGGAAATGGATGATCACATCCCTAGGCATATCTTTAGCAGCATTTTTTGGGATCTGTGCCACCCACTTCCTCCGATGCCTCTCTAACCTCCACCCGCTTCCTCCGATGCCTCTCACCTCCACCCACTTCCTCTGATGCCTCTCTCACCTCCAAGATCAGAGCAGAGCTGTACGCACCTCTGTAGCTGCTGAAACCCTTTCTGCCACTTCTTTCAATAACTTTTGCTTTTACTATTGTACAGAGACCTTCCCTACACATTTCCTTCTTTAATTTCTTGCTTTGTAGATCCCATTCCAGACCAGAATGTTCCCAGTGCTTGCAGGGTGTATTATTGCCTTGTACAGTTCTGGAGGGTCAAGGTGTTCTGCTTCACACACACATCAGCCTAACACTTAGGACCACGGTGTGTTATAGTGATGGGTTTCCATGCCATCCGTCTCTGGTGAGAAGCAGTCAGAGAAAGAAAATATCTATCTATATTTTGCTATAGATGTATGTGTATTTTTTTTTTCTTAACACACATTTCTAATCACCTTTAACTGTTTAATTTCTACATGCATTACAACACAGACAGGATAAAATAAGCATAATTTTTATTACATTATAACAACTTTGGAATATGAATGTCATGTGTTAAAATGTTCTAACACTGGTCCTAAATATGTTTAAATAGGGGAAAATATGAAGCAGAGGAAGTGTGTGTGTGTGTGTGTGTGTGTGTGTGTGTGTGTGTGTGTGTGTGTCACACAAAGGGGTAATATGTATTTTTTTTATAATGTGATGCTAGGATAATCATTAATATCCTAGAAAACAAAAGGAGTGTGTGTGTGTGTTTTGCTCGAATTATACTTACCTTATATATAATGTTTTATGTTATATATGTTTTATGTGAGTTACATATTCTATGAATTCCTCAGAGAACTGCTAATTGGAGTTGAGACAAAATGGCCTATGCCATACACAGGTAATAAAAACACAGAGAGGAATCCTGATTTGTCACCTCATATCTCGTGTACTTGACATCAAAGAAGATGATATATAGGTCAGCAGAGTGAAGGAACCATCATTTGGAATCAATACAGAGGTTAATTGAATAAAATAAGAGTTAGAGAATTATTATTGAAGGAGCTGCTACTTTGGAATCTCTAAGATTAATATCATACTGTTTATCTCAACTTTAATCTTTAGAGCATACCAACAGGCCAGGTTTCCAGGATCTCTCTACTGAATCACAGGTAGGTAGTCTGTGGATCAGTTATTGTGAATGATCTGCCTGTGCTTAATCATGGATATCCTTAAAACACGACCTGTAGGTGTATTCAGAGGACGGGAGTTGGGAGTCAGTGGTATAAAGCATCAATTTTTGGAAAACAGATGCTTTTATACAGTAAAATAATAAGATCTCAATAGACAAGCCAGGCAGGCAGGCACAAAAAAATCAAACTGACATGATGTACAGGCCAGCGGCCTAGTTTCCCAAGATTGAACATTTTATACCCTCTAGCTGTTCTTGCAATGCATTAGGGATCTGAGCCTAATCAGTCCTGTAGATTGACTTAAAATCCCACAACTCAAATATTGATGCAATACCACTATTAACATCCCAGCAAATATAGCAAGTTTTTTTCCATGCTTATAACAATTATATCAAGTGGCTGGGATCAAAAATATACACTGTTCAATCATAAATTAGGTTAAAATATCATATATACCTAACCTTGTCCATAGTGCTGAAAGCCTTCTCTGTGTTACCCTACTGGCTGGGTAGGGAAGCACAGAGAATGCTGTTCAGAATTGTCATAGTGTTGGTGATGTGTGAAGGGAGGAGATCCTGTATAATAGGGACCTTCTCCAACCTTCCCCTACCATCCTACAATTTTTGTTAATATGTGTGCAAATCTAATTGTTGGAGTGATTCGAACACATTGACAATATCATACTGAAACCACAACTACCTTTAGTGCATAGGCCCTGTTCTGCTATGCAGCAGGGACCTAATCCTTTTTTAGGGACAGCTTCAGGAGTGGCTACTGCCACCTAGTAGCAGAAACCAGTTAATGACAACCAGGTCTTAGGACACAACAGTCCATTTGCTTTATCCTATGTAAGTCCTATGATAACCAATGATGCTTTAACCCATAAGAATGCCAACACCCTTTCTTTACAGGATAAAAATGCCTAAATTGCGCAAACATAAATTCATCCTTGAGCCCAAGTTGAAGGAGGAGGGGTGAAAGAGGGATAGGTTACAGTGGTTAGCAAAGTACTATTTCAGCAGAAGCAGGAGTTAACCTTTGCAGGCAGTGGGGTTCTAAAACAATTTTACATTATAACTATGTGAAATGCATGAATATTAAGGAAGATATTTCATACAGGCCATGTTGCATGAGCTTCATAATTTAGTCATCAAATCACTTTTTGATACTGGTACCCAAGCCACTATTTTATCCAGTTCACACTTCCATCAAATTATGGAATGTGCCACGGTAAAGCCCATGTTAAAATCATTTGATGGATCCCTAATAAGTACGGAGATAACCCCTTAAACATGTTGGGAAACCATATGGTTATATTAGAAAAAAAAAAAAAAAGTAACAAATTATTCACACAAAGTCATAATAGTTGAGGTCCCCTATAACTCTCCATTTAAGAAGAGAACTAAAACAGGACTTGGGAATTATAGACCTGTGAGTTTGACCTCTGTAGTGGAAAAACTGCTAGTGGGGATTGAAAGGGTTAATGAATGTTAGCTTGCAATTTATTGCTAGTGTAACTGTTTATTTAAAGTGGAACTACCACTGCATTACAAGTTTATCTTAAATAACTCCCCATCTGGCGATTAGCTGCTTAGTAGCGCTAGTCGCCAGAATTATTACCTTATTAAATAGATTTCTCATTTTTTCTGACAGGCAGGACGGAGTGCGGACATCTTGCCATAGTGATGTCCGTGCGCTTGCTCTGTCAGTCCCAGCTGGCTCTAGGAGGCATTGCCAGGAGCCGTCTGGCTCCAGAAGGGACTGAGAGCAGGAGCGTGGACGTCACTATGGCAAGATGTCCACACTCCGTACTGCCTGTCAGCGGGGGAAGAAAGGAGAAATCTATTTAATAAGATGAGGAGTTATTTAAGATAAACTTGTTATGCGGAGTTAGTTCCGCTTTAAAGCTAGACACCACCATTAGTCTTTGGACTCATGCCAGGGACTTCCTGGGGGAGAACAGAAACTGCTGATGGCATAAAATACTTTAGACTTTGGAGATAACAGTTTGAACTTTGTAGTTGTTATTCTGCACTTACACATTTTCTGTAATATGAACAAACATGTTTTCTACCTTTTTCCCCTCCCCTTTTGAGACCTATCTAATGTCTGTCCTTTGGACAATAAAGCATAAGCATTCTAAATGATACCAGCGTTGTGCCTCCTTGAATAGCTTCTCTAGTGCTTAAGCCCAAAGGCTGAGATGAATAGCTGTTGGGCGTGGTGCAAATTCTTCATAGGAAAAGTGAGAGTCTGCAGGCAGAGATACCAGGCACCCTGAAGGGGACCAGAATAAATGTAACCCCTTCAGGGATAATAAGGTATTATATTCAGGATTACAACACAAAAAAATAAGATAATTAGCCGAAATCAACCTGTTTTTTTATGAGGAATAGATCATGCCAAACTAATCTTTTCAGTTTCGATGAGGAAGTAAGTAGCAACCTAAATAATGGTAAGACAGTTGATGTTTATATATAGATTTTGCAAAAGCATTTGATATGATGGCACACAGAAGTTTGGGGGCTAGAGGATAACCTTTGCAATTGGACAGAAAAACTGGATGAACGATAGGGAACAGTGTGTGGTTCTAAATGGACAATTCTCCAATACAGATAAAGTTGAGAGTGGAGTACCTCAGGGTCCAGTATTACGTCCACTGCTTTTAACATGTTAATAAATTACCTGGAAATCGATACAGAAAGCAAAATATCAATATTTGCAGATGACACTAAATTATGCATAGTAATTCATTCAGAACAAGATATTTGCTCTGTACAGAGGGATTTACATAACATGGCAGATTAAACTTCATATTCCATTTGTTTGCCTAATGTGGGAAAGTGTAAAGCCATGCATTTGGGAAGAAAAAATCCCAAGGCTACTTATGAATTTAGTGGAATCATTTTAGGGGACGCATTGCTAGAGAAAGACCTGGGGATCCCTGTAAACTACAAATTTGGAAACAGAGACCAGTGTCAAATAGTAGGAGCAAACACAAGCAATATCCTGTCTTGCAAAGAAAGGGGTATTCAAGCAAGAGTGGATAACATTTTGCCATTGTACAAATCATTGTTAAGACCTAACCTCGAATATGCAGTACAGTTTTGGGCACGAGTTCTGAAAAAAATATATTGGTAGAACTGGAGAGGATACAGCGAAGTGTAAAAAAATGAATTAAGAGACTGGATGACTTGACGTATGAGGAATGACTAGACAGACTTAGTTTATTTACTCTAGAGAAAAGACAACTAAGAGACCTCATCACATTGTACAAGTATATAAGAAGTCAATACAAAGATCTCTGTGGTGAGCTATTCATTCCAAGGCCTGATCAGGTGACAGCCCTTGAGATGAGAGGAAAGGAGGTTTAGACTTCAGCGGTGGAAGGGCTTTTTTACAGTAAGGTCTGTTAAATTGTGGAATTCCCTGCCCAAGGAGGTGGATGCATTTATTGCAGAAGGGAGCACACAGGGGTATACTGAATATTAGTGGGCAAGTCAGGAAGGTCTGATGGATGACTAACTTATTTGGTAGCAGGATAGCTATACAATTCTCATGTCAGTAGGGCAGTGATTCTCAACCAGGGTGCCGTGGCACTTTGGTGTGCCACGGACATCAACTTAGGGTGCCCCATGTTTTCTATGAAGACTAGCAAAAATTGATTTTTAAATAAAGATTTATAGTAATTATTATGCACAATATGTTTAGCTTTGTTATTATGATTAAAATACCTAAAAATAACAGTATATTTATGTATTGCACCCCTCTTATGCCCTTGATAAAGTACATTAAATATGTCAGGGGTGCCCCAAATCTTCTAGATTATTTGTTAGGGGTGCTCGAACAAAAAAAGATTGAGAACCACTGCAGTTGGGTATGAGGCAAAGGCTGAGCTTAATGAACTTGTGTTTTTATTCAACCTAATTTACTATGTTACTATAACAGTTTAATCATAGGTGCTGATCTACAGCATCTGAGCCCATTATAGACTGTGTGAATAATGTAATATGGTTACAATGCCCACATAGAAATGACCATGTGTCAGAGGAAACTAGTGATACTATTGAAGTTCCCTTTGTCAATACCCAGAACACTAACCTCACTGTTTTGCAGATGCATGATACAAGTGCTGAAAAGTATGGAAGGCGACCTTTACATCAAGGTGTTACCAATGCTGTGGCCAGCCACTCCCCTTTTTCATAAGCTTTATATCATCTTATTTAATATAAGCATTACAACTATTACATACATACATATATACACACACATACATTTTTTCCAGCTATACTAGGGTTCAGAATGTCTTTACATGTCTTTATATGTCTTTCTAGCTCTTGGAGTGTAAGACTGTTGTCAAACAGGGAAGATTAGCCCAACCACAAACTGTTACAACCTAGAAAGACCAGATGTCTGTAATCTGTTCCAATGGACTACAAACAAAACCCCCTTCTAGAAAAAAAAAAAAGGAGGCAGAAAACCATGCTATGGTGCTATGGACAATAACTAGCACATTACATTTCTAGTATTATGTTTCTAATATTATGATTTTAGAATCATGTTTTAGAATTTATGTTAGGATGATAATGTTTGGTTGGGTCATACTTACAAAAGATATTTAAGAACAGGACTGACCCAAGGTAATCAGTATCGAACAAAAGAGGTACTAGGTACCATGAAACAAGACTAATTGGTGATTGGTATGTAAGAATTTTATCTATTGTGTAATATTATGATGTACGCTAATTTGCTATGATATTTTGTACCGGATATCTTTAGATAGTTGTAATAAAATAATTGCTTTACATGGCTCTCAGCCCTTTTCTTTTGTGCTCACATATAAGAGTGTGAGACCAGTCTGTAAAATATGACTGAGGTGTTGTGCACTTTTACTCAGAGTAGGAAATAACTTCACCTCATAATATTAGCTGGGACAGAGAGGTTAACCCATTTTTGCTCTATTTTATTGCCACATCTTGCGTAATCTATTTTGCCCATCATAATTGGCGCCCAGCATGGGGTTTGAGCGTCTAATTTAATTAAGATTACCCATTATTAACTTATCTGTGGATTCCCTTATACATAAAGGAAGGCATTATATATCATGGCTATCCAATTTACCAATACAATGAGGTTAAATGAACTGTTAAATCAACAGAAAAGATGTGATGTTAGAGATGGAGAGATATCTGTCTAGAAATCACATTTGGACTCTGGGGACAAGGGGCCCGTTATTGTTTAATCATAATAAGATTAATGGATGGTAATGATCAGCAATTACCTGCTTCAGTTTTTGAATATCGGGAAACAGATTTTAATCCTGCAAGACACATGATTATCAATATGACATATGAAGATTCAGTCTTGGGGACCCCACTTAACTTACCCTAAGGCATTAGGAGACATGGTCCTTTACAATTAGAAGATTCTTGGGGATCACCGAGATCTAATTTATATTGCCCTGTAAAAGATGATGAATTACCCCCACCAAATACTCCAAATCACAATGAGTTACTAATAAGGGAAATGAAATTGTAACAACTGTCCTTGAACAAACCTTAACCCTTTCAGTGCCAGAGGCTTGGGCCATTTCCTGTACCCTGCAGGCCAGACACTTTTTCAGCATGTTTGCTCTCCTTCCATTTAGGCTTCATTTACTCTGGTGATTTTTAGTTACATATGGAAAACTATATATTTTTTTCAGAATGAATTGAGCTTTCTTGTGGTACCTTACATGAAAAGAATTTTACATCGTGAAAAAAGCTATGATGTCATAATGACAAAAAAAGTGAAAATTTACTAATTTTGCTAAAATCACATACTATGTATCAAAAACATTTACCTTGATTGAAAAAGTTTCAATTATTTGAAAAAGCCCCGAGTCCTCCGAGTAAAAAAATAACAAATTTGTATAGTTTTACCTACGCCCATGGCTAGTGTAGAGCCGTAATCACCAGCAGCTCAAAATGACATTTTCAACTTTATAAACCAATATGCGCATTCTAGGGCTTTTGTGGTAAAACTACCCTAAAATAGTGGAATAACTATATAAAACTATATATTTCTAAAAAGTAGACAACCTGCCGCATCTAATGAGGGGTAACTTGCCTTCTTGCCCCAAGCCTGTTGTGCCCAAATGCTTCCAGAAGATGGCACTATAGGAAAAAAATGGCATTTTCTTACATTTCTGCCCTTTCGACTGTACAGAAATCTGTGAAAACCATGGAATTTCCAACTATATTCATTAGCTAGTGCTCTTAGGAGAAAAATGACACCCCATTGGTATGGGCTGACCTACCTCAGGGGATGCTAGAAGTGCAAAACTACACCTACTACAACCACTAACTTTTCTAACATTTTCTCAAACATTACTTGTCTATACAAAAATGGTTATAACAACTAGAGAAGTGAAGAAAGGCTACACAAACCATACCATTTTGGAAAGAAGACAACATGCTGCATCTAATGAAGGGTGAATTGCCTTCTTACCCCAAGCCTGTTGTGGCCAAATGCTTCCAGAAGCTGGCACTATAGGAAAAAAATGACATTTTCTTACATTTCTGCCCCTTCATCTGTGCAGAAATCTGTGAAAACCATGGGATTTCCAACTGTATTCATTAGCTAGTGCTCTTTGGAGAAAAATGACACCCCATTGGAATGAGTCGACCTACCTTAGGGGTGCCAGAAGCACATAAATGCACCTACCTGTTTGCTTCTTCGAAAATGGCTGCTTGTACTAAAATGTTCATAACTGTTAGAGTCATGAAAGAAAGGTATAAAAGGTATACCATTTTGGAAAGTAGATATTCTCCCACATCAAATGAGGGGTCACTTGCCTTTCTACCCCCCTGGGCTGAAGTGCATAAATATTTCCAAAAGGTGGCACTATGGGAATAAATACATGTTTTTTTACATTTCTACCACTTCAAAGATACTAAAATCTTTGAAAACCATAACATTTCCTGCTGTATTCAGTACCTGCTACCAACATGAGAAAAATGGTAGCCCATTTGTGTGGGTTAACATACAATATGTGGGTGCTAGGAACACGTATGTAAACCTGACACTTTTGTTTTTGAAATTATCTGCTTGCACTAAAATGGTTATAACCATAATAGATATGCAGGAAAGGTAGAGAAACAATACCATTTTGGAAAGAAAACAACCTGCCGCATCTAATGAGGGGTCACTTGCCTTCTTACCCAAAGACTGGTATGCACAAATGCTTCCAGGAGGTGGTGCTAATGAAACAAAAGGCATTTTCTTACATTTCTGCCCCTTCAAATGTATGGAGCTCTGTGAAAACCATGGAATTTTCAACTGCATTCGTTAGCTAGTGCTCTTAGGAGTCAAACGACACTCCATTGGTATGAGTTGACCTACCTTAGGGGGTGCTAGAAGTAGAAAACTACACCTACTACAAACTCTGATGTTTCTAACATTTTCTCAAACCTGACTTGCCTGTACGAAAATGGCTATAACACCTTCAGAAGAAAAGGTAACCTGCTGCATTGAATGAGGGGTCACTTGCCTTTTTACCCCTAAGTTAGTGTGCGCAACTATTTCCAGAATGTGGTGCTACAGGAAAAAAAGCAAACATTTCTTTTTACACATCAGTCACTTCAAAGATACTAAATTGGTTCAATGCCGTGGGATTTCCTAGGAGGACTTCTTGCCAGCCTAAGAAAAATGGTACCCTACTGCTGTGGGTTGACATACCAATTTGGGTGACAGGAGCGTAGGTAACAGGAATGGGAAAGCAAACAGTGTATGTGTGATTTTATGGCTAACAGATGAAAGAAGCTAGGACGTCAGCTGGTGTACGTGCGGACCTGTGACTACAAGTGTAACAAAGTGTGTGGGAGGGTGAGGGATTAGGCAGTGTGTGGGTATGAGCAGAGGAGCAAGGATGGTGGTGATGGTGGGGCAGTGTCTGATAGTGTGTATGGGGGATCTGTGACTACCAGTGTGCACTGTATGTCCCCCTCATACAAAATTTGATTCCCAGCCTGAATCTAGTGCATACTGGTACCTTGAGTCTACCAGTAGGCAGTGGAAACAGGCTGGGGGACAGGCTGGGGAATGGGACTGCCAGTTGGCTGTGGAACCAGGCAGGGGGATATGGTACGTGGGGGGGGGGGGATTGGAGGCATTTTTTGTGCATGCCACAGGGGTGCCCAATGCACTGCAAAGCAATGCGTTGGACCCCCTGTTGCACACAGAGTTTGTTTTTTTTTAATTATTATTTTGTATTCATACCTCGTTGGGGAGGCGGTATCAGGAACATTCCTGGTGTCCCCCATCAAGGTCAACAAACAGAATAATGAAAAGAGAAAAGTGTGTGTGTGTGTATGTCACAGGGGGTCCAACGCATTGCAAAGCACTGCGTTGGACCCCTCCTGTGGCACATGCATTTTTTTTTGTTTTTTTCCCCAATATTTTTGTGTAGACCTCGTTGGGGGCATCAGAACCCACACAATGAGGTTTAAATTAAAAATAAAAGGGGGAAAAAAAATAATCCTTTGTGTGCTACAGGGGTGTCCAGTGGATTGCAAAGCAATGCATTTGGGCCCCTGTGGCACACAAAGGGTTAATTTTTTTTAAATCGTTACTTTGTATTCAGATGGCCACCAAACAAGCTCTGATCACAAAGTAATGATAAAAAGTCCTGTGTGTGCCACAGGAAGGGGGTCTGCATTTAAACCCCCCTCCCAGTGGCACACACAGGGTTTTTTTTTTTTTTTTTTTTTAAATTATAGACCTCATTGAGGGGCATCAGGACCCCCCCGATCCCCCCTAATGAGGTCTTTACAAAAAAAAAAATCCCCCCAAAAGAAGTGACCCTGTGAGTGCCGCAGGGGTCTCCAGCACATTGCAAAGCAATGTGCTGGGGACCCCTGCGGCACTCACAGGGTTACTTAGCTATTTATTTATTTTTATCATTTCAGACCTCGTGGGGGACATCAAGACCCCTCCTGGTGTCCCCCCAGTTATTAATCTCCCAGCCGATCGGCTGAGAGATCAATAAGGCGACCGCAGGAGAGCAAAAGCTCTCCTGCCCTTCTCTCTTACAACCGGTAGGAGTGAACGGGACCGGGGAAACTTCCCTAACGTCATGGGTGACCATGTCACGGATGACGTTGGGAGGCTTCCCCCAGTCCCGCCCACTCCTACCCGGAAGTTCGGGTAGGAGAGAGGGGAAAGGAGAAACTCAGTTTCTCCTTTGTACTTATTGATCTCCCAGCACGATCGGCTGGGAGATCAATAACTGGGGAGGCATGAGGAGTGATCCTCATGCCTCCCCAAGAGTGCCAGGCTGCATTTCAGCTGAAATGCGGCCACTGCAAGCCGGTTATACCGGCTTTTGCAGTGACCGCATTTTAGCTGTACAATGTACGAGCATGGCACAGCAGGTACAGCTATGTCCACTCGTACATTGTACCCACCTGGCACTCTAGGGGTTAAAAGGACCTCCAGGCATTATACCTACTGCCATACAACATGTACACACAGGCATTCCAATGTCTAATATAAAATCAATCATAGGTCACATACCTAATAACACTAAAGATATTGCCCTTTGGTTAAATGATAGAACACATGCATTAGATGGAGTCTACCCTACACCAAACTCACATAAAAAACAAGCCCTAGTTAATGCTCTGCCACCTCCTGCTTTGTCAGTTACTCTGGATGAGGCCAGAGACTGGAATACAATGATAAGTACACTATATGAAAAGTGGCATAATAGAGGTACACGCATTGGAATTAAGATTTACACAAAGTAATCATGAGATTGTATGGGGATGCCCCTGTTGGGGACTGAATCAAGAGGGTCTATTAAATATCAAAAAATACCTATACTCTCTTTGGTAAGGCTCTCACTGGAGAATATATTGGGACATCTAAACAAAGAAAAGAGGAAAATAAGGGCGAGAAGAAAAATCAATAGAGAAGAGACCCTACAAGAAAATGTAATAGAACATACAGTGGTCCTAATATAAAGTAACACAGAGACCCCTCCACACCTAATTACAGGGAGGAGTTACAAAAGCAATATAAAGATTACCCCTCATACAAATCACAAATTTATTTTTTATTTATTTTTTATTTAGAAAATGTTTTACCAGGAAGAATACATTGAGATTTCTCTCATTTTCAAGTATGTCCTGGACAGTTTTCAGTAGAGGGTTGCATATTTACACAAATTGAGAAACATTATATATTACATGTTATTAAATATACATACACATATGAATATACATACATATGGAAATTTTAAAATTATAAACAGTTACACTCTGTTTTTAGATATAAAGAAGCCTTTACTTTTTTTTGTTTAATAATGTTTTATTGATTTTAAAGTTAAAGCATTACAACAAAAGAAAAACGACATATAAGACAAGAGATACAAAGAGAACAGGAATAGAAGTACATGCACAAACCTCTTCATTGAGCAGTGAATATGTAGGAAAATGTGAATATGTGACAGAGGAACTAACCTGTGACCCAATCCCCCAGCAACAGAGGGGACCATGCCCACGGGCAAGGCTCCAAATCATGACCTCCAGTCCCATGGCCCCTAGAATCCGGGGGACCAGCCGCCCAGGCCCCGCGGCAGGAGCATTACACCCCCGCCACGACACCCTACCGACTGGCCCCAATCACACTCCCCAGAACCAGGGATTGGGATCTGCCAGGAGGTCTTCCAGCGTAGCATAAAGATCACAAACATGAAAGAGCACAGTGCATAGGGGTGAACGAGAAATCGCAAAAGCTAGAAGGGGATACAAGAAAGAAAAGTGTTAGAACAGGAAAAAGAAAGCAAGCATAAGAAAGGAAAAGAGGACATAGTAGGAGCAACAGAAAGAAGTCTCGCCGTGGGAACCCAACAGAGAGCATGGCAAGAGAAATCCAGTATTAACTATCATAGGATAATCTCCGACGAAAGGAGTCTCCCCTCACAAATTCATCCCAATGAAACCATCGAAGAGCATGAGTCAATCCCCTGCCATCTGCTGTGTGTATCAAGTTCTCCAAAGACCGGATCTCCTCAATAGAGGCCACACAATTCTCAAAGGAGGGAGTATACGACTGTTTCCAGAATTTGGGAATGAATACTTTAGCGGCGTTAATACTTTAGCGGTGTATAGGGTGTGTAGTGTGGTGCAGTAAGAGAACCAAAGGGTCCAAAAGAATCGTGGAATCCGACACTTCCCTAATCGTCTCAACCACCATCTGCCAGAAAGGTTGCAAATTGGGGCAAGACCACCACACATGAAGGAAGTCACCCCTGTGGCACTAACATCTCCAACATATATTTGGGACAGTGGGGTAAAGCTTGTGCAACAAGGCCAGCACCCTATACCACCGGGTTAGCACTTTGTAAGCGTTTTCCTGAATCCTGGAGGACATAGAGCATCGATGTGTCAAAAGAGAAATCTTGGACCACTGAGATTCCAACAGCTCAATGCCACAATCGAGTTCCCAAGAACGAATTAAATGAGGTTTGGAAGAATGCTTTAGAGAGAGCAGAAGACCGTGAAAGGTGGATATTAGTTTACAGTGGGGTCCAGGTAGGAGACATATTTCTTCGAAAACATGTCGAGCAGAAGATGGAGGAGAATCTGAATTCAGAGAACGCACAAAATGAGAAAGTTGGGTGTAAAAGTATGGCACCAAGCAAGGAGGATAGGAGCAAAAGCGCTCCCTCCCATGTAACGTCTCCCAACCTAGGGAATCGCAGGCCCCCCGGAAGGAGATGACTGAATACAGCACCAGATATCCCTGGGGGGAAGGCCAAATTGCAAGTGAGAGACAAGAGACGTGAAGGCCTATGAAGAAGACCCTGTATAGAGGAGATCCTGTGCCACTCCCTCAATGTATTCGGCACTGTGGGATACAGTGAATCAAGTGATTCCCCGCGGTCAGACGGCACCCATGCTGAAATCTGGGTAGGTACTGAAAGAAAGCCCTGTTCCAGTTGGACCCATACCTTGTCGGCCGGGATAGTCCATTCGACCACCCTAGCCAGGATGGTAGCTTGATAATACGTCTCCAAATCCAGAAAGCCCATGCCACTCCCCTCTCTCCGATGGATCAAGTATGTATAACCCAGGCGACAAGCCCCGGACAACCATATGAAACGGGACAGCATTTTCCGAACACTATGAAGGAACGATTTCGGAAGGAAGATCGGAAGCGCCTGGATAAGGTATAGAAACAGTGGCAATGTATTCATCTTCACCACTGCCATCTGACCAAGATAAACACTGTTTGGCCCACGTCTGAAGGTCAGACTGCACAGGAGTTCGAAGAGGAACAAAGTTACTCTCAAATAAGGAAGATGGAGTAGACGAAGCAGTCAAAAAAATCCCTAGATATTTAATCTTGTGCAAGGCCCACCAAAATGGGAAAGATGACCGTAAGGAATCACGTAAGTTCTCAGATAACGAGATATTTAAAGCCGATGACTTTTCCATATTCACCTTGAAGTGAGAGAGACGACTGTAAATTGCAAGTTCACACAGCAAATTAGGTATAGAGAGAAGAGGCTGAGTCAAGGAACACAGCAGGTCATCTGCAAATGCCGCAATCTTATAAGTGCGAGAAGAAAGTGTGAGACCATGAATCGATGGGTTGGAGCGAACAGTGTTAAGGAAGGGTTCCAACATTAGGACAAATAAAAGCAGAGACAAAGGGCAGCCCTGCCTGGTGCCGTTCGACAGAGTGAGAGGCTCCGAGAGGACTCCATTTACCCGTACCTGAGCAACAGGAGAACAGTATAAAGGAGGCTATCCATAGAAACATCTGGTCACCCAAACCAATATGTCGGAGGACCCCCCTCAGAAAAGGCCAGCTCACCCTATCGAACACCTTTTCCGCGTCAGTGGAAAGTAACACAGTCAGAATATTCCGGGAACAAGCGAGGTGAATCAAATTGATGACTTTAACAGTATTATCCCTAGCCTCACGGCCAGGGAGAAATCCCACCTGGTCTGGGTGGATCAGGTCAGGAACGATCAACCGTAGACGCATACTCAGGACCCTGGCAAACAATTTAACATCGACATTTAGCAGCGAGATAGGTCGGAAGCTGGAACACAACTCCAGGTCCTTATCCGGCTTCGATATAACCGTGATGTGGGCATCCAATGAGTGAATGGCCAGATTGTCACGGTTTATTATGACTCTCAGACACAAGTTTTAGGTAAAAAAAAATCAATTTTATTGAAATAATAAATGATAACTTAGGATGGCAATAACATACATAATATATATATACAGAATATAGCACAGAGAGAAGGCAGACTCTACCGGTCCTGTCAATATACCGGACAGGACAGTCTTTAGGCTCTACCGGCCTTGCCAATACCGGGTAAGGCAACCTGCAGATGGAATAGCATAACGGTTTACCGGCCTTACCAAATTACCGGGCAAGGCAGCCTCAATAGATACACAATGTAGGCTCTACCGGCCCTGCCAATACCGGGTAAGGCAACCTCAGATGGAATGTGGCAAAAGGTTCTACCGGCCTTACCAATACCGGGCAGGGCAGCCCAGAGATAATAGCAGCAGTCAGATGGAACTGGCAAATTAGCAGAATCGTTAAGCAGCAAGGCTTTGGAGCAAACCAGCGTCCGCACGCTGGGACCAACACTGAATAGTATAGCCGTTAGGCTTAGCGAGCAAACCAGTGACCGCACACTGGAGTAACAAGCGAGTAGTATAGCCGCAAGGCTTAGGAGCAAACCAGCGTCCGCACGCTGGGACCAACACAGATTTGTATAGCTGATAGGCTTTGGAGCAAACCAGTGACCGCACACTGGTGTAACAAGCGAGTTTGTATAGCCGCAAGGCTTAGGAGCAAACCAGCGTCCGCACGCTGGGACCAACACAGATTTGTATAGCTGAAAGGCTTTGGAGCAAACCAGTGACCGCGCACTGGTGTAACAAGTGAGTTTGTATAGCCGCAAGGCTAGGAGCAAACCAGCGTCCGCACGCTGGGACCAACACAGATTTGTATAGCTGAAAGGCTTTGGAGCAAACCAGTGACCGCACACTGGTGTAACAAGTGAGTTTGTATAGCCGCAAGGCTTAGGAGCAAACCAGCGTCCGCACGCTGGGACCAACACAGATTTGTATAGCTTATAGGCTTTGGAGCAAACCAGTGACCGCACACTGGTGTAACAAGCGAGTTTGTATAGCCGCAAGGCTTAGGAGCAAACCAGCGTCCGCACGCTGGGACCAACACAGATTTGTATAGCTGATAGGCTTTGGAGCAAACCAGTGACCGCACACTGGTGTAACAAGTGAGTTTGTATAGCCGCAAGGCTTGGGAGCAAACCAGCGTCCGCACGCTGGGACCAACACGGAATTGTAGCAATATCACCAACGCGACCAGGCAGAAGGTCGCCAGGATACTGAAGACAGGTGATGAGATGACAGGAACCAGCAACGATCAGTCAGGTCAGAAAACAGCAGAGAAGTTCAGCAGGAACTGCAACACCAGAGACTAGGCCGGAACCAGGACTGGAAGTACTTCAGCATGCAGGAAACACTGGAACAGTAGAGATCAGGAACTCAGGAACACATGAGATCAGGAACTCAGGAACACTGGAACAGAGGCCCAGCTATCACTAGCATAGTGATAGCAAGAAGGTCAGAAACAACACGAAAGGGCACTCAAAGGGTGCCCAATCCAGGTTTAAATAGTCAATAAGAGGCGGGCTATCTGCAGACAGCCAATAGAAGCCCCCTACTGGTGACAGACAAGTAACTGCAGCCAATCACGGGCACCGTGATAGTACCCCCCTTTCAAAGACCCCCTCTCCTAGAATAGGGTTTAGGTTTCTGCGGGTAATTGGCATGAAAGGCCCTAGTTAACCTAGGTGCATGAAGGTCCGTACTATCCACCCATGATCGATCCTCAGGACCATACCCTTTCCAATGTACCAGGTACTGTACCCTTCCTCTAAGCCTACGGGAATCAATAATGCTCTGAACCTCGTATTCCTCCTGGCCCTCGACCTCAACAGGTCCTGGCACCACAGGTGTGGTAGTATAGCGATTGCAAACCAGAGGCTTAAGAAGGGACACATGGAACACATTATGGATACGCATGGATGCAGGTAGGTCTAGTGCATAGGAGACAGGGTTAATTTTGCGAATAACTCTGTATGGACCAATAAACCGAGGAGCCAACTTATTAGACGGAACCTGCAGCTTGAGATTTCTGGAGGAAAGCCATACTCTATCCCCAACCTGAAAGGAAACCGCTGGAAGCCTTCTGCGATTAGCATGGCGCTGATGACGCTGAAATGACTGACCAAGTGCCCTCTGAACTTGTGCCCATGTGGAACGGAGTTGCTCGATATGCTCATCCAGAGCTGGAATCTGTTGCGTCTGAAATGAGTCTGGAAGCAAACAGGGCTGGAACCCATAATTAATCAGAAACGGAGAGCTCCCAGATGAAGAATTGACCGCACAGTTCCTGGCGAACTCTGCCCAAGGCAACAAGTCGGACCAATTATCATGATGGTCAGTAACGAAACAACGGAGAAATTGTTCCAAGCCCTGATTAGCTCGTTCAGCGGCTCCATTGGTCTGGGGATGGTAGGCAGAGGAGAAGGACAGCTGTATGCCCATCTGTTGGCAAAATGCCCTCCAAAATCTAGACACAAACTGGCTCCCCCTGTCAGACACCAGTACCCTAGGCACTCCATGCAACCGGAATACTTCTCTGGCGAACACCATTGCCAATTCCTTCGCTGAAGGAAGACCACGGAGGGGCACGAAATGAGCCATTTTAGAAAACCTGTCCACCACCATGAATATAAAGGAGTACCCCTTCGACATAGGCAACTCTCCCATAAAATCAATGGAAACATGAGACCAGGGGCGTTCGCCATTAGGCACCGGTTGAAGCAAGCCCACAGGGAGATGTCTCGGGGTCTTAGCGCGGGCGCAGGTGGCACAGGCATTCGTAAATTCGGCACAATCGTTTCTCATGGAAGGCCACCAAAATAACTGAGAAAGGGACCATAACAATTGGTCTCTACCAATATGTCCCGCAGCCTTAGAGGAATGGTAGGTTTCGAGCAGCCTAGTACGAAATGATTCAGCGACAAAACATTTGCCCACTGGGGTTTCATGGGGAGCGGACCCCTGAGAGGCCAGGATCTCCTCCCCTAGAGGAGAAGTGATACTCGTGCGTATAGTAGCCAGTATTCTATCAGGTTGGATGATAGGAGCTGGTGCTTCCACTCTGTCACTGTCGGCCTCAAATTGTCTTGACAGTGCATCAGCCCTGATATTTTTTGACCCTGGTAAATATGATACAATGAAATTAAATCGAGACAGGAACAGTGCCCACCTGGCCTGACGAGAGGACAATCTCTTGGCCTCCGAGAGATAGGTCAGATTCTTATGATCTGTTAGGATTAAGACAGGATTCTTAGTACCTTCAAGCAAATGACGCCATTCCTTAAGAGCAAGGATAATGGCCAATAATTCTCTGTCACCTATCTCATAGTGGCTTTGAGTGACAGTCAACTTTTTAGAGAAAAACCCACAAGGTCTGAGAGTTCCACCTTTCTCGTGTCGCTGCGAAAGTACTGCCCCGACCCCAATATCTGAGGCATCAACCTCTAACGTAAATGGAAGTAAAGGATTGGGGTGGGATAACACAGGAGCCGCAGCAAATGCCAGCTTCAAATTCTCAAAGGCTTTCTCAGCAGATACCGGCCAACAAGAAGGATTAGCACCCTTGTGCGTAAGATCGGACAGAGGTTTGACAATGGAAGAAAAGTTCTTAATAAACCTCCTATAATAATTAGCGAAACCCAGGAAACGCTGTATGGCTTTAAGACCCTTGGGTTTTGGCCATTGTAGGACAGCTGACAACTTTTCTTTGTCCATGGCAATGCCATCATTGCCAATTATGAACCCCAAGAATGGCACACTGGTTCTATGAAACTCACATTTTTCCATTTTACAAAATAATTTGTTCTCACGGAGTCGTAGCAATACTGCGGATACATCTTTGATGTGCTGTGCCATGTTTTGGGAGTAAATCAGTATATCGTCGAGGTACACCACAACACATGTCTGTAACATATCTCTCAGAACATCATTTATCAGTTCCTGGAAAACTGCGGGTGCATTACACAGCCCAAAAGGCATTACTAGATACTCGTAGTGCCCAGCTCGAGTATTAAAGGCAGTTTTCCACTCATCACCTGCTCGAATGCGAACCAGATTGTAAGCGGCCCGTAGGTCCAACTTGGTAAATATCGAAGCGCCCTTAAGCCTGTCAAAAAGCTCGGTGATGAGTGGTATTGGGTATGCGTTTTTTGCCATTAGTTTATTCAAGCCCCGGTAGTCAATGCATGGTCTTAATTCGCCATTTTTCTTTTTTACAAAAAAGAACCCAGCCCCAGCTGGAGAGCTAGATTTACGTATGATCCCTCTAGCAAGGGCATCAGAAATGTAATCCTCCATAGCCTTATTTTCATCACAAGATAATGGATAAGTGCGTCCTTTCGGAGGTACTGCACCAGGCTGCAATTCAATGCAACAATCATAAGGTCTATGCTGGGGTAGCATACTAGCCTCTCCTTTGCTAAAAACATCGCCAAACTGTTGGTACACATCCGGCATAGCAGAGGAGGTGCACATGACCTTAATAGGCTGGATGACGCACTTGTCCATACAAAACTGGGACCAAGCAGCAATTTCACACTTTTTCCAATCGAATTGTGGGTTATGTAACTGTAACCACGGAAATCCCAATATCACCGCATGGTGCGGGGAATTAATCAGTTGAAACTGCTGCTCTTCTCTGTGAAGTGCCCCAATAGTCATAGACAATGGCATAGTTTCAAATATAACCTGAGGCGGTTCTAAGGGTCTACCATCAATCGCTTCAATAGTCAAGGGGTTTTCTCTTTCAATGCGTGGAACTCCGTGCAATTCAGCAAAGGTATTATCCATAAAATACCCTGCTGCACCGGAGTCAACCAAGGCCAAAACCTCCACAGAGCGTTGTGCCCAAGACAATACCACCTGTATGGTGGGTTTCATTATGCCCGACACTGGGGACGATTGTACACCACCTAGGGCCTGTCCCCCAAGATACCCTAGGTGTGTGCGTTTCCCGGACGTACCGGACAGGAATTTAGCAAGTGCCCTTTTTTACCGCAGTATAAACATAACCCTTGTTTTTTGCGATATAGTCTCTCTGCCTTGGATAGTCTAGTGAAGCCTATTTCCATAGGTTCACTTGTTTCCCGTACTGGTTCACTAGACTTCAATGCCAAGGGAGGGATGGGTGGGCAAAACATGCTACTAGGCTCATTATTTTTTGACCGTAACTTACGATCTCTGGCAATTGATCTCTCACGTATTCTGGAGTCAATTATCATAACATACTCAATGTAATCATCTAGATCAATAGGTAGATCTTTAGCAGCGATTTCGTCTTTAATGTGGTCATTCAGGCCTTGAGAGAAGGCTGCCAATAATGCCTCGTTATTCCAACCTACCTCTGCTGCCAATGTGCGGAATTCGATGGCATAGTCGCCCACTGTACGCCTGCCCTGTTGTATCTCCATAAGGCGTTTGGCAGCAGAGGTGGTTCTACCAGGAGGCTCAAACACTCTTCGAAAGGAACGCACAAATTCACTAAAGTTCTTAGTACAAGGTTTAGCATTCTCCCACAAGGGGTTAGCCCAAGCCAATGCTCTGCCAGTGAGCAGTGATATCGTGAACCCCACTTTACTACGATCATTGGGAAATGCGTGTGCCGTCAATTCCATAAAGATTTCGAGTTGATTGATGAACCCTCTGCAGAGACTAGGGTCACCATCATATCTTAGCGGCAAGGGTGCAGAAGCCGTTAACCCTTTAACAGTACCCCCTAGGGGTCTGGTATCACTTTCCGGTGTCTGACTTGGCGAGACCACCGGGCTAGAGCTAGATTGGGCAGCAGGTACCGTGCGTTCAAGGATCGTTTGAATTGCAACTGCCAACTGATCCAAACGTTGCTCGAGCACATCCATCCTCCAATGGATATTCTGTGCGTTACCTTCACCCTTGCTGTCTGAGGTCATGGCCCTTTCGTACTGTCACGGTTTATTATGACTCTCAGACACAAGTTTTAGGTAAAAAAAAATCAATTTTATTGAAATAATAAATGATAACTTAGGATGGCAATAACATACATAATATATATATACAGAATATAGCACAGAGAGAAGGCAGACTCTACCGGTCCTGTCAATATACCGGACAGGACAGTCTTTAGGCTCTACCGGCCTTGCCAATACCGGGTAAGGCAACCTGCAGATGGAATAGCATAACGGTTTACCGGCCTTACCAAATTACCGGGCAAGGCAGCCTCAATAGATACACAATGTAGGCTCTACCGGCCCTGCCAATACCGGGTAAGGCAACCTCAGATGGAATGTGGCAAAAGGTTCTACCGGCCTTACCAATACCGGGCAGGGCAGCCCAGAGATAATAGCAGCAGTCAGATGGAACTGGCAAATTAGCAGAATCGTTAAGCAGCAAGGCTTTGGAGCAAACCAGCGTCCGCACGCTGGGACCAACACTGAATAGTATAGCCGTTAGGCTTAGCGAGCAAACCAGTGACCGCACACTGGAGTAACAAGCGAGTAGTATAGCCGCAAGGCTTAGGAGCAAACCAGCGTCCGCACGCTGGGACCAACACAGATTTGTATAGCTGATAGGCTTTGGAGCAAACCAGTGACCGCACACTGGTGTAACAAGCGAGTTTGTATAGCCGCAAGGCTTAGGAGCAAACCAGCGTCCGCACGCTGGGACCAACACAGATTTGTATAGCTGAAAGGCTTTGGAGCAAACCAGTGACCGCGCACTGGTGTAACAAGTGAGTTTGTATAGCCGCAAGGCTAGGAGCAAACCAGCGTCCGCACGCTGGGACCAACACAGATTTGTATAGCTGAAAGGCTTTGGAGCAAACCAGTGACCGCACACTGGTGTAACAAGTGAGTTTGTATAGCCGCAAGGCTTAGGAGCAAACCAGCGTCCGCACGCTGGGACCAACACAGATTTGTATAGCTTATAGGCTTTGGAGCAAACCAGTGACCGCACACTGGTGTAACAAGCGAGTTTGTATAGCCGCAAGGCTTAGGAGCAAACCAGCGTCCGCACGCTGGGACCAACACAGATTTGTATAGCTGATAGGCTTTGGAGCAAACCAGTGACCGCACACTGGTGTAACAAGTGAGTTTGTATAGCCGCAAGGCTTGGGAGCAAACCAGCGTCCGCACGCTGGGACCAACACGGAATTGTAGCAATATCACCAACGCGACCAGGCAGAAGGTCGCCAGGATACTGAAGACAGGTGATGAGATGACAGGAACCAGCAACGATCAGTCAGGTCAGAAAACAGCAGAGAAGTTCAGCAGGAACTGCAACACCAGAGACTAGGCCGGAACCAGGACTGGAAGTACTTCAGCATGCAGGAAACACTGGAACAGTAGAGATCAGGAACTCAGGAACACATGAGATCAGGAACTCAGGAACACTGGAACAGAGGCCCAGCTATCACTAGCATAGTGATAGCAAGAAGGTCAGAAACAACACGAAAGGGCACTCAAAGGGTGCCCAATCCAGGTTTAAATAGTCAATAAGAGGCGGGCTATCTGCAGACAGCCAATAGAAGCCCCCTACTGGTGACAGACAAGTAACTGCAGCCAATCACGGGCACCGTGATACAGATGCACAGTGGAGGACAGAGAGTTGAAGGAGAGGAGAAAATGTGGGAGTAGAATATCTCGGAAGCATTTATAATAAGTGATTGTCAATCCGTCTGGACCCGGACTCTTGCCCGTCGGCGTAGTCTTGATAGCTAAATCCACTTCTTCCAAGGTCAGAGGTCAATCCAAAGAGGCAATCTCCTGTGGCAAAAGAGTCCGCTACATATGTTTATCCAGGTAAGTAGAGATCGCTGAGGTAAAGTCCGGAGGGGCTGGGGTGGAGGAAGGGTCAACGATATTGTAGAGAGATTGGTAATAAACTCGAAACGATTCTGCAATGTCGTCAGTACGATAAGACAGTGATGACGAGCCAGATCTGATCTTAGGAATAAAAGACTGAGATTTCTTGGCTTTGAGGGCACGAGCTAAAAGTCTGCCAGGTTTGTTCCCGTGCGCATAATAAGAACTGCGAACCAATTGGCACGACCTCTGCATTGAGTCGTTGAATATATCAGCCAACTCCGACCGCAGTTGCACCAACTCCTGATACGTCTCCGGAGACAAAGACGCCTTGTGAGATTGTTCAAGGATAGAGATCCTGTCTAGGAGAGTTACCAGTCGGGCCGCTCTCTGCCGTTTACGAAAAGCCCCCAGACTAATGAGCCAAGGCTACAGGATCCTTCAATAAGGATTCATTCAATCGCCAGCAAGAACTACAACCTAGCAAAGAAGGGATCAAGAGCTGTAAAGAGACAGGTGCCTGGTCACTCCAGGTGATATTACCTATATCTGCAAATCTGGCTAGCGGTAAATGTCTATGTGTAATAAATAAGTAATCAAGTCTGGAATATCTTGTGTGTGGGGCCGAGAAAAATGTGTAATCCCTGGTCTCTAGATGGCAAGCCCTCCACACATCCACTAGCTGGGCATGGTGTAATGCTGCCCGTGCATTTCGGAGCCGGGAGTGACGGACCACAGAAATACCTGTCGAAGAATCAAGTGTCGGGTTCAAAGTCAGACTGAAATCTCCTCCGAGAATAACGAGACCTTCCGCAAAAGAGTCTAAGTCTCTCAGGATTGAGCATAGAAATAAGTGTTGATCCTTGTTTGGGGCATAAATGTTAGCTGTCATTACTTTCTCTGCTCCAAGGGTACCTTTCAAGAAAAGGGCCCTACCATCGTTATCAGACCAAGTGTCCTGAATCACCAAAGGCAACGTCTTAGACAGAAAGACAGCGACCCCTTTAGTTTTGTGAAAGGGAGAATGGGAGTAATACCTGTGAGGGTAAAGGTGGTGGGAACAGGTCGGAGCCCGATCCCTACGAAAATGGGTCTCCTGAACCATCCCTATATCAGCTCTACGAGCCCTCAACTCCCCAAATAATCTAGAATGCTTCCCCGGGGAGTACAAACCTTTGGCGTTAATAGAGGCCACAATAAAGTGAAATCTTTGGTAGTCAGATTAGCCATAGTCCCGGAGCAAAGTCTCCCCACCCCAGCAAAGGAGGGCTCCCATGAGACCAGAAACATTCCCCAGGCCAAACAGGGCATCCCACAGCTAGACTACAAGAATAAGAAGAGTCAGAGCGTAGAAAAAGGGAGAGGGTAAAGAAATAGGAGAGAAGGACAGAAGAAGAGGGAGCAAAGAAGAACATTGACAACAGAGACGTAGAGAAGAGAAAAACGACAATGACAATACTAGGGTAAAAACCCAGACAATCCACAGGTCAAGAGGGCATGAGCCCAAGAGGAAGAAAAAAAAAATCCTCTCCGGACATGTCCCCCAAAATACAGCGACCCAACGGTAGTGTGAGGTCGCAGCGCAGAAGGCACAGAGGTACATTCCAACAGAAAGGAAAGTAATGGAGAAGCATTTACTTTTAAGGATTTTAGACTGAGAGCAGATTTGATTATTTCAGGCAGATTGTTCCAGGCCTTTGGAACTCTGAAGGAGAAGGTAGATCTTCCTGCTTCTTTCTTGTATTGTGGTATACGTAGCGAGTTGTTTGTGGTGGAGCGGAGGTTATACTTAGTATGGAGAGCAGGAGTGAGCAAACTGCTTAGGTAGTGTGGTAGTTTTCCAGAGAAGTGGTTGTGTACTAAGCAAGAAAGGTGAAGGGCACATCTAGATTTGAGTGTTAACCAATTTAGTTCTTTTAACATATCACAGCGATGAGTAGTGTAATTACATTGGAGGCTAAAGCAGCATATTGAATTATACAGGGTGTCAAGTTTACTAAAATGGATTTCTGGCGCTGGAGCATAAACTACATCACCATAGTCTATGACAGGCAACAACATCTGTTGCACAATACATTTTCTAACCAGGGGACTTAAACATGATTTGTGTCTAAAAAGAGTACTGATTTTGGGATAAAGCTTGGAGGTTAATTTGTCAATATGATGTCCAAAAGTGAGGTTGGGGTCAAGCCACATACCAAGATATTTGTAAGAGTCCACTGGGGCCAATTTACGATTAGACTCCATTACAATGGATAGGTGGGTATTGCTGAGATTACGCAGTTTGTGCTTTGTGTCAAATATTATTGTGACAGTTTTGTCTATGTTTAAGAACAATTTGTTCCTTGCTATCCATCTTTCAACCTTGTAGAAATCATGTTGTAAAATTGCCTCAAGGTGTGATATGTTTGAGTTTTTAGTATACAGAATGGTGTCGTCTGCATACATGTATACTGAAGATGATTTGCAAACCTTGGGCAGATCATTTATAAAAAGAGAAAATAGAAGAGGGCCAAGAATGGAGCCTTGAGGAACTCCACTTGTTACTTTGAGCGGAAGGGAGTCATTGCCAGAAACTGACACATACTGCATTCTGTCTGATAAATAGGATCGGAACCAGTTTAGAGAATTATTATCCAGTCCTGATCTTTGGAGTTTATTTATAAGAATATTATGGTCTACTGTGTCAAAGGCCTTGGCAAAATCTAGGAAAATGGCTCCTGTGAGGTCACCATTTTCCATGCCCGTCTGGATATTGTTGGTTACTTTTAGGAGGACCGTGACTGTTGAGAGATTTGGTCGAAAGCCTGATTGAAGTGGGGTGAAAAAACTGGTCTGTTGGTTATATTTATTTAGTTGCACGTGTACACATTTCTCTAGTATTTTGGATAAAGTGGGGAGTAGGGATATTGGTCTGTAGTTTGATACTACATTTTTATCACCACTTTTGTGGATAGGCACAACTCTAGCCACCTTCCAGGATTTGGGCATATACCCTGTTGCCAAAGAGGTATTAATTAAAGATGCAAAGCACTGAGCTTTACTAGCATTGCTGGTAGTTTGTTAGGGCTAGATTGGCATTTCATTTTTGGATTGAGGAGGTGATCATATATTTTGCTTTCATTTACCGGCATGAAATTGAATTCATTTTCAGAATTGGACCGGGCAACAGGTGCCAGTGAATGTTCTGTAGATGGCTGAACTTCCGAGTTATCTTTGTTTTGTGTAATCAGGGTGGTGGCACATCCAGCAAAGTAGCTGTTAAATACTATGGCTATGGGGCACTATATTGTTTCATGGTCTACAATTATAGTTGATGGGTGAGTATGATTAGGAGGGTTATAGAGGTTTTTAATAACCTTCCAAAAGTTGGCTGGCTTTGAAATGTTACTGTTTAAGTTGTCAGTAAAATATTCTGCTTTTGCTAATTTTGTTTGTTTTGTACATTTATTCCTTAATTGTCTGTATGCAGTGTGGTCATATGCGGAGCCGGTTTGTTTAAATTTTGTCCATAAGGCATCTCTGAGACTGTATAATTGAATCAAGTCAGCTGAGACTGAGGGTAGATGTGCCCCCCTAACCCTGACCTTCCTTAGTGGGGCATGTGTATTACAGATCTGTAAGAATTCAGAGTTAAAGAATTCAGTCTAGGTCTGGTATTAGCTGTATTCTATGCCATGACTAATTTCTTAAATCATTTAGGAAGGACTGAAGATTAAAATTTCTAAATGATCTTGTGAGTATGACTTTGGAACATGACTTGACTGGTTTTATTTTGCGGACACAGTAAACTATGGAGTGATCGCTAAACACGTTTGCTAGTACACCCGAATCTTGGATTCTGCTTGTGCAGGATGAAAGGATCCAGTCTAGCAGAGTATGGTTGGATGTTTTAAGATTTATGCGAGTAGGGGAGGATAATAGTTGTGATAAGTTCAATGTTTTAAACAATGAACAAAATTTTTCATTCCTGGAGTCTAGCCAATTAATATTAAAGTCTCCAAGAACCATCAGCTCGCTTTTCTTGCTTTGAGTGGCAATCTCCTTTAGGTGTTGCACTATGTCTGAAAGGGAATGTGCTGGGGTATTTGGCGGTCTGTAGATGCCAACAATTATGATTTGTTTTGAGTATGGAAGACAAATTTTGCCAGTAATGTGTTCATAAGAATCAGTGTTATGAGAGTCATTTAGAAGTGTAATGTTTACGGATTCCTGTATGTATATGATTATCCCTCCTCCTCGCTTTGCACGGTCTTTTCTAAAAGCATGAGTATCCATCTATGGCAACAGCAGTATCAGGTATTTTTGGGGATAACCAGGATTCAGTAAAAATAAGAATGTTAGGTTTGTAAGCGCAACACCAAGCTTTTAGTTCATCCATTTTGGGCAGTATACTGTGTATGTTGCAGTGCACAAAAGACAGACCCTTTTTAAAGGGGACGTTGCCATATTTTGCTATTTGAGGGCCAGGGTTAGTTTCTATGTCATTTGCCAAGGCAAGTAATAGAATGCATAGAAATTTAGTGATTTGTTTTCTGTGAGCATATAGTGAGAGGGTATGTCTATTGCTATAATTACTGGGGGTGGGTGAGCTTGTTTTTAATACTCTCCACCAGCATTCAGAGGGAAGTGCACATGTATGCAGAAGTCCATGGTGTATTAATATGGTATGGTGCGGGTGCTGGGCATGGTTGCAGGGATAAGAGGAAATCTGTATTAATAGTGGAATGGTTAGTACAGATAGAAGTAATATGTTCATCTGAAGATTCACTAGGTAAATATGGATTAAGACCCTTTATAAAAACACCTGGTAGATATTGCCAGGATAAAGAGGAAATTAAATAGAGAGACCGTTATCAAGGGGACCAGTGTAAGTAATAAGGCTATTGGTTAGCCTGTAATTATGGGAGGACCGAGTTCCCCCTCATATACCAGGGATAGAGCACACAAGGAGTAGCATTATTTCATTTCAGGTTATGGGTAAAAAAATCACACGTCATCAGACAGTGACATCATACATCGCTCAGATACGAGCCATGCTCTGCTTGTGCTAAGTCTTTCCATTATCGTTTTGGCGGCACAGTGAGTAGTGGTATCAGGTTGTTTCAGTCTTAAGATAAGGGATTCACGGTGGGTTTCAGCAACCATCTATTATACACCATCATCATTACGCGGCTCTGCACGTTCATTACAAGCGTTTTCTTGATACAAGTCCATAAGGTATGGCTAGTAATATAAGATTCTATTGTATACATGGCAAACAGGTACATAACAGACTACACTTTTATCACAGCACCCTTCAAGATGATGCACACACACTTTTCTCAACCATTTACACTGCATTACTTGGCTTACCATGTATCTATTTATCATTTAAGGCACGCCATCTTTTTATACATGATGGTAATATGTATCATTCACGCAAATCTCCTGCATCATAATAACGACACACTGATTTTCAACCGAGCCATACAGTATCACTAATAATATTACTGAACTTGTCTATAAAGTCTGTACTATGCTATTAAATCTTACTGAACATCGTGGCTTGTGCATATTTTTCACTTATCAAATTCATAAACATTTGTTGACCATGGTTACACTGTTCCATGGACCTATCTATAATTAATCTATATAACAATTATGTGAATGCATAAGCTGCGCATCAAAATCCACAAACAGTGACTCACGTGCTGATTGAGAATGAGATGTATTGATCGATCCTACAAGGTTATTCATATTTACATAGTTTTGTCAACACCAGTCATCGTACAAATACACATAGCCTATCAGGTGCTCAGTCATTTATAGTTTAATGTATATGAGAATTTAAGACGATTTATATCCTTGCATATGAGCACCAAGTACTGCATACGATAGTAGATCTCCAAGGACGTTAATTTTGATTGTCCGAATTCACCTTGCCCATCATTCTATGTTTCGATCTCATCATCATCAATCATGAGGGGGTTTCAGAGTCGGTGTTTCCATTTCTATTTTTTACTTTATATAATTGAGTATCTCACAGGATTAAATTTCTATTTTTAAGTAACCATCATGTCCTTATGCGTAACCCTTTCAAGCACAGAGGGGTACACATTGCAGCACTTCGCATATAATTACGTACCCTTAGATTGCATGGCAGACAGCCTTACAAGTTTTGGAACATCATCCAGTTTTTGAATAGGTATAAGCAGTTTTATAGCTTTCAACAGCTGTATTCAGTGGCATGATGCTATACATCAAGCTACATGCCGATATACTATAAGGAACATGCCAAAGGCTATATGTAATCATCATACACTCAACGGCATACATCATACTCAATACGCCAACACTACATGACATATGCCATACGACATACGTATACGATGTACATCATATGCTATATGCCAGGCGCAATACCTGTACGCTAACACTATTTCCATTGGTATTAGTCTGACTAATTAGTTATTAGAGTCTCATCTCAGTATTAGTTTCTTGGTATGTACCTCATGCACTTCACTAAATACATTATAGTTACCTCTGCATCATAGTTACAACATGGATTTTCACCCTGGAGCTTTGCCTAGGATTAATTTCTAGTATAATACGAGCTTTCATCACCAAGATTTCATCCCTAGTTGGGGTCATTAGTAGGATTTGGGTATATTCAGTGACGTTCATTGACCTGGAGGTAAGGATATTCTTCAAGACACAGCTAGACAGGCTATATTCTCATCATGTTATGGTTTAGGGGTCACATACAGCTAGTTAGGACGGATTGGGGCTTTGATGCAGGCAGCCTTAAGTTATCACCGGTCTCGTCTTGTATGTCATTATAGACTGACGGTCCGTTTTTCTCATTTCGTGACATTATTCAAGGTTTGCCGAATTTATCATTATTCAGTTCCCCTCTATATCAGGAGTTTAGCTTTTATTATTTTCCTTAAGTCTGTCGGTCCCAGTCTTTTAGGACAGGCGAAGGAGGAGCAGATAGATGCCAGGAAAATCACGATTTCATTTACCATCAGGCCAAAGCATAGTTAACATATCTCCTCCTGGTCTATCCATAGGTTAGGGCATCACCATACCGGGCCTATTATTACCATCTCTTTCTATAGGTAGTAACTCATCGCCAGACTCACAATCCTGCCTACCATATAGGCACACGCCCCTCGACTCAACTCCTAGTTGGCAACTGGCATTTGGTTTCTTAGTTGAAGCATACATCTTCCCCATCATAAGGACAGAGAGTTAAATACTTTTGCTATTTTTTCTTCATTAGTAAGCAGGTTCTCGGAGACCGACAGCAAGCAGGTTATTGTTTATTCACTGTATACCACTTGTTTCCTAGGATCAGAGTCACCAGATATGTGTCACATCTGATCAATTTGAGGGACCAGACAAGCAAGACTCATCAAGGCTGGCATCGGAACAGTCATCCCCTTCCTTATATAGGACATGGACTGTGGCCAAAATAATTAGTGAATTGCAAGCTAGGGGTATTCCATATTCAGCTTCGGCTAGGAAGGCGGAACTATATAAACTTCTCTTCACCCCTACTAATATGCCTAGACCTAGCACTAGTGTCAGTCCTGCTCCTTCAATATCCCAGTCTCATTCCGATTGGACTGATCTGCAGGTGTCTTTTGCGACACTGGTAGAATCGGTGGCATCTCTTCATGCATGGCTCGATGGCATGGAGAACCCGCTATCAGGTCCTCAGGTCTCTCAGATGGTTTGCCCAGGTAAAACCCCTAGTCCATAGTCTTCTCTTCCTACAGGGAGGGTAGCCCCGCCATCAACCCAGCCCATTTTATTCCTTGGCACCTTAAAAAGGAGATCAGAGAAGGCAAGGATATTAATTTCGTAACCTTACTGATATCATCTCAGCATTACGTTTTGAACAAATCTCTCACGTGAACAGGTTTCTGTGGTCCTAAAATCCAAGGATCCCAGGCTAGGAAAGAAATTATCTGTGTTGTGATGGCTTTTAGTCTGTTTCATGATGTTGTTTGTTCAGTTCATCCACAGCATAGGGAGGAGCTTGATCACTACATGTATAGAGTAGTGGAACTGGGGCACAAGTATGGTGACTTCAGTTTTTATGACTACCATCTCTCCTTTTCTGCCAAGGCCTCTGCTACACTGGTGCAATTCAACCTAACCTTGGACTGGAACCAGTTGGACACGGAGTTATTTTGCAGGCACTTTGCTGGTCTCTGAGCTCCTGCATGCTTTGTGTGCTAGTCGGCTGATCATGCTACCAACTTGTGCCCAAACTCTGCCCATGTCACCACTCCCTCTTGTGGGTCAGATAATCAGGGCAGCGGCCAGCCTACTTCCACTGCCATTCCCAAGTGTGTATTCTGTGCTGCTACAGGAGGTGTTACTTCACTTCCCTATAGTCTAATACCATGCACCAATTACCATCAGGTTTAGGTACTGATGTCCCCCAATGAGGGCTATAATAAAAAATGAAGAAAACAAAAATGTAACCCTGTGTGTGCGCCACAGGGCAGGGTCCAATGCAGTCCCCCCTCCTGTGGCACACAGGACTGTTTTCCACTACTTTGTAATCAGAGCTTTGCAAAGCGCTGGAGACCCCTGTGGCACTCACAGTGTAAGTTCATTTGGGCCAAATTTTCTTTTACTAAGACCTCATTGGGGGACATCAGGATGCACCCCCAATGAGGTCTATAACAAAAAAAATTTAAGAAAAAAAAAAAAAAAAAAAAGAACCCTATGTGTGTTATGGGGGGGTTCCAGTGCAGATCCCCCACACACAAACACCCTTCCAGTGGCGCAGACAGGATGTTTTTTTACCACTCTGTAATAAAAGCTTGTTGGGGGGGGGACATCAGGAGGGGTCCTGATGCCACCCAACAAGCTCTGAATTCAAAGTAATGATAAAAAAAAAAATAATGAACCCTCTGTGTGCCACAGGGCTCCAATGTATTGCTTTGCAATGCATTGGACAGCCCTGTGGCAGGCAAAGGATTTTTTTTTACAATTATTTTATTTACACCTCATTGGGGGGCTTCAGGAGTGGTCCTGATGCCCCCCAACAAGGTATGCATTTAAAAAATAATAATAATAATAATAAAAAATGAATCCTCTGTATGCCACAGGGGGTCCAATGCATTGCAGAGCACCCCTATGGCAGATAAAGGATTATTATTATATATTTTTTCATTATTATTTTATTTAGACCTCATTGGGGTGGCATCAGGAGGGATGCTGATGCCCCCAACATGATCTAAATAAAAAAAAAAATAACCCCCACAAAAAACAACACCTGCATGCACCCCGGGGAGTGCAACACTGTGCTCTGCAATGCATTGGACACCCTATGGCACACACACAATTTTTTTTTATTTGACACTTGTTGAGGGGTATTAGGAGTGGTCCTGATGCCCCCCAACAATATATGAATAATAAAAAAAAAGTAACCCTCTCTGTGCCAGAGAGAACCAAAGCATTGCTTTGCAATGCACTGGACACCCCTGTGGCACACAAAGGATTATTTTTTTTTTTCTCCCCTTTATTTTTTTATTCAGACCTCATTGCAATGCATCGAGAGGGGTTCTGATGCCCCCCAATGGGGTCTACACAAAGATATTGGGGGAAAAACACCAAAAAACCTGCACGTCCCACAGGGGGGTCCAAAGCAGTGCTTTACATTGCATTGGACCCCCTGTGACACACACAATATGTTTTTTATTATTTTTTATTTAGACCTTGTTGGGGGGCATTAGACATGGTCCTGATACTGCCCCCCAATGAGGTATGAATAAAAAAAAAAAAAAAAAAAACTGTGTGCACAACAGGGGTCCAATGCATTGCTTTGCAGTGCATTGTACACCCCCTGTGGCATGCACACAAAATGCCTCCAATCCCCCTCCATGTATCCTAACCCTCCGCCTGGTTCCACAGCCCACTGGCAGTCCCATTCCCCCCAGCCTGGTTCCACTGCCTACTGATAGACTCAAAGTACCAGTATGCACTGGATTCAGGCTAGGAATCAGTGTATGTGGGGGACATACAAATCTTACCCACCACTGCCATACTTGCTCTGCTGCCCACTGGTAGATATACCCACATACACTACCTGACTCCTCGTTCCCCCCCACACACACCTCGATAACCTGGCAGTCACCGGTCCACATGTACATTGGCTGACTGCCTAGCTTGTTTCAACTGCTGGCCATAAATCACACATATACTGTTTGCTTTGCCATTCTTGTTCCACTGGTAGCCATGCTCCTTGCATCCAATATTATATGTTAACCCACAGCAGTGCCATACCATTTTTCTTAGGCTGGCAGAAGGTCCTCCTAGCAAATCCCCTGGTGTTGAACCATTTTCGTATCTTTGAAGTGACTGATTTGTAAAAAAAAAATGTTTTTTTTCTTAGCAACATATTCTGGAAATAGTTGTGCACACTAACTTAGGGGTAGAAAGGCAAAATTGCATGATTTCTCTATCTTTTCATCACTTCTGTAGCTGTTGTAACCATTTTTATACAAGCAAGGAATGTTTGAGAAATTGTTAGAAAAATTAGATGTTGTAGGGTGTAGTTTTGTACTTCTAACATCCCCTATGCTATGTCAACTCATACCAATGGGGTGCCATTCTTTGCCTAAGAGCAGTAGCTAACAAATACAGTTGTAAATCCCATAGTTTCACAGATTTCAGTACATCTGAAGGGACAGAAATGAAAAAAAAAATGCAAATTTTTTCCTATATTGCCTGCTTCTGGAAAGATTTATGCACACAGGATTGGGGTAATAACACAAGTGACCCTTCATTAGATGCGGCAGGTTATCTTCTTTTTAAAATTGTATGGTTTATCTACCTTTTCTTCACCATATAACCATTTTCGTGCAGGCAATTCAGGTTTCAGAAAATGTTAGAAAAATCAGAGGTCGTAGTAGGTGTCGTTTTGTACTTCTAGCACTCCCTAAGGTAGGTCAACTCATACCAAAGGTGTTTAATTTTTAGTCTATGAGCACTAGCTAATGAATACAGTTGGAAATTTCATGGTTTTCACAGATTTCAGTACATTTGAAGGGGCAGAAATTTAAGAAAATGCTTTTTTTTCCATTAGCGCCACTTTCTGGAAGCGTTTGTGCTTATTAGGCTTTGGGTAAGAAGGCAACTGACCCCTCATTAGATATGGCAGGTTGTCTTCTTTCCAAACTGGCATGGTTTCTCTACCTTTCCTGCATATCTATTATGGTTATAACCATTTTAGTGCAGTCAGATAATTTCAAAAACAAAAGTGTCAGGTTTAGGTAAGTGTTCCTTGCACCCACATTATATTTTAACCCACACAAATGGGCTACCATTTTTCTCATGTTGGTAGCAGGTACTGAATACAGCAGGAAATGTTATGGTTTTCAAATATTTTAGTATCCTTGGAAACATTTATGTACTTTAGCCCAGGTGGTAGAAAGGCAAGTGACCCCTCATTTGATGTGGGCGAATGTCTACTTTCCAAAATGGTATACCTTCTATACCTTTCCTTCAAGTCTCTAGCAGTTATGAACATTTTAGTACAAACAGCCATTTTCAAAGAAGAAAACAGGTAGGTGTAGTTATGTGCTTCTGGTACCACCTAAGGAGTTCAACTCATTCCAATGGGGTGTCATTTTTCTACTAAGAGCACTAGCTAATGAATACAGTTGGAAATGCCATGGTTTTCACAGATTTCAGCACATTTGAAGGGGCAGAAATGAAAGAAAATGGCATTTTTTCTATAGTGCCATATTCTGGAAACATTTGGGAACACAAGGTTTGGGGTAAGAAGGCAAGTCACTCCTCATTAGATGCAGCAGTTTGTCTACTTTCCAGAAATATATAGTTTTTATATAGTTATTCCACTGTTTTAGGGTAGCTTTACCACAAAAACTCTAGAACGTGCATATTAGTTCATAAAGTTGAAAATGCCATTTTGCGCTCCTGGTGATTAGGGCTCTGCTCTAGCCATGGACATAGGTAAAACTATACACATTTTTTTTATTTTTTTTATTTTTCTTTTTATGTGATTTTTTTTTCACACAGATGGCCCAGGCCTTTTTCGAGTAATTGAAACTTCCACAATCAAGAAAAATGTTTTTGATACATAGTATGTGATTTTAGCAAAATAAGTACATTTTTATTTTTTTTGTCATTATGACATCATAGCTTTTTGCAAGATGCAAAATTCTCTTCATGCAAGGTACCACGAAAAAGCTCAATTTGTTCTGAAAAAAACAAAAAACAAAAACACAATGTAAAGTTTTCCATATCTAACTAGAAATTCCCAGAGGAAATCAAGCCTAAACAAAAGGATAGCAAAAATGCTGAAAATCTGTCTGGCCTACAGGGTACAAGAAATGGCCCAAGCCTCTGGCACTGAAGGGGTTAAAGATGAGCCCCCCATGTCACCCCTACTTTGGAAACAATATCCTGAAATTTTGCATAACCCTATCATTATACCCTCTATTGGGGCCCATTCTCATATTGTTGACAACAATCTAACATTCCAAGGGGAGTGTGTTGTGGGTAGGATGGGCAAAATGTCTATGTTACCATGAGAAATTCCGCAAAAACCACGTTGTTGCTATCAGACATACTGCCCCTGCTGCAACCAGTACTGTGCCTGTTGCCAGTGCTGAACCTGCTGCCACCGATACTGTGCCTGCTATCAGATGTGCTGCCCCTGTTGCCAGTGCCACCAGTGCTGTGCCTGCTGCCTGTGCTGAACCTGCTTCCACCAGTGCTGTGTCTGCTGCCTGTGCTGAACCTGCTTCCACCAGTGCTGTGCCTGCTGCCGGTGCTAAACCTGCTGCCACTAGTGCTGTGCCTGCTGCTGAACCTGCTGCCACCAGTGCTGAGCCTGCTGCCACCAGTGTGTCTTGTAATACTCAGGAGGGGGGTGAAGGAGAAGATTATGCCAAATGTGACAGCAAGAGACCCTAAGTCACACTTGCCATCCCCAAGCAGTACCACCAGTGCTAGTACTACTACTAAGAAGGTACAGCAGCTTGTTAGTGTTAGGAGTGAAGGAGGGGGTCATAAATATACTCATATTACTAGTGACTGCAAGGAGGAAGACTCTGCAGCTGAACTTTATGTGGTTTGTGTTAGTAGTAATAGCAGTAATGGTGAAGCAACCGGTGGGACTAGTGTTAAGGGAATGGTAAGGGAAGCATTTAAGAGCATCCAGACTAGCAGTCAAGGGGGACCACACCATACCTCTGGCTCTGGGAGTCCTCCCCTTCCCTTCACTACAGTATCCAAGTGGAACATGATCCTGAAGAGGCCAGAACTGGTGGTAGGGGAGAGCAGATGCAGAATTAATACCACCAGCAGGAGCACAGATCAGCTGCCTGTGCCTGCTGCCTTCTTCAGCTCAAAAAGAAATGCCAAGTTTGACATTAGGGGACCCTCTGTTACATTGCTCATCACTTCCTCCAAGCAGGAGTGAGATGTCTGTAATAGAGCAGCAGCATGTATGGAGTGGGACCAGTGGTGGTGATGATGATGGTAGAGAAGCTGGTGTGGAAGAGGCATTGATGGTCTTTTTAGCCCAAGCTGAGAAGGAATGGGATACAGGGATAAGGATGGGCATCACCACTACCACTAGCAATGAGCTTTTGGAATTTGCAACTGCTCTAATTCCTTCTGCTGTTGAGTTGCAAGGGCAGCAGGATGTTGAGGAGCAAGGTTGTGTGCCACAGATTACTGTGAACACAGTGGGAATGGGCTCAACAAGTGATACAGGACTAGGACACATTCAACTTGCCAGTAGTAGCAGTACTCCTGGTCCTAGTTACAGTGCTGATTCTGAGGCAGTAGCAGCAACATCATCTGCTGCCAGCACAGAAAGTGAAGGGGAATGTGGAAGACAAGAAGAAAGAGGTCATTCTTCTCCACCTTTTCCCTCCCCCTAAAGTGGTGATAGATCCACTTTAAACAACTCCACAGCAGCAAGAACAGAAGTTGCAAATTCCACATCTACACCAGGGCATTTGACAATGGTCAGTTGGCACTGACCAACAGATCACCTCCTGCTGGCAATAGGCCAGCATCGATTTTTTTTTTGTTCTCAGAGCTAAAAAAAAAATAAAAAATTATATATATTATATATATATATATATATATATATATATATAAACAGTCCTACAAACAAAAATAAACAATTTTGGGGGGTTTGTTTCTAACAAGTCTAAGTCCTACAAACCAATGTTTCCTCAGGGCTTGGGCCTTTAACAACAAATCTAACAAATCATCCTCTACAAAATACTCTATCAAGTCAAGTATCAGTCCACCCCAGTTGCTGCTTGTGTCAGGGGGTTCCTGTCTCTATCACTTTACATACAAATTTCTGATTTTATTTTATTTTTTTACTGTACCCCCAATACCAGTCAAGAACCCCCCAAAACAAATTCCCTGTTCAACTGATTCATTCCCCAGACTCCACCCACCAACACAGGCACCCTCCTCAGACCTGTTGTATACCATGTCTTATGGTTTTTTTTATTTATATTTAGAATTTATTTTGTATTAACAGCCCTCCAATCCCAGTAAACAAACCCCCCAATAAAACATTCCCTGTTAAAGTGATTCTTTCCCCACAACCTACCAAACAAACATCTGTAATCTGTTCCAACGGACAAAAAAACAAAAACCCCTCATAAAATGAGGAAGCAGAAAAATCACAATGACCTTTGGTGCATGCTATGGACAATAATAATTGGCCTAACGCATTAAGTTTTTAGTATTACGTTTTCAGCATTATGATTTTAGAATTAGGTTTTATAATTTGTTAGGATGATGAGGATTGGTTGGGTTATCCTTACAAGAGATATATAAGAACAGGACTGACCCAAGGTAATCGGTATGGAACAAGGAATGTACTAGGTACCATGAAACAAGACTAATTGGTGATTGGTATGTAACGATTATCTGCAAGCATTATCTGATATATATATCTATATACTCTGCTTAGTCATTTATTGGATTGTGTAATTAGATTATGATGTATGCTAATTATATAGTATTCCAGGATTAAACCATCCCTTATCAGCCATATATTTGTTAATAAAGATTAAAACCTTCTTTATTAGTTATTACCCATTTTAGTGATGCTCTTACCTTGGCTTTGATGGTAACAGGACATCAGAGAACCATGGGTTAAACTAGAGTCTTGCTCCAGCTTTGGGAGTTGTTATGGAGACAAGTGTAAACTAGTAGTGATAGGAAAACTTGAATTCAGGTAAACCAGTTAGTATCCAGACTTGATCAACCTACTACTGTTTGAATGTAAAAATAATGGATGTTTTTACAGCCTCGTTTACAGCCTTGAGAAAGCCAGTTGGTGAAACACGCATAGGAATTTTTTTAGCAAACAATGTTGGCTTACTCTACAGCACTGTCTGGCAGATGGTGAATATTATTTATTCAAAATAATTACTATATTGCTAAGAGTGATCTCTTTTACAAAATAGATTACTGTATCTCAAAGGGAAAAAGTGTGTGTCATCAGGTGCCCCACAAATATTTATTTTTTCAGCACAGAGAGACTTGTTTCTTTAACCCCTTAAGGACTGGCGGTCATGGGACATTTCCGTCCCATATTGACCGCATAGGCGCACTTGGACGCGCCAGTACACGTGACCTGTCACGTGTATCGGCGCGTCATTATGGGGCTTGAAAAAGATCGCTCCGATCTTGGAGCGGTCTATTTCAGGCCCTATTTTTACTTACAGCACTCCCGGTAGAGCGATGTAAGTAAAAAGTACGTGACGGTCCTGGTACGTCAAGGGTCCTTAAGGGGTTAATCACGTTTTGTTTATTATTATTAGCAATATTTAGATATGGGAGGCACGGTTGCGAGGATTTACAGAGATCCTGACAACAAATAAACGACTGTTACTGAATCTGTGCTCTAGTTCTATTTTTTATTTGTATAATTTGGACCAACAACATAAGCCACTACTCCTGAACCACACGTTTTGCATTATACATGCTTAATCATGACCATGATTAAGCATGCATAGCTCAAAACGCGTGGGACCCATCCAGGTAGATACTATTACCAGGCAACAAGCCTGGTACTGGGATACCCCAGTAGTTCAGTGGCTTCAAGCTTACCTAGTCAGGACTTTATTACAAGTCAGAAGGGGGATCCTATCATAGGTCTCTTCTATAAACAAAGAGAAGACCCCTTAACCTCCCAATCTCTGAGGAATATTGCATGTGTAAAGAAGATTTGAGGATCTTGTTGAGATCCTGAGCCTAATTCCATATACCAAGATGGTCTTAACCCAGTGTTCTAAAAATGTAATACAACAATGGGTTGTTCCCACCACATTTAGAGGGACTTATGCTCCAACATACTCAGTTTGCACCTACTTTAGGTCATCATGGCGACAAAATCACGTATGAGAGTCTCTGTGATAATGCATATGGGCCTCATATGCTTAAAGATGTACAAACCTATTGTCAAGGTTGTTTGGGGTGTTCTCAGCAAAGACAATTGTGGTTCCAGAACCATCATCTGGAATCATGCAACAAGAAATGCCGAGATTCATCCTTAAGAAGAAGAGACAGATATCCCAGAAAATACTCGTCAGTGGAGAACCAAAGATAGCCATTGAGAAGAAAATTAACATTTCTCACATCCCGTCTCCAGAAACAAGAGCCTGATATGACATGCGTGCAGCATTATCTCAAGCCAGGATCATGGAGATTCTAGAGCAGGCCAAGAAATCATTCTTATGAGAAACTATTTCCCTTACTCATCAACCAAATCTGTTTATTGGTTTCCTGATTGAAGCTACTGTCTTGTCCATTAATAATAGATTTTAGTCTTACCGGTTAAATCTTTTTCTCTTAGCCCATATAAACTACAAGTACCATGGGAGGAGACTTCATTCCTTAGTAGGGCTGGAACATTTCAAAAGACAAGGTCTTGAAGGAGGATCCTTCCCTTCAGTCTACCCTAGCCCCACCTTTTACAGTTTAGATGGGAAACTCACTAGATAGGACAGTGAGAGGAGAAAAAAGGTAAGTTACTGTGAGTAAGACGACCAAAAAGGACTCCCACATCCAACCACGTGAGACCAAGCAAGGTCCCCTTTCTCTGGGTGGGAGACCAGTATTTCATATAAACTAAGAGAAAAGGATTTAGCAGGTAATACTAAAATCTTTCTCTGGCGTCCAATATGAAATACAGGTACCATGTGATATACCAATAGTAGGCTCCCAGCGGTGGGAAGTAATAGAAAGAAAGGACCTAGCGCCAGTCCCCATGATATCTGGGTTAACTAGGACTATCCAGAACCAAGAACAGCCCAAACATAACCAAGTTTCAACATATACTGAAAACAATAGCACAGCACGCAAGAACAAGTGCCATCCAGGCTCAAATAAAGAACAGTATGGCAGATGAGGATGATGCAGCCATCAGTGTAGATCCTGCCTTACTGGAGGGTACAGAATCATGGTGAGAGATAGGTGTAAACACTGTTGGGATCAGTTCCTAAATTGTCCTGTTGGAATTCCCTCATGTGGAATGGAGCACAAGGAACGTCTTCCAGGGCAGACGCTAGTCAATCCAGTATCCTCATGTAATCCCTTATGTCGCTGAGGGCCAGGCTAGCGCCTGCAACATGTCCTGGAGCAGGATGTGAATCTTGTCCTCTGGTAACACTCGTACATGAAGGGTGTTGAACTTCATCTCCAGGAAGAATAGGAGCTGGGGTGGGATAGGAGAGGAAGATTTGAGACTGGGAATGCAACCATGGTGCACCAGTATGTGGGCACACTACAGGATGTGGATAGCTAAAATTTCTTCAGAAGGATTCTGGATCAGAAGATCTTCTAGATATGGAGTCAGTGAGATTTCCTGCAAATGTATGTAAGAGGCCAGAGCTGCCATAATCTTCATAAAGATTACTGGAGCTGATGCCAGTCCAAATGGCAGTGCAGTGTCCTAGTAGTGACTGCATGCAAAAACTAAGGAAATGGTGGTCTGGATGAACATGCAGGTATAGGTTCTGAAGATATAGGGAGGCTACATATTCACCTGGACACATTGCTGAAATGACAGAATGTAGAGACTCCATCTTGATATATGTGGCTACCACTTAGTGGTTGAAGCATTTCAAGTCCAAGATTCAATTGTTCTTTTTGATTACCATAAAAAGGTTGCAACAAAAGCCTGAGAAAGGTTATTGGGATGGGACAGGAATCAGAACCGATTTGTCCAGAGATGCGAAGGTATCTATAAAGATGATTTTAGTCTTACCTGTTAAATCCTTTTCTCTTAGTCCATACAGGTTACTGGTAACTCTGGGAGGCGATCTGCCCCTTTAAGTAGGCAGGAACATTTCTCTAAATGTATGGAGGGGGTGGAGCCTCTCTTCCTTCCTAAGCTGCATCCTACCCAGCTAGCTCCAGAATGATTTGAGACACTAATAACTGACTAGAAAATAGAAGAGAAGAAGACTCCTGTGAGCATGCCCCGAAGGACTCCCACATATCGCCACAGGACAGCCAAGCATGGTCCCTTGACAGGGTGGGAGACCAGTAACCTGTATGGACCAAGAGAAAAGGATTTAACAGGTAAGAATAAAATCCTCTTTTCTCTGTCGTCCAATACAGGTTACTGGTAACTCTGGGATGTCCAACCACTGAGTTCCCCAGAAGGCAAGGACCAGGCTTAAGGCCCCCAAAGTCACCAGAACCTCTATGAACCAACTGGTCAAAGAAGCGCAACAAAACTAAAGTGTCAACGAACACTGAATAGGGGAAAAACACCCCATAAACGGTTACACAGCACACTGAACTAGAGCCAACAGGGCGCAACAGCAAGGAAGCACTAAGAACCTGAGAAGAAGATCCTAGACAGGCAAGACTGCCTCCAGGACCTTCCTCCCAAATCTGGCATCAGCCGAAGCCAGCACATCCACACGGTAGTGCTTCGAAAAGGTGTGCACAGAGGACCAAGTGGCCTCCCTGCACAGCTGATCAGCAGAAGCTTGATTCTTATAGGCCCAAGAGACCCCAATAGACCTGGTGGAATGAGCCATGACCCGAAAGGGAACATTCTTATTCCTCAACTCGTAGTCCCTACGAATAGTGGACTTGATCCATGACGCAATAGTCACTTTAGATGCAGGTCTTCCTGCCCTAGGACCCTCAGGAATGACGAACAAAGTGTCAGACTTCCAGACAGATTCAGTGCGATGGACATAAAACTTAAGACAATGCACCACATCCAACAAGTGGAGATCTCTTTCCTTGTCAGAGGAGGGGTTAGGGCAGAAAGAGGGCACCACAATCTCCTGATTGATGTGAAACTCGGAGACCACTTTAGGTAAGAACTCCTTAGAGGTGCGAAGCACCGCCTTATCCTTATGAAACACCAGAAAAGGTGGTTTACAGGCCAGAGCTTGCAACTCCGCAACCCGGCAAACAGACACAATCGCCAGAAGAAAGGCCATATTCCACATCAAGAGACGTAAAGGAATAGTAGCCAAAGACTCAAACGGAGGACGTTGGAGAACTCCCAATACCAAATTAAGGTCCCACTGAGGAGCCGGACTCCGAAAGGCAGGGCGCACATGAGCAATGCCCTGGAAGAAAACCCTGATATCAGGAAGTATAGCAATGCGTTTCTGGAAAAAGACAGAAAGCGCCGAAGTCTGAACCTTAAGAGAACTCAGACTGAGCCCCTTATCCACACCGTCCTCAAAAAAGCCAGGACAGTGGGAAGATCAAAGTCATGATACAGATCTCTGTCAGCACACCAAGACACAAATATTGAACAGATAGATCTTGGAAGAGACTTACGGGCACTAAGCATAGTAGACACCACAGCAGAAGAAAACCCTTTCTTCCTTAAAATCGAGGATTCAACCTCCAGGCCGTCAAATTGAGCCGATGAACATTTTCCTTCCACAAGTAACCCTGCAGAAGAAGATCTGGGAAGATCTGGATGAGAGGGGAGCAGAAAAGGCTCCGCCACTGATAGGGCCAGAAGCTCCGATACCACGACTGACGAGGCCAATTCGGAACAATCAGAATTATTGGACAGCGTTATAATTTCAATTTCTGTAACACCCTTATCAACATTGGGAGAGGAGGAAAAATGTAGGCCAGAGAGAATGTCCAGGGAATGGACATTGCGTCGGCAGTGAGAGCCAGAGAATCTCTCCAATGAGAGCAAAACGCCGGAACCTTCCTGTTGTGTCTTGTTGCCATCAGATCCACTAGGGGCATCCCCCATCTCTGAGTTAGGAGTTGAAACACCTCAGGATGTAGCTCCGATTCTCCGCTGTCGACTGTGAGACGACTGAGGAAGTCTGCCATGACGTTGTCTACTCCTGGAATGTGCACTGCAGAAATTACAGGAACATGAACCTCTGCCCAGGACAGAATGGCCTTGACCTCTAACCAAGCGGTGAGATTTCTTGTTCCGACTTGTCTGTTGATGTAAGCCACTGCCGTGGCGTTGTCTGACTCCACTCGAACTGGACAGTCCTCCAGTTGAGACACCCAATGACGGAGAGCATTAAATATTGCTCGAAGTTCCAGGATGTTGATAGGGAGAAGGGACTCCTCCATGGACCACTTCTCCTGAGCGCTGAAGTGACCCAGAACAGCTCCCCAGCCCAAGAGGCTGGTATCCATTGTGACCTTGGTCCAGTAAAGAATCAGGAAGGATCTCCCCTTTAGGAGATTGGAAAGGTCCAGCCACCACTCCAAGCTCAACTCTACATGAGGAGGAAATGTGACCGACAGCTTCTGATATCTGGTCGATCCCTGCATGCCTGTATCACAAATCTCTGAAGTTCCCTGGTGTGTGCCATGGCAAATAGAACCACCTCTACCGTGGAAATGAACTTCCACACCAGAGAAGACAAGTTCTGAACTGGGATCCGATCCCGGGACAGAATCGTTGAGACTCTGTGGGCAACTTCATGGGCTACCTCGTCCGGTAGAAACACCATGCACGTCTGAGTATCGAACAGAAGACCCAGGAAGATCAGTTGTTGGGATGGGACAAGATCTGACTTGTCCAAGTTGACAATCCAACCGTGATGGTTAAGGATTTGAATGCAGGTTTGAACCTGCTGATGAAGAAGGTCTGCAGAGGAGGCTTTCAAAAGCAAGTCGTCCATGTAGGGAGTCACTCTGATACCGTCCCGATGAAGGACGGATATCAAGGCCCCCAGAACCCGTTGGAAAACCTGAGGGGCCGTTGTCAGACCAAATGGAAGAGCTGAGAACTGAAAATGACCCCCTGTCGCAGGCAAACCTCAGGTACCGCCTGCTCTCTTGATGAATTGGGATGTGCAAATATGCATCCTGAAGGTCCAGAGAAGCAAGGAACTCCCTCGGACACATGGCAGCGATCACTGTGCGCAGAGACTCCTGAGGATAGTGAGTCTTGATCACAAAGCAATTGAGATCTTTCAAATCCAAAATAGGGCAGCATCCGCCGTCCTTTTTGGTCACCACAAAGAGATTTTGAGTAAAACCCCGAACCCCTGTCCAAAGGTGGCACCGGCTCCAGGACATCCTTGTTCAGAAGAGACTGAATAGTGCCTTCGAACAGACGGCCTTTCTCGACTTCCTGAGGAGAGCGAGAAAGATGAAAGCGAAAAGGAGGAAAGAAAAGAAAGGGATCTTGTACCCTCTGACACTACCTGTAAAACCCATGGGTCCGATACTGAATCCTCCCAAATCCTGCGAAAGAGGCGGAAACGACCACCCACAGCGGGATGCGGACCCGGGTTCGGCGAGTCATGCCGAAGCAGTCTTGGGAGCCTTGGGCTTTGATGCGGCCTTAGGCTTCCATTGCTGCTTGGGCTTGGAGGAGGGAACCGGAGCTGATGGAACCGCCTGGTTCGTCGAACGTGTCTCAGTTTGAAAGGAACGAAAGGACCGGTTACGTTTAAACGGCAACTTCTTCTTAAAAACCAAGGGTAGAAGAGTACTCTTACCCCCTGTGGCCTCGCTAATTAGTTCCTTAAGTTCAAACCCAAACAAGGAAGTACCCTGAAAAGGCAAAGAAAGCAAGACTTTCTTGGAAGCAGTGTCAGCAGACCAAATCTTGAGCCAAAGCGCACGCCTGCTCACCACAGAGGTAGTGGAGGCCCTTGCCATCATGCAGACGGCATCAAAAGCAGCAGCAGAGACATAGTGTTGCTCTTCAGAGATATTAGCAAGAAGACGCAATTTCTCCGAAGTAGGCGCATCCTGACGGACAGCCGTAGTGAGTTGTTCAGTCCAGACTGCAATAGCCCGGTTAACCCACGCAACAGCAAAAGATGGACGAATAGCGGTGCCAATAGAAGCAAAAATGGACTTGAGGGAAACTTCAAGTTTCTTGTCAGTCCAATCTTGCAGAGCAGAAGCATCAGAAACAGGTAAAGCAGTAGATTTAGACAGTCTAGATATGGGTGCGTCCACCTTAGGGGGATGAACCCATTTAGCCAGTTCTGTTTCAGAAAAGGGATAAAGTTTAGCAAATTTCCTGGACACAGAAGCAGACTTGTCCGGATTTTTCCATGCGTCAGAAACCAAAACGGTCAAGAGTGGGGTTAGGAGGAAAATAAGTAAGGGGCTTGCAGGCTCCTGAAAAACATCAGACGGATCAGAAGGGACCTCCTGAACCAAGGGAATGTTGAGTGTGGTCAATACAGCCCTGATCAGGCCCTCAGCAGAGGGTTCAGGATCAGACTCAAAAGGGTTCCCAAGGGACCTAGAAGACTCCAAAATAGTACCATCCTCAACATCCGAATCTTGCAAAAATTCTTCCTCAGAAGAATCTGCCACATCAGGTGCTCCTTGCAGTTTAGGCAGGGAAGATCTGATTGTAGAGGGGGTCTGCCAAAATTGAAGAGCCCCCCTGTATCTGGGATGGAAAGAGTTGTAGAGTGGACCTAAGGTCCCTAGTCGCAGCCTTAAACTCTTGCACCTAAGCTGGCTCAATAGCATGGCTGGAAGGTCCTGGGTTGCTGTCAGGAACTTCAGAACATGCTGGGCATAAATGACCAGAGAACTCTCTAGGTAGCCCTGTGTGACAGGAAGAGCAATGCGCAATGGGGGATACGGATACCCCAGCCTTAGTCTTAGGTCTAGCCCCAAGCTCCAGTGGTACAGACATTTTCACAGTGTCAAAATAACCAACTGTACAATAAATCACCCAATTGTAGTGTGTTAGATTAATATTTCACCCCAGAAAAGCTAAATATAGACTTATCTGGCAGGCGAAGGGTTAATCTGCAGAGGAGAGAAGGAGAGTCCAAGCCCTGCGTAGGATACTCTCTGAGGAAAGCTCACAAAATGGCTGCCGCAACGGGAGCCAATCAGAAAAAAGGTTCGAAACAAGCGCTCATGGGAAATGTAGTTTTTCCCAAAAAGTACCCCAAAGCAGTGCCCGAATCCCTCCAAGCCATGAACTATAAACTGGACGACAGAGCAAGGGTAGCCCACTCTGAAGTTGCTGTGTGAAGCGGTTGCAGAGATACGTCCCAAACAGTGTTGACCCATAGAAAGTAAATGGAGCAATGGCGTCTAGGCGGTAAAGAGCGCCTTAAAGGCACAGTACACAATTTTAATAAAAGTTAAAATATGAGTTAAAAACATGAAAAACATACAGGGAACATGTGTGCATACTAAGAAAACACTAACCCAGCAGGGACAGTGTCAGAAAACCCCACAAAACGTGTCAAACCAGTAGACAAAGGGTTAAGTTACCATATAAACCTGCTCCAAATACCCAACAGACATAGACATATATACCCAATGAGTGCAGGAGTGCACAATGAGAACTCCCAAATACAAGCCCAGCAAAGGGGCACTGTGGGACAAGTGGACCTGCAGCACTCAAAGGGTAGCTCACCTTTCATGCAGAACTTCTGTCTTCAGGTTACCATGCAGTAAGAATTACCTCAGTGAGTAATCCATGGAGAAGCACTTGTACCCAAGATTTTCCCCCTCAGGGCTTAAGGTCCAGCAAAAAGCACCTGGATACTGAGCTAGCCACATTGAAGGGCATTTGTCAGTCATGGTAACCCGCCTAATGGTGGTAATCCATATCTGACAGGAAAATAAAAAAAAATAAAACTAACGACAAAAGTTCTCCACCTGGTGTTGTTACACCCAGGAACAAATCATTCTGGAGCTAGCTGGCTAGGATGCAGCTTAGGAGGGAAGGGAGGCTCCACCCCCTGCATACATTTAGAGAAATGTTCCTGCCTACTTAAAGGGACGACAGAGAAAGAGCTGATCGCTCTGGGCCCCAAGGAACACCTGACAAAATTAAGCAATGTGGAGGAAGGGACTTGAAATCTATGCGTACCCTTCTGAAACAACAAGCAAAACCCAGTGGTCAACGAGAGAAGATGTACAAGAATCTTGAAAAAGACTGAGGTAACCCCCTGCAGGTAAGGATGGACCAGGACACTGAGTCATGTGAAGGATGGCTTGTTATAATTAGGATCTGGAACAGACTTCTTCTTCTGCCAAGCCAAAGTTTAGACTTTGCTTGGCAGAAGTGATGGGTAGAACAAAATCTATGCATCTTCCTTGCAAAAAATGGATGTTTAGAAGAAATCTGAAACAGAAGAATGTTTTTTGCCTCCACTAATGACTTGGTCAGGTCAGACTTAAAGAGATTCTTAATTACAAAAGAAAGAGACCAGTGATTTCTTAGAAGATTGGTCAATGGAACAAATCTTCAGCCACAAGGTGCGGTGCCCAGCAACAGATAAAGTAGAGACCTTACCAGAAAACCTGACCACATCAACGAAAGAAGCATTTGAAAGATATGCCTCCAAAATATTGGCAAGTATTAGCTAAAGGTCCTTCTTATGAACATCAGAGATATGGCTTAAGAAAGCTGGTCAGACAGCTATTGCCCTAGGCAGAGGAGAAAATGGGTCACAGGGCTGCCTACATGGCCACAATATTTGACTTTAACAACCTAATCTTTAAGGTTTGCTGTGTCTGCCAACTAACGAGCTGCATTACTGTCCAAGCATGAGATGGGAAGGTCATTTGAAGGGGAGAAGCCCACTGTGCTAAAGCCTCAGCTGTAATGGGGTATAGTTTAGAGATGCACTTATTAAAGAAAAAGCCTGTTATCTGGCGTTTTCTATTACTCCAATAGAATCTGGAATCTGATTTAAAGTGCTGTTAGGATGAAAGACTGGTGATTCTTTTTTGCATCTCTGGAAGATATCCAGAGAGGCAGATCCTTCATCAAAGGTCTCAGAGACTTGGAGGGTCCCCAAGAGTGAAGGACACCCTGAATGGACGAGGGAATGGATGCCAGTGAGGACTGTGTGTTTTAACCCAAGCTGGCTCTTTATCAGTGCTGGATGGCCACAGGGTGTAGTCAGAGCCACACTACAGGTGAAACAAAGGGACCCAGAATATTCCCATAGAAGCCCAGCATGGAATGAAGAACAATGAGTTAGGAGGTTTAGGACGCCACTCTGACGCCCATCTGAGCAGAGTATCCTGCATCGTTCGACCATCTGCTGCCAGCATCCTGCAACCCAATTTGGATGCTGTCAGGCAGCAACATGGACGCTTCCCTGCTTCTTCAAGTTCCTGCGATCCTTTGATTCAAGCTACAGAGTGCTCGAACTGCTTGGCGACCGCTAACTTTGTTCCTGCTACACTTTCCCTGTTTGTCGTAGCCCGGGAATAGAGGCCTCACTCTCTACTGCCCGGTGTTCCAGTTCTGCGACGCTTGATGGCTCTGGAGCCCTGTCGACCCATCCTCGATCCGCACACTTCGACGTAGAGTCAACTACTCCGGGGTTCCACGCCACTGAGTCGACCACCGGACCGGTTATCTGCTCAACCGGTGCATCCGACGGCGCCAGTCCGTCGTTGAGAAGGAAAGACCCAGGAACGACGGTGGGATGCGGATCGAGGAGGGATCGACAGGGCTCCCGAGCCATTGAGCGTCGCAGAACTGGAATACCGGGCAGTAGAGAGTGTGGCCTCTACTCCCAGCCTACAACAAACAGAGAAAGTGTAGCAGGAACGAAGGTAGCGGTCGCCAAGCAGTTCGAGCACTCCGTAGCTCGAATCGAAGGATTTCAGGAACTTGAAGAAGCAGGGAAGCTTCCACGTTGCCGCCTGACAGCATCCGAAGTTAGGTCGCAGGATGCTGGCAGCAGACGGTCGAACGATGCAGGATACTCAGCTCAGATGGGTGTTAGAGTGGCCGCTTTAATACCATGAGAACATAAGACTCCAGGAAGCTTGTTCAATCCAAAAGTAACTCTCTCTTTGACACAAACCACACATATTTATACACAGCAAGCACAGTGAAACTCATGGAAAAACCAGATACAACAGGGTGGGGGCAGAGATAATACAATCCAAACATAAGACAAGGGATCAACAGCAAATGAAAAGGGCTGACACAATGGGAACATTCACAGAGTTAATCAAATCACAACATATAATACGAAGGACTGACCACAGTTTCAGGTTATACAATAGGTGACTCACAGACTGAAGGGCGTGAATTGATTAACACACGGCAGGGGGTCTCAATACATCTTACAATACACAATACAATGGCTTGAGGGACTGCAATACACATTGGAATAATTAACCCCTCACTGCCCATTCCCTTGGAAGCAAGCCACCAGTCTACCACAGGGCAGTTTTGTGTAATAAAGTCCATTCGCCCCATTCACATAAAGTGTATCCAAAGTCTTTTAGTGCACAACCACGGCAAAATTCCACAGTCTTTTTAGCTAAACAGTCTTATGGCCAGACAAGGGTTCAAGTAACGGGTAGAATCCGTTACACCTTATTATCCAACGCTCTTTCCATAATATCCACTGTGGTGGGTATAATCTTTGCTGTTAGTTTTTCATTGGCAGGGCACACACTCCTGCCACATAGGAAATAGTACAGTTTTTCCTTATATATTTGCATTTTTCACTTGGCTCTTTATACCAATTAATATATTTGACTTTCAAAGGGTTTTTATGCACTGCCTTACCCTGTGGTAGGGTTTCCCATTCCTTATAATGACTACACCTGTGGAAAGCAGCAAAACTCAACACTGGACAGTCTGAACCATGCTGACTCTGAACCATGTAGCATAAATGAGTGCAGAGATTTCCCACACAACCTTTCCCATTGAAGTCTTTGAGGCAAAAATGGCCATAGCGTGGGCTCCAGTTTTTTTTAAATGGACCATGCAGAGCAGTCTCCTTTATCACACACACATATAGGAAAGGGAATCCAATAAAGAAAGAGTGCATTATAACCCCAGGATGTGGGGATTAGACAAGGGTTACTCACCAGTCTTCTGCCTTAAGGCTTCCATCCAGACAGAGCAGAACCTCGGAGAAGTTCCACAATGAGGAACAGACAAAGTCACCCTCACACAGGAAACAGAACTCCTGTGAACTGGACAATCCAACTCCAGGGAAGCCACCTAATGCGGTATTATATAGCCCCATATTCAATTTAAAAATAAAAAAGTAGATCTAAAAACTAAAAAGTGCCAGCTACTTCCTCTTGCAAGCACATGAATCTGAGAAATAAGGTGGGGGTTGAGCTGGAAGAGAAGGAGAGAGTCTCTGCCCAAAAGTTCCTGCCTTTCTTGAAGTGCCCTGCCCTCTAGAAGAGAGGAGCTCAACCCCATGGTTCTGGTGTTCCATACTGAATGTAAGAGAAATTAAATTTTTTCAAGTGTACACCAGCATGGAATATTTTATTATCCTTGTACAATGGCTGCAATTCAGACAGACAGATGCACCATTCTGATGCTTTCTGTACCCAAATTAATTGTGACCAAGCAGTTACCCATGTTCTTACCCCTACTATACGAAAACAGGAGAGATTAAAATTTTACTTAGTCATTTCCTGTTGTGAAACAAGTGAATGTGTCAATATAATCCATTTAACTTTCCAAATCATATGCAGAAACAAATGGTTTCATGTCCTTTCATAGAATGTTCTTACATCATCACTTTTATACAAATAGCTCAATCATGGTCTGTGCCTGTGGTGTTTCAAACAGGCTTGACTATAGATAATTCTATGATGCCTTAACACTTGACATTTTGAAAGGTGTCCTTTCAAAGTCATGCATAAAAATATTTACAAGATACAGGGCCAGAGATGTTCCCATACTAGGCCAATGTAACTGTAGAAAACAAAAACCTCAAAATTTGAAACTGTACATTAAGCATATATTTGTTACACCTCCGTGTTTTCCTTCTTGACCCTTGAACCTGCTAGTCTCAGATTGGCTACTATGGCATTTTTAGAAGCATCACTTCCTCTCCCTGATGCCTGTTTGACATTCATTGTCTGATTTTCGTGGCTGCTGCATGTTCCAGATCAGTTTTGACTTCTGCCTGCATAGACCTTGCATTTGGATCTCCCTTTGGTACCTTGCTGTGATATCCTGGTTTTTGACTGTGGCTACCCCTGTGACTAATCTTTTATCTTGATCCTCATGTACCTTGCCGTGTGTTTTTCTTCGTTGCCGACCCGGACCATAAGACCAAACCTCTTGTCTGTCCCCATACTGCCTGCATAATTTTCTCTGTGCAGAGATGTAGTCGCCGCTGGCGCGACGCTCCGCAGCCTCCGATGCAGCCTCGCTGGCTTATGCTCCGTTGGAGCTCGAGCGCTTGTGACACCACCCCCGCTTGTAGTTTTTGCCAGAGCTTCGGCGCTATGCTCGCTAGCTTCCCTAAGCTCATTCTCCTGCCTCTCCAGCTGCATCGCGGACTCCTATAGCGAGAGCCATATTGTTCCACATTGGGACCCTATTCTCAGCTCTCAGGCTGCTTTCTTACCCCTTATCCTACCCTGCTCGGCCTCATACGGCCAGGGTAGTTGAAGCAAGGGAGTCCGTGGATTCTGTCCTAGATAGAGGCCCTATTTTCATTGTTGACCCAGACCGGCTGTAGTTAGACAGTCAACGAATTGGGTGCCTTTGGCCCTGGGTTATATAATTTTGGACCCCCAGCGGTGTGGTCACAGCAGGGGTCTGGGAGACTCCTTGCCTACCCAAGAGACTCTTTCCAGCCTATTTGGCTGCTACTGGCCTTATCGTCTTCAGGCAGTATTTGGGTTGCATTGGGCACTTAGTCCTCTTGTCCTCCTGATACTATTTTTGCCTTGGTCCTGATTTTAGAGGGTTTGCTGGTCAGGGTCTGGCAGGTACCCACGATCTTAGCCTTGTGGATTCATTCTCCTCCTATTTTGCAGCGATATCTTCCCTTATTCTGGTCATTGGGGGGTTAGCTTGCTGCTGTTCTTTCAGAGTCCTAATATTTCGGGTAGATCTGCATTTTGGGATCCTCATTTCTGGGTATCCACGGATGATTCTAGCCTGAGGGGTGTCTATCCTGGTCCAGGTCCCGGCTCAACTGGGGTCAGACATCTGGTTTCGCGGCCAGCACCTTTACTCCAGCTACGGCTGCTGCAAGGGCACCTCAACAAGGCTCCTCCATTCCCAAGCCTCGAACTCTATTCGCCGCACCCTAGCACCATACACTGTAGGTGCTTGGGACACCTTCATTCTGGTTCTAGGAGTGATAGAAGCTAACAATATTCCTGTAAACCATAAAAGTGACACAAACTCCCCATGTTTTTCCATTATCAAGTTCTTCTCTTTACCATACAGAGGTTCTGTTGGTAGAGGATTTAATAATGCCCATTATCACTTACCGAAGATCCACATGTTAACTCTTCCCCAGAAGGCTGCCCAATTGACTTGGGAAGTGGTTCTTTAAACAAGTGTCTCAGGGAGCTGGTTGAGGTGTATGTACAACCCATTGTGTTTATAATGTTTATCTACTTGTGAAATTCTAATCAGGTCATGTATCCTTTGCAGTAAGTGGTCTGGAAGGGGTGCTTCATTTGGATCTTCACTGATGCTAAATCACTGTACAACTATATTGCACATGACTTGGAGCTGTTGGTAGCAGTTTTTTTTTTTATACCTAAGATTTACAACGTTTATTTGTACACACTTAAAAATGCAATAATTGAGGGGGGGGGGGTGGAGCGAACTGTCTGGAAGATGGCTGTGTTTTCACTAAGCTCCATGGCCACGCTGTTATTTTTATGACTTTATTGCTTGTACAGCCTATTTCTACGGCTATTTTATGTGGATCTACTTTTACTGTGTCCAGGAAAGTTTTGTGGAGGGAAAAGAAGAATTGTAATACAAAGGAAGCTGAATTTAGGATATTCCTTTCTATGCAATGTGGATCCCTATGCTGCAACAGGACAAAATGGTGGCTGCGAATCTCCCGCCACTGGAGGATGTAGCCCATCTGGCAACTAAGGCAGATCTTCTGGCTTTGCTAGAAGAGTTCAGAGCTGCTCTCTGGGAAGAGCTGGTGACCATACAGTTAAGCCCAGGGTGAGGCAGATTTAGATGCCTCGTCCATGGATCCAAGGGCTGAGGCCTTGGCTCTTTCTTATGCACCACTGGGTGACTTGTTGAGCATTTCAGCAGAGGCTCCCGAGCACCTATCAGTTGGCATGACTATCATGAGGAACGAATCCCAGGGAGTTACGCTTTCTACCGAGAACTTACCTGGGTCTCTTCATGAGATAGTGAAGAAGGTCACTTTGATTCCCGTACCTTGCTCCACACTATGGGATGGGGAGGCTTCTCTTCAGTGGAGGTTCGACATGTTATTTTATTGCAAGTCAGCAAGTGCCAGTTTGTTCTGTCACCTGGGAGATAAAGAGATGACCTGGGTTTCTTCTCCTTGAGATCCGGGGATTTCTGAGATACCTTTCACGATTCTGGCCCAAGCGAAATGATCCCAGAACTGTATATTGCCTAGAAGTACTTCTGTTTTGCTCTAGTAACCTTCCTTTGCAATTACAAAGTCTACCTGTATCTGAGATTACAGATGTTTATGACTACCCTGGCTATTGTTTGGGTACTTCATACTTCCTCCTGTATTTGAGATTGGACACTTTGCTGAACCAGTTTGTTTCTTCATTTGTTGGGTGGTCCCCTTGGGCCCGAGGGGTTCACCCTGGATATATCCTGCTATTCTACAGGAGGACTGATTTATGGTTGTTTCAGGTACTGTTCTATATAGGGGATTGGGTGGTTGGATGATTCTTATTTTTGCTTTACTTCTTTTCCCCTGAAATTTTAGTCTAGGCAGGTACAACTGCATTTTCTGTCCCACGTGAGGCTTTTATGTCTTGACTTTATATACCTATGGCCTATCTCAGACCGAATGCTTAATTTTTTTATACCCCCCCCAAGGCCTCTGGGAGGTCATTGCGTGTATATCCAACAGAGTGGGGAGTCCCTCACCCCATTACTCTGTCCATGCTACATTCTTTAGTACGACCCTATTATCACGATGCCCGTGCTATGCTGGCGACATTCTGTCAGTTTCCTCTACTGCTTACGCCGATTGGTTGAAGTGACTTTGTCCTGCCCAGTATTTGTCCTTAACCCCTTAAGGACCGGAGGTTATGGGACATTTCCGTCCCATAACGTCCGCATAGGGGCACTTTGACGAGCCGGTACACGTGACCTGTCACGTGTATCGGCGCGTCACTATGGGGCTTGAAACAGATCGCTCCGATCTTGGAGCGGTCTATTTCATGCCCTATTTTTACTTACAGCGCTCCCGGTAGAGCGCTGTAAGTAAAAAGTACGTGATGTACCAGGACCGTCAAGGGTCTTTCGAGCAATTTTACCCTTGACGGTCCTGGTACGTCAAGGGTCCCTAAGGGGTTAAATACTGGGTCTTGTCACTTCTCCGGTGCCCTTTCATGGTGTTTCCGTTACCAGCTCTTATTCCTGTTTTCGTGTGATCTCTGTGTACTGACCCGGATTGCCTGACTACTCTGCATCTCATTCCTGCTCTGTGTACCGACCCGGCCCGGCTGACGTTCTTGCTCTGTGTACCGACCCGGATTGCCTGACTACTCTGCATCTCATTCCTGCTCTGTGTACCGACCCGGCCCGGCTGACGTTCTTGCTCTGTGTACCGACCCGGATTGCCTGACTACTCTGCATCTCATTCCTGCTCTGTGTACCGACCCGGCCCGGCTGACGTTCTTGCTCTGTGTACCGACCCGGATTGCCTGACTACTCTGCATCTCTTTCCTGCTCTGTGTACCGACCCGGCCCGGCTGACGTTCTTGCTCTGTGTACCGACCCGGATTGGCTGATGTTCCTGCTCTGGGTACCGACCTGCTCCGGCAGATGTTCCTGCTCTGTGTACCGACTCGGATTGGCTGACGTTCCTGCTCTGTGTACCGGCCCGGTTGGGCTCCTTTGGCTATGCATCTCTCCTGCTGACGCCCCATCCGGTCTCCGGTAGGGGTTGTTATCCAGGATCCTCTCTGTCTCCGGACAGTACCTCGTATCATTATACTCTTGCAGTCTAGTTTCTGTTATTGTCGGTGTCGCCCAGGCAACAATGCTGGTGTGTTCCTTCCATCCGTGCACCACAATACGCTGGACCTCTTCCTGCCAATTCATGCTGAGGTTGGGTTTACTCTGGTCACCTCAGGCAGTTCACCTGATTGTGCAGTCGACATTGGTCTGAGCGTTGTTAACCCTTCGGGGTGGGTGCCAGTCACCAGTTATCTATCCGTGCAGTCTCTGGTTGGGTGCCTCTCCGAGCTCGTTGCCAGTCCTCTGCTACTGCTACAGCAGTCCACAAGTTGCTCTGGTCTCCATTGTCTATTTGGGCGTTACTCGATTTTGTGCTCTCTCTTCAGACTCAGAGTCTTAAAGGGCCTCACGCTATTAGGGCCTGGCAGTCCTCTTGGCCTAATAGTAACCCATTCAGTGCTGCCTAGCTTGAAAATCACATGAAAGTTACCTGACCTGTGTCAGTATATTGTATTATTGTATTTTGCATATACTGGACCCGTGTGGGTATATATCACTGTAACCTGTCCTGTGTCAGTACTATATTGTGTCATATTACTGGACCCGTGAGGGTTATTGTTTACTGCAACTGTTCAATAAAACTGTGTTTTATCCAAACCTACTGTGTCTGAGTGTCAAATAAAACAGTTACAGTACGAAACGGCCATGACCTCAGACGGTACAGGTGAAGGTAATGCACAAAGCATCTATTGGAGGATGGATTTACATGAGCATCGCTTGGACCAGTTGGCACTGGCCATACAAACTATTCTAGAGCTCGCGGCTCACTTTGATAAACCGGTTCAAGCCTCGGTGGTCTCCCCCATTTAGACACCGGGAGCTAAATCCCTGACGCAAGTGGCCTCATGTAAAGGGTTAACTGCCACAGCTCCGTTACCGCTATGATACGATGGCGAACCCACCCTGTGCAGAGGGTTTATTAACCAATTGAAGATTTTTCTGGAATTAACTCCAAGCCTTTCCTAATGACCGTAGTAAGGTGGGTTTTATGATATCGTTACTGATGGGCAGAGCCCTAGCATGGGCCAGCCCCTTGTGGGAATCTGCCAAACCTTGCACTAAGAATTTCAGGGAGTTTGTGCGTGCCTTCCGCAGAGTATTTGAAGTCCCAGGTAGAGCCGCCTCTGCTGCCAAACTATTAATGGAGATACAACAAGGTTCTCGTACGGTGGGAGATTACGCTATTGAATTTCGTACACTGGCAGCAGAGGTAGGTTGGAACAGTGAGGCGCTGGTGCCAGCATTTGCTCACGGACTCGCTGGGCCTATGTCTGTATTGTGGCCAACCTGGACATCTGTTGCGTACCTGTCCCTTACGGCCGGGAAACGAACGCACCTAGGTTACCTTGGGGGACAGGCCCTAGGTGGCGTTCAGCAATCTCTAGACCCAATTAAGCAGAAACCCACGATCCAAGTGGTATTTTTGTGGGCAGAACACTCGGTAGAGGTTCTGGCCCTGGCTGTTTCCGGCACAGCTGGATACTTTATGGACAATTCCTTTGCTGCTCTACACCAGATTCCATTGGTCGAGAGGGAATCTCCCTTAGCCATTGAGGCCATTGATGGCAGACCATTGGTACCAGCTCAGATCACTATGGAAACAATACTACTGTCCATGAGTATTGGGGCTCTCCACACTGAGAAACAGCGGTTCCAGATTATCCAGTCTCCTCACCATGCGGTCATTCTGGGGTTCCCATGGTTACATTTACACAATCCCCATTTTGACTGGCAGACTTGTGTGATAACATCTTGGTCTGAGTATTATATGGGGCATTGCGTTTCTCATCCGACTAAAATCATGTGTACCTCTCCCTCCATGCCAGCTGAGTATCAACAATTCAGTGACGTTTTCAGTAAGGGAGAGGCTAGCGCTTTGCCTCAGCATAGGGCTTATGACTGCGCTATTGATCTGCCTCCTGGTGCCGTTCCTCCCTGAGGTCTCACGTCCCCATTGTCGTGCGAGGAGAATCGGCCATGGAGGAATATATCTCTGATGCCCTCAAGAGGTATTATCAGAAAGTCAACCTCGCCCGCGGGGGCTGGTTTCTTTTTTGTAAAAAAGAAGAATGACGAGTTAAGACCCTGCATCGATTACCGTGGTTTGAATAAGCTTATGTCCAAGAAAGCCTATCCGATACCACTCATCACTGAACTGTTTGACAGGTTGAAAGGTTCCTCTATTTTCACTAAGTTAGACCTACGGGCTGCATATAACCTGATCAGAATAAGAGCTGGGGACGAGTGGAAAACGGCATTCAATACCAGATCTGGACACTATGAATACCTAGTGATGCCTTTTGGACTATGTAACGCACCTGCAGTGTTCCAAGAACTTATTAATGACATTCTCCGTGATATGCTACAGTCTTGCGTAGTAGTTTATCTGGATGATATACTCACACTCGTCTAATTTGTCTCAACACATCAAGGATGTGTCTGAAGTTCTGCTCAGATTACGCAAGAATAAACTACTCTGCAAAATCGAGAAATGAGAGTTCCACAAGTCCATGGTGCCTTTCCTGGGCTTTGTGATTTCTAAAGATGGCATTGCTATGGATAAGGAAAAGCTCTCAGCAGTGTTGCAATGGCCATGACCCAAGGGATTGAAGGCAATACAGGGCTTTCTTGGCTTTGCCAATTATTATAGAAAATTTATTTGAGATTTCTCCACGATCTTTAAGCCATTGTCTGACCTTACGCATAAGGGTGCCAACCCCTCCCAATGGTCTGAAGCAGCCTTCACAACAGTCAAGTCCGCTTTTGCATCCGCTCCTGTGCTATCCCAACCTAACCCTTCCCTTCCATTTACCCTAGAGGTTGATGCCTCTGAGACTGGGGTAGGGGCAGTGTTGTCACAATGTCCGGCCTCTGGGAGTGCACTGAGACCATGTGGGTTCTTCTCCAAAAAGCTGTCTAGTGCCCAGAGTCACTATGAGATTGGGAGAGAGAACTCCTGGCAATTATCCTCACTCTTAAAGAATGGCATAACTTACTAGAAGGTACCAGGACTCCGGTGTTAATCCTGACAGACCACAAAAACCTGACGTACCTTTCGGAGGCTATGAGGTTGTCCTCACGACAAGCCAGATGGGCCTTGTTTCTGTCCCGCTTCAATTTTATTGTATCTTACTTGCCCGGTTCCAAGAATGTTAGGGCAGATGCCCTGTCCAGGCAATTTGGCCCAGAGATGGATAAAGATGAGGTTCCTGTACCCATCTTTCAGCCTGATCTCATTTTGGCTACCTTACGTACCATCATCACTTCGCCACTGGGGGAAGGGATTCTTGCTACCCAGGCTACTGCACCCCCTGACACCCCAGTGGGCAAGTGCTTTGTAGCTGAGCCATTCCGTACCAGTTTACTTGAGACATACCACGCATCTCGGGCAGCTGGGCACATTGGGAGGGATCACTTGATTTGGTCTCTTTCACAACTGTTTTGGTGGCCTTCTCTACACACTGACTGCACCGCATTCACTGCAGCTTGCACAACATGTGCCCCTGCAAAGTCCCCTAGACACCTCCCAGTTGGTTTGCTTCAACCAGTACCTAATGGCGAAAGTCCTTGGTCCCACGTTTCGATTGATTTCCTGGGAGAACTGCCAGTGTCTAGGGGTTACTCTTTTATCCTGATGGTGGTCGATAGATTTTCCAAGATGACCCACTTTGTGCCCCTTCCTGGCCTTCCCTTGGCCCAGGAGTTGGCAGTTGTCTTTGCCAGAGAGGTGTTCCGGTTACATGGGGTACCCAGGATGCTGGTGTCAGACCTCGGGAGCCAATTTGTGTCCAGATTTTGGAGAGCATTCTGTGACCAGATGGGCATACAGTTGTCCTTTTTGTCTGCCTACCATCCCCAGACCAATGGAGCCGCTGAGCGTGCCAATCAGGGGTTGGAACAATTCTTACGTTGTTTCATGTCCGATCATCATGATAATTGGGCCAACCTGTTGCCATGGGCAGAGTTCGCCAGGAACTGTGCGGTTAATTCATCGTCTGGGAGCTCCCAGTTTCTCATCAACTACGGGTTCCAGCCATGCTTGTTCCCGGACTCATTCCAGACGCGGCAGATTCCAGCTCTGGATGAGCATATCGAGCAACTCCGCTCCACCTGGGCACAGGTACAGAGGGCCCTCAGTAATTTGTTCCAGCGTTATCAGCGCCACTCTAATCGCAGACGGTTGCCGGTGGTCTCCTTCCAGGTTGGGGATAGGGTATGGTTATCCTCCAGAAACCTCAATTTGAAGGTTCCGTGTAATAAGTTGGCTCCCCGGTTCATTGGTCCCTTTAAGGTTATCCGCAAAATTAACCCAGTTTCGTACGCCCTGGATCTCCCAGCATCCATGCGGATTCACAATGTGTTCCATGTATCCCTTCTAAAACCTTTGATATGCAACCGTTACACTACCACTCCTGCGGTCCCCGGTCCTGTGCAAGTTCAAAGTCAGGAGGAGTACGAAGTCCAAAGTATTATTGAGTCAAGAAGATATAGAGGAAAATTGCAATATTTGGTCCACTGGAAGGGCTATGGCCCTGAGGAGCGTTCCTGGGTTGATCAGAGTGACCTCCATGCTCCCAGATTGTTGCGCAATTTTCATTCCAAATACCCTCTGAAACCAGGTCCCTCTTCAAGGAGGGGGGTCTTTGAGAGGGGGGTACTATCACGGTGCCCGTGCTATGCTGGTGACATTCTGTCAGTTTCCTCTACTGCTTACGCCGATTGGTTGAAGTGACTTTGTCCCGCCCAGTATTTGTCCTTAAATATTGGGTCTTGTCACTTCTCAGGTGCCCTTTCGTGGTGTTTCCGTTACCAGCGCTTGTTCCTGTTTTCGTGTGATCGATGTGTACCGACCCGGATTGCCTGACTACTCTGCATATCGTTCCTGCTCTGTGTACCGACTTGGATTGGCTGACGTTCCTGCTCTGTGCACCGACCCGGCCCAGCTGACGTTCCTGCTCTGTGTACCGACCCGGCCCGGTTGGGCTCCTTTGGCTGTGCATCTTTCCTGCTGACACCCAATCCGGTCTCCGGTTGGGGTTGTTATCCAGGATCCTCTCTGTCTCCGGACAGTTATTGTCAGTGTCGCCCAGGTGCCTCAGGCAGTTCACCTGATCGTGCAATCAACATTGGTCTGAGCATTGTTAACCCTTCAGGGTGGGTGCCAGTCACCAGTTATCTATCCTTGCAGTCTCCGGTTGGGTGCCTCTCTGGGCTCGTTGCCAGTCCTCCGCTACTGCTGCGGCAGTCCACAAGTTGCTCTGGTCTCCATTGTCTATTTGGGTGTTACTCGATATTGTGCTCTCTCTTCAGACTGAGAGTCTTAAAGGGCCTTGCGCTATTAGGGCCTGTCAGTCCTATCCTAATAGTAACCCATTCAGTTCTGCCTAGTTTGAGAATCACACGAAAGTTACCTGACCTGTGTCAGTATATTGTATTTTGCATATACTGGACCCGTGTGGGTATATATCACTGTAACCTGTCCTGTGTCAGTACTATATTGTGTCATATATTACTGGACCCATGAGGGTTATTGTTTATTGCAACTGTTCAATAAAACTGTGCTTTATCCAAACCTACTGTGTCTGAGTGTCAAACAAACCGTTACACCTATCATCTTTCTGCCTCATTATTTAGCTTTCTCACCCACGCATTTTACATCCGTTATTCTTGAGCCATTTTATAGCAGGAGGGGTGGTTCTTTATTTTCTATGGGGCTAAATAGTTAATTTTTCTTAGTAGGGTCATTGTGCCTTATTATGTTTAGTCTTTAGGCCACCTGAGCTGTAATTTTTTAGTGGATATTTTTGCCTCTTTCACATACTACTGGCCATTACCTATGTGGTCTATACATGCAGTGATTATATGCCTATTCTTAAAGCTTATGCTGCACTGTTAAAGCTGGATGATTTCAGTATTTTGTAGACTATGTAGGAGACAGCCTATGTGCAGGTATCCGCCAACAAACACTGTCCAGTGTCGTTGCTTACATACCTTATATGTGCTTTTGTACTGATAATATTCCTGTCAATATAGATCCTCATGCAGAAGGCTTGATTGATTCAAGCTTTCCCGCCTGGTATCCCATTCTGTAATTCTTCGGAGATTTTATGTTTACTGTACTTTAATTAATAACTGTTCGCTGTTTTTTGACCAGGTGTTTAGCTCTTAATCTTATCTCAACACTTTTTTTCTGCTAGCTTCATTTACTGCATAGTAGTACTCTATTTTCTACATGTGGGCTGTGTATGAGCTCAGGTGTTTAGCTTTTGACTTGGTGTATACATGTTTAATAGCATTTCAATGTGTATTGTACATCTATCTGCATCTGATGCTATTTGTTTTGTACATGTACACAATCTCAATAAAGCTTTTGAAACTTAAAAAAAATGCAATATTTGATACTCAAGCTCAACTTTTCATGCACAATTTATTTTCTTTCAATGGAACCTACACTTTAAAGGGATAGTAATACTTCGTTTTAACTTCATTTTATTTTGTAGGCATTAAAAAAACATGAAGAATGATATAAGTCTTATCTCTCAACCCTTTATGGTTTAAGAGATATTCATAAACGAAGTATCCCCCCTCCTGTTTAACCAGATCAGAAGGGAGGTGCCCAGGTAGACTGCAGAGAGGGACAATCTTCAATTAAGATAAGGGAAAAAGCTGAAAAACTTGTCAAGGGGGGAAGGGCTTTCATTGTTTTCATGCAAAGAAGATTGTCCCCTTCTGTTATCTGTCTGGTCATACAACCAGATTGACATCTGAGAAGAGATGGCTTACACTAGGTAAAAGGGGCGGGGAAGGGAAACTTTACTTGTGAATATCTCATAAACCATAAAGGTTTGAGAGATAAGACTTATATCATTCTTCATGTTTTTTTAATGCCTACAAAATAAAATAAAGTTAAAATGAAGTATTACTATCCCTTTAAACAAGATATTTACACAGAGATCCAAATTTGCTCCATCCATGGCAACCAAATCATGTTTTGGTAGGTGGAAACCCATGTGATTCATTGGTATAAGTATTATATAGAATACCTTTTTATTTGGTAGAGTTCTTCTGTATCTATCACTTTGTTGACTATCAATGATGCATTTGATTTTCATGGCTACTCATCATTCAGGTTTTACTTTCAGACTTCAATCTACAGATGGATATTGAATGCAGCAATTCTACAAGATACCTTAGCCAAGTAATCCATTACTCATGACAAGCAGCCATCATCCTGAACATAAAAGTTGAGGAATTCTGGTGCCAAATTTCCTCCAGATTAACAAGAAGTTCTGAGGAGGGTATATTATTGAGAAACTAGCAGTTTTTGAAATACAGATTTCTGTAGATAGGATATCCCCTTATGGTCAATTCAAGAGCTGTATCATATTGTGAAAAGTACATTTAGAGAATCCTTATTGAAAGAGAAGTTCGCCAACAAAGGAAAGATATAGGTAGAGGGGGCACGGTTGTCAGGAACTCATTATAGCTTAGAATCTGTTTCCATTAAACAGACATGGACATGAATGGATCCACAATTGAACCAGATGGATAATTGTTCCTAGGAAGGTTCCAACTATGGGAGTCATTTTAATCATGAACGCTTTACATAAGTAACAAGGTGGCCATTTCTGATAACAACTGGAGATATAGAGGCATATATTCTTGTAGATTTAATATATGTATTTGTTCTTTTTTAAAACAAGGGCAGATTTCTCATTTATCTCAGATTTATATGTTTTATATAACAGTTAAATTAAGTGTAATACAGGTTTTGAGACCTTTACAATCCCACTTCACTGGCTTCAATGGTTTCTTATTTTTGCCTCTCTCTACACCAACAGCAGTGATTTGGCATGGGCTGGACTTGGCATGGATGAACTTCTATCTTTTTCAGCATCCTCAACTATGTCACTATGTAAACGATATCAAGGAAATAAAGGGCCATCTACTGTCACCTGACATTTCTCTACAAGTCATTCTATAGATTTAATATAGATTAATTGTAGACAGATAAGTCACCATGAATTAATTATGGATATGATAGACAATGTTATACTCTTTATTTGCAGTTTTCTGGGCTGTTTTATAGTAAGATGTTTAAGTTGGGACTATAATGTCATTTGCACACCCAAGCCTTTCATTTATATTTAAATTGAAGATTTCATTATGTTTCCAGGTTGCTCTGCAATGCGTTCCTTACCCCTCTGGCACTCAAAGGGTTAAGCATGATTTGTGAAATTACAGATAATGCATAATTGAAGATTTGCAGTGAATCAACTCACTCCTTGCATTAAACCATACACTGTACACTTAAGTAACTTAACAATTATTGGTTTGTATTAATGCTGTGAGTTTTTTCCCCTCTTTCTTTTTCTCTCTTTCTTTCTTTCCTTTAGAATGTCATACCTACACAAAAAGCTAGTCAGAGATGCTCAACTAGGAACCAGCCTGCCCTCAAATTGATGAGGCTCTATAGGAAAAGTCTCCAAGCCAGGGTGCAATCTCTTAACTCACTAGTGCCTTTCACAGAGAGGAAATATCCTAAAGCACATCATACTGATCCTACCAGGGTAACAGGGTAATCCAGACATGGACCCCTTGCTCACAATGTCCAGAGAGATCAGCTGCACCTCACTGACGAGGCCCAACAAGGCCGAAACGTACGCCTGGGGTTGGCTGCTTCTCTTGTTCAGAGAGGAATTGCCTGGCACTTGGTAGCTGGACTGCCTTTTGGTAGGATCAGTATAATGTGCTTTAGGATATTTCCTCTCTGTGAAAGGCACTAGTGAGCTAAAAGAGATTGCACCCTGGGTAGTATACTTATTCTATAGAGCCTCATCAATTAATTAGTGCCCATAGTTATTAGCTCCACCGCCCAACACGTTTCGCCGTAACAACTGTTTCATCAGGGCCAATCTATGAGAACTGAATGGGTCTTTTTCTCAGAGTGTAGCTGTGCAGAGGTATACTTTGACCATGATACATCTCATCCCTGATATTTTCTTTTTGGTCTATTCCATTATTCACAGTACCATCCACTGACCTTTCCAATTCATCAACATACACCATCTTATTTGGATTGAGTCTTAATCCTACTTCAAGGTACTATTTATATGGACTGTGACTTATACCTCCTATGTTTTTCAGAGAGACTTTTGTGACAATATATCTAGTTGACTTTGTATTGATAGTGATTCTATTATTTAATATATGCAATTGTTACCTGTATCACACACTATTTGCACTACTGTTTTTTTTGTTGTTGAAAACTCTGGGATATTTAATATTTCATAATTATAGGAATAAGTGTTTTACTATTAAGTAAATAGTTCAGGACAAAGGTTCCCCTAATGCTGTGAGATACGTCATTCAAAAATGAAAAGTGAAAACCACTAAAAAATTACTTTCCTGAACACCCATGGCAGCATTCACTAGATGGGTTAACTCCTCCCCTTTCAGCTGATAGGACAGAGAAAAGTTTTAAAAAAAAAAATCAAACAGTATAAGAGACCCCCTCCCCTTCACAAGATGTCTTTTTTCTCTGTCCTCTGAAGCTGGTAGGTCTTGTGAGGCTGGCACTCATTTGAGAGTTGTATTTTTCTTTTGAGGCTTACCGGGACGGGGCTTACCTTTGTCCCTTGCCACTTGGAGTTTTCCTCTTCTCTCCTTCTGAAGCTCCAACTTAATCCACCCTTGCAAGGGTCGGTGGGTTGGAGACCCTGTAGAGGCCAGGGTTTCCCTGCGGTAGCAGATGTAAAGAGCGAGTGCTGGGAATGCTGTTTCTTCCAGTAACATTATTGCAGATCCTGGCATAGAGTACATGCTGATGTGGGCTTATCTGAAGAATTTTCTGCCCTTTCTGATTTGGAAGTTCCTGTAGCTATATGCAGGGATGGGTTGTCTATGCCACCTGCTCAAGGGTTGGCATAACTATCAGTACTCAGGACAATTGGACTTCCTGCACTTTTCCTGCCATCAGGTATGTTTGTAGTCCTCCATTCTAGGCCTCTGTTCCACTTTTACTTGTTTCCTCTGTATGCTGATGCTGGGTGTAGCCCAGGTGTTTTAATTGCTTAATCAGGCTCACCTGTGAGGGAGCCCTGCTGAAGACGTTTCATCCTAATTTAGTGTTTCAGTGGGGTTTGTGTGTTTTATGTCTAGTTTTTGGGCCTTGTACTTTCAGCATTCTATGCTTGCAGCTTTTATATATTTTTCTCAGAAGTTAGATGAGTGTATTTTTATTCTAGGACTCTTCTTCTAGGTCTGCTGCTTCAATGTCTGATGCTTATTCATAGGTGCCTTGAGTTTCTTTTAGTACGTGTACATTGTACAGTATTTCTGCACTTGGTTGGATGCATGCGTTTATACTATAGCTGCTCTTGGCCTTGGATGCATGTTTTCATGCGGTGTCTGCAATGGGCCTTTGGTGTATGTGTTCTTGCTATATCTGCAGTTCACGCTATTCCTGCATTTATTCATGCTATGTTTGCACTGGTCCTAGGATGCATGTGTTCATGCTGTGTTAGCTCTGGTTCCATGATGCATGTGTTTCCTGTTATCTGTGCTCTGGGCCTAGCATGCGTGTGTCTCATGCTATGTATGCACTGGACCCAGCATGCATGTGTTGCATGATATGTATGCACTGGATCTAGTAGGCATGTGCCTCATGCTATGCGTGCACTGGGCAGAGCATGATTGTGTTTCATGCTATGTGTACACTGAGCCTAACAGGTGTGTGCTTCATGCTATGTGTGCACTGAGCCTAGCAGGCGTGTGTTTCATGCTATGTGTGCAACGGGCCTAGCAAGTTTGTTTCATGCTGTGTATGCACTGGGCCTAGCATGCATGTGTTTGATGCTATGCGTGCACTGGGCCTAGCATGCATGTGTTTGATGCTATGTGTGCACTGTGCCTAGCATGCGTGTGTTTGATGCTATGCGTGCATTGGGCCTTGCATGCGTGTGTTTCATGCTTTGTGTGCACTGAGCCTAGCAGGCATGTGTTTCATGCTGTGTGCACACTGAGCCTAGCAGGAATGTATGTGTTTCATGCTATGTATACACTGGGCCTAGCATGCGTGTGTTTCACGCTATGCAGGCACTGGGCCTAGCATGCGTGTGTTTCACGCTATGCAGGCACTGGGCCTAGCATGCGTGTGTTTCACGCTATGCAGGCACTGGGCCTAGCATGCGTGTGTTTCACGCTATGCAGGCACTGGGCCTAGCATGCGTGTGTTTCACGCTATGCAGGCACTGGGCCTAGCATGCGTGTGTTTCACGCTATGCAGGCACTGGGCCTAGCATGCGTGTGTTTCACGCTATGCAGGCACTGGGCCTAGCATGCGTGTGTTTCACGCTATGCAGGCACTGGGCCTAGCATGCGTGTGTTTCACGCTATGCAGGCACTGGGCCTAGCATGCGTGTGTTTCACGCTATGCAGGCACTGGGCCTAGCATGCGTGTGTTTCACGCTATGCAGGCACTGGGCCTAGCATGCGTGTGTTTCACGCTATGCAGGCACTGGGCCTAGCATGCGTGTGTTTCACGCTATGCAGGCACTGGGCCTAGCATGCGTGTGTTTCACGCTATGCAGGCACTGGGCCTAGCATGCGTGTTTTTCACGCTATGCAGGCACTGGGCCTAGCATGCGTGTGTTTCACGCTATGCAGGCACTGGGCCTAGCATGCGTGTGTTTCACGCTATGCAGGCACTGGGCCTAGCATGCGTGTGTTTCACGCTATGCAGGCACTGGGCCTAGCATGCGTGTGTTTCATGCAATGTAGGCACTGGGCCTAACATGCGTGTGTTTCATGTTATGTAGGCACTGGGCCTAACATGTGTGTGTTTCATGCTATAGCAGGTGTGTTTCATGCTGTGCACTGGGCCTAGCAGGTGTATGTTTCATGCATAGTTGCACTACGCATGCCTTGTCTGCATGTGTTCATGCAGTGTATGCTGTATGCATGCCATGTCTGCATGTGTTCATGCTAGGTGTGCTCTGCATGCCATGTCTACATGTGTTCATGCTATGTAAGCTCTATACATGCCATGTCTGTGCATGTGTACATGCTATGTCTGCACAAGTCCTGCCTTCACGCTATGGCTACATTTTGGAGCGTGGGTACTTTCTATGACCTGGCATGTGTGCAGACTGGAGCTGGCCATGTGTGTGCCAGCTATGACCAAACCTGTTTGCAGGGGTGGGCAGACTGTGGCCACGCCTAGGTTCGTGCTTTGTTCGCATTTGCTTACATTTGTTCCTGCTATGAGGTGCTATCATAGGCCTGCTGCCTTTGGGTACATGTGTATTTTACAATTATATTCTGCGTTATGGTGCTTTTGTCATGGCAGCACCATGCTGCTGGTGCTCTTGTATTTTTAGGCTTTGCTGTGGTGTTATTGTATGTCATTGCTTGGAGGTGCTTGTGTTCATATGCTGTTGCCTTGTTGTAGTGTGGGTGCTGTGTTGCACTAGTGTGCAAGCTCTGTGTCAGAGCTATTGTCACATTGTGAGCAGTGCTTTGATCACACTGGTTGTGCTCATGTATATGCAAGCTTGGTTGACCCACTGTGGGGCATGGGTATATGCAAGCCCTGGTGCCCCACTTTGGTGCGTGCCTGTTTGGGCAGTATTCCTTCTTATAGCTGCCTATCTTTGTGTGTGTATGCTTTGGCTGTTGCATGGTGCATATGGGTTCACACTATGGTCTAGGCTTGCTGTTGTGCTCATTTACAGTTCAGGTATGCATGTGTAGACTCATGCTTCTGCAATATGATTCTTATTTTCAGTCTTTCTATGTAGTATTTTGTGTGATCATGCTCTGACTGGAAGACCATGTTTGCGTACTCTGTAGACTTCTTGGTAGAGTATTCTCTATCAGGTTACTGAAGAGCATATACTTGATATTTGCTGCTTGAAGGGAGAACTTGCACACACAAGACTGTGCCTTGCGGGGGGGGGCTGCAATGCACCTATGTACCTGAATTTTGGGAGCACTATAATGCTCTTGTGCAAGTTGCCTTGCCATGTTGGCTATCTTTATTTCCACATGTATAGTTTGGAGACATTGTGGTATGCCCATGTGTTTATGCTTTGAATAGCCGAGATGCTTTACTGTGTTCGCGTCTGCCACTTGGCGGACTGTTCGATAGGCTGTGTCTCTTATTTTGGGGTACACTCCTAATTCTAAGAGGTTAACCTCTGTGTATTTATGATTTGCTTTTGGGTATATACACACGTTGGAAATACTAGTGGACGCTTTATTAGACATCTAGATGCTTTTGTCTAGTGTGGTGGTAGTTGTCTAGATTTTTGCACTAGTAATGTTTGCCTGTTTTACTCTTTGGTTTCTAGGTCTTGATCCTGTACTGTCTGCCGCTCAGCGGTGCTCCTGCACTCTGGATTCTCCAGGCTATTGCTGCATGATAAGTGTGCTGGTCTATGCATTTTTTTAGGCTCTGCGGTGTACTGTTGCTTTTATGCTCAGGGGAGTGGTGGTAGTCATGTGGGCACCTTTTGTGACACATTTAGTCTCTCAGAGGTTGGTAGTGATGTTTCCTTTTTACCCAGTTTTTGGGCTTATGCCCCCTAGTAGGGGATGTTCCTTTGGCAACCCTTCTAAGCCTAGTGTTTTTGGTGTCCGCTTTCCTTTTAAGCTAGCCAGGGATTTTAGTATGGAGTCGTCTCCATCTTTTCAAAAAAAAGAGCCTAACAGATAGCAGTAGGTAAGCCTCCAAGTAAGTTGATTTTTTATTTTAAAAGAGTGACGAGGTAAAGAAGATGACATTAGTCAGTACCCATTCTTCCCAGAGGAGTCTCGAAATAAAGAAGTCCTATGACAGTATTATGAAACTAAAGTTTATTAAAGAAGCAGTAGAATAAACAAATATAACAAATATAACAAACAATATAACAAATTAAACACAACAACCAATATAATGTATAAGTTATTAATACTATAGTAATTTTACAATAGGGGAGTAAAGAAAGGTAAAAGAATAGAGCCAAAAAGAGAGGAAAAATACCTGAAGGGAGCGGTAGTGTTAAGATTTGCGTAAAATGTTATTGTTATAACAAAATTTACTGTCTTGCCATGGAGACCAAGTAGAGATGAAGGTATCAAAATTTCCGAGTTCAATTGAATTGAGGTATTCATTTTTGCAGATAAAATTTATTTTGTCCAAAATACAGGACCAAGAAATGTTGAATTTCTTCCAGTGAGTACCGATGCAGGTTCTAGTTGCTGAACAAATTCTAACAATAAGCCTATCTTCGTGTTTGGAGACTAAGTTGACTTTGAGGCCTAATAGAGCTTTGTAAGTATTAAGATAGATTCTTTTATGAAAAATGGTTGAAAGGAGTTTATTAATTTTTTCCCAGATTAATTTAACTTTGGGACAAGACCACCATATATGTAAAAAAGTTCCAGTGTCTTGACAGCCTCTAAAACATTGATCAGAAATATTAGGATACATCAAGGCAAGTTTAGCCGGAACTAAATGGTAAAGATGAAGCATCTTGTATGATTGTTCAACTAAATTAAGATTTAGGCTAGTTCTATGTATTCGAGTGATAATTGATTGCCAGTCTTCATGTGACCAAGAGTGTTGTAGCATAGTCTCCCACAAATGCTGAGATTTTAATTTTGTAGTATCATATAATAAAATTTTATAGATGGGAGAAATAGTTTTTTGTGAGGGAATCCATAGATTAAAGAAAGATTCAAATTTTGTGAGAGGCATGGTAATATAATCAACTAAATAACGAGTTAAATTGGATTGGATAGAATCATATATATGTTTATCTTCTGGTAAACCATCGATCAGTTCTTTTAGAATTGACCAATCGAGAAATCTTTTTCTAAAAATCAAAGAATTTAGATTATTAAAACCATGTTCAGATAATTTAGTAAGAAAATTTAACTCAGTGGGGTTCCAGTTGAAAAAAAGAGGAAGATAAAGGGATAAGTTTAGATCTGAAGTCAATTAACTTAAGCTTAATTCTATGTTTATCCCAAAGCCAAAGATCATTAATAGTTGTTTGAAGAGCATCTTGTAGATTTGATGATCTCTGATGAGGGAGAGACCAGATCCAGTTAAGAAGAAATTTTCTTGGGGTAAATTGAGATTCTAGAGAAACCCATCCAGGACAAAGCCAGGGAGGATCGTATTTAGCAGTAAGAGCGAGAAGTTGTGATAGTCTGGAAGAAAGATAATTATAGAAATTAGGAAACAAAAGACCCCCAAACTTCTTTTCTCTAAAAAGAATGTCTCTTAATTAGGGGGTGTTTATAAAGCCAAGCAAATCTAAAAAATTCATTTTGTATTCCAGTAAGATCTGATTTATGGATCTGATTGGAAGTGTTCGAAAAAGGTAGAGAACTTTGGGAAGAAGACTCATCTTCAAAGCGTCGATTCTTCCAAAAAAAGAAAGAGGGAGTGAAGTCCAATTAGATAGTTTGTCCAGAAAGGTTTTCCAGAGGGGTCTAAAATTATAGGAGAAGGTCCTATTTATATTTTTAGGAATTTTTACCCCTAGATAAGAGATAAAGTCGTCTCTCCATTTAAAAAGAAAGGACTCAGAAATAGAGGTTTTAATGTCTGTTTCTAAGTTTAAGCTCAGAATCCCAGATTTCTCCTGATTGATGGTAAGGCCAGAAATTTCACTAAAATGTTGAAGGACAGACCATAAGGTATTAATAGAGAGGAAAGGATCAGAAATAAACATCAGAATGTCATCAGCATATAAATTGATTTTAGAATCTTGGTCTATTCCTATTCCTTTAATTGAAGTGTTTTTTCTGATGGTAGCTGCTAAAGGTTCAATACAGAGTGCGAAGATTAATGGGGAGAGGGGGCAACCCTGTTTGGTGCCTCTTCCCATTAGAATTGGGGTACTTTCAAGACCCATCATTCTTAAGATGCTCACAGAATTATTTTGTAAGGCAGTCAGGTAGTGTTCGATGTGACCATTCAAACCAAAAATAGAAATAATTTTTTTAATATAAGTCCAATTAACAGAGTCAAAGGCCTTTGTTATATCCAATGAGAGAAGAAGGGAGTTTTTCAGTTTAAGTTGGGAAGAGATATTAATGATATCAAAAGCTCTTCTAGTGGAATCACTGGTGTTTCTTCCAAGAACAAACCCACATTGGTCTGAGATTTTTAGTCTGTTAGCTAGAAGTTTTGATAAGATTTTGAGGTCTGTATTGATAAGGCTAATAGGTCTGTAATTATTAATATCCTCTGGATCTTTACCCGGTTTACAGATCATAGTAACAAAGGAAGAATTGGAATCTTTATCGAGTGTTCTTTTTTCCAAAATAGAGTCAAAGAAAAGTTTTAGGTGAGGAGATAATTCTTTAGCGAAACATTTGTAATAAAAATTGGTGTAACCATCTGGTCCTGGACTTTTACCATTTTTTAGACTATTTATTGTTTTTTCAATTTCTTCCGTTTCAATTGGCATGTTCAAACTTGGGAGGTTTAAATTAGAGAAAAAATTTTGAAACTTATTTTCATGAAATAAAATTTTTTCATTGAATAACTTAGAGAGATGAGTTTCAAAAGCTTTGACAATATTTCTCAAATTGGAAGACTTCCCAATGGAACCACCACAATTAATCTTTCTAATATTTTGAGATGGATGGCGAGAACCCAATTGATGGGCCATTAGTGAATGAGCTTTATTATCCCATAGAAAAAAAAACGTTGTTTGGTCCAGGAAAAGTTGTTATCAACAACTTTATCAAGAAGGAGATCAACTTGTTCCCTGAGTCTACAAATTTCTTTAGCTCTTTTAAAGGTTGGGGAAATAGATTGGGTTGAAGTCAAATTAGCCAAAGACTCCTCGAGGGATCTCAAAAGGGCGTCTCTATTTTTTCGCCTTTGACTAGCAAGGTTAATTAATAAGCCTCTGATGGTAGTTTTATGGGCAAGCCAGATTGTAGCTGGGTCAAGGTCATTGTTTGGAGAAGTGTTTTCTTTAAAAAATAAATTGATATGTTCAGATATTTTAAGTTTAATGTCTCTATTTAGTAGTAAACGTTCATTAATTCGCCATCTAGAGATTCTATCCGATTTTAAATTGCAGGTAATCCAGAGTGATACAGAGCTATGATCTGTTTAACTTCCATTAATGTTAGGGGCTTCACTTCAGCCCAAAAGAGAGGAAAGGCTTTTCTATCTCTGGAGAGATTTAAGTCAGACTTTATTCTTCTCCAGGAGACCAAATTCAGAAAAAGAGACCAAATTCATTTTTTATCTAAAAAATACAATAGATTTTACGTGAGTTCTAATGAACGAAGAAGGGGTGGAGTTGCCATCCTTATTAGAAATAATGTCCCAATCATTACGGAGCATGTCATTACAGATCTTGAGGGTTTGCGGTATCACTTTAACTATAGCTAATGTTTATGCACCACAAACTGAAAGAAAACCCTTTTTTCCGAGATTAAAATTAACCTAAAGGGAAGATTATTCATAGGAGGCGATTTTAATCTATGTCAGTCCCCCAAACTCTATCGACTGTCTTCGAACAAATCAAGAGACAGTCTCTCTAAGATTATTAAAGACTTTATGTCTGGTTTGGCAGTCTTTGACCCCTGGAGAGAGAGAGAAATCCCAGAACTAAAGAATTCACCTTCTTTTCCCCACATAAAAACCTTTCATCGAGAATTGATTATTTTCTTATATATCAACACTCACTTGAAAGTGTCATTGATACTGTTATCTTCCCTATGACAGTATTACCTACAGAGTATGGACACAGTCTAGAGCCAAGCCATAGGATGCTTCCCTCTTATTGGGATTATCTGCCTAATGTCTTACAGAACTTCAGTCCTCCAGATATATGAAGGCTTTCTAATCTCTGAATTTGGTCAAGGGTTGAGAGATACATTCCTAGAGTGACTAACTTTCCCAGACAGAAGAATACTATCTTCACTGGATAGATGTGAGGATATCTGATCATAGTTCCTCCTTCTGCCTGCAAGTTATGCCATATTTTGTTCAGTCTTATATCTGAGGCAGCCAGGCTGATAGCCATTCTACACATCTACACAGGAATAAAGGTGGGGAAGCTCTTCTAGAGATCTCTTTCTAGGAGTAATAGGATTTCTCAGTTCTAGGCTAAGCCTTCTTTGGTTGGTTCATAATTGTTGGGTCCTCTGTTCCTATCCTTTGGGAATAATTTTGTTTATATATGTTTTGGACCCACCCTTTCTCACTGCTTGGGTACTCACCCATCTAGTGAATGCTGCCATGGATGTCCAGGAAAATGGAGAATTATATCATACTTACCGAAATTCTCCTTTCCTGGACATAACCATGGCAGCATTCACTAAGTTCCCATCCCTTGTTTGGTTTTTAGCTTTGAGACTTAGACATCTTGTGAAGGGGGAAGGGGTCTCTTATACAGTTTGATTTTTACTTTTCTCTGTCCTATCAACTGAAAAGGGAGGAGCTAACCCATCTAGTGAATGCTGCCATGGTTATGTCCAGGAAAGGAGGATTTTGGTAAGTATGATATAATTTTCCATTTTGTCATCTATGGAGAGCTTCTGTTTAACAACCAAAGCTTTCCACAAAGAGCAACAGCTGAAGTGCCACCTGGTGGTGATTTCAAAGTCTACAGGAGAAAAACAAACCCCCCAAAAAACAGCTTTCAGCAGCTTTAATAACTTTTGAATGAACTTCTTATGAACAGGAAGGAGTACATTTTGTTTTACTCAGCAGGGAAACCCGACAATTTTTTCTCAAAATTTGGTTCACACTTATAAAGTTTAACACCAAATGTAAAATGGAGTAAATTAGTATATGAAGGATAAAATATGGGAGGGGAGCAAAAATACAAATTATCTGATTTAGAGGTTTTGTTTATAATTTGTAATTTGTACATACCTCTAGAGATGCGTAGTTCCAGACTCAGTTCTGCAGTCTGTGACACCAATGCTACAGGAGCAGGAGAAACCACAAGAGACACCATGGACAGAGAGGAGTTATTGGGGTAGATGCATCGAGAAAGTACCCTGTGAAAGAGAGATTTGCTGGAGTATAGCACAAACTTCACTTACAAGGCAGCATAATGCTACTAAATACACTGCCACAGCAGTGACAAAAATCACTTACGTGAAAGTTGCATCCCTGCTAATGGATCCTGCTTGAGAGAACATGACATCTTGCAGTGCTTTTAATGACAGCTCATAAACATGCTGACCTTGCAAAAACTGAAAGAGGGGATGTATTTGTCCCATATTAGTAACAATGTTATTAATGCGAATTTATTACTAATACTCAAGGTCCACTCACCAGGTGGGTGCTGCAATTTCTCAAGTGGCCTTTAAATACAAGAAACTGGCCCATCCTTTCAGTGGTGGAAATACACTGTGGGGGTCGCAGCACAACAGAAGCCAAAATGAGGGGTGGAGTGGTTACATCACGCGAGATAACAAGTCGGAAAAACCCATCAGGATAACACTGTACAGACACTGAAGGGTGAAGAAAAGTTTCAGCAATCCATCCTCGTCTCCCATTTCATTGCCTTCAAAATATCCCAGGCTTCCCTTTCACCACTCACCTGTGTGCCCATGATAACAAGAGGTATGCATATCATACGGGTCATGACAGCAGCGAGAGCGTAGGCAGGTATCACGTGAAACATTAGATTCAAGGCAAGGGACCCTCCCTGAAGGTACGGAGCACTGAGCTGAAGACAGGTAATCTGGATGGTGGAGAGGGAGAGAGTGATGAAACAAAGAAAAAAAGATAGTTGATGCACTGTCCGTTTATTACAAGATCTCACCTGTATGTTCTGTTTCAAGTGCAGGAACTGAAGGCAGTTCAGTTGTGAAGAGTAGGGGCAAAGCTGGTGTCTGCTTCGTAGTTGGAAGGGATAATGCTGGTGTATAGACATCAGATTTCAATGATATAGACTGATTTGGAGAGAGAGTTTCTCTTGGGGACATGGCTTGGTCTGGTAATGGTGTTTTACTCTGTAAATATTTGTGGTCTGGCTGTGCACTTTGGACAGCAAGAATTTGTCCTGTTAATGTGGTTTGACCTGGGGGCTGAAGTCTGACAGAAGGTGTGGTCTGCCATGAAAGTATAGTATGTGTAGTGGTATTTTTTGGGCGCATAGGATGGTGGGGCCGAACAATTACTCTGGGTCTTGGAACTTTGGGTTTAGGGCAAACAAGATCCAAGTCTTGGGTCTTCTGACTGCCAATCAGCCGTACACGGAGTTTCCAAACACCATCCTAAACAAACAGAAAGAGGCTGAAGATCAGACTGTAGCTATAAAACAGATCATCATTTCCTGGCATTCCACCTCCCACATTCACAACTTTCCACAGTTTTCTTACAATAAAAATTTTCATGGATTGAATAATGTGCAGCCAATTACCCTTGGTTCCACTTACCAACAAGATCAATACGAGAATCAACAGCACAGATCAGCCTCTCTTTCTAGCCAATAAGATTGGGATCCCTTGCCTACTGTTACTATGACTTTGGCACTGAATGCTGCACAATTTAGTTATAAGTAGGGACGGGCGAAAAGTCCCATTTTGTTCCTGTGGGAATGGTCAGATTTTCTGTTTTCCCCTGTGTCCGTCCACGGCAGAAAATGGACTACAGCTACGCCTCCCAGCCGGTAGGAACAATCACAGAAAGTTTAAAAGGGTGCACTGGAAGGGATGATTCAGTTAACTGTTGTACAAGCTGCTGAAAGAGATATTGTTAGTAACATACTCAAGGATTAAATTACTTAATCAAGGAACATTTCCAGAGCGCTTATAGATAATTATAGTAAAAATATTATATAGCGGATATTTTTAGTTAGGGAGTGCCATGGACTGACACTGAGGAAAACCAGATGTGTGTGAGTATATTGCACCTTTTCCTCTGTGTCCTTACTATGGCAGAAAATGGGACTTCAACAAACAGTACCAACAAGGGGGTGGGGGTGGGGGAAAATAAGGTAAGATCAAATTTGGCATCCGCTGAATCTTGGATATCAAGACTGTAATGCTTGATGAATGCTGATACTGATATCCAGGTGGCTGCTTTGCAAATTTGCTGTGGTGTTACATAGTTACATAGTAATTTAGGTTGAAAAAAGACTTGCGTCCATCCAGTTCAACCCTTTTCCTATTCCTGTTTACCATCGCTGACCCAAAAGAAGGCATCTGACTCCAAATGGCAATCAGATTTCTCCCTGGATCAACAAGCCCTAACTAAATATTAATCCCAATACTAACGTGCATAGCCCTCTATATTATGCTCTTTTAAATAAGTATCCAGGCCCCTTTTAAAGGCATCTAATGTATTTGATAGCACCACCTCCTCCGGAAGTGCATTCCATACCTTTATTGTCCTTACTGTAAAGAAACCCTTCCGCTGTTGTAGATTAAATCTCCTTTCCTCAAGTCTAAGCGGGTGGCCCCTTGTCCTGTGTACTGTTCTGTTAATGAACAGGTCTTTTGAAAGCCCTTTATATGGGCCTTGAACATATTTATATAGTGTTATCATATCCCCTCTAAGACGCCGTTTCTCTAGTGTGTACAAGTTTAACTTTTCTAGCCTCTCTTCATAACTAAAACTTTCCATTCCCCTTACTAGTTTTGTAGCCCTCCTCTGCACTCTTTCTAGTTCCATAATGTCCTTCTTCAGAAAGGGCGCCCAGAATTGAACAGCATATTCTAGGTGGGGTCTTACCATGGACCTGTAAAGAGGCATAATTATATCTTCCTCCCTTGAGTCAATACCCCTTTTAATACATGCCAATATCTTATTGGCCTTTGCAGCTGCCAGCTGGCACTGCATGCTACTGCTAAGTCTATTGTCTACCATTACTCCTAAATCCTTTTCATTAGTAGATTTCCCCAGAGAAACACCATTTAAACTATATGTTGCATTTTTATTATTATACCCAAAATGCATAACTTTACACTTGTCTATATTGAATCTCATTTGCCATTTGCCTGCCCAGTTACTCAATTTGTCCAAATCCTCTTGTAATGAAGACACATCCAGTTCAGACTTTATTACCTTACTTAATTTTGTGTCATCGGCAAACACTGATACATGGCTTCCTATGCCCTCTGGGAGGTCATTAATAGCCTTTCTACCCATGAAGTAGCTATGGCTCTAGTAGAGTGGGCTTTGATACTAATAGGATGTTCCTTATCATCAGAAGTATATGCAAGAAGTATGTAGTCCCTTATCCATCTGGAAATAGAGGGCTTAGAAGCTGCTGAGCCTTTGAAACTTGCCAAAAAAGTGCACAAAGAGTGCCTCTGACTTTCTGAAATGCTTAGTCCTGTCTATGTATGTGGAAAGACATCTGACAATTTCCAAGTGGTGTAATTCTTCCTCCTTAGAATTTTGAGGGTTAAGACAAAATGAAGGCAGGTTAATCTCCTGGCTGAGATGGAATTCGGATGTGACTTTTGATATGAAGGAGGGTCTGGTCTGCAAAACCACCTTATCTTGATGAAAGATGGTACAGGGAGGAGAACATGATAGAGCTTGAGCTCACTCACTCTCCTAGCTGAAGTTACAGCAGTGACAAATTCTGTTTTTAGAGTTAGAGTCTTGAGAGAAATGGTTCCTAGGGGCTCAAACTGTTTAGAAGAGGCTTTTTGGTTTAAGACCAGATTAAGATCCCAATCCCTAATGGTAGGTTTAATGTTACTTATGGCCTTCATGTATCTTTTGACCATATAGTCCTCTGAAAAAGGTGTAAGACGTCTCCTGAACCCTTCTTGTATGAAATCCAGAATAGAATAGACTGATGTTATTCCTATTAAGATTGTTTCTCTGGCACAGTCATGGACAATGGCCCAAATTCTGTAATAAATTCTGGAAAGTTGAGGACAGTCTACCTGGAATTATGGTATAGGCAACCTCCTTGGAACAGCCTTTTAGAGCTAAATATCGCCTCTCAGCTTCCAAGCCATGAGCTTCAAGAAAGCAGGATTGGGATGAAATATGGGACCTTGAGATAACAAGTCCAGAATGACTGGTAGAGGAAGGGGAGGCTGAAGGGACATCCAAACTAGGTCCGCAAACCAGACTTTCCTTGGTCAAGCAGGGGCTATAAGGATTATTTATGATCTGTCCCTCCTGATCTTGAGCACTACTAGGAGAAGTAGAGGGATGGGGGAGAAGATGTATGCCAGTGGAAAGGTCCATTTGATTTTCAATGCATCCTGGATGATTGCCTTGCTGCTCCTCCACCTGGACGAACAGACAAACAGATGGCACTTTGTGTCAGACTCTGAGGCCATCAGCCTGTGCTGCTGGCATCTGTCATCAGTATTTGCCAAACGGGTTCCTGAAGAGGTCTTCCCTGAGAGAGATTTTGAGGTTTCAATCACCAGATTAGTTCTAGTTTTGTGGATCTCAGAACTGGTATCCTTTGAAGTCTCAGATTCTTCTCTTCAAGAATTGCAGAAAATTGTGCCAAGTGTGATGCATGTTTGTCTTTCCCCAAGGCACAATTTGGACTGTTGAGGACAGCGTGCCCAGAAGCTTTGAGAATCCTCTGGCCGAGTGGTCTTTTTTATGAAAAAAACTTTGAACTCTTTCTGATAGAGTGCTTCTTCTGTCTTGAGAGAGGTATGCAGAGCCCTGCAGAGTGTTGAAATGAATCCCCAGGAACACTAGCTCCTGAGATGGAAAAAGCTAACTTTTTGTCCTGTTGATAATCCAGCTCAGACTGGAGAGGAATTCCAGGCCCAGGGCTGTGTTCTGTAATGTTTACTGAATCACACAAATTCCCTTCGGTCTCAAATGCCATAACTGGGGCCAGGACTTTGGTGAAGACCCTAGGGGCAGAGGACAGCCTGAAGGGCAGTACTTTAATTGGAAGTGACTGCCAACCTCAGAAATAGTCTGTGAGAAAGCAGGACTGGGATGATAACATGCATCCTTTAGATCGATCGTTGAAAGGAAAGCTTGCGGGAAGATGGTACGAACCACTGAGGAGGGTGCTTCCATATTCATTGGGGATTTCTGGGGAAGGGAGCCTTCCTATAAAACTCCCTTCTGGGACCCCAGTTTTGCCCCCTGAACCGGTCCTTTTTTGGGTTGCTCAAATGCTCGTCCTGGTCTGTATCTTCTGGCTTTGTGAAAGGACTGCTTTCGAAACCCTGAAGATCTTGCTGAAGCACCTCTGCCTCTACGCTCCTACAGTAGGAAGGCACTCTTGCCACCTAATTATTTCTTAAAAATCTCTTCAAGCTGTTCACTAAACAGCCTGGAACCTGACAAAGGTAAAGATACCAATCTATTCTTTGATGATCCATTTGCTTCTCAAGCTTTGATCCATAGAGCTCACCTTGCAGTAATTGAAAGGGCAGATGATTTTGCTAGTAGTTTAATCTTATCCAAATAGGCATGGCAGGAAAATGTCACTGCTTACCTTAATGGCAGAAACCTTTTTAAGGAGTTGGGACCTGGAGACAGAAGATTTAGTTTTCTCTTCCAATTCATTGAGCCAGATTTTAAGGGTGCGAAACACACATGCTACCGGTGTAGAGGATTTCATATTATGCCCAATGGTTGAAAATGGTTTCTTCAGGGCTGAATCCGCTCTTTTGTCCACGGCATCCCAGAGTGTGGTGCCGTCTTCCAGGAGAACTATTTTCCTTCTGGAAACTTGCACAATGGCTGCATCCATTTTCGGACGGGACGTCCAAATAGCAGTGTCTCCCTCTGCAAAAGGATACATCCTCATGAACCTTCTAGATGAAGCAGATCTCTTATCTCCTTGGTTCCATTCATTCTTGATAATGTCCTGGATAGATTTATGGACCGGAAAAACCAGGGATGTTTTTTTACATCCCATAAAGGCAGGATCCATGATGTCCATTTCTTTTGGAGTGTCTGCTAAACCTAAGCTTTTCCTCATGGATTTGAGAAATCCCTCAAGTTTATCTAAACTAAAAGAACTTGTGTCTTCTATTAACTCGCCCCCTTCAGCAGATGAAGCAGCAGATTTGTAATCCATAATACTGCCCTTTTCATCATGCAAACTAGATAGCCCCTCATCTGGATCAGAGGTTCTCTGCCTTTTCCTAGCAGAATCCTGCATGACGGAGAAGGAAACATACACACCAAATGTTTGTGAAAGCTGAATCCAAAAAATGAAATGGAGATATGCTTTAACTGTGCCCTCTTCCATCTCCAAAGGCACAAAGAATGATGATTAAAATCCCAGCAGTTTGATGATGAATAACACCTGCATCGTCTTGTGCCAGGGTTTGGGTGCAGGAAGATGTACCCAGTGTTACAGCCCTGGCACTCTACCTGTTCTCTTCATCTTCCGTCTTACCACCTTTGCCTCAGTTACCTCCCTCAACAGCTGATAGCAAGTCTGTACACGAGAGGATCTGGCCATTCATGTCCACCCACTGCATACTGTGTGCTGCATTGACCACACATGACAATCTGGTGGAGAGAGGTTGAATGCAGGGTATCAGGGAGTATCTGCAAACATTCCATCCTACTTAATATGCTAAGCTGGTGGCAGGGAAGATTATTTTGATCAAGTCTTACATATTACAAGTGTACTTAGCAGAGTGGACATAGGCCATAGTGACAGCAGTACTTGGTTTCTTGGGGGATGGTTTTACATTGTGGACCTAAGTGTAAAGGTGTTTGAAGTTGTACCCATTGCTTAATGTGAGTGCAGATGTGTTAATTGTGTTACTTCCCTTTCCTTCCCCTATTTCACAATGTTTCATTGCGCACACTGTTTATTGTAGTTGCAGATGAAAGGCAAAATTCCTTCCTGCTCTCAAAAAGAAAAATTATTATTACACTACACGCATTATTTTAAAGAGATAGTAATACTTTGTTTTAAAAATGTCTAATATTGTAGATATTAACAACAGAAGTAGAATAACCCCATCTCTCAAAATTATGGTCAGCGCTCTATGAGACAGAAGTGGATCCTGGTAATCTTATATGCAGGTGGTCCTTCAGCAAAGCCGAGATAGCGCTATTTAGAATGAAATACTTAATTGAAATGGTCTACAAAGTGTGCTTCCAAACCAGGCATCCAATGCAATACAGTGCATGCAAACCAGGCAAATGACCAGGATTTGCTTCTGTCCATACAGAGCTGACATCTCTGAAAGCTACAAACTCGCAAACTATAACGTTTTGAGAGATGGGAGGTAGGTTATTCTACTTCTATTGTTAATATCTACAATATTAGACATTTTTAAAACAAAGTTACTATCCCTTTAAAGGAGACACAGGAGGAGAAGCATAACTGGCCAACTTCTCTCTAGATACACCTGAAGTGGTGTGGGGGCTGGTGTTTTTGCTGTGGCATCAGCAATACTAAAGCTACTGGCAAGTAGAAGGATCATACCACCCCCTGTCTTACATTAGTGCTGATGATCCCAGTTAAATGCAGCATCATAATCCTCCTGCTGCTCAGACCACTCAGTAGCAAATACCAGAATGTCACAAGCAGCATTTGCCACCACCATGTAGCACTGCTGGCACCAGACCAGTAGGGCACACTTTTTTCCAGGGCTGGTTTTTGACAAGCCTAAGCAATGGCAACAATTTTTTTTTTTTTTGGCCTAGCCTTGTTTGAAGCCTGTAATCAATGTTTTTTTAAGCCTACACGGAAAAGAAAAGAAAATAGAAAAATAGAAAAATTACTTGTAAAGGCACACCTAAGTTCCTCTAAATAATGTTCTATTGGCCTTCCCCAAATCTGACCAAACCTTTGAAACGCATATAGAAAAAATTTAAATAAAACCTTTATTGTAATCAATAATACACTGAAACAAACAAGCAAATACTTGAATTATTATTCTCCTGTGTGTGTGAATGGTCTCTGCAACCTAGAAGGCTGATCCCAGGACAGAAGGTACAAACACTAAAGAATACTTTTGTCACATATGGTGGAGACTGTGGGCAGCACACTGAAGTCTGTGAGTTGCAAACAGAGACTGCTTGAGAAATGGAGAATGTTATTAAAGCCCTGATACAGTCATCAGCTGTACAGCAGGAAACTAACAGAAGGACTGCTGAATCCAATGCAATACAGCAGGAAAGAGAACACTTGTTGAGGCTCAGCAGGAAACTAACAAGATTAGAAAATTACAAACTATGCTATGAAATGTTTTAAACGCAGAGAATATGGACATATTGCGAAAGACTGTCCTGAAAATTTTGAAATGATGGAATGTAGTTTGGGTAACAACAGGGATGGTTATTCACTGTATTCTCATTCTGTGTGCTCTGTGGAAGGTAAAAGGATACAGGCATTACTAGATTCTGGCAGCATGGTTACCCTTACAAACCAGACTTTGGCAAATGACGTGCACATAGAGGACTCCCAAATGACTGATATTGCCTGTATACATGGTGACATACATAGGTATCCTACTGCTGAAATATGTATTGAAACGAGCTGGCATGGTACCATTAGAAAGAGATCTGATAATTGGTAAAGAATTTCCCCATTTTTTAGGACCCTGGGCTTCTACTGAAAACCACATGAACAGTCTACCAGGTGAATATAAAGACTATTTTCCTTTTTCTGTGATTTTGGTAGCTGAACTAGATAGCAGGAATGCATCTGAGTATAAGATGTTGTCTGCTCTGAAAACATTGGTTGGTGGCAACCAAGAATCGAGTGGCACAGGGCCATCTGGTAGTTCTGAAGAATACATTGGGCTTATTAACCCCTTAGCGACCCTTGACGTACCAGGACCGTCAAGGGTAAATGCGACCCAACGACCCTTGACGGTCCCGGTACGTCAAGGGTTAAACTCTCCCATCGCGGCCGCACGGAGCGATGGGAGAGCGCGGGCTGCTTGTTACTAAGTGTCCCGATACCGGGACACTTAGTAACAACCAGTAGAAAGTTTGTTGCAACATGCGATTCGCTTGATGAGCGAATCACATGTTGCAAATGCTGATTGACAGGGACAGTATTTGTAAATACTGTCCCTGTCATATATCTCTGCCTCCCTCCATCTTGCACACTGCTGAGGTGGAGAGAGACAGAGAGAGATCGTGTGAGAGTGTGTTCCAGTGTTCCCGAGTGAAAAACCTGTGAATAAACCTGAAAATTAACCATTTGATCACTGTTTTACAGTGATCATCAAGTTCCCCCCCATCTGATCACTTTTAGAGTGATCAATAAACTACAGATCAGCATCTGCTGATCTGTGGGATACCCCCCATCCCCCTTGTATTTTCAGAATTTTTTTTTTATTTTTTTTACATTTTTTTTTTATTTTTTTTTTATTAAAAATTGATTTAAAATATAGTTTAGGTAGGTAGGTGGGTAGGTTTAGTGAAGACTTGTGTTAGGGAAAGGTTATATATATATATATAACTAGTTGAACAGCCCGTTATACAGGCCACAGTGCCACTGCCACCTGGTGGCGGGGCAGTCATGCGCAGTGGAGACTGCCCGCGCCGCGGCTGATATAGAGCTGCGGCGCGGGCAGTCTCTACTGCGAATGTCGCCGCGTTACACACGAATTAGCGAATTATTATATAGGAGATAAGTATAGTTTAGATAGGTAGTTTACTTGGGTTAGGTAGGTTCTAGATATACGTAGGTTAGGGTAAGTTTTAGGGTTAGAGTTAGTTTTAGGGATAGCGTTAGAGTAAGGAAAAATTTTAGTGGGCAAAATGCAGCGCAGTTACAGTGTTGAAGAGGCATATGCCTTTTTGGCATCTGACTCAGAGGCAACAGATACTGCGTCAGATTTTGATATAGAGCAGTTTTCAGAAACTGAGAGCAGCTCTACTGACGACGCTGGGCCTTCTGTCAAGAAAAGACGCACTGCCCCAAGAGCTGCCCCAGCACCTGCCAAAAATCCTGCCCCAGCACCTGCCAAAAATCCTGCCCCAGCACCTGCCACAAATCCTGCCACAAGATCTGCAAAAAATCCTGTCACAAGATCTGCCAAAAGACTTTGCAAAATACCTGCCAAAAGGAATGCCCCAAGTGCTGCCCCAAGAGCTGCCCTGGCAATTGCCCCAGCACCTGTAAAAATATCTGGCCAAAGAAATGCCCCAACACCTGCCACTCCTGATCATAATGAATGGGTATCCCCAATCAATTTTTCCCCACAAATACCAGAATTTACAGGCACCCCAGGGATTCAAATTGATGTTGAGGGATTTAACTATGATAATTTTTTTGATTTATTTTTGGGGGAAGACATTTTAGGGGAAATTGTGTCCCAAACCAACTTGTATGCAGCCCAGTATACTGCCACCAACCCTACAGCTTTTGTAGTTAAGGAAGAAAGATGGAAACCCATAGACCTCATAGAATTTAAGCAATTCTGGGCCTTAATAATGGCAATGGGTATAATAAAAAAGCCAAGTATTCGATCCTACTGGAGCAAAAACCCCGTATGTGATACCCCTATATTCCCCAAGACTATGAACAGGTCCAGATTTGAAATCATTTTGCACTTTATGCATTTTAGCGATAATACCCTGTGCCCCCCAAAAGAACACCCCCAGTATGATAGACTGTACAAAATTCGTCCCCTAATAAGCCATTTACAGAAAAAGTTTGCCCAAGTGTATATGACCCAAAAAGAAATTAGTGTAGATGAATACCTAATGAAATACAAAGGCAGGTTAGGGTTCAAGCAGTACATCCCCTCAAAGAGTTCCAAATTTGGTGTAAAATTTTATAAATTGTGCGAAAGTGCCACAGGCTACACCCAGGCTTTTAGAATTTATGAGGGCAAGGACAGCAAACTTGATCCTCCTGGGTGCCCCGAATTTATGGGAACAAGTGGGAAAATAGTTTGGGATTTAATTTACCCCTTATTAAATAAAGGCTATCAATTATTTGTTGATAATTATTACACCAGCCCCCTTTTATTTAAGTCTCTGTTTTATTTTGACACCATGGCCTGTGGCACTGTCAGGCGCAATTGCAGGGAGTTGCCCAAAACACTAGTAGATAGCAAACTAAAACCTGGGACGTCCTTATCTTTGTCCCAACAGGAGCTGCTGGCAGTGAAGTTTAGGGACAAAAAAGATGTCTACATGCTGACCACAATGCATGAGGACAGATCTGTGGCAGTCACTATTCGTGGCAAGACAGTGATAATGAGAAAGCCAGTCTGCATCAAGGAGTATAATAAAAACATGGGGGGAGTTGATCTGAGTGATCAACTAATGCAGCCATACCTCGCAATGAGGAAGTGTAGGGCATGGTATAAAAAAGTTGCCATCTAAATGATGCAGACTGCTGTACATAATTCCTTTTTACTTTTCAAGCTGGCAAACCCCAATCAAACATGTAGCTTTTTACAGTACCAGCTACAACTTATTTCCATATTTTTATTTCAAGGTGCGTCTGAAATAATTCCACCAAGACCTGGGTTAGTACATTTTATTTATAAAATCCCCCCAACTCCCCAAAAGAACAAACCACAGAAGCGCTGCAGGGTTTGCTACAGAAAGGGAATACGGACAGACACCACCACTTACTGTCCTGATTGCCCTTCCAAACCTGGCCTCTGCATTGGTGACTGTTTCAAGGAATACCATTCAGGCACAATGCAGTAGTGCTGTAAAGGTTCTTTTATTATTTGGCCACTTTTTCCCCCTGAAATATCCTGTTTTTTATTTTTCAAAACACATCCCTCCTTAGATCTAACACTATCAAAATTTATCTCTGATAATGGAAACACACAAGTTCCCTACTGGGCCTAGTAGCTCCCCCAAACCCTGACAAACCTATGCATATGGGGCATTGCCGTACTCAGACAATGTAACTCAACACTAATGTAAAGCATTTAAAAAATCTGCAAATATCATCTGATTGAAATCCAGAGCAACACTAAAATAGAAATGTGAAAAATGGTGTTTCTCTGCCTTACTGCAGATTTTGGGAGGGATTGGGGATACAGTGGCAGCGAAAAAATTGATAAGATGCAAACAGAATGAAAGCCAGGGTTGTCTACTCTTCTACAAAATATACTTTTGGGGGTAAAATTAATTGCAGCATTGCCAAACAGACCGAAATGAGACAAGGCACCAGCTGTAAAAATGGCATGTCTGTAAAAGGAAACTAACATGTTCCAACTGGGCCCAGTAGCTCCCCCAAAACCCCGACAAACCTATGTATATGGGGTATTGCCGTAATTAGATGAAGGAGCCGAACACTAATCAATGCAGTTTATAAAATCTTCACATGTTCTGTGCTTGAAATTCACATCAACATTGAAGGCAAAGCGTGAAAAATGCTGAATTTTTTTACTTACGTCAAGTTTTCACAGGCTTGGTGGTAAAATGGCTGTTTGCAAGATTTGAAAACACACCTAAAATGAAAGCCTGGGGTGTCTACTTTCAAAAAATATACACTTTTGGCGGGAAATCTTAAAAAAGAGCAGTGTTACACAGCCCAAATGAGAAATGGCACCAGTAACGCAAGCTGTGAAGATTCAAAGTGTGAACCTGGAAACGCGCTTGTTCCAATTTGGGACCCGTAGCTCCCACAAACCAAGAAAAAGCTATCCATATGGGGTATTTCCGTACTCAGAAGAAGGAGCCGAACACTAATCAAAGCAGTTTATATAATCTTCACCTGTTCTGTGCTTGAAATTCACATCAACATTGAAGGCAAAGTGTAAAAAACGCTGTTTTTTTTACTTACGTCAAGTTTACGAGAAAGTGGTGGTAAAATGGCTGTGTAAAAAATTTAAAAACACACCTAAAATGAAAGCTGGAGGTGTCTACTTTCCAAAAATATACACTTTTGGGGGGAAATCCTAAAGTGGAGCACTGGAACATAGCCCAAAATGAGTAATGGCACCAGTTAAGCAGGAATTGAAAATTCAATATTTGTTCAAAATTGGGCCCTGTAGCTCCCCCAAACCTTGAGAAACCTATGCATATGGGGTATTGCAGTACTCAGAAGAAGGAGCTGAACAGTAAACAATGCATTTTTAAAAATCTTCACCTATCCTGTGCTTGAAATTCACATCAACATTGAAGTGAAAGTGTGAAAAACGCTGTTTTTTTAACTTGCGTCAAGATTTACGAAATATTTGTGGTAAAATGGCTGCGTAAAAAATTTGAAAACATACATAAAATGAAAGCCTGGGGTGTCTACTTTCCAAAAATATATGCTTTTGGGGGGAAATCTTAGAGTGGAGCAGTGTTACACAGCCCCAAATGAGACATGGCACCAGTGATGCAAGCTGTGAAAATTCAAAGTATGAAACTGGAAACGCGCATGTTCCAATTTGGGCCCCATAGCTCCCGCAAACCTTGAATAACCTATACATATGGGGTATTGCCGTACTCAGAAGAAGGAGCTGAACACTAAACAATGCATTTTTAAAAATCTTCACCTATCCTGTGCTTGAAATTCACACCAACATTGAAACCTAAGTGTGAAAAACGCTGAATTTTTTACTTACATCAAGATTTACGAAGGATTCGTGGTAAAATGGCTGCGTAAAAAATTTGAAAACATACATAAAATGAAAGCCTGGGGTGTCTACTTTCCAAAAATATATGCTTTTGGGGGGAAATCGTAGAGTGGAGCACTGTTACACAGCCCCAAATGAGACATGGCACCAGTGATGCAAGCTGTGAAAATTCAAAGTGTGAAACTGGAAACGCGCATGTTCCAATTTGGGCCCCATAGCTCCCGCAAACCTTGAATAACCTATGCATATGGGGTATTGCCGTACTCAGAAGAAGGAGCTGAACACTAAACAATGCATTTTTAAAAATCTTCACCTATCCTGTGCTTGAAATTCACACCAACATTGAAACCTAAGTGTGAAAAACGCTGAATTTTTTACTTACATCAAGATTTACGAAGGATTCGTGGTAAAATGGCTGCGTAAAAAATTTGAAAACATACATAAAATGAAAGCCTGAGGTGTCTACTTTCCAAAAATATATGCTTTTGGGGGGAAATCGTAGAGTGGAGCACTGTTACACAGCCCCAAATGAGACATGGCACCAGTGATGCAAGCTGTGAAAATTCAAAGTGTGAAACTGGAAACGCGCATGTTCCAATTTGGGCCCCATAGCTCCCCCAAATCTTGAGAAACCTATTAATATGGGGTATTGCCGTACTCAGAAGAAGGAGTTGAACACTAAACAATGGATATTTTTACATTTTCAACTATCTCGTGCTTGAAATCAACAGTAATATTGAAATGTAAGTGTGAAAGCTGCAAAAAAACAAAATTTGTCCACAATTTTGAAATTTTTTTCTGGAAAAATAGCTGCATAAAAAAAACTTCAAAATTCTCCTGATTATTTACCTTATGTTGTCTAGTTTTCAGAAAGCTATACCTTTGTGGGACATTTTTGGTTCTGGCACCGTCAGCTAAGCTATGATGCTCACATGCCAATTGTTGAGAAATTACAAGTTGGAAATAATGGCATCCATCTTGTAATATTTACCTTGTAAATGTGAGGAAGTGATTGAAATACTAGGCATATGGGGCATTCTTATATTCAGGAGAAGCAAATGAATATATTTAGGGGTATTTTTTTGTCATAAACTAATTGTATGCAAATCCTGACACGAAAATATAAGCAAAATGTTTGTTTTTTTTAATTTTTTTGCTCTTTTTTTCTATTTTAATCAAATTAAATGATGAGGTATTCATATAATTGTGGTATCAAAAGAAAGCCCTACTTGTGCTTAAAAAAAACAGTATATAATTTATGTGGGTGCACAGAAGGAATTAAAGAGAAAATATGGTTGAACAAAGATATAGTCAAAAAAGTCAAAATTGCTCCGGTCCTTAAGTCAAATCTAACTCAGATTTTCCCGGTCCTTAAGGGGTTAACCTGGCGGTTAACCCAGGTAACTTCAGGAGTGCACAGTGGTCTGACCCCACTCTACTAGCAGCCAGAAACGCCATTTTGGTAAAAGATGATTCCCCTACTAATCCAGGAAGACCCCTGACTTATCCCTATTTTGAAGTAGACAATGATTTGTTGTATCAGGTTGACAATAAGGAGTCTGTTCTAACAAAATAGTTGTCAATGCCACAAGCGTATCGACACACTGTTTTATATCTTGCACATAGCCATTTTCTAGGGAGTCACCTAGGAGTAAACAAAAGAGCGTATTCTTAGGAGATTTTATTGGCCAGAGGTAGATGAAGCAATAATACAGTATTGATCTTCATGTCCAGAATGTCGGCTAACAGCACCTTTCACAGCATATCTTAGCCCATTAGTACCCGTACCTGTAATTGAAATCTCATTTGCTATATGTTCAATGGACTTTGTGGGACCTCTAGTAACCTCAGCACATATTGTTAATATTAGACTATGCTACTCTTACCTTGAGGCAATCCCTCTGTGCACTACTTCAGCCAAATCAGTTGTCAAGGAATTAATGATGCTGTTTAGCAGGGTTGGGATCCCCAAGGAAATCCTAACAGATCAGGGTACTCCATTCATGTCCTGGGTTACAGGGAAATTATGCAAATTTCTTTGCATAAAGCATCTAAAAACTTCTGTGTATCACCCACAAACTGATGGTTTGGTGGAACAGTTTAATAAAACTCTGAAGTCTATGCTACGGAAGGTGATTGACAAGGATGGGAAAAATTGGGACTGTCTACTGCCATACTTAATGTTTGCTATTAGGGAAGTACCTCAAGCCTTCGCTGGGTTCTCTCCTTTTGAACTGTTGTATAGCTTGACATAGCTAATGAAATGTGGGAAAAAGAGGCTACCCCACACCCCTGTTATGCCAATCGTACGGGAACATATGGAGAAGGCCCAGCAAGCTCAGGAAAATAGTTCTAATAGGAATGCCAGGGTCCGTGTATTTCAGCCAGGAGACAGAGTACTAGTTATGGTCCACATAATAGAAAATAAATTCCTGACATGGCATGGCCCATATGAGATTATTTTAAGTGTTGGAGTGGTGAATTACAAAGTCAGACAGTCAGACATAAGGAAGAACAAATTTACTATGCAAACTTACTTAAGCCATGGAAAGATAGGGAAGCTCTAATTGCGGTCAAAGCCACTACCCTTCCTATTAAAGATGAAAGTGACCCAGAGGTTAATATATCAGAAATGCTGTCTATACACCAGACATGGGAAGTCAAAAAGATTAAAACAAAAATGTGTTCTCCATGACTCCAGGCAGAACTCACATTATCAAACATGACATTATAACAGAGGCAGGGAAAAGGGTTAACCTTAAGCCTTATAGAATACCTGAAGCCTGTAGAAGGGCTGTTAGGGAAGAGGTTAAGAAAATGTTGGACCATGGGGTAATTGAAGAATCCCAAAGTGACTGGAGTAGTCCTATTGTACTTGTGCCAAAGCCCGATGGTACAATCAGATTTTGCAATGATTATCATAATTTGAATGCCATTTCAAAATTTGATTTGTATCCCATACCAAGAGTTGATGAGCTAATTCAAAGGCTTGGGAAAGCCTGGTATCTTACCACATTAGATCTTGCCAAGGGATATTGGCAGGTCCCACTTACAGAGCAGGCAAAATAAAAACTGCCTTTTCTACCCCGATAGTATTTTTCAATACAAAGTTATTCCTTTTGGTCTACATGGGGCTCCTGCCACATTCCAAAGAATGAGGGACAGAATATTAAAGCCACAAATGCATTATGCTGTCGCATACCTTGATGATGTTGTTGAAAGGGGAGATATTTTGCTTTTACCAGGCTCACACACACATTTGCCATAATCACATATATATTTGTTTTGCTATAAAACACATAGGCTTTCTATTCAGCACCACATAAGGGTTAATCGAGAAAAGATCTTAACACAGAATATTAAGGTGTTACATTAAGTTGCTGCAGAAAGGTCACGTAGCTTCCGCTTATTACTGGAACAAATCTTTTAATAACTTGTTTTTGTACTTTTGTGGTGGGGGGCATTCTGCCAAGTGATGAACTGATTCCAGGTGTTATTTGTCAGAAACTCTGGCCCATATACTGGGCATGAGTGCCACCCCATTTTGATGGAATAATGATAATGTCTATATATGCTTTATCAAAAAATAATGATTTAATAGCGGACTACTCTTATCCGGGGAGGAAACCCCCCTAAAATATATTATATATATTGCTATACATATAACTCTACTTACTCCTCTCTGAGGATACCTCATTTACTACTGGTCTGTAATTATTAGAGGTGATTAGACTTCACCTCTTGGGTGAAGCTGGGTATTCAATCCCAACTCATCCAGGTGACACACCTAACGCAAGTGTCATATGTGGGTAATAAGGCACCTGGTTCAGAGGCAGGTTCAGGTCCTGGCCTGATACTACAACATTTGTATTATTAATAAATTATATAAAACTATATATATATATATATATATATATATATATATATATATATTATATATATATATATATAGATAGATAGTGTGTACAGGGTTATCCAGGCTCCAGTAAAATATAGATGCACATCCTTCCTCAGGATAAAACATGGGTATTTCCCCTACTAACCGTCTGAGATATAATTTGTATGCCAACATATTTTATTGTACTGTACATTTGTGACTTGTTACTAACTGGACTTGAGTGTCATTTGTGATTGAGTGAGCGTGAGAGAGGGTACACTCAAGGACAAGTGTCCAGACACCACTGGGGATGCGGTCATCACCCCGATAAATCTTATATATGGGTCAGAGTAGATAGTCTCATCATTTCTGGGGGCAGCGTACATGAGCACTCCATTATCAACCATAAGACAATTGGAGGCAAGAGTAAATAATCTGCCTCATCATCATTTTTGGGGGCAGCCCTACTAATGGAAGAAAGAGGAAAAATAAGGTTTACAAACAAGGAAGGCCTGCAATAGTACCCCCACACATGTCAGGGTGTATGATATTGTTTTGTTTATGTGTTTTGTTGTACACCTTTGTATTCATGTCTGCCACAACTAACATTTGCATGATAATAGGATTTTAGTCTTACCTGTTAAATCCTTTTCACTTAGTCCATACAGGTCACTGGTACTCTGGGAGGTGATCCGCCCCTTTAATAGGCAGGAACAATTATGCAAATGACTGCAGTGGGCGAAGCCTCCCCTCCTACTTAAGCTGCCTTCAGGCCAGAGCCACTAGATTGATTTGAGACACTAAAACTGACCATAGGTAAGCAAGAAGGAAGACTCATGTGAGCATGCCCCAAAGGTCTCCCACTGAATGCCACAGGAGAGCCAAGCATGGTCCCTTGACAGGGTGGGAGACCAGTGACCTGTATGGACTAAGTGAAAAGGATTTAACAGGTAAGACTAAAATCCTATTTTTACTGTCGTCCAATACAGGTCACTGGTACTCTGGGATGGACAAACATTGAGCTGACCCAGAGGCGGGAAGTAAGGCAAGGACCAGGCGCAAGGCCCAAGTCACTAGAACTGCTATGAACCAGTTAATTACATAGCCCAGAAAGTAAGTGTCAACGGACACCAACCAGGGGAAAACAACCCCTGAACTAACACAGCACACAGAACCAGAGCCAACCGGGCTCAACAGTAAAGAAGCACTAAGGACCACAGAGTAGAAGGCCTAGACAGGCAAAACTGCCTCCAGGACCTTCCTCCCAAAACTGGCATCAGCCGAGGCCAGTACATCAACTCGATAGTGCTTTGAAAATGTGTGCACAGAGGACCAAGTGGCCGCTCTGCACAGTTGATCAGCAGATGCCTGATTCTTGTAGGCCCAAGAGGCCCCAATAGATCTGGTGGAATGGGCAGTCACCCGGAAGGGAACATGCTTATTCTGCAACTTATAGGCTTCACGAAAGGTAGCATTAATCCAAGAGGCAATAGTAACTTTGGAAGCCGGTCTCCCTGCCCTAGGCCCCTCAGGAATGACGAATAGAGCGTCAGACTTCCTGATAGACTCGGTGCAATGAACATAAAACTTGAGGCAACGCACCACATCCAACAAATGGAGATCTCGTTCCTTGTCAGATGAAGGATTAGGGCAGAAAGAGGGAACCACAATCTCCTGATTGATGTGAAACTCGGACACAACCTTGGGTAAGAATTCCTTGGCAGTGTGAAGCACAGCCTTAACCTTGTGGAACACCAGGTAAGGAGGTTTACAAGACAGAGCTTGTAACTCTGCTACCCGGCGAACTGAAACAATAGCCAAAAGGAAGGCCATCTTCCAAGTCAAGAGACGTAATGGAATGGAAGCCAAGGATTCAAACGGGGGTCGCTGGAGAACTCCCAGCACCAAATTGAGGTCCCACTGGGGAGCAGGACTCTTAAAGGCAGGCCGAACATCAGTCACACCTTGGAAGAAAACTTTAACATCAGGAAGGATAGCAATCCTTTCCTGGAAAAACACAGACAAAGCAGAAGTCTGGACTTTGAGGGAACTCAGACTGAGCCCTTTTTCAACACCGACCTGCAAAAAAGCCAGGACAGTGGGAAGATGAAAGTCCAGGGACACCTTCCGATCAGTACACCAAGCCACAAAGGTGGCCCAGATACAATGATAGATCTTGGAGGACACAGGCTTACGAGCACTGAGCATCGTCGACACCACTGAAGGAGAAAATCCTTTCTTCTCTAGAATCGAGGATTCAACCGCCATGCCATCAAATGGAGATGCTGAACATCCTCCTTCCACAGATATCCTTGAAGAAGTAAATCCGGACGGGCAGGGAGTGGAAATGGTTCCGCCACTGACATGGCCATCAACTCCGGATACCAGGACTGGCGAGGCCAGTTTGGAGCGATCAGGATGACAGGACAACGCTCCTGCTTCAACTTCTGGATGACTCTGATCAATAGAGGAAGAGGAGGGAAGATGTAAGCCAGAGGAAAATCCCAAGGAATTGACAATGCATCCACTGCTAGAGCAAGAGGGTCCCTCCACCGGGAGCAAAACACCGGCACCTTCCTGTTGTGTCTGGTAGCCATCAGGTCCACTACAGGCACCCCCCACCTCTGGGTGAGTAGGTGAAACACCTCTGGATGAAGAGCCCATTCTCCGCTGTCGACTGTGTGACGATTGAGAAAGTCTGCCATGACGTTGTCTACGCCTGGAATGTGAACTGCTGAAATGACAGGCACGTGATCTTCTGCCCAAGATAAAATATCCTTGACCTCCAACCAGGCGGTGCAACTTCTTGTGCCGCCTTGCCTGTTGATGTAGGCCACTGCGGTGGCGTTGTCGGACTCCACTCTGACTGGACAACCTTCCAGCTGAGACTCCCAGTGTCTCAGGGCAAGCCGGATGGCACGCAGTTCCAGAACATTGATGGAGAGAAGAGATTCCTCCAGTCCCCATTTCCCCTGAGCACTGAAACGACCCAACACAGCACCCCATCCCCTGATGCTGGCATCCGTTGTAACCGTGGTCCAACAGGGAACCTGAAAGGATCTCCCTTTCAGGAGATGAGAGAGATCCAACCACCAGTGCAGACTCGATTCCACATGAGGAGGTAGAAAGACAGAGATGCTGATGATCTGGATGATTCTTGCACGTCTGGATCACAAACCTCTGAAGTTCCCTGGAGTGAGCCATGGCAAATGGTACCGCTTCGATCGTGGAAATGAACTTCCCCACCAGAGACGTCAACTTCGGCACTGGAACTCTGTCCAGCTCCAGGATCCCAGCCACTCGGCTGGCTATCTGATGAGCCACTTCCTCCGGTAGAAACACCATGCATTGGCGAGTGTCGAACAGGAGACCCAGGAAAACGAGCCTCTGAGATGGGACCAAGTCTGACTTGTCCAGATTCAGGATCCAGCCGTGACGGTTCAGAGTGTGAATACACAGCTGCAGTTGTCGTTGGAGAAGCTCCGCTGAGGAGGCTTTCAGGAGGAGATCGTCCATGTAGGGGGTCACCCTGACACCTTCTTGATGAAGTACAGCTATCAAGGAACCCAACACCCTCTGAAAGACCTGAGGGGCCGAAGTCAGCCCAAAGGGAAGAGCTGAAAACTGAAAGTGTCCCCTGTGGCAGGCAATCCTGAGATACCGCCTGCTCTCTGGATGAATAGGGATGTGAAGATAAGCATCCTGAAGGTCCAGGGAGGCAAGGAAGTCCCCTGGAGACATTGCTGCAATCACAGAGCGCAGGGACTCCTGGCGGAAGTGGGAACTCACAACATAGGAATTGAGATCCTTGAGATCCAAAATGGGACGAGCACCTCCGTCCTTTTTGGCCACCACGAACAGGTTGGAATAAAATCCTGAACCTGTGTCCTCTGGAGGAACCAACTCCACTACCTCCTTGTCCAAGAGATCCTGAATAGCGTCGTCGAACAGACGTCTTTTTGTAGGTTCCTGAGAAGGACGAGTAAAATGGAACCGAAAAGGAGGAAGGGAAGAGAAAGGGATCCTGTATCCCTCCGATACCACCTGAATGACCCATGGGTCCGCTACTGACTCCTCCCAAGTCCGGCGAAAGATGCGGAGACGTCCACCCACTGCCGGATGCGGAACCGGGTTCGGTGAGTCATGCCGAAGCAGTCTTGGAGGTTTTGGCCTTGGGGGCAACTTTGGGCTTCCAGGACTGCTTGGGCTTGGAGGAGGAGCGCGCAGAGGACGGACCCGTCTGGGACGTGGAGCGTGTCTCAGTCTGAAAGGAACGAAAGGACCGATTGCGTTTGGCTGGAAACTTCTTCTTGAAAACTGAGGGTAGAAGAGTACTTTTACCACCAGTAGCCTCGCTGATCATTTCCTTAAGTTTAGAACCAAATAGCAAGTTCCCCTGAAAGGGTAAGGAAAGCAAGGCTTAATTAGAGGCTGTATCAGCAGACCAAATTTTCAGCCAAAGGGCACGTCTGGCCACCACAGAAGAAATGGAGGCCCTCGCCATCATGCGCACAGCATCAAAGGCAGCATCAGCAACATAATTTTGTGCTTCAGTAATGTTAGCAAGTAGCTGCAACTGCTCAGATACCGGTGCATCCTAGCGGACTGCCTCAGTCAGTCGTTCAGTCCAGGCCGCAATAGCTCTATTAACCCACGCCACTGCAAAGGTTGGACGCATGGCAGTGCCAATGGAGGCAAAAATAGATTTAAGAGAAAGTTCTAGCTTTTTGTCCGTCCAATCCTGCAGGGCAGAGGCATCAGAGACAGCTAAAGCAGTAGATTTGGACAGCCTGGAAACAGGAGCATCCACCTTGGGAGGATGAACCCATTTTGCCAGTTCAGTCTCAGGAAAAGGGTAAAGTTTAGCAAACTTTTTAGACACTGAGGAGGATTTGTCAGGATTCCTCCACGCCTCAGAGACTAGACGGGCAAGGGTAGGGTTAGTTGGAAAACATACAACCGCCTTAGATGGTTTTTGGAAAACGTCAGTTGGATCATGAGTAGATTCCTGAGTCAGAGGAAGGTTGAGCGTAGTTAACACAGCTCTAATCAGACCCTCAGCAGAAACCTCAGGGTCACATTCATAAGGGTCCCCAATGGACCTGTTAGACTCAATAACAGTGCCTTCCTCAGCATCAGAATCCTGTAATAGTTCTTCTTCAGAAGAATCAGACACATCAGGAGCTCCCTGTGGCTTAGGCAGGGAAGTCCTGATAGTAGAGGGGGTCTGCCAAACCTGGAGAGCCCCCTGTACCTGAGAGGGAAAGAGTTGGAGGGTGGATCTGAGATCCCTAGTGGCAGCTTTAAACTCTTTCACCCAAGTTGGCTCAATAGCATGGCTGGGAAGCCCAGGGTTGCTATCACGACAATCAGTGCATTTAGGGCATAAATCACCAGAACAATCTCTAGGCAGCCCAGAGTGACAAGAGGAGCAAAGCGCAATGGGGGGGACAGACACCCCAGCCTCTTTAGTCTTGGGTCTCGCCCCTGGCTCCAGTGGAGTAGACATGCTCACAGCGTCAATATACACCACTAAACAATATCACCCAGTAAAAGTGTGAAAGATTAAAGTTTCACCCCAGAAATGCCTAAAAACGGACTTATCTGGCCAGCGAAGGGTTAATCTGCTGAGAGGAGAGAAGGCTCGGTCCCTGCGTAGTATACTCGCTGAGAAAGAACACCACAAAATGGCGGCCGTCAGGTCAGCCAATCAGAAACGAGCGCGAACCGGGCGCTCATGGGAAATGTAGTTTTCTCTCAGAAGTACCCCAAACAGTGCCCGAAGCCCCCCTGAACTCCCCACACCCTGTAAACATACACCGGATGATAGAGCAGGAGCTTAGAAGTAAAATGAGCCATCTCTGAAGTTGCTGTGACAAGCGGTTGCAGAGATATGTCCCACACTGTGAAATCCCATAGAGAGTAAAGGAGCAATGGCGTCTAAGCGGGAAAAGGCGCGCTTAAAGGCGCGGAACACTAAATTTTAATAAAGTCCCACTGAAGTTTAAAAAGTGCTAAACAGTAACCCAAAACATGAGAAACATAAATAAAATTACACCCAAAGCTCCAGAACCCAGAAAATACCACAGAAATTGCATAAACATAATAAATGCAAATAAAAACACCCTATGAGTGCTGGAGTGCAATGCAACTCACAAATACAAGCCCATCAAGGGACACTGTGGGGACAAGTGGACCTTCAGCACTCAAGGGGTGGCTCACCTTTCTGCAGGACTTCTGTCTTCAGGTGACCATGATAAAGTGGGAATAGACCAGAGGTAAATTCCTCAGCAGGGAAGCTGCTTGACTCAAGCTGTTCCCTCTTCAGGGCATAAGGTCCACAGAAAATCCCTGGAAGCTGCACTAGCCACTTTAAAGAGGGCAATTCGCAGCCATGGTCACCCTCCTAATGGTGGTATTCTATATTTGAATAAAAATAACAAAACACTAAGATGAATGCAAAGATGTTCTCCACCTGGTGTGCACAGCACACAGGAACAAATCAATCTAGTGGCTCTGGCCTGAAGGCAGCTTAAGTAGGAGGGGAGGCTCCGCCCACTGCAGTCATTTGCATAATTGTTCCTGCCTATTAAAGGGGCGGATCGCCTCCCAGAGTACCAGTGACCTGTATTGGACGACAGTGAAATTATTTTTATTGCTTTGTAGACCTTGGTAAGTGGTCTCACTATCTAAGGTAATAACTGTTGTTACCATATAAGTTTGATTACGACTGTGCCGTTTATATGTATATATACTTTACTGACGGACACTGCTTATTTTAGCCGGGACTTCAATATCATTGCCATGGGCACTAATCAATAGAAGACTAAAATTTACACAATAACTATTAAAAAGGGTAACAAAAGTGTTAAAATACAGCCATGTAAGATGAGACCCGGACAAACTGGTAAAAAATTTGTCGCAGAACAGGCAGGCGATTTTTACACCAATCCTTTCTGTGATGACATGGCAGTTTGGACTGAAGTCTTATATTCTTCGAATCACTTTCTTGTGAAGGGGCGTTTGACCCTTGGCACGTAGCCATGATTAAGGGACTGTGTTTAGGTGATCCTCAGTGGATCTATTATGAAGGAGATCCAGCTTGGGACATGAGATATATGTCTGCATGTGGTAAAGTTTGGGTAGATTTGGCTCCCTATGCATGTGTTCAGACTACATTACAGAATACTCTTCCATATAATCTTCCACCTCCTCCGCAACCACATTCCCCCATTCCTACTGCACCTCCCTTGCCACCCCCTTACCCTATTCCCCAGACTCTTCACCCTCTTTACCCTTCCTTGACTGCATCAGGGACCACAGATCAAACAGGATAAAGTAAGATGAGACAGAATCTAACATACACATAGCAACACCCCAACAGATTATTACCAGTACGGAACTCACACCTATACAAGGGCAGGAAGCAAAGGACACCATAGTTAGACATCTTGATATGACAGTAGCAGACACACCAAGGGGTCCAGCAGGGACTGTAGGAATTCAGACCAGGCGGAAAAGGGCTAAGGAGGCTGCACAAACATGGCATGAACAATGGGAAGGACAGGTGCAATCCATTTCCTACACAGACACCATCAGATCTTCTTTCTACTACCAGAATGCAACAATAGGTTTCAGGTCTTGCTAGAAGGACCCAGTCTTTGCTAGAAGAACATGACAGACTGGCGTTATCCCCAAGGGTCAGCATACAAACTCCATTCACAGAAGACATGTGGGTAACTGATAACACTAATACCCCTATACTTACAACACAGTCCATAGAGGAAGCTCAAGGACTATCAAACGTTAACACACCCAGTACTTCGGGACTTACTGAGGGGCAGGAAAGAGACGTGCTTCAGGTAGTTAATACGGCCTGAGGACATGACTTCTGATGAAGGTTCAGGAGACAGACATACAACTATGGGAACTAGTGTAGGGGTAAAGACAAGACAGATGACAAGGGCTTCAGAGGCACAACATAGACAACAAGACAGATAGAATCCATCATGAAAGAGCAGGTGAATCCGTACGTGACGTGGGAATTGATATGGGACTGTCCCCTGGAAACCAGAGAAGAATCAAGGTAGTGACAACAGCTGAACTACATAAGGAACCACCTACTCCCAGTAGTCAGACACACTTGACTATGCCTTTTATGACTATGGGTAACCAGGTCATTAATAAACCCCCTGATGTCCTGACAATGAAAGCATGGGCCAAGGACTGCCCCAATCCTATTAAATCTCCCAGTGCAGCAATTGCCTACTTAAAAAGATGCACCCAAGGGGCACAACTGACGGGGCCAGATTATAGATTTCTACTAGATGCATGCACTAAACACATGGGTATGGACTGGCCCAAGGATCTTCTGCTTCTAGATACTAAACTGGACTTTCCCCAGACTATGGGAGACAATGTATGGCACATGCCAGATAATATGAATGAAATGTGGGACCAGATGAAGGCCAAATTAAAGGTGTTAGGAGGTGACTCAAAGGACATCACGAGGGCCATAGACTGTAAGCAAAAAGGTGGAGAAAGTGTTTCAGAGTTTTTGACCCATTTTGGGGACTCTTGGGCTAATGAATGTGGACTTGATAAAAAGGATAAATCCCTGGGTCCACTATATGTACAGCATTTGTTTACTAACATGAAGCCTGAAATAACACAAATGGTGAGAATATGTGTCGATAGTTGGCACAAGTTAGATGCTGATGGTTTTGAAATGGCAGTCAGAATAAAAGATGCAGCAGGGACATTCCTGGATAAGGCCAGAACGGTTGCAGGATTTACCACTACAGAGCAACCTTTGAATAATATATCAGAAATTAGTATGTATTCCCAACAGGGGGAGGAAGAGGTAGAGATCAGTTTAGAGGACAGTACAGAGGAAGATTGCAGAATAGAAAGGGAAGAGGAAGGGGATCTTATTTATGGAGGCCCTAGAAATGAATCAGGAGGAAGACCACCTGCACGAGGAGCTTGTTTTAATTGTGGGAAGATGGGTTACTGGAGGTGGGACTGTTGAGCACCCCCATGGACAGGACAGGCTAATACCCCTTATAGTGGACAGACACAACCTGCTCAGACAAATGCCCAGACTCAGAGTACACAGTACGACATGGGACAAGAGGGACCACCTACCCATCAGTTACAATGGAGACCTCAACCCCAATAGGGCTGCCAGAGGATCCAACCCCTTGCTTGCTTCATTGTACAGTTATCTGAGAAATGGGACACTCTCCCCATAATAACCCTAGAGGTTGAGGGGCGGATGTATGACTTTCTTGTGGATACAGGGGCCACAGAATTGGGTCTTTCTGCTTTATATATTATACAGGTCCACTCACAATTGCAAGCATATCTTCTGTGGGAGTAGGAGGGGTTCAAATTGAGTGCAAGATCACTCCAAAATTGACACTTACTGTTAATGACCATGGTGTTGAACTACAACATGCCTTTTTGATTATGTCAAATTGTCCTGTTAATCTGCTTGGAAGAGATTTAATGTGTAAGTTACAACTGACACTGCAGATTACAGAGAAAGGAAGGGTAGTGTGTACTTCTGCATTTTCACTTCCTCTTATGACTGAAGCAGAACACACTGGCATTGAAGGGGTAAATTTTCAACATTTATCTTTGCAAGATAACATCCTTGGTGTGCTTTGTAACATTTACAGCTGGGTATGTTCACCCAAGGCTACCGTCATTGTGCGACATTGGACACCAGAATGCATTCTAGGGGCAGTTCACGAAGTTGGTGCAGAACAGACTCATGGTCTGTGGTTAGGTGAATAATGTGTGTATATTGTCACAAATGTAGGAGCTTATCTGTGGCTTGAGGGCAGTTGTCTGGTAAGCAAACAAATGTATATTACTTTGGATTCAATCATTACTATGTCTTTCACACACCTGAACTGTGACCATGACATACCCCCAGCATTGACTGACCTGCCACATACCTTATGAGCCACCTCATCCACTGATCCAGGGTACATTGACTGTTCCCCTTATCAAGCAACTCTCAAACCAGGTAGTATACCTATATATGTCAAGCAATATCCCCTATCACAGGAAAAGGAAATTAGGATATAACCAATCATACAGAAAGACAAAAGGGTATTATTGTGCCCACAGTATCACCTTACAACAATTCCATAAATCCAGTTCCCAAACCAGGAACTGGTACATGGAGATTGACACAGGATTTGAGATGTATCAATGACTTAGTACAACCCATAGCACCTATAGTACCGGATGTCAATTCCGTATTGTCTGCCATCCCAGCCACTAGCACTAGGTTCATGGTTATTGATTTGAACAGTGCTTTCTTTAGCATACCAGTACACCCTGATACACAACCACTTTTTGCCTTCACCTATAGAGGGAGCCAATACACTTGGTAAAGAGCTCCACAGGGCTTCTTTGGCAGTCCCACTGTGTACTCCATTGTTGTCCGTAGGACACTGGAAAATTGGGCCCCCCAGAAAGGTTCCACGCTATTACAGAACGTTGATGACCTGAAGCTTTGTAGTTCAGAAGAAGATTCATGTCAGGAAGACTCACACAGTTGGCTGCTACACTTAGCCACAAACAGCCACAAGGTGTCACCCAAGAAGCTCCAATACTGTCTGCCAGAAGTGAGATACCTGGGATTTGTTTTGTCACATGGACAGAGACAGTTATCCCCAGACAGAGTGCAGGCAATTATGAGACTGGCCAAGCCACAGACTAAGCAAGCCATGATGTCCTTCTCAGGGATGGTTACCTGTTGCAGGCAATGGATTCCTGATTATTCATACTATGACCATAGTATGAGACAAAGTACTTTGAAAGATGCTCCAGAAAGGCTTTGCTGGACTCCAGAGAAGGACAATGTTTATGTAACATTGAAAGCATCATTATGCTCTGCTCCAGCATTGGGACTACCTAACTATGCTTTACCATTCCACTTGTACTGTATGGAAGTGGGGTCTACTTTTGCAGTTGTCCTAGGAGCATGGGTGCGGAATCAGGCCCGTGGCCTACTTTTCTAAGGTTCTGCCTACTGTGGTACAGAGTATGCCTGCATGGTCAGAGGCCAGTTGGGTTCTTTTAGTTGAGATGTCTCAGCCTATTGTTCTCTCCCATCCCACCACCCTACATACCACCCACCAAGTACTGCACATACTCAATAACATCATGACCCAATATATGACAGCATAACGACGCTCAGGATATGAAACCATACTAACATCCATGCAAAACGTGTCCATTAAGTACTATCCCTCACATATAGGCCCCTCACTGGCACTACACAAGATGCTAACACATTTACAAACAGAAGAAAAACACATAGATGAGGAGCCACATGATTGTTTGCAAACCATTACAGCTGACACTTTGTCCAGGCATGATTTATCCACTTCCCCTTTAGACACAGGAGAAGTGCTTTTTGTTAACGGATCCTGTTCCAGGCCAGCAGATGGAATATATTATACTGGGTTCTCTGCTGTACAATTGCCAGATGTTAGAAAAATGGAAGGTGCTTAGCTGTAACAGCACTTGTTAAAGGCAGTTTCTTGTTGGACAAATGCTCAACCGCTGTACACTTGGCTCTGCCGCTATCACTCCTCTCGGAGTCCAACCACTCCCACAATCCAGATACAAATACACACGTCTTAGGAGTCAGCACTAGCCTACACGTGACAGTGAGCCCTATAAGGATACAAAAAAGTATACACAGTATCCAATAGAACTTATAAATCACAAGTGGTCTCAGTCTTCTTACTTCTCCCACTACCCCAAAACAATGCATCAGGGAAATAAATCGAATACCAAGTATACAATGAAAAATGTATGAGACTTTAATGAAAGACTTGTAAAGTCAAAACAGATATAACAATCAGTCTAACATTACAGAATAAAATAAGAAGCATGTGCATGCATAATCGTAAACATAAAACACTTAAAAAAAAAAAATCCCACAACTATGCGTGTGGATAGTAAGCCATTACTCTATGGCGTCCCCAATAGCATTAATCCAGGCTTATCAGGCTTAGATAAGTCACAGATATCTCACTGGATGTATCTGATAAAAGGAAAGAAAAAGCCCGATGCAATAAGCTATTACGCCCAATATGCTTATAGACCACACACACAGAATAATAAATATCACCTACACCCAACGTCTAGGCAGATGTACAAAGAGACTATATTCCAACTAAAATCTCCAAGTATAGTCAATGATAGGGGAAGAGAGTAAACGACCTAGCAGATGTAATTTTAATGGCTAATTCCTTACCATTTGTTTCTGCACAAGCAGCAGAATTGGTAGCTTTAACTCAAGCTTGTAAAATGTTTAAAGACCAGGATGTCACCATTTACACAGATTCTAGGTACTCATATGGTGTTCATGATTTTGCAGTCATTTGGAGAAACAGGGGTTTTGTTTCAGCAGATAGTAAAGGTATATCACATGCTTAACTGGTTAATGATCTACTTGATGCCATCTTATTACCCAGAACCCTAGCTATTATCAAGTGTAAGGGACATAGCTCTGACACCACAGATATAGCCAAGGGCAATGCATTGGTTGACAGGGCAGCAAAGGATGCGGCCTTCTCAGGGCCTTTACATAAAGATTACAATTCTACAATTGACACTCAGCTTGCAATGGTAATGATACCCCCCCACTCCCGCTGTGGATACTGCTACATTGCAGGCCTTGGCTTCTCTGACAAAGACTATTGGACACGTAATGATCTGAAATTGAACCCTGAAGGTTTCTGGTCAGATAAGGAGGGGAGAATAGGCATTCCCAGGACAGAAGCTCCTATTTTTATAAGTCACTTTCACAGTTTCGGCCACATAGTCAAGAAACAGACAGCTAGCACCATCCACAGTTTGTCACACAGGGCCTGACAGAACTAGTTGACAATCGGTCAAGTTGTTTGACGTGCTAGGAACAACCCAACTGGAATTAAACATGGTAAACATGAACACTTGCCTCCTCCCGATGGACATATGCAAAAGTTACAAATTGATTTTACACATATGCCAAAGTCAAAGGGATTTCAATATCTGTTGGTCATCTATGATCAGTTCTCTAAATGGGTTGAGGATTTTCCCGTGTGCAAGGAAAATGCTGCAACTGTGGCTAGCATATTATGAAAAGAAGTCATCCCTAGATTTGGATGTCCACTAGTGATCAACAGTGATAAACGAATACCTTTCAGGGCACAAATTACTCAACTGATTTGCCAGAAACTATGTGTAGAATGGAAGTTCCACATACCATATCACCCACAGTCCTCTGGTCAAGTTGAAAGAACTAATAGGACCATTAAGGAAAAATTAAGGAAAGGTACAAGGGGCACTTTTGTGAATTGGCCAGTATATCTGCCTGCAGTACTGGCAGAAATGAGAGTAACACCCAGTAAAACCACTGTGTTTTCTCCATTTGAAGTGTTAATGGGGAGGCCATTCTCTACCCCATGGGCTAAGTCACATGGCCCACCCAAGTCACTAGGTGACTTGGAATGTATTAAACAAGAATATGTATCACAATTGATAAACTGAATGGAATCTATGGTGATGTTTCTCTTTCTTTACCTCTTCCCACAGGCAAACCAACACATCCTTTCCTGCCAGGTGTCTAGGTCCTGATCAAGCAGCTCGTCTGGAACAAGACTTTGGACCCTCCATTCCGTGAACCAGCTACTGTCCTCGCAGTAACCCGGACAGCTGTCCTGACTGATAATAGTCCAACATGGATACACGCATGCCGCATCAAGAAGGCTCCTCTGAGGAAATAACCTCTCTTGATGAACAGTTTATTGATGAATTCCTCACCCTTTATTTGCCCCTAACCCCTCAAGAGCAACCCCCACAAGACCACTCTGATAATGATTCTGTTGGTGGGGCAAGCTACACCTGGTTTGGGTTGAGTGCATCAGAAATAGCATACAGAAATCTTGAGAGTATTTTTATGTTGGTTTTGGGTGTAATTCTCCTTACCACTATGATCACTATGCTTATTTATGTGCACCATTCAGACACAATAACACGTAATGGGACTAGACAATCACGCTCTAGGACCCGTAGAAGCTTTGGGGGAATAGAGACTCCAAACATTCTAACCACCTGTCTCATCAGCATCCCTACCCCGCTAGCAACCCTCATGAATCTTACCTTTTTCCCCACAAAGTATTCACCTAGCCACATATGCTTTTTGGACTCTTGTGACTGTTCTCACAACAGGCAATGCTGCGAATATCTTAAGACCAGCCAATCCCGCATGGCCAAATAGGACGTCAATACGTACTATATCTGTTGGCCCAGCAGAATTCTTTGTGCGTCTTAGTGGTCTCCCTATAGAGTTTTTTGGCCCAGGGGGAAGAATACTTTCCTTGGTAGGGAAATCAGCTAGGTATATCATTCCTAATAACAGCATGATCTGTAATCATACTGCTGATGTTCCATCTGTATACTATCATGTTAAACTGCCCAGTGGATGTTTTTTTTCATGTGGAAACACCTCATACTCCTATATCCCAGGGAACACCACGAGAGGACCATGTGCCATTAGTAGAATTGCCATAGTATTCCCCTCCCAATCTACCCTTTAGACAGAACCACCCAGCCAAGACATGGGGCGGGCTAAAAGTCATACAATTACCAGAAGATTTAGAGTCCAGGGTTAGACTAATGAGTGATGCAGAAATTTTATCATTGGGTATCTCCGTAATTGGGGTTCCCGGGTTGGCAGTGAGTAATGCCAAGGCTATTAAAAGACTTGTCTGTACTATGGCCAAGGCTATTAACCATACTTCTATAGCTTTGGAAGGTCTCTTGGCCGACGTCAAGAGCCTTCTGGACATGACACTTCAGAACAGGGCTGCAATTGACAATCTCCTACTCAAACACAACCATGGGTGTGAGTAATTTTAGGGAATGTGTTGTTTCAATCTGTCTGACCATTCAAAGTCCATACAAAACCATATTCAGGGATTATATGACATAATCAAGGACATTAGACAGGATATGACTGGAGAAGGTTGTCTTTAGCCCTTGTCTTTGTTTGTTGTTTTGTCCATCCCTCATCAATTGTGCCTGTTCTGCCATACCCACATCCAGCAAATTTAACTCCTTAAGGACTGGCCGCGCATGCACGCGGCAGTCACTTAAGGGCCACGGAGCACGGAATTCCATGACAGTCCAGGACCGTTATGGGTCCTTAAGGGGTTTAATCCCCCTGTTGCCCATATCCATGCAAGCCTGTCCCGTAAGGATTGCAGTTATGAAGACATCCCCCTTCAAATGCTGAATGCCACCTATGACATCCCCCTCCAAATGCTGAATGCCAACTATGACAGATTATGCTTTCCCCCCCTTTAACAGTTCACCTCACGATAAGACAATCACCAAACAGCCCCAGAGAGTTGGGGTCCCTTGATGCCATCATGAGGCCCTCGGGTCACGTAGCTTCCGCTTATTCCTGGAACAAATCTTTTAATAACTTGTTTTTGTACTTTTGCGGTGGGGGGCATTCTGCCAAGTGAGGAATTGATTCCAGGTGTTATTTGTCAGAAGCACCAGCCCATATACTGGACAAGAGTGCCACCACCTTTTGATGGAATAATGATAATGTCTATATATGCTTTATCAAAAAATAATGATTTAATAGCTGACTACTCTTATCGGGGGAGGAAACCCCTCTCGATAGTGTGTTTCCCACCCATTTTTTATCATTATATAAACTCACGCGTTATGACAAAATCGGAAAAGAGATTATAGCACAAGACTAGGTGTCTATGTGTGGTCATTTCTTTTCACCAGGCGCCTGCAGCCTACCAAATGCTGAGGAAAGGTGTGATGTCTGAGGTCCCCAGGGAGTGACGGTGTTGGATGAGAGATAAAGAAATTCATCACGGATATCAGTTGTAATACATAGTGCAGATTGGGAGTCTCACCTTCCAAAAGTACAAGCTCTGCTAAACTCAATCCGATCTGCTGGTTTAACAGCTCATCCATAAGTGTACTATTGGTCTAGAGGAAGCCAAATATTTGGGCTACTCGATTGGTAGGGGATTAGTGAAACCCCAACTTGCAAATATTGAAGTGTTACAAAACTGGTCTCGCCCGCTCACTAAGAAACAGGTGAGAACTTTTTTGGGCTTAGTTGAATATTACAGGAAATTTATCCTCAACTTTGCTACCACGGTAGGTCCCTTGACTGACCTCACAAAAGCAAAGGCTCCTGTGATGGTTAAATGGTCCCCTGAAGTTGAACTAGCATTCAGGAAATTGAAGAAGGCCATATGTAGTCAACTGGTGATGGTGACCCCCGATTTCTCTAGGGACTATTTTACACACTGATGCATCAGATGTGGTACTTGGGGCTGTTCTCTCCCAAGAGAATCAGGGCAACAAACATCCCATTTTATACCTAAGCAGAGAACTGAATCCACATGAAGGAAACTATTCTATTGTTGAGGAGTGTCTCGATATCAAATGTGCTGTAGAAGCCCTCAAGTACTACCTGTTGGGCAGACTTGTGACAGACCATGCAGCACTGACGTGGATGAGTCAAAACAGGGAGAAAAACAGTAGAGTGACATGCTGGTTTCTTAGTTTACAGCCCTATCATTTTTTCGTCAAACACAGGGCAGGCTGTAAACAGGGAAATGCTAATGGGCTTTCAAGAACGCATTCCCTTCTGTCCATGGTCGTTCACTCCACAGGGACTAAGCTGGGAGGGAGGATGTGTGATACAGTCCCAGGAATAATGGAGGATGTATATATATCTCCCTAGATCCTGCAGGGTATCTACCCTGATTAGCCCCAGGGAAATATAATGTATATGTAACTTGTTATACATTGATAATCTGTGTATTTTGGGCCAGTGCTCCACCCCACAGTTTCATAGTAACTGACATGTGCCAGGTGAGAAATCCACACCAGGAGTTCTATAACTCCCTACTTTCACTCACCTGCATCTGGCAATTAATGCAGCTAGCAGTCAAATAGTTCCCCCCTGCACTGAGACATGCTCTCTTTTGTTTGAGTTCCCAGAGAGGAAGGAATTAACCTCTGAAAACCTGCAACTTGTGAACTTAACTTGTGCCTGGTGAACTGTGTTGCTGTATGTTTATTTCTAAAGCTGGTAAACTGACTAGTAATCCAAATACAGTTAGGAGCTGATGTGTTTCATTAGTGCTCAGAAGAGCAAGGATTTTAGTTTGTAAAAGAAAACTAAAGTGGGCTCTGAAAAAATCATGTAAAAAAAAAAAGAAACAGTGATATAGCTAGCAGCTAAGAGAAACACTTTTCTCACTTAAAAAGTGATAAAAAAAAATTAAAATATCCTAGGGCTATAAGTATCAAAATAACAATAATATATAGTATATAAATATTCAAAAAAATGTCCAATCCAAAACCAATCTGCAAATTAATACAAATTTATTAACTTCTAATGGAAAACTTCCAGCGTGGAAAACGGAATGGTTAAAGAGACAAATTCTCCATAAAGTCTATAATGTGTCAGACTGGATATCCACTACTCTCCCATACCCCGTTGGACTACAAACTAATAAAAAAATTATTGTTCTGTCCCACGCACTGTGTGAGATCAGCAAATATACAGTGTGTCACTAATACAACGTCTAAAGTTGTAACAATAAAAATTTTTGTGAACAATATATGGACTAAATGAAAACCCTCTGTATCCACCAACACAGCTCTCCAGACCAAACAGAAACTGCTGGGTCCCTCGCAATGCATGCAGCATGGGGGGGGGGGGGGGGGAATAAAAAAAATCACACAATTTGATGCAAAGCATCAACACAGACATGTTACGGTTGGCAAGCAAAACCAGGAGTCAACAGTAATGCTATATATTATATATATATATATATATATATATATACATACACACACACACACACACACACACACACACACACACACACACACACACACACACACAATATATGAACAATATAGGGAAACCCTCTGTATCTACCAACATAACGCTGCAGTCCAAACAGAAACTGCTGGGTCCCTCACAATGCAATGGTAGATACAGAAGGTTTTCTTTTAGTCCATATATTGTTCACAAAAGTTTTTATTGTTACAACTTTAGACATTGTATTAGTGACACACTGTATCTTTCCTGATCTCACACAGTGCGTGGGATAGAACGATTGTTTTTTTATTCGTTTGTAGCCCAACGGGGTATGGGAGAGTAGCAGATATCCAGTCTGACACATTATAGACTTTATGGAGAATTGGTCTTTTTAACCACTGCGTTTTCCATGCTGGAAGTTTTGCATTACAATTTAATAAATTTTTGGTAATTTGCAGATTGGTTTTGGATTGGACATTTGTTTTGAATATTTATACACTATATATTATTGTTATTTTGATACTTCTAGCACTAGGATATTTTCTTTTTTTCACAAGGATTTTACTTTGCCTGTTTGTTTGTCTCCAAGTGGTGAGACAAATCAAACAAAGATTTAAATTATCCTCCTCCTGTGTGTGAAGTGTCTCTGCAACATAGAAGGCTGATCCCAGGACAGAAGGTACAACATATTAAAGAGTACTTTTGTCACAATCTAGAGAGGAGTGTTTTGTAATGTTTTTAAGACACAAAAAAACAGAATACTGAAGTTCCCCTTAATATGTGAAAAGTAAGATCAAGCACTACTATTAAGAGTACCCTACTGTATTCTATCAGATAGATGGATCTTAATCAATGCTCATATTATGGGTATTTCATACGCCTGCCAAATACTGAACATGGATCTTGCAGACACTGGTGTTATTAGCTAACAAAAGTATTCAGAACCCCAACATTGCCTACAGTGGCAATTTTGGGGCTCTGTTTCTTAAGACATGATAGATGCTCCCGAGTGGTGTAATTGTTACGGTTTCTGACACTCAGACAGGGTTAGAGATAAAACACAGTTTTATTAAAATGAAATAAGGAACAGCACCCCTGAGGGCCAGAATCGGTAATACAGTACTGAGTGATATACAGGCTTAATATAGCAAGAGCAAGTAAAATATAGCATAAACACAATAAAGGGTTAACACTCAAGCTGGTAGTCAGTCTCTGTGATGGTGATTAGCCAACACCCGGTATACAACAGTCCCAGTATTAGTAGTGTAGCAGCTAGCTCAAGCAGAGCGATCAAACTGAATCACGACCAGATCTCGGTCTGGAAATGCCCAGGAGTATAGAGTAACCAATTGTAGCAAGAGCCAATGCCCCTACAGGGGTGAGCAACAAGGAGCAATACTGCCTGAGCCAATGGAGCCAGAACAGGAAGCACCCCTGGTGCGGTAAAAGTGGACACTGCGAGTGCCAATGGGACTTGAGCCTAGCACCCCTTAGGTGCTGTAATGGAGGAAGCACTGCCCCAGCTGAATACTAGAGCCAACGCACAACCAAGTGCGGATGGATGGAACCACACAGTGAGCAAGAAGGACCAGAGCCAAAGCACCCTTCCGGTGCTGACACGGAGCTTACACTGCCAGAGTATTGGAAAGCCCTTTGCACCACGCAGCGCAACACACTGGAGAATGGCACCAAACAGGTATACAACTCTGCAATGTAAAGCTAGGCTCGGTATGCAGACAATAGCTCAACAGATGTAAAAGAGGCTCAGTAGCGGAGGCAACAAGCTTGGCAGGCGTATGCAACGGCTCGGTATAACGGAGGCAACTTGCACAGCAAGTGTTAAGACAGGCACAGACACAACTGCCACAGCTTGGTAGTAATCTCTCACAGGCTCAGTAAACGGAGGTAACCAACAGGCTCAGAAACGGAGGCCACAGAGTAACGAAAGTGTGATCAGTTGGTGCTAGCTGCGAGCAGGCTCAGAATGTCGCCAGGCTGAAGCAGAACGCAGAACTGGAAGGATCACGGAGCAGGAACGTCAGCCAGAGCCGGTCGATCACAGAGCAGGAACATCAGCCGGAACCGGGTCAATTATGGAGCAGGAACGTCAGCCAGAGCCGGGTCAATCATGGAGCAGGAAGTCAGCCAGAACCGGTTCAATCACGGAGCAGGAGCGTCAGCCAGAGCCGGGTCAATCACGGAGCAGGAAGTCAGCCAGAACCGGGTCAATCACGGAGCAGGAAGTCAGCCAGAACCGGGTCAATCACGGAGCAGGAAGTCAGCCAGAACCGGGTCAATCACGGAGCAGGAACGTAGAGTAGTCAGACGAGCCGAGTCAGTACACAGGAATACAGGATCACAGCAACAATAGCGCAGGCACAGGAACACCACAAAAGGGCACCTGACAGGTGCCATATAGCCTAATATAAAGGAACACCCTGGGCGGGCCAATCAGCCTCCTCCAATGGATGAGCCCCAGCACAGAGAGTGACAGGAAAGCACGGGCACCGTGATAGTAATACAGCAGACAGAGCAGTTAAAGCGATAGTAATACTTTGTTTTTTCTTTATTTAATGAGATGTGTGAAGTGGTCTGGTTGGTTGCCTATAGTGTACCTTTAAATATATTAACATTAAAAAATATATTTATTATTTCATTATTTCTGTCAATAAAACTGTGTTTTACCATACCCTCTGTCTGAAGTGTCTGAAAACCGTAACAGTACGAAAGGGCCATGACCTCAGACAGCAAGGGAGATACTGGCAAACAGAATATCCATTGGCGAATGGATGTTCACGAGCAGCGCCTCGACCAGTTGGCACTGGCCTTGCAGACCTTACTTGAGCGAACGATACACCTAAACAAACCTAATCAGAATCTGTTGGTCACCCCAGTCTCGACACCGGAGAACCTGCCTGTAGTTCCTAATACGCAGAACAGAGGGTTCATGGTGGCGGTGCCGTTACCGTTAAGATATGATGGCGAACCTAACCAATGCAGAGGATTTGTCAACCAGTTGGAGATATTCTTTGAGCTCACGCCTCAGGCATTTCCTAACGGACGAAGTAAGGTTGGGTTCATGATTTCCCTATTAACTGGCAAGGCATTATCTTGGGCGAATCCTTTGTGGGAGAATGTCAAACCCTGTACCCTGAACTTTAAAGAGTTCATAAGACAGTTCCGCAGAGTGTTCGAGGTACCTTGCAGAACCGCTTCTGCTGCCAAGAGGTTGCTGGAGATACAACACGGCGACCGTACCCTGGGATTACGCTATTGAATTTTGAACCTTGGCAGCAGAGGTGGGCTGGAATAATGAGGCGCTAGTCGCAGCGTTTGCCCAGGGCCTATCAGATTCCATCAAGGATGACATTGCTGCCAGAGACGTATCTAATGATTTGGATGAGTACATCGATTATGTTATGCTCATTGACTCCCACATTCGCGAGAGATGGATAGCTAAGAGGGCGAAGTCGAGGAATTGTGGGCACGGCAGTATTTTGAACCCACCCTCGCCACCCTGTCCTCCTGAACGTACAGTTTATACTGGGGAACCAATGCAGCTCGGGTTCACCAGACTGACAAAGGAGGAGAGGGAGCACCGTAAAAGAATGGGCCTATGCCTATACTGTGGTAAAGCTGGGCACCAATTACGCACTTGCCCGGTTTGGCCAGGAAACGAACGCACCTAGGGTACCTTGGGGGACAGGCCCTAGGTGGCATACAGCAGTCCCTGGATACTAGTACACTGAGACCCACCATCCAGGTGGTAGTTACATGGGCAGACTCCTCTGTGTCAGTTTAGCTCTGGTAGACTCTGGTGCAGCCGGCTATTTCATGGATCACTCCTTTGCTGAGTTGCATAAGATTCCGGTAGTCAAAAGGGAGTCCCCTCTAGCTATTGAGGCCATCGATGGCAGGCCGTTAGAACCGGCATTTATCACTATGGAAACAATCCCTATTGCTATGGCGATTGGGGCCCTCCACAAGGAGGAGGTGCGTTTTCAAATAATTAATTCTCCTCACCATGCAGTCATCCTGGGGTTTCCATGGCTATCATTACATAACCCCCAGTTTGACTGGCAAAAATGTGAAATACTGTCTTGGTCAGAATATTGTGCGGATAACTGCCTCTCACACCCTGTCAGGTTATTGTGTACCTCTCCCTCCGTGCCAGCTGAATACCAAGAATTCAGTGACGTATTCAGTAAGGGGGAGGCTGGCGCTCTACCTCAGCACAGACCTTGTGATTGTGCCATTGAACTGTCCCCGGGCGCGGTGCCTCCTAGGGGCCGCACTTCTCCGTTGTCAGTAGAGGAGAATAGGGCAATGGAGGAATATATTGAGGATGCCCTCAAGAGGGGAATTATCCGCAAGTCCACTTCACCGGCGGGTGGCGGGTTCTTCTTTGTAAAGAAGAAAAATGGCGAACTCAGACCTTGTATCGATTACAGGGGTCTAAATAAATTAATGTCTAGAAGTGCCTACCCCATTCCACTCATTAGAGTTATTCGACAGGTTAAAGGGCTCTTCCATCTTTACTAAACTCGATCTCCGGGCTGCATATAACCTGATCAGAATTAAAGCTGGAGATGAGTGGAAAACGGCATTTAATACCAGATCAGGGCACTATGAATATCTGGTAATGCCATTCGGCCTATGTAATGCTCCTGCGTTATTTCAGGAGTTTATCAATGACATCCTTCGGGACATGCTCCAGTCCTGTGTTTTGTTATATCTTGATGACATATTGATTCACTCTAACAATCTTACCCAACACATCAAGGATGTTTCTGAGGTCTTGACTAGACTACGTAAAAATAAATTGTTTTGTAAAAGTGCGAATTTCACAGGTCCCAAGTACCCTTCCTGGGATTCGTGATCTCTAAAGATGGCATTGCTATGGACCAGGAGAAGTTGGCAGCAGTCCTACAGTGGCCTCGTCCCAAAGGGTTAAAACCTATTCAGCGTTTTCTGGGCTTTGCCAACTATTATAGGAAGTTTATTCAGAACTTCTCCACTATTGTGAAACCTTTGTCTGATTTAACTCATAAGGGCGCCACTCCTTCTCAATGGTCTGAGGCAGCTGAGAACGCGTTTGAGACACTGAAATCTGCATTTGCTTCTGCTCCAGTGCTGTCCCACCCTAACCCAGCCCTGCCATTTACCCTAGAAGTTGATGCCTCTGAGGTTGGGGTTGGGGGCAGTACTCTCCCAACGCCCGGTGGGAGGTGGTACATTGAGACCTTGTGGGTTCTTTTCAAAGAAACTGTCCAGTGCCCAAAGCCATTATGAGACTGGTGACAGGGAACTCTTGGCTATCATTCTGGCACTGAAGGAGTGGCGCCACCTATTGGAAGGCACTAAGACAACAGTACTATTCTGACTGACCACAAGAATTTGACATATCTTTCAGAGGCCAAGAGACTCTCCTCACGTCAGGCCAGATGGGCGCTCTTTTTGTCCCAGTTCAATTTTGCGGTTTCCTACCTACCGGGTTCCAAGAATGTCAGGGCAGATGCCTTGTCCAGACAGTTTGCGTCAGACATTGAGAAGGAGGAAGAGCCAGTACCCATCATTCAGCCAGATTGTATTCTGGCCACTATTCGCACTAATATCACTTCGCCACTGGGGGAAGAAATTTTGGCTTCTCAGGCTAGGGCTCCTCCGGAAACCCCAGTAGGCAAGTGTTTTGTCGATGAGCCATTCCGTACCAGTCTATTAGAAACCTACCACCCATCTAAGGCGGCTGGGCACATCAGGACGGATCAGCTATATTGGTCTCTATCCCAGTTATTTTGGTGGCCGTGCCTTAGGGCTGATTGCTCCACCTTTACTGCAGCCTGTGCCACCTGTGCCCATGCCAAGACACCCAGGCATCTTCCAGTAGGTTTGCTCCAGCCAGTACCTAATGGCGACCGCCCATGGTCCCATATTTCCATCGATTTTCTGGGAGAATTGCCAGCATCTAGAGGGTACACATTTATCCTTATGGTGGTTGATAGGTTCTCTAAGATGGCTCATTTTGTGCCTCTCCCTGATCTTCCATCGGCTCAGGAGTTGACTATGATATTTGCCAAGGAAGTGTTTCGGCTGCATGGGGTGCCTAGAGTGGGGGTGTCTGACCGAGGGAGCCAGTTCGTGTCCAGATTCTGGAGGGCATTTTGTGGGCAGATGGGCATCCAGTTGTCATTTTCTTCCGCTTATCATCCCCAGACCAATGGAGCCGCTGAGCGTGCCAATCAAGGACTGGAACAGTTCTTGCGCTGTTTTGTAACCGATCATCATGACAATTGGGCCGACCTGTTGCCTTGGGCGGAGTTTGCCAGGAATTGTGCAGTTAATTCATCGCCCGGGAGTTCCCCATTTCTCATTAATTATGGGTTCCAGCCCTGCCTACTCCCGGACTCGTTCCAGGCACAACAGATTCCAGCTCTGGGTGAGCATATCAAGCAGCTTCGTTCCACTTAGGAACAGGTGCAGAGGACCCTCAGCCAGTCATTTCAGCGCTACCAGAAGCATGCCAATCGTAGACGGCTACCAGCGGTTTCCTTTCAGGTGGGGGATAGAGTATGGCTTTCCTTCAGAAATCTCAAGTTGCAGGTGCCTTCCAATAAACTGGCACCTCGGTTTATTGGCCCATTCAAAGTTATCCGTAAGGGATAACGGGATAATGTGTTCCATGTATCTCTGTTAAAACAATTGGTGTGCAACCGCTACACTACCACTCCAGTGATTCCTGGGCCGGTGGATATTCAGGGCCAGGAGGAATATGAGGTACAGAGTATCATTGATTCTAGGAGATTTAGGGGGAAGTTGCAATACTTGGTCCATTAAAAGGGATATGGCCCTGAGGAACGCTCCTGGGTAGATCAGAGGGACCTCCACACGCCCAGGCTGTTGCGCAACTTTCACTTTAAATACCCTCAGAAACCAAGACCCCCAGCAGGGAGAGGGGGCCTTTGAGAGGGGGGTACTATCACGGTTCCCGTGATCCTGTGTGTCACTCTTTGCTGTGCTGCTCCCTGATTGGTTGAGCTGTGTTGGCCCGCCCCTGGTTACCTGTCTTATTCTGGCCGCTGGCACCTGACAGGTGCCCTTTTGTGGTGTTCCTGAGCCTTGCTGCTGTTCTCTGCGTTCCTGATTTCCAGTGTACCGATTTGGCCTGTTTGACGACTCTCCTGTGTTCCTGCTTGTTGCTGATCCGGCTTGTCTACGAACCCGCTCTGGTATCTGACCCGGCATGGCTGACGTTCCTGCTTGTTGCTGATCCGGCTTGTCTACGAACCCGCTCTGGTATCCGACCCGGCCTGGCTGACGTTCCTGTCAGTTGCTGATCCAGCTGGTCTACGATTCTCCACTGTTCCATTTCTAGTCTGACTACATTCCTGCTGCTGTACTACTGGGTGACATTCTTACTCCAGTAGTCGCTCTTGTGCTCGAGACTGACCTTAACCCTTGGGTTGCTGTGTTGCTGTTACGCTTCTGAGCTGTACTACTAGCTGAGTCTCCTTAAGCTTGCAGAGCTGTACCATCATGGCGATACAGATTGCTGAGCAGATTCCTTGCTGTGCCTCACCTCCTACCAGGTGCTGTGGTTAACCCTTGCAGTGCTACGCTACTACTGCTGAGCCGGCCACTTGGGCCTGAGAGACGGTGGCTCATACTTTCATCCGTGCAGGGTAGTTGTTCTGGTACCGTACCGGTGGTCTCCTGGCCCATGCACTTGCACTGGTGGAGTCGTTATACGCCCGTGGGGTCTACCTGGCACAATCGACTGGCTTCCGTTTACGCCCGAGGGGGCTTGATTCTTACACTTGCAGATTGCAGTCACCGTTACGGCCGTGGGGGCTAACGTTCCTCGCTCTTGCAGCTTGTAGTCTCCGGTTTACGCCCGTGGGGGCTAACGACTCACGCTTCCCTAATACTGGTGGCATTGTTACGCCCGTGGGGGCTATCCATGATTGCTCTAGCGTTCTGGGTCAGTCCTGTCATGCAAGTCGATTGCTCTCCTACAGACTCTGTATTGAATTCCTCATACTTATACAAGCCTCAGCTACACCTTGGGAGTGCCAACACCATAACAGAGACTGATGAGGACTGTGTTAACTACTGAGTGCTCATCTCAGTGTTATCTGCCCTTGTATATATTTTTACATATATTCTATTCTGTCTGTATCCAGTTTACTGGCCTGTAAAGGTCTATACACTTATTCCTTGTTATCCATTGTGTGCCGGTAGAGGGTGATATTGTTCATTATTTCTGTCAATAAAACTGTTTTATCATACCCTCTGTCTGAAGTGTCTGAAAACCGTAACAGTAATGCAGCATTTTGTTTCTACTGTCGTTTTTTCTCTATGAATGATACAGCACAAAAGGGTCATGCTGATCCAGCATTTATTGGAAAGGGATTCAGAAACTGGCACAAGGCTAATGAATGTTTTAAAAATCATCAATTATCAAAATCACATATGCTGAGTACCTCTGCATGGTCAAGCTTTAATGAAGAAACATCTATTGATGTATTATTGGTTGAAGGCAAGTAGGCTTATCTCTCAAAAAAAGAAGAAGAACGGCTCCAGAACAGAATTTTAATGGAGCAGCTGAATGACATTGTTCGGCGTTTGGCAATAGGTGGCAGACCATTCCGAGGTCACAATGAAAAAACAGATAGTCATGAGAAAGGTCTATTCCTAAATATTGTCCACATTTTAAAAAAAGTATGATCCCGTCATGGAAAGGCATTTGCAAGAATCTCCTTGAAATGCTACATATCTTAGCAATCGCATCCAAAATGATTTAATTATGTCCTTACATAATGTTATTGTCACGGATTTGAAGACTCTCAGACTTAAGGTTTGGTAAAAACTTAACTTTATTAAAAGTTAAAGGCAGTCCCCGTAGGGTAAACATACATAACAATACAACAATAATAGCAGATATAATAGGTTCTACCGGCCTTGCCTAAATACCGGGCAAGGCAACCCAAGTGACAGTAATAATGACAGGCTCTACCGACCTTGCCTATACCGGGGTAAGGCAACCGTGAGATGACATATACCGGTTCTACCGGCCTTACCAATACCGGGCAAGGCAGCCCAAGGAATGCGGAATGGAGGCTCTACCGGCCCTGCCAATACCGGGTAAGGCAACCTTAAAGATGGTGAAATACAAGGTTCTACCAGCCTTACCAATACCGGGCAGGGCAGCCCAAAGGAATGCGGAATGGAGGCTCTACCGGCCCTGCCAATACCGGGTAAGGCAACCTTCAAGATGGTGATGTACAAGTTTCTACCGGCCTTACCAATACCGGGCAAGGCAGCCCAAAGGAGTACTGTAGTAGGCTCTACCAGCCCTGCCAATACCAGGTAAGGCAACCTTAAGGATGGTAACGTACAAGGTTCTACCGACCATCCAATACCAGGCAGAGCAGCCTGAGCGAGTAGACCAGCTGTCAGATGGCTAAGACAGCAGAGAGAAATAGGAATTATGGTCTTACTCAGCAGAAGTCTATTGCCAGGGATAATCAGACGACTGCATAGGAGTGGACAGCGACCTGGCCAAAGTACTGGATCATTCAGGAGCAAACCAACGTCCGCACGTTGGGACCAACAGTAAATAATGCCACCAGGTTAATGGAGTAAACCAGCGTCCGCACGCTGGGACCAATAATAGATGTCGCCACCAGGTTAATGGAGTAAACCAGCGTCCGCACGCTGGAACCAACAGTGTATCTCGCAACCAGGTTTAATGGAGCAAACCAGCGTCTGCACGCTGGAACAAAATGTATATCGCAACCAAGTTTAGGGGAGAAAACCAGCGTCCGCACGCTGGAACCAACAATGTAATCGCAACCAGGTTTAGTGGAGTAAACCAGCGTCCGCACGCTGGAACCAACAATGTATATCGCAACCAGGTTTAGTAGAGTAAACCAGCGTCCGCACGCTAGAACCAACAATGTATATCGCAACCAGGTTTAGTGGAGTAAACCAGCATCCGCACGCTGGAGCCAACAATGTATGATCAGCAGCGAGAAGAACAATGTCGCCGGAGCGACGTCTGGAGCAGGAGATTCAGGAACTCAGTAAGATTAACCCGCGAGGTGCTGGAACACAGGAACACTAGAATACAGGCACCCAGGAACACTGGAACACCGGAACACTAGCATACAGGAACACTGGAACACGGGAACACTAGCATACAGGAACACTGGAGCACTGGAACACAGGATCAGCAAGTACAGCAGGAACAGGCCCAGAAGCCTGACCAGGAGGTCAGGCAGAGTGAAGTCAGAAACACCACGAAAGGGCAACCTGGAAGTGCTCAGCCTGGGTTTAAAAAGGCTGTGTGAGGAGGGCTAATCACAGACAGCCAATCATGATTACTCAGCAAGTGACAGACACCGAACAGCACGAATCACGGGCACCGTGATAGTTATGCAACTAAAAATTGTGTCATCAATAAATGGAAAAATTATCTGTTATTGCAGACGATACTGCTGACTGTGGACACCATGAACAGATGTCTGTTGTAATAAGATATTTTAATAATAAACAGCATAGCCCAGATGGACATTTTGTGTTTATTCAGAGGCTCTTCACAGTTGATGCTCAGTCAATTTTTGACCGGTTAAGCAAAGTTCTTGGCATTCTTCAAACCGACTGGTCATCAGTGATCTCTGTGTGTTTTGATGGAGCAGCTACTATGTCTGGATACACTGCAGGTGTTCAGATGAAATGTAAAGAAAGAAATAATGAAATCCTCTATATACACTGCTATGCACATTGTCTGAACCTTGTCCTAGTAGACGCTTGCACCTCAAGTAAGCAAAACAGAACGGTGTTTGATTTTTTTTTGGCATTATTCAGACTTTATGCTTTCATGGAGGGAAGTCCCGTGCGCCATGCAGTGATGGAGAAGATTGCACAAGAAGTAGGATCTCAGTTGAAAACAATGAAGTCACTATCAAACACAAGGTGGGCTTGCAGAGCCCAAGCAGTGACTGCAATAAAACAAAATTTGTGCATTATTTTACAGGCTTTAAAAGAGATAGTTGAAGCAAGTCGCTTAGCTGATGCTAAAATAAGAGCAAGGGGCCTTATTTGTAAATTAAGTTAATTCAACTTTATCTTTGCTCTTCACATGATGCACCCTATTCTCCAAATAGTAAGACTCTACAAGCATCAAACCTCAACTTGCTTACTGGTATGACAGTAGTGAAAAGCGTGAGCAACTCCTTTGTTTCAATGAGAAATGAACCAGAATATTTTCATTCTATTTTCAGTGACTGTGAGAAAATGTGTGCAGAAAATAACAACCATCCCTACAGTTAGGAAGAGGAAACCATCTGTTCTTATTGATGAGACAGCACACTCCCAGCATCACTATGATACAAAAGAGGAGCAGGAGAGGATTACTTCATTTTACCCATTACTGGATTCATTGATAACTGGGATTGACCAGCGATTTGAACAGGAGTCTTGCGATATTATTACTGCAATAGGAAACCTGCTGCGCTTGGAAACTGCTAAAGGCAATATGGAAATTCTTGCTAATAAATTTAAGATATCGGTGGACGAATTGGAAGCTGAAGTCGCATTGCTAAGTGAACATGATGGTCATGATGGACCTGTTCCTAAAGGCTGCACCACAAACACCATCAAGGAGTGGCTTGATTGTTTTAAGGAATTAGATCGATCATCAACATTCCATGCTTTTTACAAATGTGTTCAATGTTTTACAATTTTATCTGTGACAAGTTGCTCATGTGAAAGAGCATTTTCGAAACTAACGCATGTAAAAATCAAACTGAGAAGTACAATGTCCCAAGAATGACTTGATTCACTCATGATATCGTACACCAAACAAGAATTGGCTATGTTGGCTACTTATAATGAGGTCATTGAAGAATTTAAATGCGTAACACCTTCTGTGCAACGTCTTCTTCTCTAGTCTGTATTGAACTAGCAACTTTACTGATGCCAGTTTGGTGGAATCTTATTTAAGAGATTTATTAAAGTAAAAAAAATGCTTATATTGATAAGTTTGTGAATTAAAATGTTTTAATAAGGTTAAAAACTATTCCAGTGTCTGTGTACATTAACAAGGAAGAGTCAGCTTGCATCATACACAAATTGCACTTTGTGTAAAAAATGCTTATTTAAGAGATTTAAAGTAAAAAACTGTTTATTTTGATAACAGTTTATTAAATTAAAATGTTTTACTAACTTTCAAAACCATTTAAATGTTTGAAAGATAACTTACACCTAATCATTTATTTAGCACACACATATAGATTATATATATACACATACATACATACATACATACATACATACATACATATACATACACACACACATACATGCACGTTTGTGCTTTTGGGTGCACACCCTAATGTAATTGGCTGCGCACGCCTATGGGTGTAAGCACTATTATGTGTTCATTGGTAGTTGGATCAGTATGTAGTTATTTTCATCTCTACACCTGTTAGTCAATCTTTTTGTGCAAACATATCCAATACAGCCATCTCATTAATACATCCACAAAGGGAATGAACGTTGTACATTCATAAGGTTGATTGTAGAATATAATTAATCAATTACTCATATGTCTGTTTCCTAAGTAGTGGAACATTGATCATATGATGGCTTATAAGTGATATGATATGGAACAACGGTCATTAATATGGTTGTGCAATCAATCATAGCAACTCCTGAATGATGATGTTACCTAATCACACCATTGTCTGTAAGATCGATGATCAGTATTTGGCAGGCATATGAAATACCCATAATGTGAGAATCGATCAGTATCTGATACAACACAGTAGGGTACTCTTACTACAATTAATAGTAGTGTGTGATCCCTTTCTTTTCATATATTAAGGGGAACTTCTGTATTCTCTTGTTATTTTGTGTCTTAAATATATATATATATTTTTTTATGTATTATTGAATACAATAAAAGGATTTTAGTCTCACCTGTTAAATCATTTTCTCTTAGTCCATACAGGTTACTGGTAACTTTGAGTAGGTTATCAGCCCCTTTAAATAGGCAGGAACAATTCTAAGAAGTGACTGCTGGGTGGAGCCTACCTCCTCTCCTTAGCTTGCAGCTAACCAACCCCTATCCAGTAAGATTTGAAAACGAACTATTGACTAGGTAGGAAGAATGTAAAGGAAGACTCCAAGCATGGTCCCTTGACACGGTGGGAGACCAGTAACCTGTATGGACTAAGAGAAAAGGATTTAACAGGTAAGACTAAAATCCTCTTTTCTCTGTTGTCCAATACAGGTTACTGGTAACTTTGGGATGTCCAACCATTAAGTTCCCCAGGGCAGGAAGAAAGGCAAGGAGCAGGCGCAGGCCCCCAAAGTCACCAGAGCACCAATGAACCAACAGATCCTGAATAGCTCAACAATAACCACAAAGTGTCAACGGACAATGAACACACTGAACTAAAGACAACAGGGCTCAAAGGTGAGAGAGTACTGAGAGACTATTTAGATCCTAGACAGGCAAGGCTGCCTCCACGATCTTCCTCCCACAACTGGCATCAGCCGATGCCAGCACATCCACACGGTAGTGTTTTGAGAGGGTATGCATGGAGGACCAAGTGGCTGCCTTGCACAGCTGATCATCTGAGGCCTGATTCTTGTAGGCCTAGGATGCCCCAATAGACTTCGTAGTATGAGCCGTGACCCGAAAGGGAACAGGCTTCTTCCTAAGTTTGTAAGCCTTACAAATAGTGGACTTGATCCAAGAAGCAATGGTTACCTTGGAAGCAGGCTTCCCTGCCCTGGGACCCTCAAGAATAACAAAAAGAGTGTCAGAATGCCTCAATGGCTCAGTTCAATGCACACAGAACTTGAGACGACGCACAACATCCAACAGGTGAAGATCCTTCCCCTTGACAGAAGTAGGGTTAGGGCAGAAAGAAGGAACCACAATTTCCTGATTAATGTGGAACTCAGACACCACTTTGTGGAGAAACTCCTGCAAAGTGTGAAGCACCCCCTTGTCCTTGTGAAATACCAAAAAGGATGGCCTACAAGAAAAGGCATGCAGCTCTGCAACACGGCGAATAGACACGATCGCCAGGAGAAAAGCCATCTTCCATGTCAGCAGACGGAGAGGAATAGTGGCCAATGACTCAAAGGGAGGGCGCTAAAGGATGCCCAAAACCAAGTTAAGGTCCCACTGAGGGATGGGAGTCTTAAACACAGGCCAGGTATGAGCAACACCTTGGAAGAAAACCTTGACATCAGGAAGAATAGCAAGGCGCCTCTGAAAGAAAACAGAGAGCAGAAGTCTGAACCTTAAGAGACCGCAGACTGAGACCCTTTATCCACTGTAACGGATCTTATCCATTACTTGGGCCCTTGTCTGGACCTCGGACGTTTTACCTAAAGACTATGGCCCCTTGGCCTCCTTTGACCTCAGATGGGGGGTTTACTATCTTTATGTTAAAAGATTTATGTTTTATGTATTGTCAAATAGTGTATGTGTTTAATTGTACTTGTCCCTAGAATGTGTATTGTAGCCACTCCAGCCATTTGACTCAAGACCACCTGCTGGGTGTTAATCAAGTCATTGTATTGAGAACTGTCCTGAGACCCCCTGCTGTGTGTGTTAATCCATTCACGCCCCTCAGTCTGTGAGTCACCTATTGTATAACCAGAAACTATGTTGCCAGCCCTTTGTCTTATATGTTGTGAGTTGATTACTTCTGTGAATGCTCCCATTGTGTCAGACCTTACCATCTGCTGCTGGCCTTTTGTATGATGTGTTATGATTTAATCATGTTCCCTATTGTATCAGGTTTCCCCATGTGATCCAATGAACTGTACTGTATATAAATATCTGTGGTTTGTGACAATAAAATGAGTTCTGTTTGGAGTGAACAAGGAGTCCTGGAGTCTTGTATTGCTTATGGTCTAAAGTATCCACTCTGATACCCATCTGCGCCAAGTATCCTGGATTGTTGACCGCCTGCTGCCAGTTTCCCGCGACCTAACTTCGTGGACTGTCAGGCGGCGACGTGGACTCTTCCCTGCTTCCAGTGATCCTGAGGCTGTTTCCAGTGACTGTCCATACTTCAACTGGTGCATCCGACGGCGCTTATCTGTGTCGAGAAGGAGAGACCCAGGAACGACGGCGGAAGGTGAAGAGGTCCCTTCTCGGCTTCCGTTACATCCACACCATCCTGGAGGAAGGAAAGGACTGTAGGAAGATCCTCAAACAGGTCCCTATCAGCACACCAAGATAGGAAGGTAGGCCAAACTATGGTAGGCCTTCGAGGAAACCGGCTTATGGGCATTAAGCATTGTAGCCACCACACCAGAAGAAAATCCCTTCTTCAAAATTGAGGATTCAATCTCCATGCCGTCAAAGCCAGATGACGAACATCCTCCTTCCACAGGGAACCCTGTAGAAGAATATCCGTACGGGAGGGAAGCCGAAGAGGTTCTGCCACTGAGAGATCCAGAAGCTCCGGAAACCAAGCCTGCCGAGGCCAGTATGGAGCCAATCAGAATGACGGGGTAGCACTCCATTCGCAGTTTCCGTATCACCCTGTGAAACGGGGAAATGGGAGGAAAGATGTATGCCAGAGGGAAATTCTACGGGATCAAGGCATCCACTGGTAGAGCCAGAGGATCGGCCTAGCGAGAGCAGAACATTGGAATCTTCCTGTTGTGTCTTGTTGGCATCAGGTCGATGCACGGAAGACCCCACAACTGGACAATGAGGTTGAACACCTCTTGATGCAGTTCCCACTCTCCTCTGTCCACTGTGTCTCGACCAAGAAAGTCTGTCAGAACGTTGTCTACGCCAGGACTATGAACTGCGGAAATGGCAGACACATGCTCCCCCACCGAGGACAAAATAGCCTTGACCTCTAGCCAAACTGCAAGACTTTTTGTGCCGCCTTGCTTCTTGATGTAGGCTACTGCTGTTGCTTTGTCCGACTGTACCCTGACCGGGCAATCCTCCCACTGTCTTGTCCAGTGTTGCAGGGCATGAAAAATCGCCCAAAGCTCCAGGACATTGATGGGAATGAGAGATTCTTCCTGGGACCACTGGCCCTGAGCATCCAAGTGCCCCAGGAATGCTCCCCATCCGGACAGGCTATCGTCTGTCATCACTGTTGTCCAAAATGGCACCAGGAAGGGTCTGCCTTTCAGGAGATTGTTCAGGTTTAGCCACCACAAGAGGCTCAGCTCCACATGAAGAGGGAGAGATAGGGACCGCTCCAGGAGATCCGGTCAACCCCTGCATGCAAGGATTAGAAATCTCTGAAGTTCCCTGGTATGAGCCATGGCAAACGGAACCGCTTCTATAGCGGAAAGGAACTTCCCCACCAAGGATGACAACTTCTTGGCTTGAACTGGATCCTGAGACAGGACAGCTTGGACCTTCAATGCTATCTGATGAGCCACTTCGTCCATGAGAAACACCATCTGGGTATTGAAAAGGAGGCCCAGAAACACCATCCTCTGTGAAGGAACAAGGTCTGACTTGTTCAGATTGCTGATCCACCCGTGATGAGACAGAGCATGAATGCAGTCCTGCACCTGCTGATGAAGGAGGTCCAGAGAAGATGCCTTCAGAAGGAGGTCGTCCATGTACGGGGTAACTCTGATGCATCCCGATGGAGGCAGGAAAAGCAAAGAAATTGCCGACTCTCTGGATGAATGGTGATGTGCAAATAAGCATCCTGAAGATCCAGCGAGGCCAGAAATTCCACAGAGGACATGGCAGCTATTACTGTGCTGACCACAAAGGAGTTTAGATCCTTCAAATCCAAAATGGGACGGCAGCCGCCATCCTTCTTGGAAACCACAAAGATCGGAGTAGAACTCCAACCCCCGTTCCTGAAGAGGAACAGGTTCCAAGACCGCCTTGTCCAGAAGGGGCTGAATGGCTCCCTCAAAAAGGCGGCGCTTTTCGCTCCCAGAGGAGAGCAAAAAGAGAAGGTCTGAGAAGGAGGAAGGGAGGTGAAGGGGATCCTGTACCCCACAGCCACCACCTGCAAAACCCACGGGTCCGCCACAGAGGCCTCCCAAGCTGAGAGGCAGTGGCATAAGTAGCCACCTACCTGTGGGTGGGGACCTGGATTCAGCAAGTCATGCAGAAGAAGGTTTAGAAGCCTTGGGCTTAGCGGAGGACTTGGACCTCCATTGCTGCTTAGGCGTGGATGTCGAGCGCTGAGCCTGAGGCACAGCTTGGGTCGCCTGGCTCGAATCAGCCTGAAAGCGAAAAAGCCAATTCCTTTTGACAGGCGCCTTCTTCCTCTGGACCGCTGGTAGGTGAGTACTCTTCCCTCCAGTGGCTTCACTGATCAGATTCTTGAGATCAGGCCCAAACAGTGAGGTGCCCTGAAAGGGCAAGGACAGGAGAGCCCTCTTGGAGGCTGTGTCAGCATACCAGATCTTGAGCCAAAGAGAACGTCTGGATACCACAGACATAGTTGATGCCCTGGCTACCATGCACACAGCGTCAAACAGGGCAGCAGAAACATAATGCTGAGCCTCAGAGATGTTGGTGAGAAGCTGCAACATGTCAGTAGTAGGAGTTCCCTGACAGACAACTGAAGTGAGCTGCTCAGTCCAAACAGCCACGGCTCTATTCAACCACGCCGCAACAAATGCAGGGTGCAGGGCAGAACCAGACATCACAAAAATGGCCTTGAGAGAGGTTTCAAGCTTTTTGTTAGTCTAGTCTTTCAGAGCAGATGCATCAGCCACAGGCAAGGAAGTGGACTTAGAAAGCCTGGAGCCAGGGGCATCCACTTTGGGTGGGGATGAACCCACTGAGCTAGGGCCGCTTCATTGAACGGATAAAGCTTAGCAAATTTCCTAGGGAGAAGGGTGGGGTTAGGTGGAAAACAAGTATGGGGCCTAACTAATGGCTTGAAAGCTGAGAGGCGATCTTTAGCTCTACATGTCTTAGGACATAATCTTTTAGAGCTAAAGATCAACAATATTCAGCGCCCTCCCTTTGAGTCATTGGCCACTATTCCTCTCCGTCTGCTGACGTGGAAGATGGCTTTTCTCTTGGCGATCGTGTCTGTTCGCCGTGTTGCGGAGCTGCATGCCCTGTCTTGTAGGCCACCCTTTTTGGTGTTTCACAAGGACAAGGCGGTGTTTTGCACTTCGCAGGAGTTTCTCCAGAAAGTGGGGTCTGAGTTCCACATTAATCAGGAGATTGTGGTTTCTTCTTTCTGCCCTAACCCTACTTCTGACAAGGGGAAGGATCTTCACCTGTTGGATGTTGTGCGTCGTCTCAAGTTCTATGTGCATCGAACGGAGCCACTGAGGCAGTCTGACACTCTTTTTGTTATTCCTGAGGGTCCCAAGGCAGGGAAGCCTGCTTCCAAGGTAACCATTGCTTCTTGGATCAAGTCCACTATATGTAAGGCTTACGAACTTAGGAAGAAGCCTGTTCCCTTTCGGGTCACGGCTCATTCTAAGAGGTCTATTGGGGCATCTTAGGCCTACAAGAATCAGGCCTCAGATGATCAGTTGTGCAAGGTGACCACTTGGTCATCTGTGCATACCCTCTTGAAACATTACCGTGGGGATGTGCTAGCATTGACTGATGACAGTTTTGGGAGGATGATCCTGGAGGCAGCCTTGCCTGTCTAGGATCTCATTAGTCTCTCAGTACTCTCTCACCTTTGAGCCCTGTTGGCTGCAGTTCAGTGTCCTGTGTAACAGTTCCTGGGGTCTGTTTTACCCCTGTTCAGTTTCCATTGACGCTTTGTGGTTATTGTTGAGCTATTCATGATCTGTTGGTTCATTGGTGCTCTGGTGACTTTGGGGGCCTGCACCTGGTCCTTGCCTTTCTTCCTGCCCTGGGGAACTTAATGGTTGGACATCCCAAAGTTACCAGTATCTTGTATTGGACGACAGAAAAGAGGATTTTAGCCTTACCTGTTAAATCCTTTTCTCTTAGTCCATACAGGTTACTGGTCTCCCACCCTGTCAAGGGACCATGCTTGGCTCTCCTGTGGCAGAACATGGGGGTCCTTTCGGGTTCATGGTCACAGGAGTCTTCATTTACGTTCTTACTATCTAGTCAATAGTTCATTTTCAAATTTTACTGAATGGGGATTGGCTAGCTGCAAGCTAAGGAGAGGAGGTAGGCTCCACCCAGCAGTCACTTCTCAGAATTGTTCCTGCCTACTTAAAGGGGCTGATCACCTACCCAAAGTTACCAGTAACCTTTCTATATGCGTTCCAAAGTTTTGGTCAGATTTGGGGGAAGGCCAATGCTACATTATTTAGAGGAACTTGGGTATGCCTTTACAAGTAGTTTTTCTATTTTCTTTTCTTGTTTGTTGCATCTATCAATCACTACATGGAACCTTCACCTATATTTGTGGGTGTAATGTTCCATACATTTTAACGGTGGTGCAGTTGATCTCCTAATAGTCTGTTTTGTAGATTACATTTTCAGTGGATATCTTTCCACTCTTTCTAAGAGTGCACACAGTTGGCTAATAGGGCTGTTGAACGCAAGAAAAATGTAGAGGATATATTTGTAACATCTACAGAAAATTCGGAATTGGAAAGTCCCTCACACACTAGTCTTTTTAAAGATCTACAGAAATTGTTAATTAAACAAACTAAGATTTGGTGGAATTTGAACTCTTGAGAGCTAAACAAATGATACTGCAAGGATTGCAGATCTTTCCTTCATTCAATATAGAGGATTCAGAATTTATTAACAAATGCTAGGGTATCCTCAATAAGTGTTCCAATGAACTAATGGGGCTCTTACTAGAATATGAAAAGGAACACTTAGAACTTCTGCAGCAAGACCTTGATAAGGTATAAATAATAAAAGTAAAGTGTTTGAAGATTTGAACGTAACAGAAGAAAGTTACAAACAAATGACCAACAAGGTAGACAAAATTGATCAAAATATCATTATGAAAAAGAAAGCAAAATCCCAAAAGGGATCTTAAGGACTATGCCAATAAGAAAGTCTATGGATAGACTGGTTTCAGAAAGAATGAGAATCTATACTCCGATATGTCTACCTCTGAAACGGACGTCAGATCGGGAACTACAATCCCGGGGGAACAGGCTTTTTTTTTTTTTTTTTTTTTGCGGCAATCCAAGGAAAGGAAAAAACCAAAAAACAAGATGAGGTGGAGCCAAACAGAAGACAAGGCTCGAAACACAGGTATTATACAAGGCACAACAAGACCAATGTGAACAAAGGGAATCAAGAGAAGGAAATGGTAAACAAACCATGATCAATCTTTCTAATAAAATGCTTACAAAAGGCTCAAACATCTGTCTTAGAAGGAGGGTTCACTTTCAACCCAACATTTCAGATCAGCAAATTTACTTGGAAATAACATGTCCATTTATATAATAAAGCTACTTTTAAAAAACGATTATTTGGTAAGATAAGTACTGAAGACATGGCTGCAATAGATTACACTTCAGAGGATTTAGAAATGCTAGGTATTTTGGAGAATTTACCGAAAAAATTACACCTAGACCTGGGGACAGGAAATATAAAATTAAACTTAAGTCTACATTTACACCAGGAATCCACATCTCAACACATGTCCAGGTTTTCCTGGATTTGGTCAATACTGAAATTTTAAAAGCCAGTTTTCATAAGCCACCAGACAAACTTACTAGATTGGAGCATATAGCGATTTTGGAAATTAAAAGCTGGAATGATGTGGTCATCAAGGGGTCAGACAAAGGAGAAAATGTTGTTGTCTGATAGTTGTCTCTCTGCCTCCTGCATATACATATCAAGGGGCCAGACAACAGTTGTTACAGTAAACTGCTAGGAGATCCGACTCTTGCTTTCCTTAAACAGTATAGTAAGATTATTGAGACTGCGAGAAAGGATCTTATGATGGACTCTAAAGAATACTCATTTTTACAAGTGACTAGCCCTTAAATGGTAACATTATATCTATTGCATAAGATCCTTAAGAGTCTGATAAAACCTAGTGGGAGATCCATTGTCTCTGGAATAGATAGCCTCACAGAGAAAGCGAGTAGATATTTAGACTATCGATGAGTGATTTTGTCATGAGTCTTCCATCATATACTCATGATATGATGGACGTTCTCAATAGACTCCAGGACCTCCACATTACTAAAGACACCCTACTAGCGACATGAGATGTAGAATCGCTATATACTAATATTAGTCATCAGAATGGGTGAAAAGCAGTGGAAGATTTCTTAATTACACAATCCTGTGAGTGTAAGGAGACCTTTGATGATAAAATCTATCTGCAAAAGAGAGGGCCAGTAATGAAATGTGCTTGTGCTCCCACATATGCCAATTTATATTTGGGGTGGTGAGAACAGGAGCACTTTTTTGTTAAGTTAATGACAAATATATTGAGTGCATCATATTATACTTGACATTCTGATATTTTGGGATGGCAGTATGGAATTATTTAAAGCATTTATTCAAATTCTTAACAGTAATGATTTTAATTTGCGTCTGACCTTCTCCATTGATGTAGATTGAATGTATTTCCTTGATTTAATCATAAAGAGAGGTCCTGATGAAATTATAATTACGGACCTGTATAGGAAACCCACTGAGACCAATTCTATATTGCACTATGACAGCTTCCATCCAATGTCGGTTAACAATATACCCATAGAAGAATTCCTACATGTAAGGAGGAACTGTTCGACTTTGGATCTATTTAACCCCTTAAGGACCAGCTGCGCACGCACACGGCCACTGCTTAAGGACCAGGGACCATTTTTTTTTTGTGTGTGTTGAATCCAATTCCCGACTCCCAGGTCAGTGTGCAGCCACGTGGCGAGCCTGGAATTCAATGACGGTCCAGGACCGTCATGGGTCCTTAACGGAAACAAGCCATGACGGTCCTGGACCATCATGGGTCCTTAAGGGTTTAAATCCTAAAGCTTCCATCTCAAATCCAGATTAATAGCAAGAGGACAAAGTATGTCCAGTATTAAGAAAGCATACCATCCTGCCTTACATACTGAAAGATCAGAATTGCTTGTTAATAAGAACAAAAGTGAAAGAACAAGGAACAGATCAATAAAATGTATTACAGATTTCAGGGGAGATGCACCATTTGGAATGTATTGAATAAATATGCCCACATTGAGTTGTGATCCTGATTTATCTGATGTGATTGATAACAGAATTCCCACCACTTTTAGGAGAAGTCTCTCTTTGAGGGATAATTTGGTCCTTAGTAATTTTGTTAGACCTAAAGAGAATCCCCCTATCATTGATTCTTATCCATCTTATGGATGCAGCAACTGTAAATTTATGATTAAGACCACAAAAACTGAGGATCAATTTGGAATTGTCCATAAAAGATTAAATCAGCTGAAAAAGTACAGGTGTTATATACTACATGGAATGTGGATGTAAAATGAGATATGTGGGGATGACTAAATGGACTCTGCATACAAACATTATGGAGCATTTAAAGAACATATGTCTCTCTGGAAAGGATAAACTGACAGGCAAAAAAATATCACCAGTAGCTAGACATTTTCATGAAATACATTATAGTAAGCTGGACACATTCAAAGTATGGGGTCTAGAGAGAATCTCCCTAGGAATTAAGAAGGGTAATATTGTAGATGCCCTATTTTGTAAAGAATGTGAATGGATTGTTACGGTTTTCAAACAAGACAAGGAGTCAGACAGTATAGTTAAAATCACCTTTATCTGAATGAGAATAGAAATGATATCAACAGTAGGATAGAGCAGAGGGTGACTAGATAGGCTAGAGACCATTAGGAATGGGAGATGCCACAATGTCAACCACAACTGCTGGAGACTAGGCCGGAGCCAACTGGTAGTCTCAAAGGTAATAGTAGAGCCCAGGATAGAACCTGAAATATCCCACAGGGAGCTACCAGGGAGAACACTGACTCACGCCTGCAGTCAGTAGGCCAGAGTCTGCCAGAGCCCCAGGTCCGCACCAAGATGGATGTCTGTGGGAAACAGGCAACACAGTGGAGTGGACAGAGCCACAAGTCAGCACCCGTTAGTATAGTCAGACAAGCCATGGTTATACATGAAGTGGGTAGTCTGCCAGAGCCACAGGTCTGCACCAGATAGGATGTCTAAGACAAATGGAGCGAACAGAGAGAATGGTCAGATAAAGCCACAGGTCAGCACCAGAATGGATAGTCAGACAAGCCGGGTCATACACAAGATACAGGAACAACTGGAGCTAGAACAGCACTAAACAACAACGTAAGGGTAAATGGATAGAAATCCAGTTTCCCTTTTAAAAGGCAATCCAGGAAGTAGATGGGTGGAGCTAACAGCCCGAAACCGTACAAAACAGAGGCCTGCGTCATATTGCAATCTCACTCCCGAAAGTGACACATGACCACGAGATGTGTCGGAACACAGACCCCACTCCGCGTCATTCTATGGAACAGGTCCGGTTAGCACGAGGACACGGACGGCCGATGAGAACGCCAAGCGTGCCTAGGCCCAGTCCTCATAATGACGCATGGGATGATGCCGCTGTGACATTTCAGGCCATTACCTGCGTCAACCCACCAGGAGTTGCTGCATCTAAGGTAACTGTGACATGGATATACACAGTTCATGTTGAATATCCACTTGGAATGAATGAAATACAAAATGTTGACGAGTTTTTATTTAATAAATGATAGCAAGTGTTATTTGATACAGTTCATTTGATATAATTATCCATTTTTCCATCTTTATCTCACTTAATGGTTGAGAAATAGACATGCCATCTATTTTAATGTAAAATGTCAAAACTTTGGTGTTGACAGATTGGTGAAAGTCATTTCATACATGACTACTCCATCATCCCCTGTATATCGAATATGAGAGAATAAAATGTATTTTGATATAAGAAGGCTGAGAAGCCTTCCATTATCGGTGTCCTGTTTTTCGCTTAGGATTCTTTTTTGCTGCCCAAATGTTGTAGTGAAGTTCAATATGCTAATTTGGAGACTGCCTATCGTTGGCCTATGGGAGGAGTGGAGAGACTTTTTATACCTGCTTCGTTCTCGGAGTCAGCGTTTGCCTCTGATGAAGCCCGATTAATGGGATAAACACGTTAGGCATCTGTATTTTAGGTTTTTAGCAGCTTAAAAATGATTTCACGCACTGCTCTTATCGGTCCTAAATGCAATCCATATTAATACAAGCTATCATTAGACAAAGTTTTATTTAGGTAGCATATTGTTGCTCTAACAGCTCTGGTCATAAGGCCAGAGAAATATTAACATCTAATATATCACAGTAGACAGAGCATTTCTTGTAAGGAGAAATTTGTGCTATATTCATATATTTCTAGAGAGACAGTGTAGTAATGATACAGTGGCAATTTTAGGGCTCCGGTAGTAAGACTGTATGACCTCACGTGGACATGATAGATGCTCCTGGGTGGTATAATACAGCAGTTAATATAGGCTCAGATTCCTAGATGAATAGGATTATTGTGGCTTAATAGTTTATGATCCTCTATACGCTACTTTCAGCCACTAGAATGATTAACAGGACCTAAGGAGAATTATGATGGATGCTCTTGGGAGAGCTTTATACTCCCAGTAGAATGAGTCTGGTTTTCTTAATTTCCTCTTTAGTTGCTGCAGTGATTGACCAATATGAGAGACAGATACATTGTGTATGAGTTATCCTTTATCTATTAAAGTATCAATAACAGAAGGAACATTGCATATTCATAGGGTTGATTATAGTATATAATTAATCAATTCCTCATAGGTCTGTTGTTGCCCAAGCAGGAACACTGTATGATTGCTTATAAGTGATAGGATATGGAACAAGGGTCATTAACAGGGATGTGCAGTGAATCGTAGCAACTTCTGAATGCTTTTGTTAGCTAATCACACCACTGACTGCAAGATCCATGTTCAGTATTTGGCAGGTGTATGACATAACCATAATATGAACATCAATTAGTATCTGATACAATACAGTAGAGTAATCTTACTACAATTAATAGCAGTGTGTGATCTCATTCTTTTCAAGTATTAACGGGAACTTCAGTATGCTCCATTTTTTTGTGTCTTAAAAACATTACAAAACACTCCACTATATATGTTTTATTTATTATTGGTTACAATATAGGTTTATTTTTCTAATCTTTTCTATATATGTTCCAAAGGTTTGGTCAGATTTGGAGAAGGCCAATACTACATTATTTAGAGGACTTAAGTGTGCCTTTACAAGTAGTTTTCCATTTTCTTTTATGGTTTGTTGTATCTATCACTACATGGCATCCTTATCTATATTTATGGGTGTAATGTTTTTTTGTATTACAAATAAAATAATAATAACCAGAATAGCTGATTATATAAAACTAATCACTGCATAAAAAAATCTTTTAATATAATCTAATGCAATGAAAATAGAAACATATATAAAAAATAATGATGTATTATATAAAACCACCATAGAATGCCTATACTCTATGAACCAAACTTCTATATGATCCTATATACATGAAAGGTATACGAACCGTATGGAGCCGGCTAAAATAAATATACAGACACAGACAGAAAATGGTAACAAGTATCCCAACAGTAACAATAATGTGCATACACAAATAGATACAATATTCCTCCCGTTTGAGATGGAATATATACGGGCAGATGTATCTAAAAAAACAAACCACTAGGTCTCAAAGTCTCCTCCCGTTGATATCGAATAATAGAAATAGCCTCTATCTAGGCCTAATAAGGAGTCACAAAAAAGATACCTCCCGTCTGGTATAGACTTCCTCCGCGGGCAGGTAAGTGATCTTCTGCAATCTAGAATATATATTTCTCTGTGTCTCCAAGCCGTAGATACCTCCCGTCTATGGAGCGTGCGGGCAGGTCTCCCGTCTGATCTAAAACATCCTCCGCGGGCAGGTATTCAATCTTAGGTAATCTTGGATATATATATCTCAATATCTCCGTGCCGTAAATACCTCCCGTCAATGGAGTCTACAGGCAGGTCCAGAAGTGTAGCAATATAATGTGTCAATATTGGTCGACTGTAATATTAGTGTCTGTAATCCAGCTCCTCAATGACATACAATGAGTCTTAATCAATGAGATATGGAGAATCTCCATAGTTAAAATAATATGTATAGGGAACACAATCAGTGTTCCACCATCTAAGGCTCTCCTGGTGTACAAATAGTAATCTCTCTCTTCCAACGCGTTTAGTACCACTACCGGCACTTCATCAGGGATATCCGACCAGCAAATGTTGGCGTCTATTTGAACTAGGTGCCATATTGATTCAACTTCCTATTAACTCTTTATGGTCTGATATATAACATCAACATCATATAGAAACCTATTTTTGCCCTGGAGTGGCTGATAATGACAAATAACTACCATATATATATACTAAAAAAAATATATATATATAAACCATATATATACACTAAATATTACACCTATGTTAATAAAAATATAAACATATTCATATTACCATAAGAGTATCTCTCAGGAATCAGAGATGCACCAAATAAACAACCACATACCCCATCCAGATATTATAAACTAAGGATACCCATATAAGAAGGCTATAAAAAAGTGTGAACATCAGTCCTTTCATTATGTCCCCTAGGTGTAAGTGTATCTAGATGATAAATCCAATAAGTCTCACGCTGACATAATCTACTAAAACATTCCCCGTTATAACTTCCAATGGCATAAGTATAGTACCCTTAATAGATCCCTGATGAACTTCCCTATAGTGTTTAGCCAATGTATATTTATTGTCTCCAGCTATAATAGCTCTTCTATGTTCTAAAAATCGGTCCTTCAATTTTCTTTTAGTATGTCCTATGTATCTTTTATTACATGGACATATAATACTATATACCACATACGTACTATTACAAGTAATATGTTCTCCTATCTGATTACATCGTCCTTTTTCATCCTGGAAACTATTGGTCCTGTGTGAAATAAAACCGCAGGTGATACAGCAACTCGTACCACACCGGAATATACCTTTAGTCTTCAGAAAATTTTTATTTTTATTCTCATATTTTTTATCTGGTTTATTCCTGGACCAAACATTTTTTAAACTTTTATTTTTAGTAACAATCACATTGTACTTAGTAGTAATACTGTCCTTAAAGGGATAGTAATGTTTCATAATAAAAGCAGCTCTAATTAATCATTATAGTACAAATAATGTAATTTTTCAGAATGCCAATAAGAAAATATATGCATGTACATATTTGTAGTTTGACTGGTAAGATGGGGGAACTAGAACAGATTGCAATGTATAAGCAGTATAATCTAATTGTTGTGTCTGAAACCTGGTTAGATGACGCATATAACTTGTCAGATATTCTAGAAGGTTATTCCCTTTTTAGGAGGGAAAGTGTTAATAAAAGGGGAGGGGTGCCTATATGTAAAGCATGCCTAAAAACATAGCATAAAGGAAGATATAAATGAAGGGTCCAGTGAGAATGTAGAGGCCCTGTGGTTTGAAACACACACTGGGGGCACAAATAACAAAAAGAGGACAATGGGGATTTGCTACAAGTCATCTAATATTGGGGAGTTTGAGAAAGCCCAACTTTAATGCAAACGGAAAAGGATTTTCGGTCAGGTAATGAAAGATTTCAACTATACTGAAACTGACTTGAGAAATATGGGAAATTCTTTTTTTTAAGTATGATTAATGACAATGTCCCAACTAGTGGAGAAGCCAACTAGAAAAGAGGTCTTGCTTGACCTAATGCTCTCAATTGAAACAGTATACAGGTAAAGGAACATTTAGGTAGTATTAACGACCATATTGTATCCTTTGAAATTTGTTATGAGAAACCCAATATAGCAAGGGTTTAATCAAGACATTAAGCTGGTGAGATAACTCCGTGGTAAATTTCCCTGACTACAGAGCCTGTTCAAACCTCAAGGTAGCAGGTTCGAATCCCAACAGAGTCAACTCTGCCCGTCATCCTTCCAAGGTCGATAAATGAGTACCATTGATTATGTAATAACAACATCTACTATTCAGCTGCCGATTTGGCTAATTCCGAGAGCATTCGCTGTAGGTGCTTTGAGCCCTACTGGGAGAAAGGCGCTATATAAAAAAAATAGTTATTATTTAAAAAGGATAATTTTACAAAGCTAAAAGCAGTATTAAAAGGATATTCAGTGGTACATAATATTCAAAGAAAAAAATTCACTAGAATTATGGAATTTAAAATGGTCAGACAACTATACACATCAATACATACCACTGGTGAATAAGCACAAGAGGAGCAAAATAAGACCAATGTGGCTTAATAATGAGGTTTGCAGGGAAATTAGAACCAGGCTTTTAAAGTATTTAACTATATCTCTCTCTCTATATATATTATATATATATATATATATATATATATATATATATTATATATATATTATATATTATATATATATTATATATTATATTATATATATATTATATTATATATATTATATTATATATATATTATATATATATTATATTATATATATATATTATATATAGATTATATATATATTATATTATTATATATATATTATATTATATATATATTATATTATATTATTATATATATATATTATATATATATTATATTATTATATATATATATTATATATATATATATTAGAACCAGAATCAGCACTCTCAGGGATCTTTTTCTTGATGCAATAAAACATTTATTGGAGATCAACGTTTCGATCCCAGCAGGGATCTTTATCAAGGTGGCGAACAAACACACAACACCTCTCTTAAATACCCTGTGACCCATAACCTTTGACCTTACCCTTAAACAACAAGTGAATTTAAAATAATTAAACATGTTGTGCGACATCTATTAACCTGATGTGATCTAGTCACACCAAGTGTATTTTTGGTTATACGCTAAGGATCGTGGATATATGTCCTAAATAGCCTGAATATTCTCTTGAGAACTCTGTACTCTGACATAATATATTGTAATATCATATAAAATAATATAATAGTGTTAAACTTCTTTATGGATCATGATATTTCAACGGAATGGCTAATCCTTGAATGCAGATAGAAACACCATACAAAGTACCATATACCAGATGCTAACCCTTACTCCTGTTCGATCAGGAACCCATGGGTACAATGGATACCTGAATCCGTCTTCAGAGCTGGGTTAGATGTAAATAGATGACAGAGCACAGATATACTGTAGGCTTATACTGGTCCTGCATGGACACATTGTAGACATGGTACTAAGAGTTTTTATTGTATGGATAAATTCCAACCACCTCCACCCGATGGTGGATTAGAGTGGTTACTCCTTTAGTCCCGCTACTTTCACCCAAGGGTGAGGGAAAAAGCCATTTTTTGAAATACTCTCTCATGGGTAGATTCTGACCACCTCCACTCTCAGTGGATTAGAATGGTCACCCCAGTGATCCAACCATCCTTATATAAAAGGAAACGTAGTTATTCCTTGATGATTCCTCATGTATTATGAAGGTACTATTATATAAAACATGAGTATGAGATATATTCATTCAGGCCATAAGGTGCAATCGTATTAAGCCGTTTTATCCACTTTACTACCCTCTGTAGGAGTTTTCTGCTGCGATCTCCTCCCCTAGAGTGAATTGGTTCTTGATCTATGAGCATATATTGCAAAGAATTAACTGTGTTTTTGCTGAGCAAAATGTCTTGCTACAGGTTTATCTGATGATCCCGTTTGTAATGCATCCCTGATAGTCTTTCTGTGGTTTGCCATTCTCTCGCTTATAGATATAATGGTCTTGCCAATATATAATAGGGAGCAAGGGCATCTGATAAAGTAAATCACATGTGTAGAAGTGCAAGTCAATTTAGACCTGATGGGGATCATCTTGCCAGATCTAGGATCTTTAAATGATTGTCCTGTCAAATTCTTACAAGTAATGCAATTTAGGCATTTAAAGCATCCTGTTTTCTCCTTAGGTAACCAAGAATGTTCGTCACTCATATAACATTTTTTGGGGTCTGTTTTTACTAGTATGCTCCTTAGGTTTGGCCCCCTTCTGTATGCCATCATTGGGGTATGTTGAAATATTGGAGGTAGACTTCTGTCATTTGATAGAATTTAGATAACATAATTTCCTGCAATGTGAGCGCTCTAATTCAAAAAGTCCCTGAATTCAATTATATAAAGCGAGTGTATTCAAGCAGAAAAAAAAAAAAGGGGCAATGGATAGTAGATAAAAAATACTTGTCAATAGTCTAAAATATTGCTAAATATAAGTATTGCTCATAGAAAAAGTAAAATAGATTTACAGTTGATAAGAGTGAAAATAGAGACACAGTTACCAGTTCTTATAGACAGTTCCAATATAAAATGAAATGAAGATGGGATGAGTTCTTGTTAGTAATTGGATGGAGATGAAATGAAATGAACAAACAGGTATGGAGATCAGGATGGAATCAGGATGAGATGATAAATGATGATATCCTTAAACTGTCTTGGAAAATGCTGCAGGATGAGGTACAGAGTGGCCTTGTCCACTGTAGGAGAAACTTGATCTGGAAGAACCTCAAAAACAGCGCATATGACAAAGACAGACAGGAAAATAGTTCTAAGTGTAGAATTTATTGTATATAGAAAATATTAAAAACAAATGATTGCACTTACAGGAGCCCTTCTTGGGCTTAGGGCATATAACCAGTCCTTTCCCGTATAGCCGACGAACTGTGTCCACTCAAACCACCCGCTTCCCAGATCTGCTCTCACAAATGGCTTGGACGTAGAAAATGTATAAATCCAATCAGATCTATTATATAAATGTTAGGAAGGATAATTTCTTCTGAGAAAACTTTAGATGAAGAGAAGTTAGCGTTTCACCGGTAGTTGTAGTCCAACCTCGTGCAGAGGTGAATTCGTTCCTTCAGCGTCGTGGATCAACAGATGATGGGGGTGGGGCGGGGAAACTCACAGGGGGCGTGGATAGGACCTGTACCTGAGTAAGTGTATGAGTGGGCACCTGTAAGTGCAATCATTTGTTTTTAATATTTTCTATATACAATAAATTCTACACTTAGAACTATTTTCCTGTCTGTCTTTGTCATATGAGCTGTTTTTGAGGTTCTTCCAGACCAAATTTGATAGAATTTGCCAATTATTTAATATATTTCTTTTAATAATATTAGAAGCTGGTGTATATTTGGTGCTGAATATAAGTCGTTGTGAAGTAGATTCTTTAGTAATTTTAATTTGTAGTAATTCATCTTGAGTTTTTTCACAGGCTCTCGCAAAATGCTGTCTCAAATCCTGTTCTTTATAACCTCTCTCTTTCAATCTGGTTATTAAGTCCTCAACTTGAGCCATACCTTTAGATCTATCACTATTATTTCTCAATATTTTAATCATTTGTGAGAATGGTACTGATTGTGTGATATGTCTAGGATGGCAACTACTTCGAAGAAGTAACGTATTTCTGTCTGTGGGTTTTCTAAAATTTTCTGTTATGATGGTGCCATTAACAGAGATCATTACATCCAAAAAATTGACAATATCCGGATTGATGGTACTTGTGAACTTAATGGGTGTCTCCAAAGTGTTCAGTTCTTCTATGCTATGTTGGACCCCATTAAGGTGCCCGCAATTTGTAAATAATACGATCTTTCAAATTTGAAATAATTGTACCCTAAACAAAATCCTAACAGGGTCATCAAGAATTCTGTAGGGGGTCTGTTATCATCCGGATTCTTAATGACTGCTTGTCTTACTGCTTCCATACCTTCCACTATAGGGATCACTGTATATAGTGATTTCACATCAAGTGTCACTAACAGAGCCTCGTTTGGTATGCTTTCCAATGTTTTCAGTTTAAGCAGAAAGTCTGATATATCTCTAATGTATGATTAGGTTTTCTGTACTACTGGCTGAATGTAGTGATCCAAAAATTGCGCTATTGGCTGTAATAAAGAACCAATTGCTGTCACTATGGGTCTTCCGGGTGGACATTTTGAGTCTTTATGGATTTTAAGAATTGTGTATACAATAGGACAAACTGGATGATTATTAGTTAAACCAAATGTGTTGGTATCTATCCAGCCTGACGTATGAGCAATTTCCAAGGTCTTATCTATCATTTTCTTGTATCTCATAGTTGGGTCTCCAGATAATAATTGATATGTCTGTTTATCTGCCAACTGTGTCATAATATCAGTTCTGTAGTCTTGATAGTCCATCAAAACAATTGCCCTCCTTTGTTTGCAGATCGAATACCAATATTGTGATTAGAAGTTAAAGATTTAATTGCTTCTCTTTCTGGAAAGGATAAATTAGAATATTGTTTCCTAGATGGTATTGAGTTCACATCTTCTAATACCTGACAAAAGGTGCTAATTGATTTATTGGTGTTCACTGGATCAAATGTGCTTTTAGCTTTAAACGGAGTTATAGATGAAGTACTGTGTTGAAAAAAAATCTTTAAGTTTCATACTTTGAAATTTATGAATATCAATTGCAATGTCCAACTGTGTGTATTTAGTAGTAGGTATGAATGACAAGCCTCTGGACAATAACTTTTTTTTTCTGGGGGGGGTCAGACTGTGCGATGATAAATTAAAAATCATTTCTTGCCCCTTGATGGTGGTTTCTGGTTGTTTAATGCAAGATTGCCTGTGTCTCCTCCCACCCCTTCTCTTGTGGGGCCTCCCCCTGGCTGTTTGATTTCTTGTGCTTACACCTAAAAAAGGTGTTGTTGTGTTGTTAGGATTAGGGTTAGTGTTAGCTGAAGTTCCTTCTCTGGGTGTCTCAGTTTCAGAGCCAGAGGAATTACCAGATGAAGTATCTATGGTAGATACATTTGTTTTCTGTGTTCTGTTTCGCAGATATTTTCTGGGGGGGGGGTGTCTTCTATCATCTGCTCCTGAGAGCCATTTATATACTCTTTTTTCCGTGTAGTCTAAATTGACCTTAGCTACTTTATTCCTTTTAAATCAATGTAACTCTGTTTTATATGTCAATAATTGACTTGTTAATTTATCCATCCAAGTATCAGTTTTATCGTCTTCTAATGTTTTTAAATGTTTATTTTCATATGCCACCACTTCTGATTTAATTAATTGCCATAATCTTGTAACCTCCTCAATAACCAGTAGAATTAGATCAAAAGAACACATTCAATATAGAGCACCATTTTTGACAAAAGTTAGGGTTATTACGTCCAATAGCAGGAATATTCGATATACGGACACCCCTAGGAATCTTTTTTTGTCTATAGTAATCTGAAAGATAAATCCCGTGTAGATGTAAATTAATTTCCCTTTTCTTCAGTCTTAACAAGTTATGAAAAATATCAATGGGTACCTGTACAGGGGCATTTTCAATGGCTGTCTCGGTAAATAGAATAGCTGCAGCTTGAGCCTCAGTATAATATGGTCCTGTAGATGTTCCAAGGTGAAGGTTATTGATGTCTGTTTCAGCAAATTCCATGATCAAGATCCAGGAACATAGAGTAAAAGGTGATCAGTTCTCAAAGTGTAATATAAAGCCACTGTAACACGGGTGGTCTCCACAGATTCAAATTTGTAGGAAAGGATGCACTCACGATAATTAGGCTGTTGCCTGGGTGCCGAATACAATAATAAACAATAGAACCAGAATCAGCACTCTCAGAAATCTTTTTCTTGATGCAATAAAAAAATTTATTGGAGATCAACGTTTCGATCCCAGCAGGGATCTTTATCAAGGTGGCGAACAAACACACAACAACTCTCTTAAATACCCTGTGACCCATAACCTTTGACCTTACCCTTAAACAACAGCAAGTGAATTTAAAATAATTAAACATGTAGTGCGACATCTATTAACCTGATGTGAACTAGTCACACCAAGTGTATTTTTGTCACCACATAGTTTAGGTTTACAAAAGAGTTACTGTAAAGATAAAATCACAACATGAATCAGACATCGCACCTAAACTGTTTGACATTACCATATGTTATATTAATATAGTATACTATGTGTCATGCTTATTTCTTTAAATGAAATCAATCCTAGAGATGAAAAGATCAAAAAAAGAACAAAATACACAGGATACATGGTCTCATATAGAAGATACATTGCATCATGTTTTATGTAATGTAACAAACCACTGAAAGGTAACACATTGGGACTCTTTGGCATGATGAGGGATGAGTTTACCCGGTACGCCAGCGGGTCTCTCTGTGATACGGCAGGACATCCTGAGACAATGTAGGAGACTCTAATTGAGAGTATTAAATTATACGATTAGCAGGGGTCTGCGGAGCGCTTGATAGATAGACAATATTCGCTTTTAAACTAAAGAAAATCGGTGTGATGCTCCTGAACGTGACAGCCAGTGCTGCGCGATGTCAGGGAGACCAGAGATCCGCACTGGTAGGATTTTGGCTATATTATCACGTATCCTGTGTATTTTGTTCTTTTTTGAGAGAGAGAGAGAGAGAGAGAGAGAGAGAGAGAGAGAGAGAGAGAGAGAGAGAGAGAGAGAGAGAGAGAGAGAGATATAACAAGCAATTAGGCTAGCTAAAATTGAAAATGAGAGAAGAATTACAAAAGACCAAGAATAAAAATCCAAAACATTTCTGCACATATAATAATAATAAAAATATTGAGGTTGATATTGGTACTCTTAAGGCTGAGACAGGTAGATTGATTAGAGAGAATAAGGCTATGGCTGACACCTTACACACGTGCTTTTCTTCTGTTTATGCAAAGGAAGCACCAATAGCAGGCTATAGGCAAATGGGGAGAACCACAACATTTCCTCCATCAAGTACGTTTCTTACCGAGGACAAAGTCCAAAAGAGACTGGAAAATGGTGAATAAAGCACCTGGATCGGATGGTATACACCCAAAGGTACCTAAGGAACTTATTTCAGTAATAACAAAACCATTAAATATGTATTGATTCACTTTCAACAGGCATAGTGCCCTGGGATTGGAGGAAAGCTAATTTAATACCGCTGTTCAAAAAGGAGGCATGATCCAAACCAGGAAATTATTGCTCTGTGAGCTTGACTTACATAGTGACTAAGATGCTAGAACGGTTACTGACAGTATTCAATATTATGTGAAGCCCAAAAATATTAGTAGGAGCCAGCATAGTTTTAAGAAGAATAAGTAAATTAGTCTGACATGATTTACATTTTACAAAAGGGTAACAATTTGGACAACGGAATTACTGTTGATGTAGTATACTTGGATTTTGCAGAAGCCTTTGATACAGTGCCTCACAACACACTACTGAATAAATTAAAAGGCTTTGGTTTTTTGGTTTGGGAGGTGATATCTGTACATGGATTGAGACCTGCTTAAATGATAGATGGTAGAGAGTTGTAAATGGAACAGTTTCAAGATGGCCTAAAGTTGTATGTGGGGGGTGCCAAAGGGTTCAGTCCTGGGGCCAATGCTTTTTAATTTGTTTATTAATGACCTACAAGTGGTAATTGAAAGTAGTGTATCAATCTTTGCTGATGACACTAAGCAGAGTAAGGAAATACATATACAACTGGATGATTTTTCTCCTCTTGTCTTTCTACCCCTAAGTGTGTGTGTATAACTATTTCCAGAATGTGGTGTTACAGGAAAAAATATATAGTTATTTACTAGCAGTGTAGGACGGTATTGCCCGTGTATTTTAAAGTGGAACTATCACCTAAAACAAAGTTTCACCATGCGTTTTAATGTTTAACCCGACATTAGTGCTGTGTGTGTTCAAGTCGCCTGGTAGTGGAGATATTTGCCCTGCAAAATCTGGCACTTCCGTGTTCTACGGTACTCTGTACAATCTCAGGACTTCCCAGCTGCCCCAAGGAGTGCGTTCACACTCCCCTTCGAAGCTGGATTTCTGTGATTACAACAAACTCCGTTTATAATGCTACTGAGGTTGCATACCAACGATGTTCCATTTTTCTTGTAAGAGAAATAACTAACTAATGATACAGTTGGAAATTCCATCGTTTACAAACATTTCAGTCTATTTGAAGGAACAGAAATGTTAAAAAAAAAAAAAAAAAAAAAAAAAAAAAATATAGGATTTTAGTCTTACCTGTTAAATCCTTTTCACTTAGTCCATACAGGTCACTGGTACAATGGGATGTACAAAGGGAGGCGATCCGCCCCTTTAAGTAGGCAGGAACATTCATTCAAATGTATGCAGGGGGTGGAGCCGCCACTCCCTCTTAAGCTGCTCTCAGCCAGAACAAGCTAGATTGATTTGAGACACTAACCTGACCAGAGTAAGAAGGAAAAGGAAGACTCCTGTGAGCATGCCCCGAAGGTCTCCCACTGAATGCCACAGGAGAGCCAAGCATGGTCCCTTGACAGGGTGGGAGACCAGTGACCTGTATGGACTAAGTGAAAAGGATTTAACAGGTAAGACTAAAATCCTATTTTCACTGTCGTCCAATACAGGTCACTGGTACAATGGGATGTACAAACATTGAGCTTTCCTAGAGGCGGGAAGTAAGGCAAGGACCAAGCGCAAGGCCCAAAGTCACCAGAACTGCTATGAACCAATTAATCAGAGCCCAATAACAGAAGTGTCAACGGACACCAACCAGGGGTAAAAAGGAACCCCCGAACTAACACAGCACACTGAACTAGAGCCAACAGGGCTCAACAGCAGAGAAGCACTAAGAACCACAGAGTAGAAGATCCTAAACAGGCAAGACTGCCTCCAGGACCTTCCTCCCAAAGCTGGCATCAGCCGAGGCCAGTACATCAACACGATAGTGCTTCGAGAATGTGTGCACAGAGGACCAAGTGGCCGCTCTGCACAGTTGATCAGCAGACGCCTGATTCTTATAGGCCCAAGAGGCCCCAATTGATCTGGTGGAATGAGCAGTAACCCTGAAGGGAACGTGCTTATTCCGCAGCTTGTAGGCTTCACGAATGGTAGATTTTATCCAAGATGCAATAGTCACCTTGGATGCCGGTCTCCCTGCCCTAGGCCCCTCAGGAATGACGAACAGGGCGTCAGACTTCCTGATAGACTCAGTGCGATGAACATAAAATTTAAGACAACGCACAACATCCAACAAATGGAGATCTCTTTCCTTGTCAGAGGAAGTGTTAGGACAGAAAGAGGGCACCACAATCTCCTGATTGATGTGAAATTCGGAGACAACCTTGGGTAAAAACTCCTTGGAAGTGCGAAGCACTGCCTTATCCTTGTGGAACACCAAGTAAGGAGGTTTACAAGACAGAGCTTGTAACTCTGCTACCCGGTTGTCATGGTTTATTATGACTTTCAGACACAAGTTTTAGGTAAAAATCTATTTTATTGAAATAATAAATTGATAACTTAGGATGGTCAATACATACATATATATATATTCAGAATATAGCACAGACAGAAGGCAGACTCTACCGGTCCTGTCAATATACCGGACAGGACAGTCTGAGGACATAGAATGTTAGGCTCTACCGGCCTTGCCAATACCGGGTAAGGCAACCTGCAGATGGGATAGCATAACGGTTCTACCGGCCTTACCAAATTACCGGGCAAGGCAGCCACAATAGATACACAATGTAGGCTCTACCAGCCCTGCCAATACCGGGTAAGGCAACCTCAGATGGAATGTGGCAAAAAGGTTCTACCGGCCTTACCAATACCGGGCAGGGCCGCCCAGAGACAGTAGCAGCAGTCAAATGAAAATGGCAAATTGACAGAATTGTTAAGCGGCAAGGCTTTGGAGCAAACCAGCGTCCGCACGCTGGGACCAACACTGGATAGTATAGCCGTTAGGCTTTGGAGCAAACCAGTGACCGCACACTGGTGTAACAAGCGAGTTTGTATAGCCGCAAGGCTTAGGAGCAAACCAGCGTCCGCACGCTGGGACCAACACAGAATTGTATAGCCGATAGGCTTTGGAGCAAACCAGTGACAGCACACTGGTGTAACAAGCAAGTTTGTATAGCCGATAGGCTTTGGAGCAAACCAGTGACCGCACACTGGTGTAACAAGCGAGTTTGTATAGCCGCAAGGCTCAGGAGCAAACCAGCGTCCGCATGCTGGGACCAACACAGAATTGTATAGCCGATAGGCTTTGGAGCAAACCAGTGACCGCACACTGGTGTAACAAGCAAGTTTGTATAGCCGCGAGGCTTAGGAGCAAACCAGCGTCTGCACGCTGGGACCAACACAGAATTGTATAGCCGATAGGCTTTGGCGCAAACCAGTGACCGCACACTGGTGTAACAAGCAATGTCAACAATGCGACCAGGCAGAAGGTTGCCAGGATACTGGAGACAGGCGATGAGGTGACAGGAACCAGCAACAATCAGTCAGGTCAGGAAACAGCAGAGAAGAAGTTCAGCAGGAACTGCAACCCCAGAGACTAGGCCGGAACCAGGACTGGAACAACTCAGCATGCAGGAAACACTGGAACAGTAGAGAGCAGGAACTCAGGAACACATGAGAACAGGAACTCAGGAACACTGGAACAGAGGCCCAGCTATCACTGGCATAGTGATAGCAAGAAGGTCAGAAACAACACGAAAGGGCACTCAAAGGGTGCCCAATCCAGGTTTAAATAGGCAATAAGAGGCGGGCTATTTGCAGACAGCCAATAGAAGCCCCCTACTGGTGACAGACAAGGAACTGCAGCAATCACGGGCACCGTGATACCGGTGAACTGAGACAATAGCCAAAAGAAAGGCCATTTTCCAGGTCAAGAGACGTAAAGGAATAGAAGCCAAGGATTCAAACGGGGGTCTCTGGAGAACCCCCAGCACCAAATTGAGGTCCCACTGGGGAGTTGGACTCTTGAAGGCAGGCCGAACATCAGGAAGAATAGCAATCCGTTCCTGGAAAAATACAGACAGAGCTGAAGTCTGAACCTTGAGAGAACTCAGGCTGAGTCCCTTCTCAACCCCATCCTGCAAAAAGGCCAGGACCGTGGGAAGATGGAAATCAAGTGATAGATCCTTATCAGTACACCATGCCACAAAGGTGGACCATATGCGATGATAGATCTTGGAAGACACAGGCTTGCGAGCTCTAAGCATCGTGGACACCACTGAAGAGGAAAACCCTTTCTTCTTTAAAATTGAGGATTCAACCTCCAAGCCGTCAAATGGAGATGCTGAACATCCTCCTTCCACAGATATCCTTGAAGAAGTAGATCTGGACGGGCAGGAAGCGGAAAGGGATCCGCCACAGACATGGCTAGCAGTTCCGGATACCAGGACTGACGAGGCCAATTTGGAGTGATTAGGATGACAGGACAACGCTCCATCTTCAGCTTCTGGATGACTCTGATCAACAGAGGAAGAGGAGGGAAGATGTACGCCAGAGGGAACTCCCAAGGGATTGACAAAGCATCCACTTCTAGAGCAAGAGGGTCCCTCCACTGAGAGCAAAACACTGGCACCTTCCTGTTGTGTCTGGCAGCCATCAGATCCACTACAGGTACCCCCACATCTGGGTTAGAAGGTGAAACACCTCTGGATGAAGCGCCCACTCTCCGCTGTCGACTGTGTGACGACTGAGAAAGTCTGCCATGACGTTGTCTACGCCTGGAATGTGTACTGCTGAGATGACGGGCACATGAGCTTCTGCCCAAGATAAGATGGCCTTGACCTCTAACCAAGCGGTGAGACTTTTTGTGCCGCCTTGTCTGTTGATGTAGGCAACTGCGGTGGCGTTGTCGGACTCCACTCTGACTGGACAACCTTCCAGCTGAGATTCCCAGTGTCTCAGGGCAAGAAAGATGGCACGAAGTTCCAGAACACTGATGGAGAGAAGAGATTCTTCCAGTCCCCATTTCCCCTGAGCACTGAAACGACCCAACACTGCCCCCCATCCCCAGAGGCTGGCATCCGTCGTGACTGTGGTCCAATAGGGAACCCGAAAGGATCTCCCTTTCAGGAGATGAGACAGGTCCAACCACCATTCCAAGCTCAACTCGACATGAGGAGGCAGAGAGACTGACAGATGCTGATGATCTGGATGATTCTTGCACGTCTGGATCACAAACCTCTGAAGTTCCCTGGTGTGTGCCATAGCAAATGGCACTTCCTCTATCGTGGAAATGAACTTCCCCACCAGAGAAGTCAACTTCGGCACTGGAACCCTGTCGAGCTCCAGGATCTTGGATACACGGAGAGCAATCTGATGAGCCACTTCCTCCGGTAAAAACACCATGCACTGCTGAGTGTCGAACAGGAGACCCAAGAAGAGGATCTGTTGCGATGGAACCAAGTCTGACTTGTCCAGATTCACAATCCAGCCGTGGCAATTGAGTGTCTGTATGCACAACTGCATCTGCTGGTGGAGAATCTCCGCAGATGAAGCTTTCAGGAGCAGATCATCCATGTAGGGAGTCACCCTGATTCCATCTCGATGAAGCACAGCTATCAAAGCTCCCAATACCCTCCGAAAGACCTGAGGGGCTGAAGTCAGTCCAAAGCGAAGAGCTGAGAACTGAAAGTGGCCTTTGTGACAGGCAAACCTGAGATACCGTATGCTCTCTGGATGAATAGGGATGTGAAGATATGCATCCTGAAGGTCCAGGGAGGCAAGGAACTCCCCTGGAGACATTGCGGCTATCACAGAACGCAGGGATTCCTGACGATAGTGGGAACTCACAACAAAGGAATTGAGATCCTTGAGATCCAAAATAGGACGAGCACCTCCGTCCTTTTTGGCCACAACGAACAGGTTGGAATAGAATCCTGAACCTGTGTCCTCTGATGGAACCAGTTCCAGGACCTCTTTGTCCAAAAGATCCTGAATAGTGTCGAACAGACGTCTTTTTGTAGGCTCCTGAGAAGGACGAGTAAAATGGAACCGAAAAGGAGGAAGGGAAGAGAAAGGGATCCTGTATCCCTCTGATACCACCTGAACAACCCAAGGGTCCGCCACTGACTCCTCCCAAACCCGGCGAAAGATGTGGAGACGTCCACCTACAGCCGGATGCGGACCCGGGTTCGGCGAGTCATGCCGAAGCAGTCTTGGAGGTCTTGGCCTTGGGGGCAACTTTGGGCTTCCAGGATTGTTTGGGCTTGGAGGAGGAGCGCGCAGAGGATGGACCCGCCTGGGGCTTCGAGCGTGTTTCAGTTTGGAAGGCACGAAAGGACCGATTGCGTTTGGCTGGAAACTTCTTTTTGAAGACTGATGGTAGAAGAGTACTTTTACCACCAGTAGCCTCACTAATCATCTCCTTAAGTTCAGATCCAAACAGTGAGGTCCCTTGGAAGGGTAATGAAAGCAAGGCTTTCTTAGAAGCGGTGTCAGCAGACCAAATTTTCAGCCAAAGAGCACGTCTAGCCACCATAGAGGAAGTGGAGGCCCTTGCCATCATGCGCACAGCATCAAAAGCAGCGTCAGAAACATAATTTTGAGCTTCTGAGATATTAGCAAGAAGCTGTAGCTGCTCAGACACTGGCGCATCCTGGTGAACCGCCTCAGTAAGCTGTTCAGTCCAGGCCGCAATAGCCCGGTTAACCCACGCCACTGCAAAGGTTGGCCGCATGGCAGTGCCAATAGAGGCAAAAATAGATTTAAGACAAGTTTCTAACTTTTTGTCCGTCCAATCTTGCAGGGCAGAGGCATCAGATACAGCTAAGGCAGTAGATTTGGATAACCTAGGATAACCACTTTAGGAGGATGAACCCATTTTGCCAGTTCAATCTCAGGAAAAGGGTAAAGTTTAGCAAACTTTTTGGACACAGAAGAGGATTTTTCAGGATTCCTCCACGCATCAGAGACTAAACGAGCAAGAGTAGGGTTAGTAGGAAAACATACAACAGCTTTAGACGGTTTTTGAAAAACGTCAGTTGGATCATGAGTAGATTCCTGAGTCAGAGGAAGGTTGAGCGTGGTTAGCACAGCTCTGATCACATTCATAAGGGTCACCAATAGATCTGGTAGATTCAATAACAGTGCCTTCCTCAGCATCAGAATCTTGTAAAAGTTCTTCCTCAGAAGAATCAGACATGTCAGGAGCCCCCTGTGGCTTAGGCAGGGAGGTCCTGACTGTGGAGGGGGTCTGCCAAACCTGAAGAGCCCCCTGAACCTGAGAGGGAAAGAGTTGAAGAGTGGATCTGAGATCCCTAGTGGCAGCCTTGAACTCTTTCACCCAAGTTGGCTCAATGGCGTGACTGGAAAGCCCAGGGTTGCTGTCATGACTATCTGCACATTTTGGGCATAAATGACCAGAAAATTCTCTAGGCAGCCCAGAGTGACAAGAGGAGCAAAACGCAATGGGGGAAATTGACACCCCAGCCTCCTTAGTCTTGGGTCTAGCCCCTGACTCCAGTGGAGTAGACATGCTCACAACGTCAGATATACTCCACTAAGAAGAATCACCCAACTGAAGTGTGAAAGATTAAAATTTCACCCCAGAAATGTCTAAAATTGAACTTATCTGGCAAGCGAAGGGTTAATCTGCTGAGGAGAGAGAGAAGGCTCGGTCCCTGCGTAGTATACTCGCTGAGAATAACTCACAAAATGGCTGCTGTGACGGAAGCCAATCAGAAAACGAGTGTGAAACGGGCGCTCATGGGAATCGTAGTTTTTCTCAGAAGTACCCCAAAACAGTGCCCGAAGCCCCCCCAGACCCCCAACACACCAAAACATGCAACCGGATGATAGAGCAAGGGAAGACCAACAAAATGAGCCCACTCTGAAGTCGCTGTGACAAGCGGTTCCAGAGATACGTCCCACACTGTGTAAACCCATAGAGAGCAAAGGAGCAATGGCGTCTATGTGGGAAAATCGCGCTTAAAGGCACGGAACATTAACTTTTAATAAATTTACCCTGAGAGAAAAAAGTTACCAAACATACACCAAACACATGTAAAACATGATAAAACAATATCCCAAAGCTCCAAAACCCAGGGAATACCACAGACATTGCAATAAATACAGGCAATAGTAAGAAAAACACCCTATGAGTGCTGGAGTGCATAATGAGAACTCCCAAATACATGCCCAAAGAAGGGACACTGTGGGACAAGTGGACCTTCAGCACTCAAAGGGTGGCTCACCTTTCTGCAGGACTTCTGTCTTCAGGTAACCATGTTAAAAGGGAATTAACCAGAGGAAAATTCCCCAGCAGGGAAGCTACTTGACTCAAGTTGTTACCTCTTCAGGGCATAAGGTCCACCAGAAAATCCCTGGAAGCTGCACTAGCCACTTTGGTGAGGGCAATTGTCAGTCATGGTCACCCGCCTAATGGTGGTATTCCATATTTGAAGAAAAACAATAAAAAAACTAAAGTTGAATGAGAGATGTTCTCCACCTGGTGTGAACAGCACGCAGGAACAAATCAATCTGGTTTGTTCTGGCTGAGGGCAGCTTAAGAGGGAGGGGAGGCTCCACCCCCTGAATACATTTGAATGAATGTTCCTGCCTACTTAAAGGGGCAGATCGCCTCCCTTTGTACATCCCATTGTACCAGTGACCTGTATTGGACGACAGTGAAAAGCGCCTTTTTTCTTTTAGCTTCACCTTCCGGAAACATTTTGCACATCAGGTTTGGGAAGGCAAGTATCCCCTCGTTTGAGTTGTTAGGATACATTCTGTCCAGTAATATATAGTTTATGTATATAGTTTATATAGTTTATGTAGGGCTCTGCGATATCCATGGATGTAGGTAAAACTATACAAATTTGGTATTACTGTACTTTGAGGACTCAGGGCTTTTTCAAACAATTGAAACTTTCACAATCAATGTAAATCTTTTTGATATATAATATGGGATTTTTAGCAAAATAATACTTTTTCATAGTCTAGGTTCTAGCGCACTCCAGACATGGGAACAGAGAGGCCTATTTAGGTTTCAGGATCTTGTCTTGGACACTGAGATAATAATCCTGGATTCAGCTTTACATAATTACGATCTGGACAAATCAAAGACATGGGAATATGGACAGATCCGCCATTATCTTTTGGATCTGGTGGCTAATGGCTACCAATCCAGGGATCTGACCTCCTTTGAGACACCCCTTCTCTAAGTTTTATTATTTTCTATTGAATCTCTCCACACTGAGACAACCTTCATTTTATGACACAATGGGAATCGGACCTGAACATCTGTTGGCCCCAGACTTTTGGAAAAAGATTTCTAAGCTTAACCTGATATTACCTAAAGATAGTGACACAGGAACTAAATGATAAAATAACTACTAGGTGGTCTAGATCCTCACATCTCCATGCTGCTATATATTCAGATGTGTCTCCAATGTGTTGGTACTGTGTTACTCATGTCAGTACTCACCTGCATATTTGGCGGGACTGCCCTCTGGTCACCCCCCTACTGGAAATGTATTCATCAAGAAATCACAGCATGGATTCATATAAGTCGACCTTTAGCACCTGAGGTTTTCCCATTTAACCTTTTGCAGGATTCTGAACCCTTCTCCACACTGACAGCTAACAGCTCACGAGCACTACTATACCTTCTAATATACTCTGCTACATCTATGATTCCAAAATATTGGAAATCTACCATACCACCAGTATCACACTAGAGGTCCGAGATTTAGAAAGCTTGCATACATGCTCAACAGCATCCCTAGCTGCAATTGAGGACACATGGCGGCCACTCCTGACTTGTGTAGCTACTTAGGGGCCTACCTCTAGCCTTTTGCAGAGTGTGACTCTGAGGCTGTATAACTATATCGTCTCTCAGGGGCTTTGGTTCTATTAATGATTTGTGTCACATGCAGCTAGCACTCGCCTGTGCTACTTGAGGCCGTGCCATGGACACCACCCCTACTCCCTCCCCCTCTTTCTGTACTTTCCTCTTTTCCTCTACTCTCTTTATTCCTCCTGCTGCAATGACTCTGTATTTTCTTATAGTATTATGCTTACTTAAAGATACAGGGGATCCTCATATCTGTATGGTTTAACTTGGTTACATTTCTGTAAATGAATAGGACTCTCTTTGCTGAAATGCGATTTCTCAGTTCAGTGTATGCCATATTGCTTTGTTATACGTATTTTATATATCTTGCACCTCCGTACTCTAACATTGTGTTCAATAAAGTTATTTTAAAAATAAAACGAAAAAAAACACACTTTTTTGTAATGATGACATCATAGCTTTTGGCACAATGCAAAATTCGCTTCATGCAAAAGCTCAATTCTCACTGCAAAAAAAAAAAAAAAAAAAAAACAAACAGCTGAAAATGTGTCTGGCCTATATGATACTGGAAATACCCCAAGCTCCTGGCACTAAGGGGTTACTAAAACTGCTAAAACCAGAGGCAAGGTTACTGGCTGTGACCTAATGCCACAAGCTACTGTTCCCCACTGGTGGGAGGGAAACTCCGTGAGCAGTGACAGACTGTACTCTGCCTACTGATCACATATCTTGTCAGATGAATTTACTTTCCGTATGAGGTTTCCAACCCTTTATCCACCATAGTAACCACATTCTTATACAAATCTGGCACTGCCATCCTTGAAAAACAACTGCAGCTTGAGATATGACAGGGGGTGCAAAACATGACATCAGTTCTATAAAACGTCTGCATTCTAGGTCGATGTCAACATCTTTTCCTACTATGCCATTCCACAGGTGTACTTTGAGATTATTTTTGTGAAGTTTTTGACTCCTTTCCAAGGCCTCAGTAAGTGTGGGTTGGCAGTATATGGCAGAAAAACCATGTAACATCACTTTTACAACATTACTTGTGGAGGTGATAGGGGTGGCAGCAGCATGGGTGGGCAGTCATCTAACACCAACTCAGAGTCATGATCTTCTGCAACAGAAGCCATAGGTGTTATTTTAAATGAAGGAAATATTGGTACACACTCACACACTTTGATACATCACCATCCCTTCTATTATATGCCCCAGAGCCACCAGAACTGTTACAGTTTACCTTGTTTTTCAGCGTCATCTGCAGGCGCGAGGCTTCAAGTATGCAGCAGGCCTCTGTTTTATGTGCCATGTTTCCTGTAGTCCCCTCCTACCTACTTCCTTCCTCTGAGCTGCTCCTCCTACCTACTTCCAGAGGAGGGGTTTAAAGGGCAGTCTGAGTCCTGACTCAGTTGCCCTCGCGTTGTTTTTTATAGCAGTTCTATTACCTTGGACTCTCTCTATGACCTGGTTAGTCTTCCATCCAATCTGGTGCTGACCTGTGGCTCTGTCTGTCTATTCTTTTGTCTATCCCTACAGTGGACACCCAACCTGGTGCAGACTTGTGGCTCTGGCTGACTACCTGAACTGTGTATGGCTTGTCTAACTACCCCCTCTGGTGCTGACTTGTGGCTATGTCTGACTATTCTTATGTTTGTTCCTTGTACCTAGCAGACACCCAATCTAGTGCAGACCTGGGGCTCTTGTAGACTAGCTCCGATACTGACTGCAGCTGTGGGTCAGTTATCCATTTCCTCATACTGACTGCAGGCGTGAGTCAGATGACGCTCTATACTGACTGCAGGCGTGTGTCAGTATTCTCGCTCGCCAGATCAAGATCCGGTGTTCCTGTTCCTGGTTCCTGCAGAGACTACCAGTGGCTGAGGCCTAGTCTCCAGCAGAGTGGTCCAGCTTGGCAGCCTACTATTCCTGATAGCAGTGATCGCTGGCTTGTACCCTCTGCTTGCTACTTGTGTATATAGTGTGATCTACTTTTCTATTATTAATACATTTTCCATTTAACTACACCGTACTGACTCCTGAATGTTATTGGTGTTACCATGACAGGATCTTATTTGTGCGTCTGCAGTTGTGTCACCTGACATGTTGATGGTGTCTCCCAATCAGACCTGTGGTTGTGCTTCATGTAGGATCTCAGGGAGATGATGCCTAGATGTGATCCTGATTTCCTCCTGCTCACATGATTCTTAGACAGATAGCAACATATTTAGCTTTTGGATAGTTGGTGAATTATATTACATAGTAACATAGTAAAGTAGGTTGAAAAAAGACACAAGTCCATTAAGTTCAACCTTCTCCTCATACCCCAGCAACTGAGAATTTTATAGCGTTCCTGCTACCAAATAAATTAGTCTTTATCAGACCTTCCTGATCAGCCTACTGATAAACAGTATAACTCTGTATGTTCCCTTTTGAAAGAAATGTATCTAATCTTCTCTTAAATGTATCCATTGTATCTGCCATAACTACCTCCCTGGGCAACGAATTACACAATTTAACAGACCTTACCGTAAAAAACCCCTTCCTCTGCTGAAATTTAAACCTCCTTTCCTCTAATCTCAAGGGGTGTCCCCTGATCAGGCCTTAGAACAAATAGCTCACCGCAGAGATCCTTGTATTGACCTCTCATATACTTGTACAATGTGATAAGGTCTCCTCTTAGTCGTCTTTTCTCTACAGTAAATAAAGCAAGTTTGTTTAGTTGTTCCTCATATGTCAAGTTCTCCATTCCCTTAATTAATTTTGTTGCTCTCCGCTGTACCCTCTCAAGGTCTAGTATATCCTTTTTCAGAACCGGTGCCCAAAATTGCACTGCATACTCAAGGTGAGGTCTTACCAATGATTTGTATAATGGCAAAATAATGTTATCCACTCTTGCTTCAATACCTCTTTTTATGCAAGACAGGACTTTGTTTGCCTTTGCTACTGCTGTTTGACACTGGTCACTGTTTCCAAGTTTGCAGTTGACAAGGATACCCAGGTCTTTTTCTAGCAACGAGTCACCTAAAATTATTCCATTAAGTTTATAAGTAGCCTTGGGATTGTTTCCTCCCAAATGCATGACTTTACACTTCCCCACATTAAACTTCATATTCCACATGTTTGCCCAATCTGACATTTTATATGTAAGTCCCTCTGTAGAGAGAAAATATCCTGTTCTGAATTAATGACTTTGCATAATTTAGTATCATCTGCAAATATTGATATTTTGCTTTCTATATCTATTTCCAGGTCATTTATAAACATGTTAAAAAGCAGCGGACCTAATACTGAACCCTGAGGTACTCCACTCTCCACTTTAACTGTATTGGAGAATTTTCCATTTACAATCACACACTGTTCCCTATCCTTCAGCCAGTTTTGTATCCAGTTGCAAAGGTTATCTCCTAGCCCCAATTTCCTTATTTTATACACCAGCCTTCTGTGTGGCACTGTATCAAATGCCTTTGCAAAGTCTAGATATACATCTACTGCCTTGCCATTGTCAAGGTTGCTGCTTACCTCCTCATAGAAGCTGAAAAGATTAGTTTGGCATGATCTATTCTTCATAAAATCATGTTGATTTATGCTAATGATTTTATTTTTTGTGTTGTAATCCTGAATATAGTCCCTCATTATAACTTCTAACAGTTTTCCCACTACAGAGGTCAAACTCACTGGTCTATAATTCCCAGGTTCTATTTTAGTTCCCTTCTTAAATAGAGGCACTATGTTAGCTCTTCGCCAATCCTGTGGCACTGAGCCTGTGGTAATAGAATCTTTAAAGAGTAAATATAGGGGTTTTGCTAACATTGCACTAAGTTCCTGAAGAACCCTTGGATGTATACCATCAGGATCCGGTGCTTTGCCAGTCTTAATTTTGTTCAGTCTTCCCATGACATCTCCTTGAGTTAACCCAATATCTATTAATTGTATTGTTTTATTTGTTACTTACGGAGGCTCTTCTACCATTCCTTGCTCCCTTGTATATACTGATGCAAAGAAAGTGTTTAAAACATCGGCCTTTTCCTTATTCTCACTAACCAACTCACCCATCTCATTTTTGAATGGTCCAATACACTCCCTCTTAAGTTTTTTGCTATTTATATATTTGAAAAACTTTTTTGGATTAGTTTTGCTTTCCCTTACAATTCGAGTTTCATTATCTATTTTTGCTACCCTAATTGCCTTTTTGCAATCTTTGTTGCACTCCCTGTATTTTAAGGAAGATTGTTCAGTTCCTTCAGACAAATAATTTGAATGCTTTTTTTCCTTGCCATTTCCTTCTTTACATGTGCAGTTAACCACATTGGCTGTGACTGACTTCTTTTGCATTTGTCCCCATTGGTATATACTGTTGGGTACATTTCTGCAACCTAAATTTGAATTCTGACATTTTTCCTCAGTATTTTTGCCTTTAACCCCTTAAGGACCGGCGGTCATGGGACATTTCAGTCCCATAATGACCGCATAGGCGCACTTGGACGCGCCAGTACATGTGACCTGTCGCGTGTATCGGCGCGTCATTATGGGGCCTGATAGAGATCGCTCCGATCTTGGAGCGGTCAATTTCAGGCCCTATTTTTACTTACAGCGTTCCCGGTAGAGCGCTGTAAGTAAAAAATACGTGACGTACTATGACCGTCATCGGTCCTTGAGTATTTCAAGGACTGTGACGGTCCTGGTACGTCAAGGGTCCTTAAGGGGTTAAATTAAATATCCCAGTCTATGTGTTGCATTGAAGCCCTTAACAATTTAAAGTTAGCTTTTTTAAAAATTTTTTAAAAAGTTTTGGTTCAACCTATACAGTTTTGCTTTGCCAGACTGATCTCAAATGTAACCATGTTGTGATCACTGTTTCCCAAATGTTCTCTTACCTTAATATTGGATACCATTTCTGTGTTATTAGTGATCACTAGGTCCAATACATTGTTATTTCTTGTCGGCGCTTCGCCCATTGGCGACATGTAGCTTTCATGAATTGTGTTCAAAAACCTGCTACCCTTAGCACTCTGACAGGTCTCATTTATCCAGTTGATATCTGGATAATTAAAATCTCCCATAATTATAGTATGCCCAAACTGGGCAGCTTTCCTCATTTGCAATAGCAGTTGCGCCTCATCATTGTCATCGATATTTGGTTTGTAGCATATGCCCACCAACAACTTTTTTTTTACCTTTTACACCACATTTAGTCTCGATTTTTACCCACATGGACTCCACAATTTGGCCAGTTTCCTCACTAATATTACCCCGCAAAACTGGATTTAGCTCTGTTTTCAAATATAAGCACCCCCCCCCCCTTTTCTATTAATTCTGTCTCTTCTAAACAGGGAATAGCCCTCTATATTTACAGCCCAGTCATGTGCATCGTTTCACCATGTTTCTGTTATTCCAATTATGTCCAATTGCTCATTAACCGCCAGCAATTCTAGTTCTCCTATTTTATCTACCATACTTCTTGCATTTGCTAGCATACCATTAATTTTGAAGACTTTACATTTATTAAAACCCTAGATGCCTTTTTTCTACACCTTCATTTACTAGAAGTTCTTCCCTACTGACTACTACTTCCCTACTGGGGCGTGGCCTGGCAGCCATACTGAGCGGTCACGTTTTGGAGAGGCTCTGTGACTGCACGGACAATCCGCTGCCATCCTAGCAATCTGGCTGCACCTTGACGAACCCCTCGTCTGATCTGTGCTCCCTGGCTGCTGGGCTGATCGGCAGGACCTTTTTTTTTTTTTTTTAAACAGTTGACGCCTGCTTTGATACTCGTTTACCTGGGCCTGGAGCCGCGGTTCTGGCGTGGCGCTTCTGCCCGGCGGGGCATCGAGTGCCGGTGTGGACGTGCATGCGCAGCCTCTGGGGATTCCGGTCCTAGTGCCCATGCCTAGATGCACGCATCCTATTGACTGAAGGATCTGCGGAGCGGCGGTGTGGAGGTGTCGCAGGGACACTGTTTCTGCCAGCATTCATCACAACTGTGCCTAGTAAGTGAGTGAATTGTTGATGATGGGAGCCCCAGTGGACATGGAATAGGCCAAATATTGCCCTCTTGGTTCTAGAGCACCTTCCTGTTTATTTTTTTTCCTCCCAGTAACCCCTTCCTTGCCAATAGTTTTATCTTGGCTAATGGATCTCCCTGTATGTTGCCTTCCCTGTATCTGTTTCCCTCTTCTGTCCCATGTATGAATGGCTACATAAGCCCTACCCACTGAATTCTACTTTGTGCACATTGCCTCTGGGTGTTCCAGGAGCCAGGGATTGGTGATACAGGAGCAGCTGGAAGACCTATCATTGCTGACCAGATTATGCTGCTGTTACATGCTCTTCTATAAGTGGTGAGGTACCTTGGTATTGTGAGGGTGGCTGAAGGTTCTGCTGCTGCTGTCCTGACCTTCGTTTGTGGCCTCTGCTACTGAATATCAACCATAAGGTTTTTCACTGCCTCAGTGGAGCTATTATTCCCTTGTTTGTTGCCTCTCCTGTACATGTTTTTCCCCTTCTGCCCTATGTATATTGTAACCACTGCACTCAAGATCTTGGCAGTTCTTCACTCCTATCTACTAGAAGTCTCTGGCTAACTACAGTGCCGCAATTGCTACCTGCCAGGCAGTCCTGACTAACAAAATTGATACGGTGTAGGTGGAGATTAATCTTCTGCGTGCGGACCAACAAAACCTGCGTGCGAGCATTACTGATGTTCGTCAGCGTATCTACTGTTGAAGACACACTTCCTCCTGTGGTCGCCACAGTGGATGAGTTAAAGAATCAAGTGCGATCCCTTCAGTCCAAGGTAGATGATCTTGAAAACAGATCTAGACGCAGTAATGTTTGTATAATTGGACTGCCGGAGGATCCTGAGGGCCATGCCCCTGAGCAATTCATGGAGGCCTGGATAAGGGAGCATGTTGGCACAGAGGGTCTATCCCCATCCTTTACTATTGAGAGGGCGCACCGTTTACCGACAGGCCCAAGACCTCCTGGATCTTCTCCTCGTCAGATGATTATTAAGCTTTTGAATTACAGAGATCGAGATGCCATACTTCGTATGGCTAGGATGAAAGGCCAAATCCTCTTTGAAAATCACCAAATCTCCTTTTATCCGGATTTCTGGGCTGACGTCCAGCGCCAGAGACGCAAATTTGTGGAGGCGAAACGTAAACTTCGAGAGAAGAATATCTCCTATTCTATGCTATTTCCTGCTAGATTGAGAATTGTACATGACGGTAATACCATCTTCTTCACATCGGATTCGGAGGCTAGAGAGTGGGTGGACACTCATTAGAATAATTTCATCACTTCATCGCTTCCTGGTACTGCTGCCATGGTCTTGTACTTCTGAGACTTCAGGTGTTTCATCTCCATGATTTTTGATGGACGCTGGGGCAGACCCCGGGGAACATGGCGGCTGCCTGGACTGCTTCTGCTCCTGCTGGTTTGTCCGAATGGAGGTCAAGCTCATCTGGATATGGAAATGCAGCCCGTGTACAGTGGAGATGCAGGGCGGTGCTGCTGCTGGACTTCGCTCCTCTAGAGCGCATGTTATGTGGTAAACTGCTCTGCGATCTCTATTATGGAGACGAGGTTGGGGGTGGATCCAACTGTTATAATATTTGTAAAGCTGAATATATGCCTATTATGATAATGCCATTATAATCGTCTGTTTCAGTTCATTTGCCTTTGATTTTACACATGTCTGGGAGGGGGATGGGATTGAGACCCTTCCCCCCTTTTTTTTTTCCTCTTTCCTTCTCTCTTTCTCTCTCTCCCTCCTCCCAGACGCATTAATGTTCTGCACTGCCATTAATTTGCGGGTGTCCTCTGGCATGTCCTGGGCAGTGGTTGGACGCTGCATTGCTGTTATTAGTGCTTGCAAATTTTTGTAGCTGTTCATTTTGATTCTATATTTCATGCCGCCTCCGACGTGCCCAGGGACTGCTAAGTTGGGATGAATCATTGGGAGGGGTATCCAGTGGCCTCTGGGGGGATTTCCTTTGTTACTGAGACGCGATATTACTATGGCCGTTATGTTTATGACTGTATATATATATATATATATATATATATATATATATATATATATAACCATATATACCTATATGTCTATATATGTCAATATGGGTTACTGTTCTGCAAAACATTCTTGCTTGACCGGCACTGTCTTGCATCCTTTGGGTGGTGGATTGATGCTGAACTGCTGTGTTCTGGCTTTTGGGTTCTTGGAGATTGCTGGAATCCATTCCTTTGCTGGTGCCTCCGATCCGCCAAAAGGGTGCTAGGGACAGGAACATTGAGTGGGAGTAGTGCCTGGCTGTGGCCCGGGGATTGGCTTCCTGTATGAGGGGAGAGGTCCTATTCCAAGAATGGCTGTGGCGGTGAAGTTACTGGGCCTTCTTTTATAGGTTATTAGGTGACAATGCTATGTTTATGTTTGCTCTATTTTGCTGCTGTAGGGGGCGGGGTGTGTGGTGGGATTCTCTATGTCATGTTTCGCTGCTGGTTGATCTTGGCATTATTCTACTGCAGTGGGGGGCGGGGGGTGTGGATGGGACTATTAGTGCCCAAGTTACTTACAGGTTAATTGGTTCATATTTGGTGGGGGGGAGGAAAGGGTCAGGAGTTTTGGCTGCCAGGCCGCGGGAATTGGTTGTTTAAGGGATGAAATCTGTCGGGTTGGGGGTGATGGAGATAGGGAGGGACGTTCTGGTAAGGGTTGGGGAGGTTGTTCATTTAGGGATCCCTCTTCCTCTCTCCTCTGGGTCGGGCGCTCCTAGCCCCCAACAGATCCCACCATGTGGCCAGGAGTGTAACACATTTCACTTATTTCAGGGATGACACCACTAACTTGTAAATTTTTATCCTGGAATGTGCGTGGCCTGAATGATGCTGTAAAACAATCTTTAGTTTTGAACCACGTCAGGAAGCAGACTCCGGGGGTGGTTATGCTGCAGGAAACCGATCTTACTGCAGGTAGAGTTTTGTCTCTTAGGAGGCACTGGATACAGAGTCATTACCATGCCACATATTCCACATATGCCAGGGGTGTTTCCATCCTTGTCTCTAAATTGGTTTCTTTCGAATTCATTGATCTTAAGAGTGATCCACAGGGACGTTACCTCTTCCTAACGTGTAAGCTGCAGGGAGCTCTGTTTGTCTTAATGAATGTTTATATTCCACCTCCTTTTGACCCATCAGTTCTTCAGGACATGCTTATATATGTCTCTGACAAGACACATCACCATATAATTTGTATGGGTGACTTTAATATTGCTACTAATCCTGATTTGGATAGATTTGGCGGGACGGCGGTTGATTCCAAATTACATAGAGATGCCTTCCTCAATCTTGTGGGTGATATGGGACTAGTAGATGTATGGAGGACTCTCCACCCGCGGGACCGGGAATTCTCATGCCACTCGGCCACTTATAAAACGTTATCTAGAATTGATTATGTGTTTGTTAACCAGTTGGAGGTTTAGTCCCGTATGGTTGACTAATACGCAATTGGTGTCTAGGCATAGAGAAGATTTATGTGACTATTTGGCCAACAATGTCAATTCTGCTGCTCAGGGTATTGTTTGGGAGGCTGCCAAGGCAGCTGCAAGGGGTTCTATCACAGTGTCCGTGATTGTTGCACTTCCTTATCAGTCACCATTAGGTGACAACCTATTGGTTGTCTGCCTTTATCCCACCTCAGTTTGTCTATTTAAACCTGGTCTGGACACCCTATGGTTGCCCTTTCGTGGTGTCTCTGACCACTTTAGCCTTGACTATGTTCCAGTATTCGTTAGTACCTGTAGCTGTGTTCCAGAGTTCCAGAATGCATCTTGTTTCTGAATCTCCTGTCTGCAGAGTTGTTCCAGAGTGGTTCCGGCCTAGTCCTGAGAGGTTGATGTTTCCTGCTGATCGCCTTCACTGAGACTTCCTGGTTGTTTGGTTTCCTGTGAGTTCCTGTCGTCTCTTGTCCAGCCAGATGTATCCTTGATGCCTAGTTGCTTTGGCGACATTCTTAGCTCCAGCATGCGGACGCTGGTTTGCTCCAAAGCCTTGCGGCTATACACATTACTGTTGGTCCCAGCGTGCAGACGCTGGTTTTCTCCAAAGCCTTGCGGCTATACACATTACTGTTGGTCCCAGCGTGTGGACGCTGGTTTGCTCCAAAGCCTTGCGGCTATACACATTACTGTTGGTTCCAGCGTGCAGACGCTGGTTTGCTCCAAAGCCTTGCGGCTATACACATTACTGTTGGTTCCAGTGTGCAGACGCTGGTTTGCTCCAAAGCCTTGTGGCTATACGAATTACTGTTGGTCCCAGCGTGCGGACGCTGGTGCGCTCCAGAGCCTTGTGGCTATACGTTTTCTGTTGGTTCCAGCGTGCAGACGCTGGTTTGCTTCTAAGCCTTGCGGCTATACGAATCACTGTTGGTTCCAGCGTGTGGACGCTGGTTTGCTCCAAGCGCATTAAAAACGTACTTTCTGTTGGGCGTTCCTAGAGTGAGTTCCTTAGGGCTTCCTTGCCCGGTATTGGTAAGGCCGGTAGAACCTGGTACATATTCCATCTGCCGGTTGCCTTACCTGGTATTGGCAAGGCCGGTAGAGCCTTCGTAAAGCTCATTTGGGCTGCCTTGCCCGGTATTGGTAGGGCCGGTAGAACCTGGTATATACTCCATCTGCAGGTTGCCTTACCCGGCACTGGCAAGGCCGGTAGAGCCTATTGTTTAGTATATCTGGCTATCTTGCCCGGTGTATTGGCAAGACCGGTACAGCCTATGCAAGCTCCTTTGGGCTGCCTTGCCCGGTATTGGTAAGGCCGGTAGAACCTGGTATATATTCCATCTGCAGGTTGCCTTACCTGATATTGGCAAGGCCGGTAGAGCCTATCGTATTAGATTAACTGGCTGTCTTGCCCGGTATATTGGCAAGACCGGTAGAGCCTTCGTAAAGCTCATTTGGGCTGCCTTGCCCGGTATTGGTAGGGCCGGTAGAACCTGGTATATACTCCATCTGCAGGTTGCCTTACCCGGCACTGGCAAGGCCGGTAGAGCCTATTGTTTAGTATATCTGGCTATCTTGCCCGGTGTATTGGCAAGACCGGTACAGCCTATGCAAGCTCCTTTGGGCTGCCTTGCCCGGTATTGGTAAGGCCGGTAGAACCTGGTATATATTCCATCTGCAGGTTGCCTTACCTGATATTGGCAAGGCCGGTAGAGCCTATCGTATTAGATTAACTGGCTGTCTTGCCCGGTATATTGGCAAGACCGGTAGAGCCTGTAATCCGTATCTCTCAATTATTGTATGTTGTATGTCATGTTGGAATCCTAAGGGATAATTTTTTAAATTATTTTCAATAAAGTTGTGTTTTTACCTAACTTTGTGTCTGAGAGTCGTAACAAATCGTGACAGGTTCTCTGATATCTTTTATATGTACGCAAAATAAACTTAAATCTAGAGAAGTGGAGGTTTTGGAATCGGAGGCTGCTGAGGCGGAAAGAGAGTTTGTGGGGAGTTGGGATTCGGCATCTTGCACTAAGTTTGTTTCCTGCTCGTTGCGATACTCTGCAAAACTTTCTGAACTGAATGCCCATCATGTTTTTTATATGAAACAAAATATTTTTGAAAATGGGGACAAGGCGGGGAAACTCTTGGCTCATCTTGTTCACCAGCATAGGGGGACTCCGTTGCTTTCTTCACTCCGGGATTCTGGGGGTGAATTGATACTCGACCCGCGGATGATTAATTTGCGATTCCAGCGCTTCTACTCTCATTTATATGAGTCTCGACTAACCCGCTCTGAGTCTCAGATATCCCATTTTATTGATCATTGTGACCTTCCGCAACTTTCCTTAGAACATCGACGCATGCTGGGTGCTCTTATACTTCTTAGAGAGGTGATGGAGGCGATTCGTGGTTTGCCGGCGGGCAAGGCCTCGGGTGTGGATGGTCTTCCTGCAGAGTGGTATAAGGAGTTTGCTGATATCTTGGCCCCCCATCTCTTGAATACTTTTTACGCTGCCATAGATGACCGACATCTTCCGGATTCCATGAATGACGCTTCCATTATTGTATTGCCTAAGCCAGGGAAAGATCCGGAGCTCTGCGACTCTTACAGGCCTATTTCCCTTTTGACTACGGATGCAAAAATTGTGGCGAAAATACTGGCTACCAGATTAAATACTGTGTTGGGAACCATCGTACATGAGGATCAGACTGGTTTTATCCCGGGCAAATCAACGTCCCACAACCTTAGAAGATTATTTTTGCACCTGAAGCTTCCACGTGACACCATCGGAACTCGGGCGATAGCATCCCTTTATGCATCTAAGGCCTTTGACTCTGTCGAATGTCCATATCTTTGGCATGTGCGTCGAGGTTTTGGTCCATCCTTTATTAATTGGATTCATACCTTATATGGTAACCCCAGGGCTTCTGTGGTGACGGGTGGATTGAATTCACAGCCCTTTTCTTTGCATCGTGGCACTAGACAGGGCTGCCCACTCTCACCCGGCTTGTTTGCCCTGGCCCTGGAGCCTTTGGCTGTTTTGATTTGTGCTAATCCGTTGATCCGTGGACTCAGTATTGAGGGCAGAGAGGAAAAGATTGCATTGTATGCCGATGACATTCTACTCTTTCTTGGTGATCATGGGGATTCCCTGAGGACTACGTTGCGGTTGGTGGACTATTTCGGTACATATTCCGGATTTCAAATCAATTGGTCTAAGTCCTCTTTGCTCCCGATTGATGGTGGTCTGCGGGAGTCTCGCTCACCAGACATCCCACTTTCTTATGTGGCTGACTGTATCTATTTGGGGATTTGGGTGGCGGCAACGACGGACTCCTTTTTGGAGATGAATTTGTTGCCTACTATTCAATCTTTTAATGATAAAACAATGGCATGGCTTCACTTGCCCTTAAATGTTATTGGTAGGTCGAATATTATTAAAATGATTTTTTGCCCAAGTTTCTATATATTTTTCAGAATACGCCGGTCACTATTCCTAAAAAATATTTCCGACAAATAGACAAAATTATTTCACATTTCATATGGCGGGGGCGTCGGGCTAGACTCAAGTTGACTACTCTTATGAGACCCGAAGCGTGAGGGAGGAATTGCCTTGCCCAACTTTTACAGGTATTACTTGGCAGCGCAATGTCGTTATGCACTTGACTTTGTTTCCTCCAGGCCTCAATATCAAACTACTCAGATAGATACACTGTTATTGCAGCCTGCTTATGAGCTACCCCAGTTCCTGCATGGCGGCCCCGCAGTTTTTAAAATTCAGACTACATTAGCTGTAACGCTATATGAGGCTTGGGGGGAGTTGAAGAGGTTGCTGGGATATGTGGCCATGGACCCGGACGCCCCCCTGTGGGGCGCCGTGGAGTTACATCACTTACTGGGTAGTGAGTTTGGTCCTCTGTGGGCTAGATTTGGGATTACTACTCTTGGACAATTGTGTCATGATAACCAGCTGAAATCCTTTGCACAGCTACATGACGAATACCGTCTGCCACACAATCTTTTCTATTCTTATTTATGTACCAGACATGCTCTTAGAAGCCCAATGGGGTGATAGAGCACCGATGATTGCTACATTCCCGCTTCTTACTAGATTGATGACCCTTGAGCCTCCGAGACCTCTCTCCTTTATTTATCAGTGGCTGGAATCTCACATGAGGTATCAGGAATTTCCCTCACGGAATAAATGGGAACTGGATTTGGGCCCATTGGAGGATTGGGAGTGGAACATGGCTAAGGAGGTGCCAGCTCAGATGGCAACATCGACTAGGCATCAAATGATACAGTTGAATATTCTGCATAGAATTTATTATACACCAGACTGTTTAAAATAGGGAATTCTGGTACTGACCATTGCCATGGATGTGACAATGTTCGAGGCACGTATTTCCATATGATTTGGGAGTGTCCTGAGGTTGGGAGGTTTTGGACGGAGATAATGCGTATTATGACCCTGGTGTTGGGAAGACCTGTTCCTGCGACTTCAAAGGTTTGCTTATTGTCTATCTTCCCCGATGAGATTGAGGATGCTAAAGACAAATCTCTTCTGTGTGAGCTCTTGGTGATGGCAGGAAAGGTGGTGGCCTTGAACTGGATGTCAGACAGGGCTCCCAGTTGCAGGGCGTGGATTAACCTGGTTTCACAGTGTTTTCCACACTATAAATTGGTTTACTTACACCGAGGTACTCCGGCTAAGTTTGATAAGATCTGGGGATGGTGGCAGACCTGGTGGACAGCCAGAGCAAACACTACTGTAGCTCCTGGTGATGTGTAATTTTTTGTAGCTGATCGAATGAATTCATATCGGTTTACCGTGTGGATGATTGTGGCATATACTTGTTGTACACCTTTGTGTCGGACTCTTATCCATGATGGGATTTTGTGGCGACACTGGCTAGTGGGTGGGGGTTGGGGGGTGGTGCGGGCTCGGGGGAGAGAGGAACTGGGATTCAGGGGTATAGATTTAGATGTTTGGAGTTTGGGTTGAATTTCTATAAAAAAAAAACCTCAGGTTGATTCTGTACGCCCTATTAATATGTATCTGTTCCTTTTATCTGTTATAAATGTTTGCATACTCTTGTTGTACTCGACTGATATTACATGTACCCTTTTTCTTTGTATGTGTATGGAGTGATCTGATAAAATATATTTAAAAAAAAATAAAAAATTCCCCCACCCTTTCTCCACCCCCCTGGACCCGGTTCCTATCTGCTCTATCTACCCCATTTTTGCTATCTATACCCACCCCCCTTTCCTAGTTTAAAAGCTCCTCCAAGCTTCCTAGCATTCTCTCCCCTAGCACAGAGGCTTCTCTACCATTTAGGTGCAATCCATCTCTTCCATATAGATTGTACCCAAGAGCAAAGTCTGCCCAGTCTTCTAAAAACCCAAAACCCTCCTTCCTACACCATTGCTTGAGCCATGCATTAAGCTCCCTGAGCTCCCTCTGCCTACCTGCACTGGCGCATGGCACAGGTAGTATTTCAGAAAATACTACCTTAGAGGTCCTTGCCTTGAGCTTGCACCCTAAATCCCTGAAATCATTCTTTAGGGACCTCCATCTTCCTCCTACTTTATCATTGGTTCCAATATGTACCAAGACAGCTGGATCACTTCCAGCCCCTCCCAATAATCTGTCAGCCCTGTCCGCAACATGCCGAACCCGAGCACCCGGGAGACAGCATACTGTTCAGCATTCACATTCCTGGCGGCAGATTAGCCTATCTACCCTCCTAATAATAGAGTCCCCTATTACCACCACCTGCCTTGGTTTCTGCCTGCTCTGCATCCCATCTAGCCTGGAAGGAGGACTGTTCCCCTGGCTGCTAGAGGAATCAGCCCTCTCCAGGGCTGCCAATTCTGAGCAATTCTCATCAACATCTTCATACAATCTTGCAAATCTGTTGGACTGAGTCAACTCAGAACTGGCCTTCCTCTTCCTCTGCCCACTACCTCCCCTCCTTACTGTTACCCAGCTGCCTACCTGTCGCTCCTCATCTACAACTCCACCCTCTTCACCACTAACCCCACATACTACACTAAACTCCTTTCCAGGTTTCCAATGTCTTGCAATGTTGCAATTTTTCTCTCCAAATCCAATATCTTAGTTTCTAAAGAGAAAATATGCTCACACTTGGCACAGCGGTATGACCCCTGGAATGATTGCTCCAAGTGTTCAAACGTGACAAGATGTGCACTGCGTGAGATTGGCTAACTTGCTATCACTCATGCTTGGTTTTACAATTCAAATAGCTTTATATTATCCTCTAATGCTCACTCTAAGGTAAGTAACCATCCATAAATGTGAATGCAATAAATCCTTTGAAATGATAGTCACCTCAGAGCTCTTCTGATTTCCAACTCCTGCTTCTATTCTAACTCCAGATTCCTTCTAACTCTTCACTTGGAAGCAGTCACTTGAAATAGCAGCCTCACAGAGCCAGCTCCACAGAGCTAATGGACTGTATTATCACAGTGCCTGTGATTCCTGTCACTCTCAGTTGTGGCTGTCACTGATTTGCTAACTGAGTTTGACCCGCCTCCTGATGACCTTTTTATACCTGGCTATCACATCTGTCTGAGGCCCTTTCGTGGTGTTCCTGAGCCAGTAGTGCTGTTGCTGTGTTCCTGTATTCTGAGTTCCTGTGTACCGATTCGGCTTGTCCTGACCATTCTCCAGTGTACCTGCCTGTGTATGACCCGGCTCGTCTGCGTACCACCCTTGGATCCTGACCCGGCTAGACTGACGTTCCTGCTCGTGTATGACCCGGCTTGTATGACTACCTCCTACGTGCTCCGACCCGGCCCGGCTGACTTCCTGCTCCGAAGATCGACTTCCAGCTTGTTTTAGTGACCTGCGTTTCTGTTGTCGCCGCCGCGACATTTCCAGTCTCTGCTGCCCGCATCAGAGTGACTGCCTTGCCTGGTGCTTCCCTCGATTTCGTGCTGTGCCTCGTTCTTTGTGCAGAGTTGTGTGTATGCTGTGGGCCTTCCTCTCTGTGCAGAGCCTTGCAGTAGCGCTGAAGCCTCGAGTAAATGTGCATTTTAACTCTTGCAGTGCTGCCTCGAATTCACTCTCGCTATCTCCTGTACGAGCCTCGTTACCCGTGATACTGCTGCTGAGTTGGCCGCTCTCCGTCGGCAACTCTAGTCCACCATTGCAGAGTGTTCACATAGTTGGGCCGTTTGGGCGCTTAAGGCTCTCCGGTATTGACTACCGACGATATCATTTGACACAGAGTGTTGGCAGAAAGGCTTCAGTGTTGGCTTATCCGGTACTACGCCCGAGGGGGCTAGTGGCTCTTGCTCTCTTATTCCAGCATTCGATTACACTTAAGGAGGCTGTTAGCTCTTGCACCGCCGGCCGGTTTCCGTTACGCCCGTGGGGGCTACTGGCACTTGCACAAACGAAAGCAGTTCCTGTAACTACGCCCGTGGGGGCTAAGTTGATTCCCTTTCTGCTTACTATCCAACACCTTGGCAAGGCAGCTCTATCCTCAGCACTTCATGAACTTTGTCTATACAGCACAGCCCTTTTAACATCCAGGGCGTGTCAAACCTCCACATCTGAGACAGACTGTTATGTGGACATTAACCCCTTGGGGGTCAATATCATCCTAGTGCATACTGTTTTGCATTTATGTCTTTTGTGCTATTACCATTGTAAATATCTCAGTTTACTTATCTGTGTATTACCTACCGCCTCTAGAGGGTGTACTTGTGCCTTATTCACTTTAATAAAGTGTGTTTTATTTTCACTTATTTGGTCTGAGAGTCCTAAAAAACCGTGACATGTTTTTATAGTAACTAGCAGCCAAGTGAAATCCCTTAGCAATTACCCCTAACCACACAGGACAATACTACCAATAATACACCAAACAAACTCTTATGTACTTAACCAGATTCCTTCTGACTCTTCCCTTGGAAGCAGTCACTTGAAATAGTCTCACAGTCTCATACTGTAGACTTCCTAGACTGAGTGGTTCCTGAGGGGGGCTACTACTACTACAAACAAACAAAATCTTGGTCCTCCGGTTCTCACACCAATTGAGGATGGAGCCAGAGGTCCAATTATAGAGTGCGCTACCTTCACTCTTTCACAATATATAGGACAGGCAACCAAAATTTAATATGAGTCCCAATATTAGACGATATTGAACCTCTATAGATTCTTCCACTATCAGTCTCTAGGGGCTCTGCTCCTGAAACGATCTGCTGCTGGGTCTTGATTACCCGGTTACGTGATCTCTCGTAGTCAAATATCGATACTGAAACACAGAATAGACACAGAGCAAAGGAAGTGCATCTAAGAGCAGACTATATACCACTCGTGGTTCAATATTTCTTTTGGTGAGTTTCCCCCCTTATAGATGGATACTCACTAGATGTGGAGGCTTGATCCAGCCTCTGGGAATAATGGCACTCAATATCTCTATACTTCAATTGAAGATTGCATTCTCCACATTCTCATAGGCTCCGTCACACCTCTCCTGGGCTTCAGATCTTATGCGCATACAAATGTAGAGATCCAACAACCTGGGCTAGAAATATGCCTCAATTTATTAGTAGTCGATATAAAACATCAAAAATTATCACCCAACGCGTTTTGTCACTAGCATGACTTCTTCAGAGGTATATTACAAACTGTATTAATTTCTTACATATATACCTTATATTCTGTAGTTTATTGGAGGGGAGCTTCCACTCCATCGATCCGAATCCATCGCGTGCACTCTTGCGTGTGCTTTGGCTTCCGGTATCCAAATTTACCTCACTTCCTCCACCTTAAGAATGTGTTTTTGTCACGGATAACATGCCTTTCAAGTGCTAGGAACCTGAGATAAACATAATATTTTCGGATGTATCTGGAAGCTCCCTTCTTCTAAACTCTCACATAAACACCATTATATGTTAAAATCATATGTTTCAATTACTTGTACATAAATAAAAAGTTTAAAAAAAATCTGGTCAACTTCGTTTATCAGCAACATCACTATATAATACCCTTTAAAATTGTCCCTTATGCTTTCTTTATACTATATTACTAATATCTGTTTTTTTGAGTTCCAGGGAGGTTATCTGCAGATCTGCAGTACGGCCATGGGTGCCAAGTTCGCGCCCAGTTACATCAATTTGGCTATAGGGTTCTGGGAAGAACACCATGTCTGGGCCAGTAGTGACTGGAGCGCGAGCTTGGTATACTATGGCCGTTATATAGACGATATATTGATTGTCTGGAATGGTACTCTAATCTAGATATGGTCTGTCAGAATTTTAATGACTCAAAACAGGGATTGAATTTCACATGGAACATCCAGAGAGAAACTACAGAATTCCTGGATTTACAACTCATGATTGATAGAGATAGGCAGATTCAGACCAAAACATTTTTGAAAACAGTGGCATCTAATGGTTATTTGAATGCCAAAAGCAATCATAATCCACATTGGATACAGAATACTCCTTATGGGGAATTTCACCGAATAAGGTGAAACTGTAGCCGATTGATAGATTTTGAGGAAGAAGGGAAAGTATTGAAAGAAAAGTTAAGAGAAAAAGGGTACGAAATCTCTAACATAGATAAGGCTTATATGAAAGCAAAAAAATTAAATAGGGAAATTATTTTAAATGCCAAACAAGTAGAATTAGAAACAACAAAAAAAGTATGCAAAAAAAAGAAGAATAAGAGGGAATTCTCTTTCATCACGCATTATAGTTCACATGCAAAGAAAATACAAAGGATGTTCAATAATAATTGGAATATTCTGAAACAAGATCCCTTATTACAAGAAGAGATAGGGGAAAAAGTGCATATGATTTTTAAGAAAGTACCTAACATCTGTGCTCACATTGCCAAGAGTAGACCTAAACAATCACAAGTAACTCCATCTAACCAATTAGAATGAAGAAAAAAGCCTTTTAAAGACAAGATGAGTGGGAATTATAGTTGTGGCTCCAAGAGATGCCACACTTGCCCTTATATGGCTAAAAAAGGAAAACTATTTTATAATCCCCACACAAGTAAGGAATACACAATAAACATTTTATTAATTGTGCAACAGATTATGTAGTATACCTCATAGAATGTGGATGTAAAATGCAATATATAGGTAGAACTACTAGGGCATTGAGAGATAGGATTGGGGAGCACCGGAGAAATGTGATCAAAAAGGATATCAAGTTCGCTGTGTCAAGGCATTTTGGGCAATGTCCTCAAGGAGGTATAAAAAATTTCAAGGCAATGGGAATAGAGGTCGTTCCAGTGAGTTCCCATAATAGATTTCAGACCCTTTGTATTAAAGAAGCAGAGTGGATTTATAGATTGGATACATTAGCCCCTAAAGGATTAAATGAAAACATAGATATTAGTAATATACACTGCTCCAAAAAATAAAGGGAACACTAAGATTACACATCCTAGATCTGAACGAATGAACTGACAACAAAATCACACAAAAATTCTCAATGGAAATCAAATGTATCAACCCATGGAGGTCTGGATATGGAGTCACACTCAAAATCAAAATGGAAAACCACACTACAGGCTGATCCAACTTTGATGTAATGTCCTTAAAACAAGTCAAAATGAGGCTCAGTAGTGTGTGTGGCCTCCACTTGCCCGTATGATCTCCCTACAATGCCTGGGCATGCTCCTGATGAGGTTGCGGATGGTCTCCTGAGGTATGTCCTCCCAGACCTGGACTAAAGCATCCGCCAACTCCTGGACAGTCTGTGGTTATCACGGTGCCCGTGATTGCTGCAGTTCCTTGTCTGTCACCAGTAGGGGGCTGCTATTGGCTGTCTGCAGATAGCCCGCCTTTCATTGCCTATTTAAACCTGGATTGGGCACCCTTTGGGTGCCCTTTCGTGTTGTTTCTGACCTTCCTGCTATCACTATGCTAGTGATAGCTGGGCCTCTGTTCCAGTGTTCCTGAGTTCCTGCTCTCATGTGTTCCTGAGTACCTGTTCGCTACTGTTCCAGTGTTTCCTGCCTGCTGAGTTGTTCCAGTCCTGGTTCCGGCCTAGTCTCTGGTGTTGCTGTTCCTGCGGTTCTTCAACTCTGCTGTTTCCTGACCTGACTGATCGTTGCTGGTTCCTGTCATCGCATCGCCTGTCTCCTGTATCCTGGCGACCTCTTGCTCGGTCACGTCGGCGACATTGTTTGTTACACCAGTGTGCGGTCACTGGTTTGCTCCAAAGCCAATCGGCTATGCTATCCTGAGTTGGTCCCAGCGTGCGGACGCTGGGTTGCTCCAAAGCCTATCGGCTATACTCTCCTGAGTTGGTCCCAGCGTGCGGACACTGGTTTGCTCTCAAGCCTTGCGGCTATATGAACACACTTGTTACACCAGTGTGCGGTCACTGGTTTGCTCCAAAGCCTAACGGCTATACTATCCTGAGTTGGTCCCAGCGTGCGGACGCTGGTTTGCTCCAAAGCCTTACGGCTATACAACACACTTGTTACACCAGTGTGCGGTCACTGGTTTGCTCCAAAGCCTTGCGGCTATACTACTTGTTTGTTACACCAGTGTGCGGTCACTGGTTTGCTCCAAGCCTATCGGCTATTCAGTTCTGTGTTGGTCACAGCGTGCGGATGCTGGTTTGCTCCGAAGCCTTGCGGCTATACAAACTCGCTTGTTACACCAGTGTGCGGTCACTGGTTTGCTCCAAAGCCTAGCGGCTATACAATCCCTGTCGGTCTCAGTGTATGTACACTGGGTTGCTTACGATCCTGTCAGTTTGCCATTACCATCTGACTGCTGCTATTATCTCTGGGCTGCCCTGCCCGGTATTGGTAAGGCCGGTAGAACCTTATTGTCATATTCCATCTGAGGTTGCCTTACCCGGTATTGGCAGGGTCGGTAGAGCCTACATTGTGAATCTGCTGAGGCTGCCATGCCCGGTGATTTGGTAAGGCCGTTAGAACCGTTATGCTATTCCATCTGCAGGTTGCCTTACCCGGTATTGGCAAGGCCGGTAGAGCGTAACATTCTGCTTCTTCAGACTGTCCTGTCCGGTATATTGACAGGACCGGTAGAGTCTGCATTCTGACTTGTTATATTCTGTATGTATCTGTATACATGTGTGCCATCCTACGTTATCAATTTATTATTTCAATAAAATTGATTTTTACCTAAAACTTGTGTCTGAGAGTCATAACAAACCGTGACAGTGGTGCAACGTGGCGTTGGTGGATGGAGCGAGACATGATGTCCCAGATGTGCTCAATCGGATTCAGGTCTGGGGAACAGGCGGGACAGTCCATAGCATCAATGTCTTCCTCTTGCAGGAACTGCTGACACACTCCAGCAACATGAGGTCTAGCATTGTCTTGCATTAGGAGGAACCCAGAGCCAACCGCACCAGCATATGGTCTCACAAGGGGTCTGAGGATCTCATCTAATGGCAGTCAGGCTACTTCTGGCAAGCACATGGAGGGCTGTGCGGCCCCCAAAGAAATGCCACCCCACACCATTACTGACCCACCGCCAAACCGGTCATGCTGGAGGATGTTGCAGGCAGCAGAACGTTCTCCACGGCGTCTCCAGACTCTGTCACGTCTGTCACGTGCTCAGTGTGAACCTGCTTTCATCTGTGAAGAGCACAGGGCGCCAGTGGCGTATTTGCCAGTCTTGGTGTTCTCTGGCAAATGCCAAACGTCCTGCACGGTGTTGGGCTGTAAGCACAACCCCCACCTGTGGACGTTGGGCCCTCTTACCACCCTCATGGAGTCTGTTTCTGACCGTTTGAGTGGACACATGCACATTTGTGGCCTGCTGGAGGTCATTTTGCAGGGCTCTGGCAGTGCTCCTCCTGCTCCTCCTTGCACAAAGGCTGAGATAGCGGTCCTGCTGCTGGGTTGTTGCCCTCCTACGGCCTCCTCCACGTCTCCTGATGTACTGGCCTGTCTCCTGGAAGTGCCTCCATGCTCTGGACACTACGCTGACAGACACAGCAAACCTTCTTGCCACAGCTCGCATTGATGTGCCATCCTGGATGAGCTGCACTACCTGAGCCACTTGTGTGGGTTGTAGACTCCGTCTCATGCTACCACTAGAGTGAAAGCACCGCCAGCATTCAAAAGTGACCAAAACATCAACCAGGAAGCATAGGAATTGAGAAGTGGTCTGTGGTCACCACCTGCAGAACCACTCCTTTATTGGGGGTGTCTTGCTAATTGCCTATAATTTCCACCTGTTGTCTGTTCCATTTGCACAACAGCATGTGGTATTGATTGTCAGTCAGTGTTGCTTCCTGAGTGGACAGTGTGATTTCACAGAAGTGTCATTGACTTCGAGTTACATTGTGTTGTTTAAGTGTTCCCTTTATTTTTTTGAGCAGTTTAGTATAAAGAAAGCATAAGGGACAATTTTAAAGAGTATTATATAATGATGTTGCTGATAAAAGAAGTTGACCGGATTTTTTAAAACTTTTTATTTATTTATAAGTAATTGAAACATATGATTTTAACATATAATGGTGTTTTTTATGTGAGAGTTTAGAAGAAGGGAGATTCCAGATACATCCGAAAATATTATGTTTATCTCAGGTTCCTAGCACTTGAAAGGCATGTTATCTGTGACAAAAGCACATTCTTAATAATTACCATGAAGAGGTATAAGTTAATAACAAGCTGTTCCAGTCATGTGTCAGATTGAAACCTTTTCGGTTTCATGAAGTAACACAGAGTGTTGTCATCGTTATAGTGTGAAATCGAGGATAGTTGTGTGTCACGGATGCTTGCGTTCCAGGAGGAGGAAGTGAGGTCAATTTGGATACCGGAAGCCAAAGCACACACGCGAGAGTGGACGCGATGGATTCGGATCGATGGAGTGGAAGCTCCCCTCCAATAAACTACAGGATATAAGGTATATATGTAAGAAATTAATACAGTTTGTAATATACCCCTGAAGAAGTCACTCTAGTGACGAAACGCGTTGGGTGATAATTTTTGATGTTTTATATCGACTACTAATAAATTGAGGCATATTTCTAGCCCAGGTAGTTGGATCTCTATATTTGTATGCGCATAAGATCTGAAGCCCAGAAGAGGTGTGACGGAGCCTATGAGAATGTGGAGAATGCAATCTTCAATTGAAGTATAGAGATATTGAGTGCCATTATTCCCGGAGGCTGGATCAAGCCTCCACATCTAGTGAGTATCCATCTATAAGGGGGGAAACTCACCAAAAGAAATATTGAACCACGAGTGGTATATAGTCTGCTCTTAGATGCGTTTCCTTTGCGCTGTGTCTATTCTGTGTTTCAGTACTACTACTACTGGGACTAGATGTTGATGCAATTGTACTGCTAGGTGCCAGAGGTACTGCAGCAGAGGCATTCATCATAGCTAGGGATGTGGACGTCGATGTATTGCTGCTGAATAATCAATGCTAGTATATGTGACTGGCTGGGGGAGGAGGTTGAACTCGGAAGCCTTCCACTGGATCAAGAGGGGGGTTTTGGCAGGTTCATTTTTAAAAGGTCACATGCAAAAGAGCGGGGGACCGCGTAACACATTAACCATGTCGCCATGATAAAAATGTCGCCATGAGAATCTTGCACTGCATGATAGAACAAGATTCTCATGTTGCCTACTGAACGTCGCATACCTGAAGATGATCATGTTAATGCAGCAGGAAGCTGTAAGTAGTGAGGTGCTTTAAATAGGGACTTTTGTGTGCTTTGTTTTAATGGCATTGATTTAACCCTTAGATCACCAGTGGTGGGCATGTTGCTTACTGAACAGTCTTTGCTGCACAGCGCTTAGTTGTTTCTGTGACGTTTCTTCTATTGCCTTCAAATAATACCCACAGACTTGTGACTGACTTCTATCAAAGACCCTTTAAACCTTTTAGTGCTGCGTTGTATACCACTGGAGCTCTAAGGGTTAAATCAATGCAAGTAAAACTAAAAGCGCTCACTGTCTGGAGCATTTCCATGCTAGCAGTTCCATTACTAGGCTGAGTACAGGAAGGCTTCATTCGATCTAGCAAATTCCCTCCATTAGCAATACAAACAGCACGTACCCGTCATTGAGGGCAACAGAGTGGAAAGGTATATACTTCATATTCTGTCCTAACAGACACAGGAGAGGTCTTTAATCCACTCATATGGAACTTTAAATAGGACCGAGAGAAAGACATGCATTTGCTCTTCAGCGATTCGCTTATATCTGTTATGGTTCCACACGAACATTCCTATTTAAAGCACCTTGCTACTTACAGCTCCCTGCTGTATTAACACGCTCATCTCCAGGTATGCGACCGTTCAGTAGGCGACATGAGAATCTCACTCTGTCATGCAGTGTGAGATTCTCATGTCGCCATTTTTATCATGGTGACATGGTTAATGTGTTATGTGGAAAAGTGTGTAACCTTTTAAAAGGAAACCATTTTGGTATTGGCTGGACTTGATGGACGCATGTCTTTTTTCAGCCTCGTCAACTATGTTACTATTTCAACTATGTAACATTGATAACCAACAGGATGATTTTGTATTTTTTGGTATCTTTGCATTCAGACTTTCCAATTGACTTCTCAGAGTTTAAAAACAGATGCTGTATATTTTCAGTGGTGGAAGACTGAGTCTTTGCTTTTCAGCTAACTTTCTGGACATGTCATCTCTCACTTCATATGTATCTAACAAATAGGAGGAGTCCAGAGTGATATATTCTATATCAACATCAATAAATAGGTCATCCGTGCGTGTATAGAGAAGTGCAGCAAACGTGGTACAAACCAACTGAACCATTAGGAACAAAAATTCCTACCAATGAAAATGTGACTATTAACTCCTTCAGTGCTAGAGGGCTCCAGCCCACCACAAAGAAATGTATGGGAGTCCTAGCACTGAAGGGGTTACATGTGCCATTTAAATGAATGGGGAATTTTTTATTTGCTTTAGAGTAGTGGCTTTGGTACAAGGCAGGACTGCGGGACACTTCAACACATGTCAGTTTAACAGTATCACTGGTTCATTGTGTGCATGTTTGTAAAATCATTTTAAGCCTCTTGGGAGCTAGAACCTCAAAACCTTTAAGTGCGATATATTAGAGACCTATCTAGCACCCAAAGGAAATTCATGTGCAATGGTTGATCAAGTGGCCTCCCCCCCCCCTTCAGTTTAACCCTTTAAGGACCAGAGGGATAAGAAACATTGTAGAGCTATGCGTTGCTCAACTTTCTGGTCCTTAAAGGGCTAATAAAACTAAAATCGTACTGGATCTCTAATCAAGAAAACAGCCCTTTACAATCTTCATTTTCAAGCTCAAGGCAAGGACCTCTAAGGTAGTATTTTCTGAAATACTACCTGTGCCATGCGCCAGTGCAGGTAGGCAGAGGGAGCTCAGGGAGCTTAATGTATGGCTCAAGCAATGGTGTAGGAAGGAGGGTTTTGGGTTTTTAGAACACTGGGCAGACTTTGCTCTTGGGTACAATCTATATGGAAGAGATGGATTGCACCTAAATGGTAGAGGAGCCTCTGTGTTAGGGGAGAGAATGCTAGGAATCTTGGAGGAGATTTTAAACTAGGAAAGGGGGGTGGGTATAGATAGCAAAAATGGGGTAGATAGAGCAGATAGGAACTGGGTCCATGTAAATCACCAGTGGGGTGGAGAAAGGGTGGGGAAAAATTTAGTCAGTGGGGAGGAACTACTAGTAAATGAAGGTGAAGAAAAAAGGCATGTAGGGATTAATATATGTAAAGACTTCAAAATTAATTGTATGCTAGCAAATGCAAGAAGGTAGATAAAATAGGAGAACTAGAATTGCTGGCGGTTAATGAGCAATTGGACATAATTGGAATAACAGAAACATGGTGGAACGATGCACATGACTGGGCTGTAAATATAGAGGGCTATTCCCTGTTTAGAAGAGACAGAATTAATAGAAAAGGTGGAGGTGTGTGCTTATATTTGAAAATAGAGCTAAATCCAGTTTTGCGAGGTGATATTGGTGAGGAAACTGGCCAAATTGTGGAGTCCATGTGGGTAGAAATCGAGACTAAATGTGGTGTGAAAGGTAAAAAAAAGTTGTTGGTGGGGATATGCTACAAACCACCAAATATAGATGACAATGATGAGGCCCAACTGCTATTGCAAATGAGGAAAACTGCCCAGTTTGGGCATACTATAATTATGGGAGATTTTAATTATCCAGATATCAACTGGATAAATGAGACCTGTTAGAGTGCTAAGGGTAGCAGGTTTTTGAACACACTTCGTGAAAGCTACATGTCACAAATGGTGGAAGCGCCTACAAGAAATAACAATGTATTGGACCTAGTGATCACTAATAACACAGAAATGGTATCCAATATTAAGGTAAGAGAACATTTGGGGAACAGTGATCACAACATTGTTACATTTGAGATCTGTCTGGCAAAGCAAAAATGTATAGGTTCAACCAAAACGCTTAATTTTAAAAAAGCGAACTTCAAATTGTTAAGGGCCTCAATGCAACACATAGACTGGGATATTTTATTTAAAGGCAAAAATACTGAGGAAAAATGGTCAGAATTCAAATTTAGGTTGCAGAAATGTACCCAACAGTATATACCAATGGGGAACAAATGCAAAAGAAGTAAGTCACAGCCAATGTGGTTAACTGCACATGGAAAATGTAAATGGCAAGGAAAAAAAACACATTCAAATTATTTAAGTCTGAAGGAACTGAACAATCTTTCTTAAAATACAGGGAGTGCAACAAAGATTGCAAAAAGGCAATTAGGGTAGCAAAAATAGATAATGAAACTCGAATTGTAAGGGAAAGCAAAACTAATCCAAAAAAGTTTTTCAAATATATAAATAGCAAAAAACTTAAGAGGGAGTGTATTGGACCATTCAAAAATGAGATGGGTGAGTTGGTTAGTGAGGATAAGGAAAAGGCCAATGTTTTAAACACTTTCTTTGCATCAGTATATACAAGGGAGCAAGGAATGGTAGAAGAGCCTCCACAAGTAACAAATAAAACAATACAATTAATAGATATTGGGTTAACTCAAGGAGATGTCATGGGAAGACTGAACAAAATTAAGACTGGCAAAGCACCGGATCCTGATGGTATACATCCAAGGGTTCTTCAGGAACTCAGTGCAGTGTTAGCAAAACCCCTATATTTACTCTTTAAAGATTCTATTACCACAGGCTCAGTGTCACAGGATTGGCGAAGCGCTAATATAGTGCCTCTATTTAAGAAGTGAGCTAAAACAGAACCTGGGGATTATAGACCAGTGAGTTTGACCTCTGTAGTGGGAAAACTGTTAGAAGGGATAATAAGGGACTATATTCAGGATTACAACAGAAAAAATAAAATCATTAGCACGAATCAACATGGTTTTATGAAGAACAGATCATGCCAAACTAATCTTTTCAGCTTCTATGAGGAGGTAAGCAGCAACCTAGACAATGGCAAGGCATTAGATGTAGTTTATCTAGACTTTGCAAAGGCATCTGATACAGTGCCACACAGAAGGCTGGTGTATAAAATAAGGAGATTGGGGTAGGAGATAACCTTTGCAATTGGATACAAAACTGGTTGAAGGATAGGGAACAGTGTATGGTTGTAAATGGAAAATTCTCCAGTACAGTTAAAGTGGAGAGTGGAGTACCTCAGGGTTCAGTATTGGGTCCGCTGCTTTTTAACAGGTTTATAAATGACCTGGAAATAGATATAGAAAGCAAAATATCAATATTTGCAGATGATACTAAATTATGCAAAGTCATTAATTCAGAACAGGATATTTTCTCTCTACAGAGGGACTTACATACAATGTCAGATTGGGCAAACATGTGGAATATGAACTTTAATGTGGGGAAGTGTAAAGTCATGCATTTGGGAGGAAACAATCCCAAGGCTACTTATATACTTAATGGAATAATTTTAGGTGACTCGTTGCTAGAAAAAGACCTGGGTATCCTTGTCAACTACAAACTTGGAAACAGTGACGACTGTCAAACAGCAGTAGCAAAGGCAAACAAAGTCCTGTCTTGCATAAAAAGAGGTATTGAAGCAAGAGTGGATAACATTATTTTGCCATTATACAAATCATTGGTAAGACCTCACCTTGAGTATGCAGTGCAATTTTGGGCACCAGTTCTGAAAAAGGATATACTAGAACTCGAGAGGGTACAGCGGAGAGCAACAAAATTAATTAAGGGAATAGAGGACTTGACATATGAGGAACGACTAAACAAACTTGCTTTATTTACTCTAGAGAAAAGACGACTAAGAGGAGACCTTATCACATTGTACAAGTATATGAGAGGTCAATACAAGGATCTCTGCGGTGAGCTATTTATTCCAAGGCCTGATCAGGTGACCAGGGGACACCCCTTGAGATTAGAGGAAAGGAGGTTTAAACTTCAGCAGAGGAAGGGTTTTTTTACAGTAAGGTCTGTCAAATTGTGGAATTCATTGCCCAGGGAGGTAGTTATGGCAGATACAATGGATACATTTAAGAGAAGATTAGATACATTTCTTTCAAAAGGGAACATACAGAGTTATACTGTTTATCAGTAGGCTGATCAGGAAGGTCTGATAAAGACTAATTTATTTGGTAGCAGGAAAGCTATAAAATTCTCAGTTACTGGGGTATGAGGCAAAGGTTGGACTTGATGGACTTGTGTCTTTTTTCAACCTAATTTACTATGTTACTATAGTATTTCTCAGTGCCAGGCCTGTGGCAGTAAAGGAGTGAATCGTAACTGCGACTGTACCATATTGGCCTTAACCATTTTGAGTGGCAGAGGGGTATGCAATGTATTGCATAGCAATGCGTTGCATATTCCTCTGGCACACAAACTGTTAACCTCTTTAATGTGTGAGGAATGGGATTTTTTGACCATTATAAATGCTGTTCCTCACACACTGAAGAGGTTAACTGTTTGAGTGCCAGAGGGGTGCGCATCACATTGCTATGCAATGTATTGCTTACCACTGCACTCAAAGGTTTAAGTTTGATGCAGTAGTCGCTTCCTGATAAGGCATCTATAAGGACATAGTAATCATCCTCCCACACACTGTATACCTGTATATAAGTACACAGAAAATATCTATATATAAGCACAGTGATCAGGGCTCCCTGTGGTGTACAAATAGCCACAGTGCAGCTTCTCACATTATGTACTAACACTGTACATAGAGGACATAGTGATCAACCTCCCACCCATTGTATTTCTGTATATAAGCACACAAATATGTATATACAAGCACAGCATGTTGTACAGTCATATTAAATTCTTCTTGCAGATTAACAGCTGCAACATTGGACAGCAATACCCTTGGCTCCCCCCGTCTTCCACTACCCTTCCCTATGTGGAATGTTTGTTTTAGGCTCCCTATGCGGGCAATTGGCTCCATGTTAGGCAAGTGTTCTGCTACCTCTGCAGAAGGCAAAGTAACCTTAGACGCATTGTGTAGTACACTGTGCAGCTTGGCCTAAAGAAGGCAGAGTAGGTCTACACACATGTTTTACAGTTGTATTAAAGTCCCATTGCAGACTGAGAAGCAGTAATAGATGTGCCCCCTCCTGTTCCACTACCCTTCCGTATGCAGGAGTTGTTGTTTTTTTTTCTTTTTTTCTTTTTATGCTCCCTATGAGGACAATTGGCTTCATGTTACACAAGTGCTGGACTACCTCTGCAGACATCAAAGTAATGTTAGAAGCATAGTGTAGTGTGCTGTCCAATGTCACGTCCTCCCCACATGAAAGACCAGGTACATAGTAGTGGTCTCTGTAAGGTTGTGGTTAAATAGAGGCCTTGATGTGATGGGGAACTGAAGGAGCCATAGGTGATGTGGTGGAGATGCCAGTTCTGTGGAGAAAGAACAGGTTTTGTCCATATGAGGGGTGAGGGCAATTGTGTGTCGGCCATGTTGCTTTTTTTTGTTTTTTGTCTTGAAGCAGCAAATGTTGGGGGACAGGCCAACTCCTTGCAGTACTTCTGTGAAAATCACGGCCCTGTCTATGTCCAGAATAGGCAATATGGGAGGAGATTTCAATATCGCCTCCTTACTGCTGCCCTGGGTGTGTTTGTCTGCCCAGGGGTGTGTGTGTGGGTGGCAAAGACAGAGAATCTGGCACTCTGCTGGCCTTCTCATTTCATTAATACAGATAATAATACGGTATAATAATGGTGGTGGTGGAGGAAAGTTTTGGTGATTTGGTGATTGATGTTGCTAGTTCTCCTCAGTAGTAGGAATGGGCAAGAGTGTTCACCTCAACACAAAAATAGACGAAAAAGGGAGAAATTTACTCACCACACCATATTTCTTCTCTGTCCTCTCCACGCCACATAATCTCCACCCTATAGCTGGTAGGATCAATCGCTTAACTCTTTAAAAAGCCCGCCTTGTGATCTTTTCCTCAGTTATACTTTTGTAAAAGCTGTAGAAAAAGAGGATTTTATTCTTACGTGTTAAATCCTTTTCTCTTAGTCCATATAGCTTACAGGTACCACGGGGAGGCAACAGCTCCTCCCTAGGTTGGAACAATTATTCAAGGAAGTACAGCGGGTACAGCCTCCCTCTCCTCCATAGCCACTCCCCTCCAGTTAGATTTGTAATCTACTGAGCTAGATAGGGAGAAAAAGTGGAGGAAAACTCCTACGAGCATGGATCCAATAGGACTCCCATGTCCAGCCACAGGGAAAAAAAGCATGATCTTTTTCACTGGGTGGGAGACCTGTAAGCTATATAGACTAATAGAAAAGTATTTAACAGGTAAGACTAAAATCCTCTATTCTCTGTTGTCCAATATAGCTTACAGGTACCATGGGGATGTACCAACATTGAGTTCCCAGGGTGGGAAAAAAAGGCAATGAAAGGACCAAGCGCCAGTCCCTATGATACCAGAGCTCTCATGGACTATCCAGAACATGGAACAGCCCAAATGAACAAAGTGTCAGCGGAACTGAATAACTAACACAGCACACAGAACAAGAGCCAACAGGGCTCGAAGGTATAAAGAACTATAAGGCACAGCAAAGTAAAATCCTAAATAGGCAAGCCTGCCTCCAGAATGCTTCAGCCAAAGCCAGTACATCCACATAGTAGTGTTTTGCAAATGCGTGTATAGAGGACCAATTGGCCACTTCACACAAGTGATCAGCAAAGGCCTGATTTTTGTAGGTCCAAGAAACTCCAACAGACCTAGTGGAATGCGCTGTGATGAGAAAGGGAACAGGCTTCTTCCTGAGTTTGTGAGCCTTGTGGATCATGGATTTAATCAACTTGGACCCTGGCTTACCTGCCCTAGGACCCTAAGGGGTGACAAACAAGGCATCAGTCTGATGGACAGACTCCGTGCGGTGCACATAAAACTTGAGGCAGTGCACTACATCCAACAAGTGGAGATCCCTCTCCTTGTCAGATTTAGGGTCAAGACAAAAGGAAGGCGCAACAATCTCCTGATTGATGTGGAACTTGGAGACCACCTTAGGAAGGAATTCCTGGGAGGTACAGAGAACAGCCTTATCCTTGTGAAACACCAGGAAAGGCGGCTTGCAGGACAAAGCCTGCAACCCAGCAACTCTGCGGACAGAGACCAGTGTCAAAAGAAAAGCCAAGAGATGTAAGGGAATGGTAGCCAAGGACTCAAAAGGAGGCTGCTGCAAAACTCCCAAGACAAGGTTAAGGTCTCACTGAGGAGTAGGAGCCTTATAAAGCAGGGAAAGCATGTGCGACCCTGAAAGAAGACCTTGACATCCAGTAAAATGGCAATGAGTCTCTGAGACAGAAAAAAAAAAAGAGCCGAGGTCTGAACCTTCAAGGAACTAAGGCTAAGGCCCTTGTTCACTCAGTCTTGCAAAAAAGACAGGATAGCTGGAAGATCACTTTCCACACACCAAGCATGGAAAATAGACCAAATCCTATGATAGGCTTTAGGGGAAACTGGTTTCCTAGCATGGATCATAGTAGAGACCACTTCAGAAAAATATCCTTTCTTCCTCAAGATGGAGGTCTCAACAGCCATGCCATCAAAGCCAGATGGTCAACATCTTCCTTCCACAGGTACCCTAGGAGAAGGAGGTTAGGTCTGCGTGGCAGAGGAAATGGTTATTGAGCAGACAAGGCCAGTAGTTCTGGGAACCAAGGCTGTCTGGTCCAACAAGGGGCGATCAGGATGACTGATGCTCCATCCATCTGTACCTTCTGCAGCACCCTGGGCAGGATAAGAAGAGGGGGAGATGTGTAGGCCAGATGAAATCTACATGGGATTGACAGAGTATCCACCGTAAACACTGCGGGATCCCTCCAGCGGGAGCAAAACATTTGAACCATCTGGTTGTTCCTGGTGGGCATCAGGTCTACTGTAGGAAGACCCCACTTCTGTATCAGGAGACAGAACACCTCCGGGAGAAGCTCCCACTCTCCTGGGTCCACCGTGTGTCGATGGAGGAAGTCTGCTAGGATGTTTTCTATGCCTGGGATGTGCACAGCGGAGATAGCAGGCATATGGTCTTCTGCCCAGGCTAAAATATTCCTGACCTCGAACCAAGCAGCGGGACTTCTGGTACCTCCTTGCTTGTTGATGTAAGCCGCAGCAGTGGCATTGTCGGACTGGACTCGGACTGGGAACCACATCAGATGAGAGGACTAATACCTCAGAGCATGGGAAATCGCCCTGAGCTCCAAGATGTTGATGGGAAGAAGTGTCTCCTCCTCTGACCAACGGCCCTGAACACTTCGGTTGGGGCGCAATCTTGGGTCACGTAGCAGACATCCTCCGTTGTCACAATGGTCCAGTATGGAATCACAAATGGCGTCCCTTTCTCCAGGTTGGAGAGGTTCAACCACCAGTGAAGGCTCTGTGCTACCAGGAAGGGAGACAGTTTGATCAAGAAGGTCCAGGGTCCCCCCTGAAAATTTGGATCACAAACCTCTGAAGTTCCCTGGAATGAGCCATGACATACGATGCCGTTTCCATGGTGGATATCATCTTTCCCACCAGAGAGGAAAACTTCCTTGCTGGAGCAGACGTCCACGACAAAGCAGAGGATACCTTGGAAATGAGCTGCTGAATTAAGTCCTCCGTCAGACAGACCATACTCCACAGAGTATCGAAGCAGAGACCGAGGAACATCAGGTTCTGTGAGGGCACCGGAGCTGACTTATCCATATTCAGAATACAACAGTGCTGGAGGAGGATCTGAGCACATTCCTAGAACTTGGTGGTCCAGAACATCCCTGGAAGGCGCCTTGAGAAGGTTGTCCATGTAAGGTTTTACCTGAATCCCCTTGGTGTGCAGGAAGGCAATCAATGCACCCAGAGCTCGATTGCACACCTGAGGAGCTGTTCTATGCCCGAAGGGGAGAGCAGTGAACTGGAAATGGCCCATTTTGGAGGGAAACTGGAGGTACTGTTGACTTCAAGGATATGTATCTGCACATCCATGTGCATCTGAAGATCCAAGGATGCCAGAAATTCCCCTGGACACACTGCTGCGATGACTGAGCGCAAGGACTCCATCTTGTACCGTGTCTTGACCACAAAGTTAATGACAGCCTTAAGGTATAGGATAGGGCCGCAGCCAAAATCAATGAAGAGGTTGAAATAAAGAGGAAATGAAGAGGTTGAAAATAAAAGCCTGAACCTTTCTACTGTAGGGGAACCGGTGCCAGAACTCCCTTTTCCAAGAGAGACTGGACTGCCCCATGGAAAAGCCTGAGTTTTTCCTGTCCCTGAGGGAAG